>CM061228.1:108105321-109325321 GCA_030844895.1 Ambrosia x helenae | reverse complement strand
TTACGATTATTATTATTATTATTATTATTATTACGAAGTTTGGGGGTTTAATTAGAACGACCCTATTTATTATTATTATTATTATTATTATTATTATTATTATTATTATTATTACTACTGTTATTATCATTAGTAATTGAAAATTATTGTTTACATAGATATGGATATGGAGCCAGATTTTGCTGACGCTGCTTTTGGTGGTGGAGATGACGCTAGGTCGTCTGCACCGGGGCCTTCGTCGAAGAGGAAGCAACGGCTCCACCACCGGACCCCTTACCGGACCACCCGTACCTGAACTTTGAGGAGGGGTTTGAGGATGCGCGGCGCTGCTGCACGAAGATGCGTCATATGGCTGTCGACCCTCAGATGTACATGAGTTGGTCGCTTCTGGAGAGGGTCGGCGAGACCGGCAGGGCTCACGACTTTGTGGGGTCTGACACTCCATGGCGTCGTCTCTTTGACATAGCCAAGCTGCCTTCTTACCGGGCTTTGACGATAGAGTTTCTGGCGTCGTTCGTGGTTCTGGATCCGTCCGAGAACCCGAACCCGGCTCAGACTTTTCGCCCCATCCGATTTCGGTTGGCGAGGAGTTGGCATGAGCTGACCTATGAGGTATGTTATTTCAATTATATGTCATTTTATTATTATGTTACCAAAGTTGTTAATATTTACAATTTTTTTTTGCAGGAGTTTGCTGTTGCTTCGGGGTTGTACACAGCCCCGGAGACTGAGTCTGCGTTGTACCAGGACGCTCTCCTTACGGTGGATAGGCCGACCCTGGTCAGGTTTTGGAGGTTCATCGCCAAGTCGCACTTTGGTAAGAATACTGCGAAGGCGACGTCGATTAGGGACCCCCTGTACTATTACTTTCATCATGCGATCGCCACCTCTATCGCAGCACGGGGGAACAGTCGAGAGAAGGTCAACCAGAGTGACCTTTTCTTTTTGTACTGTTTGATTATACGGCAGCCGTGCAACCTAGCCGCATCCCTGGTCGACTACTTTAAGTGCTGCCACATGCGCCAGGCTCGCGCACATCTCCATGGCGGGGCGTTCATCACTTACATCGCGCGTCATCTGGGGATCTCGCCAGATACCGACCATCAGTTGCTGCCCTCGATCCCATCGGTAGAGCTCGGTGACGCCAATGCCCGGAGCATGGGGATCCTCTTCTAGGTCTCGAAGGGTGTGCATCGGTTTCGAGCTATCGGAACCAGGAGGGCTTTTGCGCCGGCCCCTCTTCCTACTTTCCATGATATACCGCCCTACGTTGAGGTGCGTCCGGGAAAGCCTCTCCTGGTAGAGATGGCAGGTCAGGACGACGAGGCTGACGACGATGACCCCCCCCCCACCTCCTCCGCCGCCACCACAGCAGCAGTACCCCCGTCATATTTATGATGACCTCACTCCTGCTGCGCGTTTCGTGGCAGAGGACACGCCGACCACCACACCGTGGACCATCACAGGGGGCCCCACCACCACCGCCGCAGTAGACTCTTTTTACTTGTATTTTTTTTTATGATGTGTATGGACAAACTTATTATTATTATTATTATGCATTTGATCTTTTGTTTATATATATGTTGTCTGTTTTGAATGTTTAATTGTCTAATAAATATTAAACCCATAAATAATAAACGAACTAAAACAAAATTATAAATTGCAAGCCAGTAAAACCAATGAGATCCAAACAGTAAACATTCGATTATAAACGTTAAAAGATCACTCAACCCTTTCAATCCCAAACCAAATAAAAATTACATGTTATGAACCAAAACGACGCCACGTTGACCATCAACCACCATATTCGTATCAAAATTCGCGAATTCGTTCAATCTTTCTTCGACGAGGTCTTCTCCGTGAATAATTTATCCAGTCACAGTGACAATCGAACACTTTATTAATAGGTTAAAGTTGGGATTACTTGATTAATTATAGTTTGATTAGGGTTATTACGTTGTTTTTTAAATTTTAAATAATTACAATAGATAAAGACTTTAAATCAATAAAAAGTTTTAAAAAAAAACACGGGTTATTTCGGTGTTTTTAAATTTTTAAATTTAAAAAAATTACAATAGATAAAGACCCTAAATAGATAAAAAAGTTAAAAACAAAAAAAAACACTTCAAGTTAAAAACAAAAAAAAACACTTCAAAACAAACAAAAAAAAACAAAAAAAATCCAAACCAAAACCTTCCCAACATCAAAATGTCCAGATTCATCCCCCCTGTTGCCAAGCACCTCGCTTTGACCAAAGCGAGGCGCTTGGCCCTTTTTTTTCAAACTCGCATGCAAACCTCGTACTGATTTGACGGCCATGTGACTGAAGCGCCTCGCTTTGGCCTAAGCGAGGCGCTTCAAAGGGGAGTTGAAATAGAAGCGAGGGGGTGCCAATAGACGGACCCAAAAATAATCTTTCAAAAAAATATTAAAAATAACCTTGCAAAATTTCTTGGACTTTGAGCACGTAGATCTTTAGGATGACCTTTTGTGATGGGGTATCGACCCTGGGTAGGGGTCTCGAGTAGCCTGCATCTGCTCGGCTACACCGGCCCAGTAGTGCGGATAGGGGCTCTCGGCTATGGTTCTCGGGCAATATTACCAAAGACGGGTGGTGGTGTTTGTGTGTGTATGTGAGAAATAAAGAGAAGAATTAGTGAGTAGTTTGTGTAAAATGGTGTGACTCATGGTTTAGGGTAGTGTTGCTATCAATTAAGATGTTTTAGGGTAGTTTAGGGTATAAACAAGTTGACAATGTGCGATTGATGGAACTAAGGTAGTATGGGGTTGCATTCCGTCCCCTTTGACAACCTGACGTTGACGTTAGGGGCCAAATTTTTGGTATTTAAAATTGTTAAACAAGAATCGTGTACTAGTCAGTTCCAATACGCAATAACTAAACACTCCTTTTGTGAGACAGAGTATTTAAATCCTCACACCATTCATTTTCTTCATTTGTGTCCTAAACACACAAGTGTGTGTATGTAGAGAGAGAATAGGAGATGGTGTCGGCTAATCGTTTGACCTACTCAGACCAAGGAGACGTTGTACCCTTGGGTACTATTTTTACTCGGCCACTACTCGGATGGGCTAGGTCTACTCGCTCCGAGTTCCACACCCTGATTTCACTACTTATTTGAAAAAATAGTCCTTGTTGGTACTCATTAATAAATAAGACTTCTGTATCAAACTAAACATTGATATCCAGCTGAAAGGCATTCCACTATCAGATGATCTCCGAGGAAGTGGAAAGGAAGTTGGCCAAGGCCATAACATACTCATCCAACAATTCTTGCCGAACAGGAGTACGTTGGAAAACATGTTCAGCAGGCGGAACCATGTTCGCCAAGAAGTTGCAGCAGGTCCTCAGGCTGTCAAACCGGGTGCCCTCAGTTAATTTCCATTTAGGCATGAAGCGCCTATGGGCATTACGCGAATGATATACATCAGGGGAAGGAATACCCTCACATTGCACACTCTGATCCTGCGGGGATCCACAAACTCCTCCTCTATAGGCCTCTTCCCCTCCGCTTGAACATGATCATCTTCCGAAGTCTTCTCCCCTCACCCCGGGCCGGAGCCTCCTTAGTAGTCTTATCAACAATCTTCTCCACAATCTTCTCAACCTCTCTATCCGCTTCCCCCTCAGGCTCAAAAGCCTCCTTAGTACCCCCACTTGAACTTGTCACATTAGTGTGCACGGGAGAATGTGGTGGGGGCGGAGGCGCCTGAGTAAAAGCCACAGTAGGCGCAATAGTTTCTGTGGACGGGGGCGCGGTATTAGGTTTTGGTGGAGTCTTTTTCAGTACAATCTTTGTGCGAACAACCTTAGACCCACTGCTCCCGCTAGTGAGAGAAGAAACTCCCAACTCCACTAAGATCAAACAAAAGGAAAAGACTTAGACAAAAAATAGCAAGTAAGCAACAAAAACATTAAAGCACATGCGTATAAACCCGGTAGCTGATCCTCAATGCTACCAAGTGTATCCTCTAAGTGCACCTTCTTCTTAGAAGGAGACTTAAACCCATTTGCGATAGTAGGTCCAATGGTCTTGCGCTTCAGCAGAGACTTCTTAACCATCTCCTGCTTTACCTTCACAGCCTCTGCTTGCCAAGTTAAATTAGGTATTTGCGCAGACTTAGTAGTGGGAGGGTCAGAATCCTGACCACCCTCCATGGTGCCCTCACCATTGGTTAGGGTTAAGTCCATAGTGGTGGGGGGCTCTTGCACAAAGGCATCGGAAAGTTGCACTAAGCCACACTCAAATGGCATATCAAACCTCCCATCGAAGTCTTCAATAGTTAAAGGCTGGTCAGACGCCCAGCACCTCCCTGTGCACCATGTAATCGGCGCTTTGGCCTCCTAAACTCTCCAAGGTCACCTTCTTCTTCCTCTTCGTCCGTGCCCACCTCAAAATAGGTCGGCTCTGAAGACATTTGATGACCACTTGTGGGAGATAAAGAATCAAATGGAGTCACATGGTCATCATATATATCTTCATCGCTAGACAATATAATAAACTCCTAACCTGCATATGTACAAGCATTAATAAGGGTCGGCTCCACAAGGGCTACAAAGAGCGCACCTGACTCAAAAGTGAGCATCGGCGTATAGGGAGAACGGCTCCCGGGCGGATGATTGGCCTCACAAACTGGTCGATCTTCCTATCAAGCACAAACTCTTCGTCAGGATGAAGGTCACGAAAAGCCCACTCCAAATCATCACCAGGCAGCAGAACAAAATAAATGCTCCCCACATCTGCGGAAAAAAGGAAAAGTTAAGTAAAAAAGAGGCTAAGTACAAAACAGAAGAAAATTAATGGGGCGCAGGCTATACCTTTTCCATTGGATGTCAAGTAAGGATTCTTGCCAATCCTATTATACCTCTGTGACATCCCAACCGCCACAAGCGCTGTAACACCCCAACCGATGGCGGAAACATCGGGATGTCACGTAGTGATGATTGTTCAGTAGCTCATGGTGAATAATAAATTTCATTAAATGATTTAAATAAATTACATACAATTGTTCTACAAGAATTCGTACATCAAATTGAATAAAACTATGCACACATCTTCAAGCAATGACTCAAATCTTCAAACAAGTAGAACCTGAAACATGTTAAGTTGAAAATATTTTGGGTCAACAAAAGTTGGTGAGAATACATAGGTTTTTGAAAATAATTGGTAACAATAGTTTGTACAACATTCAAAGTTGTATGATGATAGAGTATGATACCGACATGTAACAATGCGTCTTTGTACAACCAAACCTTGTGTCGACTGATGACTAACTCGCAAGTTAGTTAAATGTTATTACTGTTATCGATCATCCCTGAGTCTATGCGGGGGATGGGTTTGTCAGACCTATAGCGCTATAATCTAAACAGGCGGCTTGATCATTGTTAATGACTGTACTGTGTCTTTTTGTTACAGTCAAATGATAGAATGATGATGTACTTGAATCACAAGTAAATATGAGTAAATGATAGTATAAAATATTTAAACATGTTTCACCCCAAAAATAGTGAAAATAGGAAAAAGGGGCTATGTAAACTCACCTTAGCAAATGTTATACTTCTTGAAAAGATTGAATAATGAGGTTGCCCAAACAATGCCAAATATCACCCTATAATAATGTGATAAATAAGTCTATCTAGTCTACAAAATGTATAAATTTCTAGGGCTTCGGATTGGGGATAAATGCTCGTTTGATTAATATTAAAAATATTCGACAATTGGGAGAAATTTAGTAAATTAATGACTAAAAATCCTTTTTATGAAATCTAAATTTAGGATGGTCACAATAATGTGTTTAAAGTATAAAAATAATTTTTATAAAATTATTTTCTTTAAAATAGATTATTAAATCTATTTATTACAAATTGTCAAACTTTAACTTTAATATCTTAAAAATACTAAAATTAAAGAATTATCATTTTAAAAATTATATTTCTGTTCTAAATATTCAGAAATAATTTGTATAAAATTTTGGTGCAAAAATATTAAAAATTGGATTTATTATGATTTAATTATGATTAAAACTAACAAAAATTGATTAAAAATATTAAATAAACGATTTTTCAGAAATAAAAGTCATTTCTGAAAAGCTTAATGTTATAAAAACTCAGGATAATTTTTGTGGAAATTTATAAGGTCGTTTTGATATTTTTATAGATTTTTATAAATAAAATAGAATAAACTTGATTTAATTATTATAAATATTAAATAAATAAATTTCAGAAAACTAAAAATTGTAAGTTGATCTTTTACATCAGATTAATATAAGATAATTTTTTTAGAATTTTTAAAAGAGTTTTAATAATTAAAAATGAATTTACAAGATTATATGTAATATATATGTATTATTTGGTTTGTAAAAAAAATAATGAAAAGGAAGTGGAAAAAGGGACGCCCAAGCCAGGGCTCGAACCCGGGTGCCCTTGCTTATATGCCACGATCACAACCACTTGGCCTAGGCCTGTGGTTGTGATTTATCTCAGTTCAAATAAAATAAATACACTTATATCGAATCAGTTTATCCCCAAATCATACTTACGTGCCCTAGCTTTTCCAATCAAGCAATCCACACATCTTTAACCCGATTAATGTTAGGGTTTTTGTTGTATGGACGCCGATTAACAAACCCCACAACAATAATTATGCTTACAAGATTGTATTGAGCTCGATTAGCCGGTCACGATAAAAAGTCAAACTACGATCGATTGTCAAGCTTAGATGATGATTCAGAGAGATTGGTGGTTGAGAGAGGTGTATGAACGAGTTGTGAAGGCTCGAGGTTGATCAATTTATATAGAGGATCAATGGGTTGTTTAATTGGCAAGTTTTGACCCGTTGTTTAATGTTTGACGCGTTTATGGTTAATTTGTGTATCAATTAACTGCTAATAGATGTGTATCATAGTCATAACAGGCCGGATATCACGAATCTTACCATAATTGTGTGATTGATTTGCTAAATTAAAGGTTTTGGGCTGCTGTCTCTCGCAGCAGCGAGTAAGGAAAGGAACAGACAACAGACATTATTGGAATAAATGATTATTTGGTTGGATTTCAAACAAGGAACCAATGTGGTTCAGGTGGTAAGGGACGCGTGTTGTGGGAAGAAGGTCTCCGGTTCGAACCTCGGATGGAGCATTCTTTTTTTTGATTAATATGGAAGGAGGGGAGGAGGGGTTTGGGCTGGGTATTTGCTTGGGCTGGGTGGGCCGCAGATGGGTTGGGTCAATTAGTTAGTTTGTTCAATATTATTGTTATTACTTATTATTATTATTATTATTATTATTATTAATATATATATATATATATATATTTAAAATGCTACAAAATAATTAAATGTAAATTATAATAATAGAACTTGTCGTTTTAATCCAAATCATACGTTAACGTATAATTATTAAATGCGAATGTTACAGTCTCCCCTACTTTTAGGAACTTCGTCCCGAAGTTAAAGGAAGACACTAGGTTAGCAATTAGTCCACTACCGATAACCTTGATAAAATTTCACACTACCTTAATGTACCTGTAAATTCATGATTACGTTCCGGACCGTAATTACCAATTTACCTTACATTAGGGTTTTGCGTCCTTTTATGACTTTACCGATTGTTAAGCAGGTCTGATAGTCTCCGCCAGTCGTTGAGCAGGTGGTAGGGCCTCTCCCGACTGTTGGAAAGACATGATGACCTCTACCAATCGTTAAGCTGGTTGTTTGGTAGTTAACTAATTGTTGTACAAATAAGCAAGTATGATTATAGATATAGCAATTAGTTCTCATTCAGACAAATATGCACACAAATGCTATGATAATACTTGAATTTTATTACTTGAATCAAATAGCGTCAATACATAGAATAAAAGCAACCAATAGTCAAATGGTGAGACTTGCGGTTAGGTAGCTGGAGGGTCTTGATCTCTGTTTAGTTTAGGGCATCGGTTACGGAAGTGATTTGGGTCTCCACATTCATAGCATTGACCATAGTTGTATTGATTAGGGTTAGCAGCTTGAGCAGGGTTGGTGGGTTGGTTGGCATTTGGATTTGGGGTCTCACGACACGTGTTGACCAGATGGCCATACCTTCCACAATTGGTGCACAAGCGACACGCTGAAGCAGTGGGATGATGTCGGTTGCATGTGTTACACAATGGATGGTTTCCTGTATAAGGTTTCTTGTTAGAAGCTTGTGTAGTGAGGTTGACATCAGGATCCTTGGCCTTACGCTTCTGATTCTCAGTAGTTACCGCGGCTACAATACTTGTTTTATTGCCTTTCCGAATTAAGGTCCCGTTCTTTACGTGATTATCAGTTAAGGTAGCTGCTAAACGTTTGGCTTCCTCCAAGGTGGCAGGATTCCTTCCCCACACCGTATCCTGGATTTGCATGGGCAGACCACCGATGTACTTCTCGATGGCTACCGGCAGGGGAGTGACTTTGTGGGGTAACAATAAGCTAAGCTCGTGAAAGCGGGTATTGTAGGCAAGGTTTTCCCCACTATCCTGAGCAAGGGTGTGGAACTCGTCTTCTAATTTCTTGACCTCGTTACGTGGGCAAAATTCATCTTTCATTATCTCCTTGACTTGATCCCACGTCATAGTAAGTGCAACTTCAGCTCCTCGGGTACGCTTTTCCTCATTCCACCAAGTGAGTGCTCGTTTGTGAAGAACATTCATAGCATAACGGACCTTAAAGTTATCGGGACACTCACTATTGATGAAGGTATTTTCAATACCCTCAAACCATTGTAGGAGTCCTGTAGCTCCTTCTTCACCACTAAACTTTGGGGGATTACAAGAATTAAAGTGCTTGAGAGTGCAGGCTGGAAGTCCATTCCCGTTGTGATTTCCATTTCCATTCCCGTTGCCGTTGCCGTTCCCGTTGCCATTCAACTGGATGACTTGTGCTAGTAAGTTGGGAACTAGAGTTGCGATTTGCTGCGCCATTTGTTGAGAAATGATTGCAGCCAGTTGAGCATCAACTCCATTATTGTTGTTGTTGTTGTTAGTGTCATGGTTATGATTGTGATTGCTACTTCCTTCATCATGATTGTTACCACTGTTAAGACGAGCACTGCGACGTGGAGGCATGATCTGTAAGAGACACAGTGAAATGAATGAGATTATATAAGGAATGTAATCATCTATTCATTAATTAAAACGAATAAACGAAAACGTTGACTTATCAAAGACTCTAGATTCTAATAACATATGAAGACATGCTTTAGCCTATAAGTGAACACTCATCCCGAGAATTCCCAGGTAGGCATCCGGGTCCCTCGACTGATTGGGATATATGCGCAATGCCAGCCTAGACAGAAGACTCAGAATACAGGCGTTCACCCTTCCAGATTGCACGTGTTCGTTATTAAAATCTAGAACTTCGACGAGATCTCAAGGTGGTTCAGGTTAAACCTGAGGATTTTGCCTTATTAGTCTAAGAGTGAATCCAGTGATGGAGAGCAACCTTCTTGTAGGGATGAAAGTAGGGATATGAAGTAGGAGGGAGATAGAGAATAGCAAGCAAAAGAAGCAAGTAACGTTAAATCCTATGGTTATAGACTAGATTATTTCTCTAATAACCTAATTCCCTATAACCATGGCTCTGATACCAATCTGTAACACCCCAACCGATGGCGGAAACATCGGGATGTCACGTAGTGATGATTGTTCAGTAGCTCATGGTGAATAATAAATTTCATTAAATGATTTAAATAAATTACATACAATTGTTCTACAAGAATTCGTACATCAAATTGAATAAAACTATGCACACATCTTCAAGCAATGACTCAAATCTTCAAACAAGTAGAACCTGAAACATGTTAAGTTGAAAATATTTTGGGTCAACAAAAGTTGGTGAGAATACATAGGTTTTTGAAAATAATTGGTAACAATAGTTTGTACAACATTCAAAGTTGTATGATGATAGAGTATGATACCGACATGTAACAATGCGTCTTTGTACAACCAAACCTTGTGTCGACTGATGACTAACTCGCAAGTTAGTTAAATGTTATTACTGTTATCGATCATCCCTGAGTCTATGCGGGGGATGGGTTTGTCAGACCTATAGCGCTATAATCTAAACAGGCGGCTTGATCATTGTTAATGACTGTACTGTGTCTTTTTGTTACAGTCAAATGATAGAATGATGATGTACTTGAATCACAAGTAAATATGAGTAAATGATAGTATAAAATATTTAAACATGTTTCACCCCAAAAATAGTGAAAATAGGAAAAAGGGGCTATGTAAACTCACCTTAGCAAATGTTATACTTCTTGAAAAGATTGAATAATGAGGTTGCCCAAACAATGCCAAATATCACCCTATAATAATGTGATAAATAAGTCTATCTAGTCTACAAAATGTATAAATTTCTAGGGCTTCGGATTGGGGATAAATGCTCGTTTGATTAATATTAAAAATATTCGACAATTGGGAGAAATTTAGTAAATTAATGACTAAAAATCCTTTTTATGAAATCTAAATTTAGGATGGTCACAATAATGTGTTTAAAGTATAAAAATAATTTTTATAAAATTATTTTCTTTAAAATAGATTATTAAATCTATTTATTACAAATTGTCAAACTTTAACTTTAATATCTTAAAAATACTAAAATTAAAGAATTATCATTTTAAAAATTATATTTCTGTTCTAAATATTCAGAAATAATTTGTATAAAATTTTGGTGCAAAAATATTAAAAATTGGATTTATTATGATTTAATTATGATTAAAACTAACAAAAATTGATTAAAAATATTAAATAAACGATTTTTCAGAAATAAAAGTCATTTCTGAAAAGCTTAATGTTATAAAAACTCAGGATAATTTTTGTGGAAATTTATAAGGTCGTTTTGATATTTTTATAGATTTTTATAAATAAAATAGAATAAACTTGATTTAATTATTATAAATATTAAATAAATAAATTTCAGAAAACTAAAAATTGTAAGTTGATCTTTTACATCAGATTAATATAAGATAATTTTTTTAGAATTTTTAAAAGAGTTTTAATAATTAAAAATGAATTTACAAGATTATATGTAATATATATGTATTATTTGGTTTGTAAAAAAAATAATGAAAAGGAAGTGGAAAAAGGGACGCCCAAGCCAGGGCTCGAACCCGGGTGCCCTTGCTTATATGCCACGATCACAACCACTTGGCCTAGGCCTGTGGTTGTGATTTATCTCAGTTCAAATAAAATAAATACACTTATATCGAATCAGTTTATCCCCAAATCATACTTACATGCCCTAGCTTTTCCAATCAAGCAATCCACACATCTTTAACCCGATTAATGTTAGGGTTTTTGTTGTATGGACGCCGATTAACAAACCCCACAACAATAATTATGCTTACAAGATTGTATTGAGCTCGATTAGCCGGTCACGATAAAAAGTCAAACTACGATCGATTGTCAAGCTTAGATGATGATTCAGAGAGATTGGTGGTTGAGAGAGGTGTATGAACGAGTTGTGAAGGCTCGAGGTTGATCAATTTATATAGAGGATCAATGGGTTGTTTAATTGGCAAGTTTTGACCCGTTGTTTAATGTTTGACGCGTTTATGGTTAATTTGTGTATCAATTAACTGCTAATAGACGTGTATCATAGTCATAACAGGCCGGATATCACGAATCTTACCATAATTGTGTGATTGATTTGCTAAATTAAAGGTTTTGGGCTGCTGTCTCTCGCAGCAGCGAGTAAGGAAAGGAACAGACAGCAGACATTATTGGAATAAATGATTATTTGGTTGGATTTCAAACAAGGAACCAATGTGGTTCAGGTGGTAAGGGACGCGTGTTGTGGGAAGAAGGTCTCCGGTTCGAACCTCGGATGGAGCATTCTTTTTTTTGATTAATATGGAAGGAGGGGAGGAGGGGTTTGGGCTGGGTATTTGCTTGGGCTGGGTGGGCCGCAGATGGGTTGGGTCAATTAGTTAGTTTGTTCAATATTATTGTTATTACTTATTATTATTATTATTATTATTATTAATATATATATATATATATATTTAAAATGCTACAAAATAATTAAATGTAAATTATAATAATAGAACTTGTCGTTTTAATCCAAATCATACGTTAACGTATAATTATTAAATGCGAATGTTACAAGCGCCACCTCGTCTATCTGGCATATGTCAACATGGTGACTTATGAAGGCCTTGTACCACCCCTGTTCTTCATATATAGTTGTGGGGCTTCGTCTATTTAATATTTAAATCCACACGCCTCTGCACCATCTTCGGTGGAATGATGCCATCGGCTACCCAAAAGAATTTTGGCTTCCACTCACGAAAGCTCTTAATACCCTAAAGTGCTTGGGGTTTAGGATCATGGCGCTGGTGGAAAGAGAACCAACTTTCAGAACCCATAAGTGAACGAAACACGTTAAATATGTCCATGTGCGGAGTAATTCCATGCGCTCCACACCCAAACTCAAAAATTAGAAGCCTCGACATACCACCAGGGTGTAGGGCTGGCATAACAGGTTACACGAACCTGTTGAGACACGAATGTCACACCCCAACCGATGGCGAAATACATCAAGGCGAGACTTGTGATAGATTGTTCAAAGACTTCATAACACTAAACAGTGACAATAGATTAAAATAGATTTCATTTGTATCTAAGATGCAACAAGTTTACAATTCGTTCACAAGAAAATACAACATAAACATGAAGTGAAATAAAGATTGTTTCGTTTGTTTCTAAGGCCGAATCCTAAGTGATGTTTCTTGTATCGACTCATCAGGCTTTTCCTGCAACATGTATAAAATATCCGTCAACACATAAAGTGTTAGTGAGCATACTAGTTTTGGTTTACATACATAGTATTTTAGAATGGTTTACTCAAATATCATACTATAGCATTGCACATACATATCATACAAAAGACATAACTCAAACCCGCGAGTACCACAACGTATACCTAACATATTCATGTTAGGCCGTTTAAATCTTAACAATGACCCATAAAGGGGGCGGTGTGCTAGTCCTATAGCGCTATACATGTTAAGTGGGCTAATAATAGTTAATGATTTATGTCTAAGTATCTAAGAATCATAAGCATGGCAAGTAGCATATAAGTATGTTTAATAGATTGAGCATGTGTGTTTATGAAAGCATTAGTGTGTTTTGCATATGATACATGTTTACACCCCAAAAGTGATAAAGAGTAAAAAGGGGACAAGTATGAACTCACCTTGAGTGCATTATGAAAGAATAAAAAACAATGTCTGAAGCTGGAATGACTGAATCTCTTGTGTCCTATTACAAGTAAATGATGCCTTAATTTCTAATGCAAATGAACTTATTTTGTCTCTTAGTTTTAAAGATAGTTTATCCAACTACCTAGACTCGTATTGTAAACAATACGTGTCTTAATATGTATAACTTAACGAACCGATAGTACTTAGCTTAGTTTCTTGAAAGGTATGTGTATGTATAATCACACAAAGTATATGCCTTTAATATAGTATTCAAAATAGCGTCTCAAAACCAATTGCGAAACAAATATTTTTGGATAATGATAATAACGCACGAGTTGTTCATCTCACGATATATAAATATGTATTTATAGATATATACTTCTATTATGATAATGTAGAGTTTGAATAGAATCTATTTGTAAAATATAGCTTTAATTGTACCAAATAATAGATTTGACCACCCGATATGTTTCTTATATTTTAAAGAAATTTGGGCAGAGTCTCCTCTGTTTTTTTTAAGAAACCAAACAAACTCAAGTTGTCTATATTTTCCCAAAAACTCAATTGTCCAGCATTTATAATACAAATCATGATCTAACTAAGCTTTTATGCGTGACAAATGATTAACTTTCTAAAGCTAAAATGAAAGTAAACCATACGCTTTGAAAATTAATACATTATTTATATAGTTCGCCATTTAGATAGTTCTCGTAACAATATATATTTATATAGGCTAGTCATTACTCGACTCGTACAAGATTACCAATAAGAATAATTATTTTAGTTATAAGTCGACTCCATAGAAAGTGTTTTATAAAAGCAAGTCGGTTCGGTTCGTTACAGATTTAGAGTATATATTTATATATATAAATAATAAAACGCAAGGTAATTTAAAACAAAGACATGGCGTGCGTTATACCTTCCCGAGTCGTGTAATCGCCCCGTAGCTCGGGTTGACAGATCTGACCCGATCATGGACTGCAGTTGACCGAAAGTTGGACCCGTTGACCAGTTTTGACCGATGACTAAAGTTGACCAGGACATGAAGGTTTGACCCGAAAGGTAACCACTGGTCTCGGCCACCATGCCTGAACCGGAACCAAACTGAGACTCACACCCATAAATGAACACCGAACCACAATCGCTGAACCAGTACCACCGCTGAACCAGAACCGAACAATAGTACCAGAAGGAGGGAACAAATCAGAACTTAATATTGAGACCAACACAATCGAACCTATCGTTGTTGCTGCACCATAAACGAAATCTGACCCATGCCCTTGTATTGCTGCTGCCGACTGCTACTACTCTGCTGTTGTTGCCAGCGGCGGAGTGTGGTGGTTGCTTGTTGGAGGCCGCCACAGGCACAGAGAAGCGGGAGGAGGAGGTAGGTGGTGGCTTTTGTTTAGTTGTTGTTGGTGGCGGCGGCGCCGCATGGCAGTGGTCAGAGGTGAGGGAAGGGTTTCCGGCGTCTAAGGTGGCTCGGTGGCGGTTGGTTGGTGGTTACTGCCGCTGCTATACAGAAGGAGAGGAGGTGAAGGGGTATGGTGGTTGTTGTTGGCTCGGGTTCAATCAGAACCCATGTCCGGTCGCCGGACTATAACGAGAGGGAGGATGAGGAGGTTAAAGGTGGTGGTTCGGGTGGTTGTTGTTGGCGGCTCCCTGTCGTGTCATTCAACCAGCGCCGCCACCACCATTCATAGTGGTGGCCGGCTGATGCCAATAGAGGAGGAGGAAGGAGACCAATGTAGAGAGAGGCACTTTATCTTAAGTGTGAGAGTACGTAAGGAGGGTGTGCAGAGAAAGAAGAGGAGAAGGGTTAAATGTGTTGGTGGCTAGGGTCATTGTGAGGAAGATGATGGAAGGAGGGGTTAGTGTGGTTTAAATAGGTAGGGTTATGATGTGGGTTAAGTGGAAGATTAATGCGTATACGAACCCGTCACTAACTCGGGTCTCGTTTATGAACTGGACTCGTTTAATAGATGGATTAATTATTTTATGTAATTAATTTATATAACTCGATTCAAAACGAGTATTTGGAATGTATTTTAATTATAGGCAAATATATTTAGTCGTATTAAAAAAATAAATTTGTTTTATGTTAGTTGCCTAGCACGTCATACTTACCGATGCTATTTTAAACGATTAAGTTGGTGAACTAACTAATTATAGTCATTACCGAATAAGAATTCGTTATCTCCTAACCGATATATTATTGTTAATGACTTGAAATCGTTTCATGAATAAAATATTATTATTATATTATTTGAGAAAAGCCGGGCGTTACAACGAACACGAAACTTGTAAACACGAACACGACACGAAATCTAATCGTGTCATTTTTTTCAAACACGAACACGAACCTGCGTATAACAGGTTAACACGATAAGACACGACAAAACACGAGAAGGAACACCTACTAAAATAAGTTAGCACGACAAGACACGATAAGACACGACAAGACATGATAAGAAACACGATAAGGCACGACAAGACCTGTTAAGACACGTACACGATAAGACACGAACACGAAACAGGTAAACACAAACACGACACGAAAATAAACATGTCTTAACGTGTCGACCTGTTATAGACACGAAACTTGTTAAGGCCAAACACGAAACCTGTTAAAATCGTGTAGGTTCGTATCAGGTTATCGTGTTCGTGTCTAAATTGCCAGCCCTACCAGGGTGCAACTGATTAATGTGGATATGGTAATATTCTAAAACAGATGCTAAGAAAGCGGAGATAGGAAGTCTAAAGTTGCACATGGTGAAATAAACAGCATACAGACATATCTTTCAAGGAGGCGGCTTTGTGATCACAGCACCAGCACTAGGCACCTCGGCCTCACACTTTGGTGTTATCCAGTACTCCTCGCAAAGCGCGTCAAGCTTTGCACCGGTCATCTTACACGAGATCTCACCTGCAAGAGGTGGGGTCGTCTTCTTATTTTTACCTTTCTGTTGAACAGGATTTGATAAGGATACAATGGTTAGCAGAAAATATTAGAATCGTAGATAAGAATCTGGAAAAAGATGAACTTCTTAGAAGAAAGAGAAACTGCAGCCGGAAGTTGAGAGAAAAAAATTCAAAAACTTGAAGGATGAAACGTTGGAATCAGGGGGGGGGAGTGCCTTTTATAGGTTGAGCAATTAATGCCATCGAAAACCACAGGGGACAACTTGCACGACTTGCCAATGGCTAAGCGACACGTAGGAAAAAGAAACCCTCGGACGGCTGAAACGACACGCAGGCCCACCTGCTGTCTCCGAAAAAGCACCTGACACGCGACGCTTTGCCTCCCTAACCCTTCCTTTCAACTGCTGCACCTGAGCGCTTTGATAGCAACATTAATTATAGACGTGCACCTACGCGCCAGACGCACAAACAACCGCCAAAGGTGTGAAAACTAAATTTCGAACACAGCAATGTTCCTCATGTGCAAAACAAACAAAAAAGAGCAAAACCCATTAAGTCCAGTGTCCCGCATGCGCATCATACAACACACTGGACTAGGGGACTTTAAGAGATATGTACCCGTACGTGTGCACATGCTCATATCAATCACGTCAGCATAAGAATAATCAAAAAAACATTCTTGAAGGTCGTGCATGCCACCAAAGACGTGCCAGCTAATAGGAGACATGAAAAGGGACGTCTAGCCAATCAAAAGGAAGAATTTCCTACTCCATGACCTTCTGGCAGGTACAAAGGACACGAAAGGACAACAAGGACGATTGAAAAGGATATCTAGCCAATGACAGGAGGACAACACTAAATCCCCCAACGGTTGACAACCGTGTTGGGCCCGCGCAAAACATCCATTATTCCCAAGACGACCAATCAGGAGACGCTTCCTAGGACTATAAATACCCATCTCCTAACGAGAGGGGTTCATTCATTCCTTATGTCAAAAATCCTAGAATAGATACCCTAAAATTGGAAAGAAATATTATAGTCGAAATACCTGTAATCATCTTTATTCGAATCTTGTGTAATCGTCTAGTCCAGTCCAAAATCAATACAAATCTCTCATTACATATGTTTAACCCGTATTTCTTCAATCACGTTTTTATTTTATGCTTTTCTTCTTAATTTTTATCCAGCTCTTTTAGAGTTTTAGTTATGTTTTTGTCAGTCATTTATTGAGGCTATATTTGTTTAATGTCTTGTTTTGATACGCCAGTAACATTTTAGCTTTCAGTTACTTAAACGGTACAAATTTGAACACTACATTTTAGCTTTCAGTTACTATCCTCTCACTTCGTTCACCAACTCCATAGCAATGTCACCTTCCTTTTAACTTCCCTTCGTGTATTGATACACCTATAAATACTAATCATCCACCCTTTCTATCATCACCACAACTTCAACAAAACAAAACATAATATTATTATCATACAGTGGCTTACATCTCTTCTAAAGTTATCTTTCTACTCTTCATATCTCTAGTCGCTTCTTCTCTTGTCTCAGCCAACTTCTACAACGAGTTTGATATCACTTGGGGCGACGGTCGCGGTAAAATACTCAACCCCGACATCTTAACGCTCTCCCTCGATAAGGCTTCGGGCTCCGGCTTCGAGTCAAGAAACGAGTACTTGTTTGGGAAAATTGATATGCAACTTAAGCTTGTTCCTGGCAACTCTGCTGGCACTGTCACCGCCTACTACGTAAGTGTTTTGTCTCTTTAAATATTTAAAATATAAGAATATAGTCGAAATGCAATATTTATTCATCTCTCGTAAAATTAAAAAAGAAAACAAATTTTGTTTGTGTACAAAACAAATACATGTGTAAGTCACTTTTAAATTATATTACTTACACATAACCTATGATTTAGATTTTTTTTTTTTCTGCGTAATAATTTAGTGTTCTGTTACTGTAGTTGTCTTCAAAAGGGTCTAACTGGGACGAGATCGACTTCGAGTTCTTGGGTAACTTAAGTGGCGATCCGTACATTCTACATACAAATGTGTTTAGCCAAGGCAAAGGCAACAGAGAGCAGCAGTTCTACCTGTGGTTCGACCCGACTGCCGATTTTCATACATATTCCATCCTTTGGAACCCAAAACAAATCATGTAAGCAGTTTTTGTCATATGCTCAAACTATTTACCTTTTGGTTGCTTCATTAACCATTTTTTTACTGATCATATTGTATCTGTTTTCAGATTTTCAATTGATGGAACACCCATTAGAGAGTTCAAGAATGCCGAATCAATCGGTATGCCATTTCCGAAATCGCAGCCGATGAGGATACACTCGAGTTTATGGAATGCTGATGATTGGGCTACTAGGGTGGGCTTGTGAAGACCGACTGGACCCAAGCTCCTTTCACTGCTTCATACAGAAACTTTAAGGCGGATGCTTGTGTTGTCGCTTCTGGGAAGTCGTCTTGCGGTGGTTCTATCGCGTCTTCGGGCGGTAATCAGGCGTGGTTATCTGAGGAGTTGGATATCACAAAGCAGGAGAGACTGAGATGGGTACAGAAGAACTACATGATCTATAACTACTGCTCAGATACCAAGAGGTTTCCTCAAGGCTTTCCTCCAGAGTGCAATATGGCATAAAATTTTGGTGTATACTATGTTTGATGTTTTTAAAGATTAAAAATTTAAATTATTTATTCATATTCATTGTACTAGTTACCAGTAATAAAGATGAAGATGAGAGTTTTTGCATATTATCCTTGATTTCATGCAATACATACAACTAGTTATGCAATATATATTTCTTAGTGGGACCAATAAGAAGCAAGGTCATAGGGAAACACTATGTTTTACTATCATTACATTCTTCCCTGTTTTCTTAAATACCATATCCTTCACAAACCAAACAAGGAAAATGAAAAAAAAAAAAAAAAAAACAAAACTCAGGAATATGTTATCTGAGTTGGTCGTCTTCAAAATATAAGTTTGTTAAATTGACCTTACTATACAAATACAATCAAAGCCAAATTACCACTCCTAAAATTTACTGCAACCACGTAGGTTGAATAGAATGCGGTTCTTCTGCTGGATCTTCATTCATCGTCTTCTAACTCTACAAGTTGCGCCCGCCTTTCAGCAGCCTTTTTCCTGACAAAGAATCCCCACCGCATTGCTGCCTTTATCTTCAGCCAACCAACTACCGCCTTCCCAGACCGGCCACGGTCATCATCAAAGTCGAAATTTGGAGCCGGTGATGGCATGAATGATGGAAAAGAAAACCCTTCTTCCGCCATGTTACTGCTATGACCACCGCCCATGCTGAAGAGCCTAAGTAGCTGCTGCATATCTTCATTTTCAAGCATCTCGTTACTTCTCATGCGGATCTCCTCCTCAGACATGAAGTCCCCAACCCCTTTGTCCCGGCTGTTGTGGGACCAGTCACCAAATGGGTTCATATTCGGCTGCTGATGAACGGATGTGTTCACAGGCTGGAATGAAGATGAAGACTGTGGAGGACCGAGGGCTAGCCCAGATCTATCATCATAACCGTTGTTCTGTATCTGCTGAGAATTGCCAACATGTTGACCATTTGAAACAAAATTAACGTCATACTGACCATGTGCATTGGTGCTCACAAGCTGTGGCCCGGTTTGGTACATATTATCCAGACTTTCATTATAACCTGAACCAAATAGATAAAGATATTAATCAAATGACCTAGGTCAACACTCCAAATGCTTAATGCATACACATAAAAGATGCCAGGTGTTACCTCCTAATAGCAGGTTCGAATCAACAGAGGCGGACTCAGAGGGACCCACAACAGGATGGCGTGGCGGCAGTAGCTGATTATTAGACCTCTGATAATCTATTGAACCCCCTGAATAATCACTCCGGGATACACCTGACCTTTTAGGCTGCTTGAAGTTCACAAGTGACTTGCCATCATACTCTACAACCTGGTTCCAGTTATCATATGCTTTCTTAACCAATGTATCAACATATACCTACAAAAAGAAAATTGACACTCTTAAGAAAATTATATAAACAGTTGAAACGATTTGAATATAACGGAAGTAGCGAAAACCTTTTGGCCGTCAGAAAGAGAATCAGCTGATTGATATTGGTCACCAGCAATAAGACCTCGTAGCTCGTAAATATTATTGAAAACAACACCAACATTTCTGTTATCCTCGGGATAATATACATAAAGCTTGGTACTCAACACACATGTTTTTGCATGCTCTATCAAAGCCTCCCACATCTTATTTGACATGCCACTTCCAAGAATCTAAAATTAAAAATATATATAATATTAATAATAAGAAGAATTATAACAAGTACACACTGAAAAAACAAGATAATGCGATAAACCATATTAAATACTTACATTACGTAGTTTTTGGGAATCCGTCACTACAAGGCGAAGAAAATCTTCAACTGTGAAAATCCCTGCACTATTTAGCCTCTTGTGGAATGATCCATCCTTGCCAATTTTTTCCAATCTCCATACCTCATCATTTAAAGTAGGTGGGTAGTGTTTCTTGTACACTGTCAATGAGAAGAACAGTAAAACAATTATTAAATAAAACGTGTCAATGGTTTTTTTACTTTCTCTTCTTTAATGAAAATGAAACAACATACATTCTCCTCGATGATCTTTAACAGTGAAAGCTTCAGTTTTAGCTTCACGAACACGAAATCCCTCACAGAAACCCGAGGCAACCTTTAAACCGAGCCTAAACTTCCTGCTTCTAATCCAACTTGAATTGTCAGTGAAAGTCAACTCTCCTAAAGTCCCAACACCTTCTTTGAGCACGACCTGCAAGTCTCCAGTCAACAAAGGTCGCTTTCCTTCACGTTCTTTGACAACATGGCTTTCAAATTCTTCTTCAGTCCAGCCTTCATCATCTTCATTGTTGAAATCACCTTCTAGAACCACAATGTCTAGTTTTATTGATGACTCGGGTCCTGATGTAACAACATGACCCGTATTGGCATCAATTAAGACAATATGAATAGCAGCACCCTGTTCCCCTTCAACTTTTCCTCCAGTGAAGAGAGGTAAAGACATCCTGGATCTGAAGTGAAGCTGCAGATTTCTACCATCTGGTCCTTCAATACGCTTAGGTGATGACCTGAATTTCATCCGACACAATTAGTTTGAAATAAAAAACTTTGTTTTTATTGATATTATACAGCATGGGTATTACAAGGAGCTGTAGATGGAATGATACCAAATTGTTAGGATAACTACCATGGTGTCTAAAACTGTTACGAACAAAATGGTAATCGAGAGAAGAGCTATAGAATTAGGAAGAAACACAAGAGAGGAGAGGGATAACCCAAATCAATAGCTAGATTATTCATACTCATTACATGTATTTATACTACATAATACCAACTAACTAACTACCAATTATGCATATTGACCCTTATACCCCTTATACTATTTTCATTCGTAACAATACTCGCCCCTTATAAGACTTTTGACCTCAAAAGTCAAGTTATTCCTGACATTGAGAGTGCATCAGCAGTTCTAAACTGATCAGAACTTCTGATCTCGATAGCCATCAGCAGTTGCATGCATCAGCAGTTCTAAACTGATCAGAACTTCTGATCTCGATAGCCATCAGCAGTTGCAACAAATCCGAATTTCCAATCTGGAAGAATCATCAGCACTTTCACACATATCAGAACTTTCCAGTCTTGAAAAAGCATTAGCAGAGTATCAGCAGTTTCAATCATATCAGAATTTTTCAACCTCTGTCTCTCAGCATCAGTGGTTGTCAACTGTGCAACACCTTGAATCTTTAACCTCTGTCTCTCAACATCAGTGGTTGTAAACTGTGCAACACCTTGAATCTTTAACCTGTATCTCTCTACAACAGTGGCTGTCAAAACCAACACTCTTCTCATCTTATCATGCAATTGCAGCCACAATGTCAAACCAAACATTGCACTCATGGTTGCACTCAGCTCATCTTTTCTCAGGTCTGGATCAACGATCAATCTAACCATCAATCTCACCCATTCCGGATCTATCGTTCCTTCTACTATATACATTGTACCATCAGCTATACATTCCCCTTCAAAGACTTTTGTCCTCAAAAGTCCACTTATAAAAGGAGTTCTCATAAGTTGAAATATGGAGCCGGAATCCCAAACCCACATAGTAACATCTTTGTTTTGAACTGACCTCTTAAGCAACTCAACTAAATTTAATAGGCTGAAGACTCGCAAACTAATTGCAGAACTTAACTCTCTCATGGAACCCTTGCAAAGTGCATCAAAACTTCTGTCATGGCAATATTCTAATGGAATCCTTTGATATGTTGGAGATAGTGAACCTGCTAATCCATAGAACATCTTAGGTTTCCATTTCCATTTTATTAGCCATCCTTTTGAGATTTCCTTTTCACTTGTTAACATCATCCTGCACATTTTTGTATCAGTTGGATCCAGTATGTAAGCGAGATACCCAAATTCCTCATTAACCAAACCACGCATTTGATCATCTGGTCTGATAGAATTTGGTACGAAACAATTCTCAACTTGATGCACAAGTGGTGATAATAATTCAACAATTACATCACCCTCAATTGATTTCACTATATCTCCTTCAACTGCAAAATTTTCTATCATAACTGAATTCTTTGAATCATCAGTCTCAGACGGTTCTTGCGATTCTTGAGTATTCAATTCTTGATATACAACACTAATTCCTTTTCCAAATTCATCCATGGGTTCTTGAATTTCCAACATTCTAACATACCCATCCAATATATTTTCGCTAATAACATCAGTATCAATCACTTCATCTACAAACATTTCTTGAACATTATTATCACAAACTTTTTGAATCTCAACCCTATTCTTAACTTCATCAAATTGAATTTCACTGCTATTCAAAATCTGATCTCTATTTTTCTTTGATTCGCTAAAACTTTCGATAATGGCCAAAAGATTAGCTTGGTTCTTTGCTTTTTCATAAGCTTCTACAAGCGTTTTTGGGTTCAAGAACTTAACCCAATTCATAATATCAGGTTTAAGACCCTCCACAAATAGACTTGTAGCATAAATCTCACTTAGAATTACTTTTGTAAGAAGAGAATTGAATGTCTTACAATAATCTTGAAACGAATCTGTTTGTTTATGGTTCTTGATATCATAGTTGTCAAAGGCGTAAAGCGCACTCAAGGCGCTTTGGTACCGCCTGTGGCCTAGGCGAGAAGCGCAAAAAAAGCGTGGGCCTGAGAAAATAAAAGCGCAAATAAAAAAAATGGGGAAAAATCACCAAAATCACTAAAAAATAACAACTATCAGCAGCACCATGATTAAAAACCACCAAAATATCCAAATAGCAAGTTGTTTATGCTTGAAAACCAAAAAATAGTTCAAAATGTAAAAAATAATAAAACTTCAAATCCAAAAGGGCATAGGGTTAGAGGTTGTTTATATAGATTAGAATGCATAACTTGTTTAAAAAATAAAAGATATGATTAGATATTACTAGTTTTAAAAAATCTGCTATAAAATGGTAAAGGGATAAAACTTTTAAAAAAAAAAATCATTGCTTTATTTATCTAGGAGAGAAAAGCGACCTAGGGTCGCTTCTAGGAAATTCATCGCCTAGGCGCCCTAGGCGCTCGCTTTTAACAACTGTGCTTGATATCTTCCATGGAAGATGCGGTATTTAGAATGCACTTTTCTTGATTCTTGGTGTTGAACAAACTAGGGCTACGTTTTCCCCAAGTTATTGAGCCCATCCATTCATCAGAGCTTCTATATCCGCTATATAATTCCCAATCAGTAGGTGGTACTGAATAATCGGGTGTATAACCACAACAATGACCTCTGCCATTAAATTTTATTGCACCACAAGAACACCTATCAGATCCACAAACATGGACTTTGTTCTCCCAAATCAGACCCCCGCATGAACACAAGAAAACCATTCTTATTGTTAAAGAAATCAATGGAACAAACGGTTATTGAATTCAAGAAAGGAAAAAAAAAAACAGAAATGGAAGAGAAAGAATCAAAAGAAATGGAGAGTTAAAATGAATCTAGGGAAATAAAATTGAAAGAACTGAAATGAAAATGGCTGAATTTGGAAGGAAGAATGATGGCTTACGGTGGTGGGTTTTGGTGGTGGTGGTAAGTGACGGTGGTTAGAACGGTTATTATCCAAAACGAACAGCGAAAGAAAGCTCGAAAGAAATGGCGGTTATGATGGGTTAACGACTGATTGTGGTGGATACGATGGTTAGTTAGAGTGGTGATTGGCGGATAGATGGTGGTCCGAGGTCGAAAGGTTCGACGGCTCTGATACCATTGTTACGAACAAAATGGTAATCGAGAGAAGAGCTATAGAATTAGGAAGAAACACAAGAGAGGAGAGGGATAACCCAAATCAATAGCTAGATTATTCATACTCATTACATGTATTTATACTACATAATACCAACTAACTAACTACCAATTATGCATATTGACCCTTATACCCCTTATACTATTTTCATTCGTAACAAAAACTTATCACATAAATATGTCTTTTGTATACAAGTGAATGATCAATCACCGGTTCCTATTATGGAATGCTTCGGGTTTCCCGGATTGGGATGGAAAAACCGAACAAAAGAATATTGAATCACTCATTTTGAATTTGGTTTCAAACAGAAAATCCAAATTCCACCTTTCCAGAAAGGAAAATTTGTACTGCACTTATTACAGGTCATCTCTTAATAGACATTGTGAATGTTTTTCACTTTAGAATTCAAGTGAATCTGACAGTTTAATACTAGACTGACAAAAATGAAAGATTTTCCAGAGAAAACAAGATATAAAATCATATAATGGGAATTTAATTCAGGGTTGTTATATTGTGTATTCCAGGTGGGGAGGGTAAAACTGAATATTTGGTTTGGTATGGGATCAGAGATAGCCATAACCAAAACAGAATTCAGGTCCAACCAAAACAAACTGTAAAATCGCTAACTGGGAAACTCAGTTTTGGTTTGGTTTGGTAATAACTAATAAATTGATAAGCAAGAAAACAGTGCAAGGCAGAGAGATTTGAAGCAATCAAATTGTATATACACAGTAATACCAAATCTAGTTACTCAAAGCAGTCACAGATTAAAATATTCGCTAAAACAGTCTTAAACCAAAATCAGGTTATAACTCCAAAAAGGGTAAAGAAATACCGTTCCTGATTTTTTTATCATCCTAGTCTGAGTGTCCATACTACAGATATCAGAGACTTGATCATATCATAGAATTAATCCAGATTCCAGATGTATAGGAAAGTAATAGCGCCACATTACAAAGACATTAAAATGACTAGCAATACATATACATAAAGAAATTCCACAAACCTTCCATTAGTTATCCGAGCAGGGCCTAGTTTTGCTAAAGCTCGCTCCACTTCCTCACTCACCTGTCAGTATTTGGCTTGTTAGCGTTAAAGATGTGCACAAAACTATCTTCAAAAGCTTCCCAAACACAGTTTGAAAATGCAAAAATAATAGTACATTAAAAGAAAATCGCTTCAAAAAGCCGGGGTGTGATTGTAAGTGCTCAGGCTAATTTGCATTGGCTTTATAAATTTTAACATGGTTGTTTTGTAACAGGGTCCACAATCCACATCAAGGTTGTAAAAAGCGCTAGGCGCTAGGTAGGCGGATTAATCGTTTTGGAATTTTATACGTATTTTTTATATACATATACACAGATTATATGAAAATAATACTTAGAAATTCACATAATACTTCAAATTTCGAACATTTCACATACATAATACATAGAAATTCACGTGTTTTTTTAACCAGGAGACTTATTTGATGGAATTAGGGCTGGTAAATGATTTAATGGGCCTGGAATCATAAAAAAAAAGCCCACCGCCTAGCTCCCGCCTAATCCCCTACCTAGGTCAAAATTACAATATTTTAGGCCGCCTTTTACAACACTAATCCACATAAATAAGACGATGAGAAAAGAACATAAAAATGAAAATGTCAAAGGCGGCATCTTACAACTCTGCGAAGAATAGGTTCCAAGGATGAGCAAAGCTTTTGAAGACTGTCCACCTTCAAAGCTTCCACAATTACACTGCATAAATAGTCACATAATCAGAATTCCTAAAATTCTCCACAGAAAGCACAACTTGATATTAAACCGATTATACAAAAGAAAACTTGAGATAAGATTTGCTAGTTATTTACACATAAACAACCAACAAATGAGTGAAACAACCATAAAGAGGGGCACGGGTTCACTTTGGCAAGACATAAGAGTTACAAATCAACTTGCCTAACTTTAGCATGAGAACAAACAACCATCAAGTATTACTCCATTTCAAGAGATTACATTACATTTTTATGACATCACATTTTCTATTAAACGAAAGAAAAACCAAACAACGCCCCAAATATCAATTCATCCAATTATCCAACACATATGTTTCCCAATGCAAAAGATGTACAGGCCTCATAGAAGTTGTACTAAACTAACAGATACAATTTGAAAAGTAATTTCTGAAAGATAGAAACATCGAAAGTACACGAATTTAAAGCCCATAAGTGACAAAAACAGTTGGTGTTTTTCTTTACTTGATGGTGTGGGTTCAAGAATTTCTCAGCATACTGAGTTTGGGCTTAAATGATAATGTTCTTACATGAATAATGAATAACACTTGGATTACAGAATCCAAGGTTGCAAAAGGCACTAGGCGCTAGGCAGGCGGTGAGGTCCAGCCTAGGGACTAGTCGGGACTAGGCGGAATTAGGCGTTTTGGTATTTTATACGTATTTTATATATATATACACACACACACACACACACACACACACACACACACACACACACACACACACACACAAATTTAGGTGTTTTTTGAAAATATGTTAAGATATATACACATAAGACTTGGATATATACACATAATACTAAGAAATACCTAAAAATACTTAGAAATTTAATAAAAAAAATAAAAATAAATAAAAAATACCACCGCCTAGGCCTGCCTACGCCCGCCTAGGCTCCGCCTAACTGCCGCCTAAAGGCCAAATCGCCCAGGAATCCGACTAGGGCTAAATTCCTAGTTTTTGTTCAGCCTAGCGCCTGCCGCCTAGGCGGCCGCCTTCTGCAACAGTGACAGAATCTTCCATAATTGTCAGTGTTTACATCTCCTACTAATCAAACTAGCACTACGTAAATATTATCTATTATGTATACATAGGCCACCCAAGTATTAAGGCCACTAAAATTTTAAAACGCATTTCAAGCCATCCAAGTATTAATTTCGTTTCATTTATGCCAGTTCTGGTAAAATAAAACTAATAATTTATTCAAAGGCTTTACGAGAAGTGTATTCGCAACTATGGTTCATCTTGATGAGTTCTACAACTTCCGTTCACACTTCAATTGGCAATTCCCAACCTTGGAATATTTTACTTTAAAGCTTGTTCCAAAAGAAGTTAAATTCAGAGCATGTTAGTACTTTACAGCAGTCTGACTAAGTTTTTGGGCTAAATTGGCACAGAATAAACCAAATTTATATGTGGGCGACTGTGTAGCCTAGATTGTTGCTTTAATATTTGAGTGGCCTTTACTCCTTTAGTGTAACCTTTTGAATAGCAATGCCTAAGTATATAGTATCCCTACTATCTTGCGTTGATCAAACGTAAAGTACATGTAGTGAATTAATATTTGAGCCTTTGCCTAATAGACAGAGCTTATCAAGTTTGTTTTTTTGAAAAGCCAAAAGAGACAAAGCTTATCAACTAATCAATGGTAGAAGCAAAAGCAATAAGAACCTAATATTTCACTGTATTCAGTATTTGAGGCAACTTCACCAAATCTTCAAGAGAAAAACTATATTCTGAGCAGTGTTGTAAAAGGCGCTAGGCGCTAGGCAGGCGGTGAGGTCCAGCCTAGGGACTAGTCGGGACTAGGCGAAAATTAGGCGGAATTAGGCGTTTTGATATTTTATACGTATTATATATATATATATACACACAAATTTAGGGGTTTTTTTGAAAATATGTTAAGATATATACACATAATACTTAGATATATACACATAATACTAAGAAATACCTAGAAATACTTAGAAATTTAATAAAAAAAATAAAAAAAAAATAAAAAATAACACCGCCTAGGCTCGCCTAGGCCCGCCTAGGCCCGCCTAGGACCGCCTAGGCTCCGCCTAGGCTCCGACTAACTGCCAAATCGCCCAGGAATCCGCCTAGGGCAAGATTCCAAGTTTTACCACCGCCTAGCGCCTAGGCGCCGCCTAGGCCGCCTTTTACAACACCAATTCTGAGTCTCAGAAGCCTAAACAAAACATCAATGACAAAAAAAGCACCTAAATGTGAGAGTGTTTGCATTTGCTTTGTAGTCCTACATTTCCCCTAGCCACATGCTTATATCCAAACGCGCACACACCAAAAACTGCACCTATAACTTATCATCCACAACCGACCCACAGTATGAAATCTTGTGCATAATACGCACAAACATAGACATTTCTGACACTTAGGAAGTAATAATACGTGATACAGCCAACCCAAGAACATAACATCATCCAACATAAGCAATGAACAATAAACTATATTATCACACCAAAATCCAACATAATAACATCCAACTCAAATACACCAACACATACAAAACTAACCAACAATTCACCTATCAACAAACCCTAACTACAAATAACTAACCTATATCTCAATAACAAAGCAACAAACACAACAAAAAACAGTCCCTTACCTCGCTAAAGCCGGCCGCTTCCTCTCCGGCTGCTGCGGCTGCTCATCTTCACCCTCCAATCCCCTCTTCCCTCTCTCCCTAATCGAATTCTTCCTCTCCATGTTCCTCGTCTGCATTTCCTCAACTTTTTCAACCCAATAACACAATCCACAACAATATCAATAACCACCAAACCCTAGAAAACTGTTTCTCCAGTCAAATATCCACTGTACCAACAAACCCTAACTTGAAAACTGTAATTGAATAGAAATTGATTAATGAATGAAATTATTATTATTATATATTTATATAGTTGTGGATAGAATTATGTAAAGTGAAGAGAATTGATTATTACCTGTGAGATTATTATGTGGGAATGGTTTCTCTCTCTAGTTTCTCTCACTAGAAACAGATACATACAGTTATTATTAATATTAATATTAATATTATGGGGTCTAAAAGAAGTCTTGTATGACGACTAGAGAGTGTCGTAAGCGGTATTGCTTTGTTTGATCTTTTTCTTGGTGAGGATCATTGTCTGAGGTTTTTGGCCGTTGGATCTGAGAGGTGAGCCATGCGATGACACGTCAGATATCGGGTCTCTTTTGGCTCGGCTACCCGCCAAAGTTTTGGCTGACTGGCTTAGTGCCGTCTCAAGTGGGTGATTTTTATTTCGACACATCGTAGACAATAATAGGGTATATTAAACTTGTAATTTTTTTTTTATTTTTTTTTTAACATGTTTAGACCATCCGTAGTGAATTAACCATTGGGCGTGAAAGGCATTGAAAACGCCTTAACGTCTCGGAACACCGCCCCTAATCTTTTTGGGTTGATTTTTTGTTTGGGCGTGTAAGATTTCTTGCTTGACTTCACAATTCAATAACCAATCACAAACCTCCAACCACTAGGTTGTTTTTTTATTTTTTTTAATTCAATTTTAGTAGGTTAGGGTTTACCGTCCAGAAAGGGGTGGCGGCGCAGCTTGTTGTCCACCTGCCTGCTATTTTGATGTAATTTTTCGCGATTATGTGTTAATAAAATTTATATAAGCCACAGCAAAAAAAATTAATATATATACACACACTCCTCAAATTACAAAACACACACATCGCCTTCTAAAAAAATGAGTTCCCCCCACATCCTCCCTATCCGTTGCATATTATTATTACAAAGAATTTTTGGCCGATGCGTGTTAGTCGCCCGACGAGAAGATCAAGCAAGAGGTTGTTACAAGTGCGTGTACATTCGCGACGAGGTATATGAAACATGTTAATAATCCTCCACGACCTATTTTGTGAAGACAATATATGGAACGTGACCGTATGGAGGCAAACGCTCGCTTGATGAAAGATTACTTTGATGAAGAGCCGACTTACCCAGACCCAAAGATTTTTAGGCGTCGTTTCCGAATGAGCAAACGTTTATTTCTACGGATTACTGGAGACTTGGAAAACGAGTTTGATTACTTTAAGCAAACCGGATTCGAGAAGCACGCTTGGATTTACCGTTATTCAAAAGTGTACTTCAGCACTACGCATACTTGCGTGCGGAAACACGACCGACATCAACGACGGGTATTTAAAGATTGCTGAGAAAATAACACGCGATACCTTTGAGCATTTTTGTCACTGTACACTACGTTTTCTTAAAAATTATATTCATTCGCATTTATTTTTTAGTTAGTTTAATAGTATATTTTTTTAAAGGAATAATACATTTGTACGGTACGTGTGACCTGAGAAGGCCCACGTGGTATGATCTACAAAAAATATAGTGCATTCAAATGAACATACTTTACCAGGAATGCTTGGGAGCATAGATTGTTGTTATTGGCCGTGGTATAATTGTCCAACAACATAGATGGTGGTAATAACCGGTGTCGACGGTATTCGAAAAGAAACGTTGTATTACATAGATGGTGGTAATAACCGTTGTCGACGTAAGTTGTTTAACGGTTGCCCTTCTTCCGTTAACGGTTACCCTATTCTTCCGTTACATTAAGTTAGTATTTATATATATATAAAAATAATTGATACATAAATATTTTAAGACTTAACATTTTTAGATATCAAATCTAATCATTTCTAAAAAGTATTTATAACTATGAACTAAACAAATATCATGCTTTAAAATTACATCTGTAACACGTCAAAATTTTAAAACTTAAATATAATAATTAAATAATGTTATGCTACAAATAATTACAGATATTTTGCATAGTAAATTTATTTTGGTACAAGTGTAACAATTTCATGAAGTAGTATCGAACAAACTAATAAAATTAAGTAAAAAACAACTGAGTTTAAAACAAAGGGTCGTCTATTGGCGGATAATACTCTCAATTTTCACTTTGGCCATTAGCACTCACAACTAGGGTTGTAAACAAACCAAACGTTCGGTGAACAGTTCGTAAACCGTTCGGCGGGAAGTTCGTTTGTGTCCGTTTGTTTAATAATTGAACGAACACGAACAAAAAATTCCGTTTGATTAACTAAACAAACAAACACGAACAAATGTCTTGTTCGTTCGATTGCGTTCGTGAACGTTCGGCAATGTGTTTGTTTACGTTCGTTTATTTATATCCATTCGTGTATGTTTGTTTATGTTTGATCACTAGTTAAAACTTAGGATAATTATGAACTTTTGAATTAGGAATATCATGTTTTCATGCATATGCCTAAGTAATTTTAGATAATTATGTCTAAGTTAGTATAATTTGACTTATCGACATCGTTTAGTAGATGTACTTTGTCTAACGGTTAATATTAACAATGGTTTTTTAGTTAGTTGCATATTAAATGTTTGTTTTTGTTTCTTTGTGTTCAAGACCTATGTTCACGAACAGTTCGCAAACAACTGAATTTCTTAACAAACAAACACAAACATAAAATTATGTTCGTTAGCGTGTTCGTGAATGGTTCGTTTGTCTAAGAAACCTTAACAAACAAACACGAACAAAGCCTTGTTCGTGTTCGTTTGGTTCGTTTACAACCCTACTCACAACTTGCAACTTATTTTGTTCCATCACCCCCAAACTAACAGAGGTTTAACCTGGTTAGTCTTCGTGATAAAAATGTAAAACCTAAACTTAAAGGATCTTTTCAAAACTTATTATTATTATTATTATTATTATTATTATTATTATTATTATTATTATTATTATTATTATACAACCATCTTCAAAACATATACACCATTTAGGCACAAACTTCAAAACTTCATCTTCAAAAGTTCATGCCAGACGTGCCGTCGCCACCACCACCACAAAGAAATGATCTTCAACGGTTATTGTGTGTTCGTTGTGAATCGATTATTGTAACACCCCAACCGATGGCGGAAACATCGAGGTGTCACGTAGTGACGATTGTTCAAAAGCTCATAGTACTAAAGTGTAAATATTATTCAATGTAAATTGCTTTACAAGGAAATGTAGTTACATAAGTTACAATAAATCCAAATGATCACATCATCTAAGTCCAAAGTCCTCTATGAATCATCAAGCAAAAACCTGAAACATGTACGAAAAATAATTTTGTCAACATAAATAATGTTGGTGAGCATACACAGCTTGTATACATATAATATAAGTTTAAAGAAAATGATTTACAATTCATGTGTCACGTTTCATTCAAGGCAAATATGGAAAACAAGTAAGTATACAACGCGAGTCAAATTCAAACCTCTTATGTGACAAAGATTAAAGCATTAACAATGACCTAGGACTTCCCACACACATAGGTACTTTCCACTAGGCGGGTTGTCAATCCAAATAGCGCTATCCATTGTTAAAGTCGGCTAGCTAAGTTAATGATTTTGTTTATGATTGCAAGTATACCACGTTTATGTTTAAGCACAAAGCACAAGAATTCAAGCATAACACATATATGAATTGTATGTATAACGTTTATGAATAAGTGCACGTGTATGTTTAATATGTGTACATGAATCACCCCAAAAGTGTAAAAATGAAAAGGGGGATAAGTATACTCACCTTGCTTGTGATGAAGAACATGCAAGAAATCGATAAGAATCATTGAATTATGCTTGAACCTATATTTTCATAATCGTTCGGTTAGATTTTCGAAGAACTAAATTGGTAATCAGACTCGCTGACTTATGGATTTCTGGTGACAAAAGTTTTAAAACCTCTTAATCAATTATTAAAGCTAATTTTGATATAGCAATTTTATTACTTAGAAGTAAAGCCAAGCCAATGTATTTAAGCATTTGCATGTTTATAAGAAATTTATGAATAAAACTTGGTTTAATTCAACGTTTATACTACTAATAATTAAAAGAATTTAAACAATTTTTTTATATTCTAAATTTTTTTCTTCGAAGCGTATCTCGTGACTACTCTTGAGATACCAAAGTTCAAAATAATATATATTAGTATTATCCACATTAGCAAAACTAATATTCTGACTTCAAGAAAAAAAAATGAATTACTTGTTTGTTATCAAAATCATATCCAAACTAAATGTAATAGACCTTCAAATGATTTATATTAACAAATGTCTGTGTATATATATATATATAAATAAATTCATGTGAAGATATCGAAATATTATTCTATGCTAACGTGACTCAAGTATTACAAACAATACATTTAACATTTAAATTCGAATTGAACATGTTTTGAGTCATTGGAACAAGTCAACCCACATGATAGTCAAATTTTAGTAGCATAACGAGTATGATTATTTAATGTGGGTTCAGGATTGTTACCTTAATTGCTAAAACAAATTTGTTCGGAAGACAGCAGCCGCAGAGATGATGAAATGTATGTGTAGTAGAAACCGTACGATGGCGGCGTCGTACACAAGAGTGCTACCGTGGTTGTGGGTTCACAGAAACAAGATGAAAATACGTTGGCCATGTGTGGCGAGAGATACAACGGATGTTTCTAAATCAAAGAGGGCGTCGTCGACAAAGGTTTTCTTTTTGCCCAACCGCCTAATTGTTTGATGCCCGTTGATCCGCCATTTCTCATGGCTTAAAAATATGTTCGTGATGGTGGATGGTATTAGTTCGAGGAGGAAAAAAACAACAAAAGGGTGTGTGCATGCTAGTGTTAAACTTGCGAGACCAACCATTTATACTGTTAAAAAGTCCAAACGGTGTTGATTGGTTTCTTTATGCAATTGATTATTGTAATTATGATATGATTAAATGTAAATAAAGTAGTAGTTATGTTTGAGTGTTACAACAAGAAAAAAAAACGGATGAAGTATATTCAAGAAGAAGAAGCATTTTGAGTTATTTCTAAGTTTCACTACTCCACCCTTGACTATCTATTAATTAGATAATGAACATTAAAACATGATTATGTTATTATTATTATATACTAGGTTATTGCCCGCGTGTACATGCGGTTTAACAATTAATAATAATTTGGAGCGTAAAACTTATAAAGAAAATATAGTAGAAATACACATACAATTCAAATATCATTAAATGTTTCCTTATACACAACATTTTTTGTTTTATTTATGACCTTCCAATCAGGATCAAGTAACTTAACCCCTGCCATACTCTTAACTCTTGACAATACCACATAAAGATGACCATGTGTGAATCCTGGATTCGTTTCTGTGTTTGCATCTTAGTCCGAAAATATATAAATACATGTCATCCATAATTAGAAAATATATAAATATTTTAGGATATCTCTAATTTAAAGGTAATAAGTAGGTTTAATTGTTATAATTATTAAATTAAATTCACAAGTTTGAAAACTTTTAAAATATCCATTCATTCAAAATTTCAAATTGAATGCATTAATTAAGTTTAAATGCTAACATTATTATCTTAAATTCAAAATTTAGAAATTTTACAATATTAACCAAAATTTAAAAATTAGTTATAAATATTAAAGTTTGAAATTATATACTTAAATAGAACATTTAATATTCAAATATTTTCAAAGTTTAACTAAAAACTACTTTTGAAATTATAGTATTCAAAATTTGAATTTAAACTTGTAACTAATTTAAGAAATTTATAACCAATATTACTATTTGTTAAAATTAAATATATTAGAAAATCTGTAATGTAAAGGTAATAAGTAGGTGTAATTATTACAATTATTATCTTAAATTAACAAATTTAGATTTTTTAAATATTTAAATCATTCACAATTATGAAACTAATGTAGTAGTTAATTCTAAATGTTACCATAATTATTCTAAATTCAAAATTTTCAATTTTTATAATATTAACCAAAATTTAAAAATTAAAATTATGAATATTAAAATTTGAAGTTAAATACTCAAATAAAACATTTAGTATTCGAATATTTTTAGAGTTTAACAGAAATGTATAATTTCAAATTGTAGTATTTAAATTTTAATTTTGACTTATAACAAATTTGAGAAATTTGTAACCGAAATTATTAATTGTTATCTTTTAAATATGATAGAAATCTAAAAAAAACACATGATTAATAATCAAAATCTATTAAAATATAAAAATATGAATCAATAGAACAACAGGGATCGATATTATGTAATGTAACACCCCAACCGATGGCGGAATCATCGAGGTGCCACGTAGTGACGATTGTTCAAAAGCTCATGGAACTAAAATGTAAATATTTGATTATTGAATATTGTTTTACAACATGTGAAATTCAATACAATACAACAAAATAAGATAGTTGATTGATTTAATCTAAGTCCAAGGTCCTATGTGAATCGTCAAGCAGCTTATCCTGAAACATGCACGAAAATAATTTTGTCAACATATGATGTTGGTGAGTACTACTTAGTTTTGTACGTATAGTATAAGTTTTGAAAAGTAGTACAATTCATGTGTCTAGTATCACCAAGGCATTATGTAAACACGCAAGTAACCAAACAAGACAAAGATCACATGTAAAGTTGTACAATGTAATTGATAATGAGCACCTCAACACGTGTGAGTCTAAAAGAGCACCATAACACAAAGTTATGTCTAAATGAGCACCGTAACATAAGTTACGTCTAAATGAGCACCGTAACATAAGTTACGTCTGAGTGTAAAGAGCACCATAACATAAGTTATGTCTAAATGTATGATTTTGTATGTAAGCTACATTCATGTTCAAGCATAAGCACAAAGATAAACAAGACACGTATATGAATTGTAAATGAATAAAATGTATGTGTAAATGAATACGAAAGTTTTGTATACTTGTGCATGAATCACCCCAAAAGTTGTAAAAGCGGAAAAAGGGGATAAGTAATACTCACCTTAGCGAGGTGGTAAGTCTTGTATAATTGAATAAGTGTAATCCAATGTTACCAAGTGTCACCCTATGTATAATGTAACAAATAAGTCTAAGTCTATCAAGTCTATAAGTATTTTCTAGGGCTTCGAATTGGGGATAAACGTTTATTTGATTAATAAACAAATTGTTTATTAAATATAAGAAATTTAATAATTAAATGAATAAAAATCTTTTTGTAAATTTTAAATCAAATATGGTCACAATATAAAGTTTTAAGTGTGAAAATAATTTTTATAAAATTATTTTCTTAAAAAAAGAATATTTAATCTATTTATTTCAAATTGTCAAAATATGATTTTAATATCTAAAAATATTAAAATTAAAGAAATTTTAGATTAAAAATTGTATTTCTGTTCTAAATGGATAGAAAAGATTTATGTAAAATTTTGGTGCAAAAATATTGTAAAATGAATTTATTATGAATTATTTATGATTAAAACTAACAAAAATTGATTAAAAATATTAAACAAACGGTTTTTCAGAAATAAAAATTATTTCTGAAATGTATATTGTTATACAAGTTTAGGATAATTTTTGTGGAATATTATAAAATTGTTTAGATATTTTTATTGAATTTTATAATTATAAATGAATAAACTTGTAATATTCATTATATATATTAAATAAATGATTTTTGAAAAACTAAAAATTGGATAATAAACATTACCATTTGAGTGACATAAAATAAATTTTATAGAATTTATAAATCACATTTGGTATTTAAAAACTATTTTAAAAGATTATTATGTTAAATATATAAATAACAAAGGTTAAAAAAAAAAAGATGTTGTCTGTGAGGATCGAACCCTTGGCTGTGGCCGGTTCAACATTTTAAGCAACATGTGTTACCAACTGATCTGTGTGATCAGTTGGTGATAATTTCAGTTTCACAATAATTATATTATCTGTATTACATATTCTTCCCCAATTCGTACAACATAAACCCTAGCTTTCCAAATCAACAAATTAACGATCAATAACCTCAAGATTCATAGGGTTATTGATCGTCTAGTATCAAGGTATAAAAACATGAAATTAATCGATACTTACAGGACGATAACTAAGGATGAACGGGAGTCAAACAAAAAGTCAACGAGGCTTGATTTCGTAATAAGGACGAACGGAGGTGTTAATTGGTTATGTGTATGTGTTTCTTCGGTACCTTTAGGCTCTGAGGAAGGTTTCAATTTATACTTATCGCGTGTAATTATAGTTTTGGAAGGTTTGACCACGTAATGATTGTATTGACGCGTAAATGGTTATGATTGAATCGAATTTATGATGATTGTTCGTAGGTTATGACGCGTAATCAGTTGTTGAATTAAATCACGAGTCAAATCAGTTAATGTTTACCATTTTTAGTTTCAATTTAAGGGTCAAAGGTGGAGTTTTCTTGGTCAACTCATGCTGCTGCTGTTTCGTCGAACAGAAAGGAAGGAGACAGAGGGGTTTCTCTGTGTATTAATACTAAGCGAATCAGGTTTAAAACAAAATATGAGCGTGGCTCAGATGGTTGGACGTGAGGGTGTGTGTCTGACTGACTCGGGTTCGAGTCACGCAAACAGCACATATATGTTTCCTTTTTTTTTTAAACAGAGGGAAGGTTAGTTGTGGGCTTCTGCTGATGGGCCTTCGTTACTGGGTTCTGAAAATGTTTAAAAAAAATGGTTGGGTTGGGTTATGTATGGGCTAAATGTTTGGGTTAGTTAATGGGTAAAGAGATGGTGGGTTTATGTAATGTCCAAACCAATATTTATTATTATTATTATCATTATTATTGTTAATATCTATTATTATTATTATTTATTATTATTATTATTAATAAAAAAAAGAAAAGTGACGGATGTCACATATTACCTTGGAGAAATTGAATGGTTATGGATTAAGGAACCCGAGTCGTGGATGTATACAAGATGCAGAACTATGTTGGCTTTTAAAGATATTGATGTATTAGGGTTTATAAGAATTGGGGGAAGATGAAGACGTTATTGGTTTTGGAATAAGGATAACTGATATAATAATTTCTTTAAATAATACGTCAGAGTACATTTTCAAAAAAAAAAAGTGTTGACAATGTATATTTTATTTTTATATTGATTTTTTTTATCGGCTATAATTAATTAAATTATTTTGTTTGACCAAAAAGTCAATATTGTCATTAATCATATACGAAAAATTAACTGGCATGTTCATACACAATTGATAAATGTTTGCTTTGACCGAAAATTCAAATTAAAATAATCATAATGATTTACCTAATTTAATTTAATCAATGAATTACCTAATTTGATTTAATTAATTATTTTTTATTTTTAAATAAACGAAAAATGTTATAAATTACATGTAAAGTGTTTAATATTTGACCGATGTTGACCATTGCCTTTAATGGCTAGATTTTCGATTTAAAAAAAATTAATAAAGACATTGTATTAATAGACGAAATCATACCTTGAAGACGAACATGATAATCAGATTCACAGATAACTAAAGAGATCGTATTTGAAGATGATAATCTAATTAAAAACAACAACCAAATGCAAAAAAAAAAAAGTATTAGTTACCAAATGATATTTGTGATTAAAATGAGAACAAACCTTTAATAAATAAATATTCTATGTTTTTAGGTAAGTAATGAAAGCTTAGGAAACCAGTTTAATTTATATTATTATAATAAATTACAAATCAAATTCATATTTAACTATGCGAACTTTTAGAAATAGAAAAATTAATAATTAAAAGGTATGTATTAAGTTTTTAAATTACCAAAATTAGTGTGACAATTTGAATTTGAATTTAAAATTCAATTAAACATTTAATTTTGAAAATTCAAATTTACATATACAATCTTGGAAAACGTTTACGGATTTGATAAGGAAACTTCTTAATATTGATTAAGTTTCTGTAAAAAAATATATAAAGTCAAAACAAAATTTTAAACTTTTAAACAAATAAATCAATTTTAAATTCAGATTTTCTATAAAAAAAATTGGTCAAACCAAATCAATCAGAATTAATGCCATAATCTTGGAAACCAATTAAAATATTTCTACAAACATACAATCCATTGTTGACCAACAAAAGTAAGATAAAACACAAAATTCAAACGGGCATTCAAAAAACAATATCATAATCCGTATGAACATGATGAACACCAACATACACATAAAAACCTCCAAAATCCTACAAAATAATTAATGCATCATTATACAATAATCCTCCTTCAACACCTAACACAATCATACAATAATCCTGTCACACCACGACAATGGCGGAAACACGTGGCGCGACGGTTCAAGAGCATAAAGTCAAGGTTAACGCTAAACACAAGTAATTTAAGAAAATGGGTCATTTATTAAGGCGTCAAATCTTGTTCAAAATATTACATAAAAGTAAATTGTTTTATAACACAATGAAGAGGTTTCTCAAATATATCCCATAGACCTGGGAAATAAAGGTAAAACCCCGCAAAATATTTAACGCCGCATCGGAGGATTCCATGACCTAGCTTGCCCCGGTTCGCCTTCATCTAATTACCTGAAAGATATGTTTAAAAGTTTCGTCAATATAAATATATTGGTGAGTTCACAGGATTTTAGTTTCCAAAACTTGAATACTTGGGAAATACCATGTTATGACAATATATAGGAGTTGCAAATTCCTATAATTCTACTTGAGACTATAATCAAACCAAGACGTATAATAAATATGCCCCGCTCCAAGTCGTTACTCGGTTTCCCACGACTTAAGTTCAGAATATATGCACCCCCAGGCATACACTAATGCATAATCGACGCTATCGATTAGGGGTGGGCCTTGTCAGGCACCAATAGTACTATCCAAATATTCCACCGGTTTCATTTCCCTGAACAAATGATTATAGAGGCGAGGACTCAACCCCGAGTGGCAGTCACACCTCAAGTAATAAATCCGTCAAACATTTTCCCTAACATATCTTTCCCCCGAAAACGTAAAAATAGTTTAAAATGGGGCCGTGAAACTCACCTGAAACACTGTCCGGCTCACTAAGCAGATAGCAAAGAGGGTCTCGCACCTACAAACGTCCTAGACGTATAAGTCACTATTCCTATAGTGCATGTGCCTTGGCAAGTTGTACACCCAACTCCCGACCCCAAGTTATTCCAAATCCCGTTTAATTAAGCGCGTATCCTAGGTTTCGTTGGCGTTAGATTACCCTTTGTGTTACAAGTTATATATTACTTTTGTGAATATTTCCTTAACTTGTACCTTATTATTATCGACTCGACTTCACTTAACATATAATTATTTTCCCATTTAAATAATTATACTTAAGATCGCATCGCTCGACATAATATATATTTCAACACTCGACCCGACTCACTTTGCCGCACATTTGTTTTCCCATTTAAACAAATATGCTAAGATCTTGTCGTTCGATTGTATATTCTTAACGCCCGGTTCAACTCACCATACCGCATATTTATTTTCCCATTCAAATAAATATACTAGGATCTTGTCGGCACGGCATACGCATGTATATATCTTTGTCTACTCGTCTCGTTTTCCTTCCCACATATCTACTTTCCCATTAAGTAGATATACTAGAATTTTGCCGAGACGAGTGTACATATATATAAATGTGTAATTTTTCTTGTTAAGTATATACGTTTGTTTAACGTCTTATTTGTTTATGTCATGTTTTTCTCCCACGAATAATTCCTTCAACACTTAGGAAAGTGTTTATTAGTTTTCACCCATGATGTATATATATTTTACGAGTAAAGATCAAATACATATAGTTTTTTTGTAAGAACTGTAAGAATCAAAGGGGGTAAAAAAAATTTATTTTTTTTTTTTATAATTTTTTTTCCCATGTGCTTAAACATTCTTTCTAGATGAATAATACAAAAAAAAATTAAAAAAAAAATTTTTTTTAGTGTAATTACGTCATTAAGGTAAATACATTAGTTTACACTAGAGTAATTATGTAATTACTCTACACGTAATTACTCTACACCAATTTTTTTTTTTTTTTTTTTTTTTAGTTTTCAATACTATAATACATGTTTAACAATATGGGGAAAAAAAATTTTGAAAAAAAAAATAAAAAAAAAATACCCTCCTTTGATTCTCACAGTTCTTACCAAAAAAGCTATTTGTACCGGATCTTTACTCTATATTTTACTTCTTAAAAATATATATTTTCTTATCTTGCCGCAATGGCATTTTTCTCATGTTTTGTCCGTGTACGGTTCGTTAACGCGTCTTAGTTCGATATCTTAGCTCGAATAGTTAATTTTTCCAAGTTTTTCCCAACAAGTGTTTTATAGAAATATTATTCATATTTCTTCCTCCTAACACATGTTACTTGGAAGGTTTAAAATACTTATGTATTTTTAACCCAACTTGTTAACTTAACTACAAAAATGTTTCCAACACTTTCATATTCCCATTTATATAAAAGTATTCATTTTTGTATAAGTTTCTCAAGTTTGTTTAATATTTTTATAAAATCTCTATTTTATAAAAATCCTTATGTTAATACAATCCATATTTTTATAACTTTCAAAAATATACTTTTATACAAAAATACCCAAGTATATCTACTAGTATTTACCCAATTCATCCTTAGAAATTTATTACTTATACTTTTGACACCAAACTTTCCATCCTTGCATTTTTGGACTAATAGTTTCTAAAATGTCCATTTTAGTCCTCTAACTTTCAAAGTTACAATATTAGTCCTTTAACTTTCAAATGTTGCATTTTTCCACTCTAACTTCCAAAGTTAGCATTTTTCACTCAAAATAGTAGACTTTGAAGATCCATCTTTTTATTGGTAAGTTATTTTTGTACCAAAACACTTTTATTAGTCTTATATTTCATATATAAGACTACTTGTATGTGTGTTTTATGTATTTGCCCATTATATCAAAATATCATTCTTCTAAGTAAGTAAACTTTAATTTTTCATCTTCTTTATTCTTGAATTTCTAACATGTTCCATCATTTATTATGTCTTAGATAATCATATAAAGATGATTAAAGTTACTTTTTAACACATTCAAGTTTATTCTATAAATCCAAATCAAATCATCATCTACTTAGTGTATGTGTAGATTTTATGCATTTTCAAGATCATTACTTTATCATCATCAAATCCATGATTTATTTACATATCTTTAATCACCTATTTTACTCATGTAAAACCTATTAAAGATTATGTTTCAAACCACATTTTAAACCCTTCATGTACAGCTTGCTTCTAAGAACACATACATGAATAATAATAATAATCAAAAACAAGGTTAAGAAGCTTACTACTAGCACAAGGCTAGGGAAGACAAAACCTTGGATTTTGAGAGGGGTTTAGTGTGTTCTTCCTTAATGGTTAAGTTCCAAGCTTGAAACACACAATAGGGGTTTGGATGATGGATTGTTTTGAGTGATTTGGAGATGTAAAAACTTGAAAGAAATGTGTATGGTGGAGGGGTAAAACTCACGGCCCAAAAGAGAGGAAAAGAAGATGGTTTTTGTTGTTTCTCTAAGACTCTAACACATGTTATTTATAGTGCTATCATATGTAATCTTCCATGGATTGCATGAAATCTTGCTAATGATTCAAGAGATTTAAGAAGTACACAAGTGATCTTGGATGGATGTGGGAAGGTGCATGTGGCCGTGGGTTTTGATGAGGGGTGAGGGATTGCTTGCAAATCTTGCTAAGTGTGTGTGATCTCTCATAACCTTTCACTAGATATTATACTTGCATGTGTGTACTTAGTGCATCATTAGCTTTGGTCTTGTCTTGGATTATATGGCCTATTGGCCGAAAATTGTAAGGAGGAGACAAGAGGTTGCATGCTTTTGTCCTTGAGAGGTCTTACACCTTTTGGCTTTTTGTATGCATGCTTTTCACCTAGGTTGTAGATTATTATTATTAACACATGCATGGATATAATTATGGCCATTTAGGCCGGCCCTTGTGTGGCTTGGGTGGGGCCCACAACACAATTTATTTACTAATATTAAGTTAAGTTTAACTCCTCGTCGTTCGGGTGTCGTTCGGGTGTCGTTCGGGTATTTTTTCGGGATTTAATCACGCGTTATTCGGACATTAAAAATACCTTTAATAACCCTTAAATATAGTCTAATTTAAGCGTTGATTGGTTATTTAGGCTTTTGTCGGGTGAAATTATGAGTTATACGCGTATCGGGTGCGGTACGCGCATTTTATTCGTTACCGGGAGATTTGTATAAGACGTTTCCACTTATGGTTTTGGAGTTCCAAAACTCATTATATTTTGTGAAAATACCCTTTATTTTATATCCTGGGTGTCCGGGATCCTTTTCGTTTATTTAATTATTACCGGGTAATTGCCAACGTCCATACCGGATAGTTTATTCGCACATGATCCAATCATGTTTTACCATTAAACGTATGCATTCCTATGCATTATTTGGGATTTGCTATCTCCTAAGGCCTTGATAATTAAATCACACATAATTGCATTTAATTACGTTAATCATATATTAATTAATTTGTACGGAATTACCTTATTTTTGCCGGTTGTTACAAATCCTCCTTCAATTTAAATGAACTACAATACAATAACCAATAGAAGTATTTTAAAATAAATAACATCTTAAGCATCTAGGAAAAACAAATTCTAAAAAATTACCCATAATACCTTGACATCGTTCATCGAAGAGTTTCATGGACTTTGTAGTGCAATCACAAGCAGCCATGCAATGAACATAAAACAAAAAACATCACTTACTGTAGCAACTTCTCTTCATCATCTGTCTTATTAACATAAAAAACAATAAAAAAGAAAAAAGAAAAATCAAATCATCATCTACCATTCTACGTGACACCCAATATTTAAAAACCAAAACACCCAAATCAATAATCCATAAATCACCACACACCAATCAAAACTAAGATCATAACATAATCACCCAGCAAAAAAAAAAAAAAAAAAAAAGCAATAAAGGTTTAAAATTTTACCTTGAACCCCACATGGTCATCGGTCTTATTTGTTAACTGAAGCGATGAATTGATCTGTTCATCGAACAAAAGCAAAAAAAAAAAAAAAAATTAAAAACAAAAGGGAAATTGTTTAGATTAAATAATAATGAATAATTGAATAAGAAGATTTCATGACTTACACGGTAATGCTCCGTTGTGTGCTCTTTCTTTCTCTGAACAAACATACAATCCTCAAAAGATATCAACGAACAGCCAAATAGAGAATAAATTAACGAAAAAAAAGAGCAGATTAGAATGAAAAAAATATAATTTAGATCTAAAATCGATTAGCATGTATCACGTTTCATAACAAAAAGAAAATACAACTCTTGACCAATTTTGAACAAAACTCATTTAAAGGATTTGATTGTGTTTTGGGAATGGTGGTAATGATGATTAATGTGATTTAGGAAAGTCAATAAAACTCTTGACCAATTTTGAACAAAAGATAAATGATTTTTGTTTTTTTTAAAAATAGGAAAATTTTATAAATCCTCACATATTGCCATGTGGCACAATGTGGGTGTAGAAAAAATGGAGGTGCAATGTGGGAGTGCCATGTGTCCCACATTGCTTTCTTTTATTATATGTATAGATATTTATTAACTTTTTTGTATAGAAAAATAAATAAACATAAGATGTGTCGAATTATAAAATGTTTTGGGTCAATGACACTAATCATTAATCGATTTACGGCACGTTAAATGTGTTTAAGAATATGACATTATAAATCGATATTTATTATTCTAAGGTTTCAATTTTCAGGTTATACAATTCTACTCCAATTTTTACGTTACGTTATGTTAAATTAAGGTTTATGCGATTTTAAATTTTTTGGGTTATCGTCAATTTAGGTCCTTAAATTTATAGATAAATTGGTGGAAAAATTGCGAATGTTACAGTTATTCCGCTGCGCCACTTAATCCTAACATCAAAGAAATGATCTTCAAGGGTTTTAGTTGCAAAAACTTTGGGGTTGTTGGCTTTATGTGTGGTTTGTCTCTTTAACATCGCAAGGTAAGTGAAGACATATTTAGGAAGCTCTCTTCTTGGCTTCTTGGCTCCGAACTTGGCCCTTTCATTCCCGAGAATCTCATAGTTGAGTTTCTTTATTTGACATTCCATGTATTGTAATTGTAGTTTCCACTCTTGTGTTTCTCGTACCATGGCATCAATTCTAGCATGCAAATCATGTTCATCACTCTTTCTTGCATCCATACAAATTGTTTTCTAGAGAGAATAAGGACTCAAAAGTAGAGATTTTTTTTGAAAGATAACGAGTCGAAACAAATCATTCGGCTCTGATACCAACTGATAGGAATCGGAACACGCAACGGATAGATAATTTGAAATCACAATGAAACGGATAGATTTAACAATCTTTTGCTATACAGAAACACCACACAAGAAATGATTAGGGCAAACTAAACAAGAATCAAGATACAGATACACCATTTGACTCTAATTTAGGCTCCAAGAACACCATCCAAGATGCCAAACTTGAACTAGCATGGAAACAATTAATCCAACTCAACATCCATTGAGTAAAGTTAATCAAAGAGAATAATCTCAAAACTCAAAACTCACTGCCTTCATTGACTAAAAAGTTCAATACATATAGGAAACCTACTGCTACTTATGTCCTACTTTTTAGGATAATGGAAATTAAAGTACTAAATACAACACATACAATACAAATAGGTAAAGCACATATTGATAACTGCAAAGGGAACATGTAACAATGAAAATAAAGTAAAGTGGCTGTGATAGACGTGTTATTGCATTTTGTATTCACAAACGACCATGATTTTGGTTAACGGATCCAACACAGGAAGTTTCAAAGTTGAAAGAGGTCTTCGCCAAGGCGACCCGCTATCACCATTCTTATTCATCCTTGCTATGGAGGCTTTAAATGTTATCATGGAAAATGCAATCTCTAATGGGCTTTATAGTGGTGACACACTACCTCATGATGGGCCACGAATTACACATTTGTTTTATGCAGATGATGTCGCTTTCATAGGTGAAGGAAACGCTGATGAAGCCAAAAATTTAAATAGGATGTTGCGCTAAGGCTGGTTGCGGACTGTTTGGGCTGCCAGACACAAGCCATTCCGTTTAAATATCTTGGTATGTTGGTGGGGGCAAACATGAATAGAGTGGCGAATTGGAAACAAGTCATTGATAGATTCAACTCGAGGCTTTCGAGATGGAAAGCCAAGTGTTTATCTTTTACGGGAAGAGTTTTATTAGCCAAAGCGGTTCTGGGGAATCTCCCAACGTATTTTTTGTCATTATACAAGGCTCCGAGTAAGGTAATCAAAACTTTGGAAGGGATTTGAAGGAATTTTATATGGAGGGTTGGGTCAACGGGGAAAAAATCAGATGGGTGGGTTGGGAAAAACTTGTTGCATATAAAAAGTTGGGTGGTTTGGGTTTGGGGGGGGGGGGTCTTAGGGAAGCCAATTTGGTGCTCCTTCTTAAATGGTGGTGGCGGTTCAGAGAAGGCGGGGATCAATTATGGGTTAAGGTCAGCAATGCCATTCATGGTAATCGATGGCTGAATGGGAGAATTCCAGTTAATAAACAAGTCACCGGGATATGGAAAAATATCGGGGGTTGGGTTCGGATCTTTGCAAAAGGAATATAGACATTACGGAAAAGCTGATTTGCAAGGTGGGGAACGGGGGTAAATGTAGGTTCTGGGAGGATAATTGGTTGCTTTCTCAAAGCCTCAAAGAGGTGTATCCATTGGTATATAAGTTGGCTGCAAATAAAGGATCTCTAGTAGTGGATAATTATTATAGAATGGGTCAAGAAATCATGTGGGATTGGAAATGGAGGAATCGGCCACTGGGAGTCGATGCTTGGCTACATTTTATAACCCTAATAGAACTCATGAGAAATACTTCTATGAAGTCTGGTATTGATTCTTGGGTTTAGGCAGTGAACGATGGGGACGTCTTCACTGTTAAACAGGTTTCGAAAGACTTGTTAGAAGCTGTGTCCGCTGTAGATTCTGGGCAGAAAATGAAGCGGTGTAATTGGGCCATGCCCAAGGAGAATATGATGGTTTGGAGGTCACTTGCCGGAAGAATACCGACCAAAGTGGAACTGGGCAAACGGGAAGTTAACACTGGCGGCTCATTATGTCCGTGCTGTGGGATTTATAATGAGACTGTTGATCATGTTCTTGTTTCATGTATCATGGCGAAATCCGTATGGTGGTCCATTGGTGCATGGCTCAGGTTAAAGCCCCTCGCTAATGTTTCCTCTGTAGGCGATATGTTGTCCAAGTTAAGCAAGTGCAGGCATCGAAAAAACATAGGAAAGCAGCCCTTGCAATCATGATTGCGACCTTTTGGAAAATATGGCTGCACAGGAACGATAGGGTATTTAAAGGTAGACCGCTATCATACTCAAGAATTGTGGAGGAAATCAAGGAAGTGTCATACTTATGGATAAAGTATAGAACGAAAGAGGAGATTCCGATGATTCAAGATTGGCTCGGTGATGGTATTTATAGTGTTAAGATGAAATTGTGACGGATTATGTTAGTGTTTTTTCGGCGTGTGTGTTTTTGGTGCTATGATAGTCGGGCGGGGTGGGTTTTTTTGGATAGCGTCATGTGTGCATTTTGGTGTGTGTTTTCTGTGGACAAATGGGTCAAAGTGTGTATGGCGCTATTATCCCCAGCTACTCATATTCTGTTTCATGTCATTTATTCTGTGGTGTGCGTTATTTCTTTTCTTGGGTTGACTTACAATGCAGAATTGGTAAGTAGAGGTAATAAGGCTTTGGTTGAAGGTCCTGGTGTAGTCTGCTATTAATTAGCTGGAAGACTTTTATGATTCATGATGCTACATAGATAAACCGAATCTAAATGTTATTTTCCTATCCTGGAAGGAACCTATTGTGCAGCATTGGCATGAGGTTTGATACACGATTTTTAGTAAAGGCTCCTTGATTAGATACCTGTTGATGGCTACCTGTTTTTTTAAGCTGGTACAGGTTAGCTCGTTACTATATTTTGATGAACCCTGGAGAGAGAAAAAAAAAGAAGAAGAAGAAAAAGAATAAAGATTCTCATTCAGGGCGTATCATTCTTATGTGTTCATTATACTTCTTGGTGTGAGTGCGTTTTTCTTGGTGGTTATGTTAGCTAGGGGTGGGGGGTTATTTAGGGTAGCGTCATGTGTGCGTTTTGGCGTGAGTTGCTTAACTTGTGAAAATGGGTTATATTGAGTGTTTGGTGCTACTCTCCCTGGCTACATAAATCTTTTCGCGTTAATTCGTTTCGTGGTGTGTGTTTCTTTTCTTCTTGGTTGCTTCTTCGGGGTTGGGTCACTATGGAGAGTTTTTGCTTTGGAATGGTTAACGGATCTTGTTCTGATAATGTTTGTTGAGTTATACACAGCTGCCGAAGTACATTACTAAGATGCGTTTCAGAAGAATTCTGTCTCTTTGCATATTCCAGCTTGATATTAATATGGTGGACCAAGACTAGTTTTTCGTCCCTGTTATTTCTGCAAAAAAATTGTAGTATGTGGGGTTATTTCTCGTTTAGGCCCTGCCATTTCTGCATAAATATTGCAGTTTGTGAAGCTTTTCGGACCTGTTATGCTGCAATGAATCCACACAGTTTCGGCGAGTCACCGCAGCCTGTCTTTTCTGCACAAATAATGCAGTATAAGTAGCTTTTCGGGCCTGTTTTTGCTGCAACTAATACACACTTCTGGCGAGTCACTGCAGGCACTTTAGTTTTGGCATTATCTGCTGGTTCAGGACCATTAATACTCGGGTGTACAGCATTACTGCAAGTTTTGCGGGTGGTTTCTGTGAAGAAGCGTTTCTGAAGGAAAAGTATTACTCAAGCGAAGTTTCGAAATCGTATGGAGTCCTAGCTGCCAGAATTGTGGCTGAAATCATTGTGAAGATTAAAAGTTCTTACCCTCTTATAGTCTTAGCTCAAGTGATTCCGGTATGGATATCATAGGTTTCTTTGGTTTGGGTGATTAAAGTCCTTGTTGTCGATTGGCGAGATTTAGTCATTTGTATCTTTTGTTTCTTTACTTCCGGTTTTTCTAACCTCTGGTTAGGAAATTTTGTCTTTGTACTAGTTATGTTTTTCTTGTGGAATAAAAGTTTCTCCTTCTCTGTTAAAAAAAAAATCAATCAACACGGGGCTCCATTTGACCTGTTGTGACCCACATGAATGAACCGTATTTTGCTATCAATGATTTATACGCTATGGTTGGTTTGTTTACTAGTAACTAGTGGGGAACCCAGGCGTTGTGGCGGGCTCAACGATATAAAAGTTGAAAGAAACAAATACCGTGTTAAACCTAGACCCAAGGGTTTTCTATGTAGTTACAACTGTGATCACAGTTGAACAATACACTCCACGTGGGGAACAAGTTTTAAGATTAGGTTGAATTCCTAGACCAGTTCCCGAATTAGAGCCAGCCATGGTAAAAATATGTGGTGTTTTTATAATTACTCAACTCATTTGTGATGGTTAAAGCCATTTCTCCAGGCTTCAGGTTCGAGGTTGAGGATGTTTTCTGAAGAAGGAAATATAAAGCGGCATGGCATACAAATTGAATTAGAATTGAAAAATATCTTACACAAAGTGCTTTCTCTATTCAAGGAAAGGTAGTCAAGCGAAAGTGCGAAACAACAACAAGCTCTTTGAGGACCGAAAAGACACCCATCTGAAGAGAAAAGCATTATTGACGGCATAACGAGTGGAAAAAAATCAATTGCTTACAAAACAAATAGTAAAAATGCAGCGGTTAATTATGGATATACTTTCAACGGAGTACCTTTGTCTTGATATACCTTCCCCACAGCTGCCTATTATTATAGATTTTAACAACCTTTGGTACTTCTTGCTTCAATGACCACCTGGGGGCTACAGGTTATGGATGTAACTTAGATCCAAGCCAAGATTATGTTTATAACCACAACAACTGACAAGTAAGCATGAAGTAAACATCTAGATGCATTTACATGATATTTAAGTTAATATTGTCAGCTCCTGATATCCAAGTTAAAAAAAAAAAAAATTACAACAACCTTCAACTTTAATCAAGAAACCCAAATATTATAACACTAAAGCTCCTATTTCTACTTGCTTTGTGGCAATGAAGGTAAAATTATATTTATAGAAAATGGATGACAAAATTATAGTTATAGAATAAACTTGGCTTACATCTTTATTCATGATCATATCACTACCAATCTTTGGTCACTTTGAAGCTCATACAGATACAAGCTCAGAATGGTGATTTAATCTTAATAGGCAACTAAATGGTCACTTTGAATCTCAGTTTAATGACGTTTCTATAAAAGCTGAAGTTTACTTCATGTAACTCTTTTTTTTCTATCGAACTCCATTGATCCCACCGTCTTTTCACTTGCGATCCATTTGAATCTTCTTTTAACCTATTAATTCCAAAAATTATATCCAAACATCGTCAGTTCTAAAACACACATCCAAACATCTGTCATTCCGGATTCCAATTACATAGTCTTTATTATTCCCTATATGATTCAATTCATATACCCAGATGAGAAAATATTGGCATTGATCATTAGTGAGAGCTTGAAACGACTTTAATAATCTGATGCAAAACAAAAGGAAAATATGAAATGATTAGATCCTATTATAATAATTTGGATGAAAGAAATTACCCTACACAACAAGAAAGGTAAGCACGTATAAAATCATAGAAACTGAAATTAAAAATAAAAAATAATACCTCCTTTGCAGACAAAGGGAAAAGGGTTTTGTTTGCCAACATCAGTTTCTAATAAGTACCTCCTGTTTGTAAAGAGCATGCTAAATACAAAACTAAAGACGCTAAAGATGATCAGTTTAGGTGATGCTCTTCCCCATCGCTTGTTTGTGAGAGAATGAAGAAGAGTTCTTAACGGGGAGGGTTCTGGAAACGGACGTAGCGCATTGAAGGCCATTCAATTGCATTCAATCCCATTCAATGGATCAAATTCAATGATAGGGTAAGATAGTGTTAGATTAGGGTTAACAGACGTCTTAAAGAATATGAGTAGTCACGTCTTACACCCCTTCGATGGATCGATGCATTGCAGGCTTGTAAATGCAGGATTAACACTTGTTTTAATATCAAATTACAATTTTACCCATAAGAGATCTATTTAAATATAGTATAGATAGATAGAAGTATAGATATAGATATAGATAGGAGGAATTGTGAACACCACATTGCGTCCTAAAATACCAACATGGTGTGATCCTGAATGGAACTCATTAATGCAAAGTTGTCGGTCTGCTGATCCTCAAGAAAGACCATCCTTTTTGGAAATTTCTAGGAAATTAAGAACCATGGCTGCAACAATCAATATGTCAAATGATATGCATAATGCTTCAAGTTTTCTATCCAATCATATTATGCTTTAGTTCTTGCGGGTCGAGGCAGGAAATTTGACTTAAGAAGAAACAGGTTGAAAGTCGCTAAGGGGCTGTTTGGTTGATTAAGTGCTGAATCATTAAGAGGTCTGAATGGTTAAGAGGTTTGAATGATTAAGCGCTGAATCATTAAGTTGGACCTCTTAATTTGTTAGTTTTCTTGTCCCACGTTGGTAGGGGAGCCTCATTAAGGTTCAGCCTAGTTCAGTGCTTAATAATTCAGTGCTTAATGGTTCAGCAACATCCCAAATCTTAATGATTCAGACTTAACCATTCTATTCAGAAGCTGAAACAAACACACTGAATGCTGAATCATTCAGCACTGAATGGTTAAGAGCCTCATTAAGAGGCTACCAAACAGCCCCTAAGTCGCTTAAAAGGGTAGTTTTTTATTTATGTATAACCTAGTGTAGCTTTTATAAACTTATTTGACATATTAATAACACACATCTTATTTTTTTTATTTGCATACTAACTTTTATTCCCGGAGCGTCCCGGAGTTGAAAAATATAAACAATTCTAATAATACTAATACTAATAGTAATAATTATTACTCTTGTAATTAAATAAATAAAAAAATAACCTTGCTATAAGGTGACACCATGTGTTGCAGTGTTGCGCGATTCTTTCTCCTAACTTCTCTTGATGAAGTATACTTATGCATCTTCAAAAGTGTAAAATTCCAATGAAAGCATGGCAATTTGGCTGAATTTCAACATCGTAGATTAGAACCTGGTTTAAAAGAAAAAACATTATTAATGAATAACATGAACACTTTGTGTTTTTTTTCCTGTATGAACGAAACCCCACAAAAATTAGTCGTTTTTTTCTCCGTTTTTTTATATAGCACTATGGTACTCGTTGGAAAGATAATAAAACGCTCGTTAATTTGGTGTAATTTTTTCTTTAAAAAATCTCGTATATAAAAGATATTAACGTTTAGAAATTATGGGAGGAAACATAAGAGAGAAAAAATTTAAATTTGTTTTTAAATTCTTTTTTCTAAAATAACTAAATTTAAATTTAGTAGATTAGGTTTTATATTATTATTTTTTTTTATTTGCCACATGGCATGACACATGGCACACTCAATGAGAAGAATGCCTCCTTGAATCTCATGTCATTAAAATGGCTTTCTTAGGCCTTCATTGAATGACAACTCATCAATCTTCAATTCTTTTATTATAAGTTATAGATTATAGATTTGTCGGCATATCACCTTGTGTTGAGGAATAACCGAAACAAACGAACAAAAACGAATAACAGAAATCTCTGAAGGCACGTGATCGCTTTCAGATTGAATCAATTCGACGGTTCTATCGAATATTCAATCGGATACAATCAGAGATTGAGAAGTTTCTGTATGTTATGATTGAGATTTTTGAGAACCAGAGAGATTATGACCAAAAAGAAGAATACGTTCTGTAACAACCGGCAAAATTAAGGTAATTCCGTACTAATTAATTAAACGCGATTAACGTAATTAACCATAATTATGTGCTGAATATTTAATTGAGGCCTTAGAAAGATAGGAATTCCCAAATAATGCATAGGAATGCATAAGTTTAATAGCAAAGCATGATAGGATCATGCGCAGGCAAAAACTATCCGGTATGGACACTGGCGATTACCCGGTAAAACTTAAATAAGCGAAACGAACACCGGACACCCGGAATATAAAATAAATAATATTTTCACAAAATATTATGAGTTTTGGAAACCCAAAGCCATACGTGAAAGCTTATTGCACAAATCTCCCGGTAACGAATAAAGTGCGCGTACCGCACCCGATACGCGCGTAACACGTAAATTCACCCGACAAAAGCCGAAATAAATTATCAGTAATTTAACTGGGCAAAATTTTATGAATATTAACGGTATTTTAATATTGAGGTAAACCGCGGTTAAAATTCGAGAAATACCCGGGCGGTACCCGAAAGGAACTAACTTAAACATAATATGGAGAGATAATTAGCAAGGTGGACCCCACCAAACACCCATAGGGGCCGGCCAAGGGCCACTTTAGTGTAGTTCACTTGAGTTTTCTTTTAATATCTTCCATATCATTTGCAATGATGGGCTTGCATGTAAAGGGATTGGATAAAAAGATTAACCAAATCATTCTTCCTCTCTCTCTCTCTAACTCGGCCAAACACCCTCTTATAACATCATTAGAGATTTTTTGTAATCTTTCATAATCCTTCCATATCTCCATAATCCAAGACAAGATTTGGATAATCTTTGGAGGATTTGGGTAAGATCATATAACCACTTGAAGGAGCATTGAAGAAATCACAAAAAAATCCTCTTCCTTCTTCCTCTTGGCCGTGAACTTCCACCACCCCACCAACACCTCTCTTTCAATTTTTACAACTCCAAATCATCTCTAGTTCATTCTTAATCAAACCCTTTCTTGTGTGTTCAAGAGCTTGGAGCATAACCCACTTGGAAGAACACATTAAACCTCACCCAAAATCCAAGATTTTGTCTTCCCTAGCCTTGAGCTAGTAGTAAGTCTTGCATTGTTTTATTATTTAAAATGTCATATTTTTGTGCTATGAAAGCAAGTTGTACAATGTGGGTAATAAAAATGAGTTTTATAAAAGTAATGGGTTTTATTAAAAATGAAAATGGAAGAATAATAATATGATGAAATCTTAGATTATTATTAATAAAAGTGGTATTTTGAAGAAAATATAATAATAAGAACATGTTTGTAAGTTGGAAGATGAGAAGAACTAGATTTTGGAAAATGACTTGAATATGATGAAAAGTGGTTTTAATCATCATAAGATGACTAGCTAATGTCAAAAAGTTGTTAAAAAGAATTATAAAATCATAGATGAAAAAGTTTCATCTTCAAAGTCCACTCACTTAGATGAGTAAAAATTTGATGTTTTGGATTAAAATATGGAATAAGCATATTAATGACATCTAGGATAGATTAGAAGACCATTAAAGGTAAAAAGAAGTAAAAACAACTAAACATGATGAAAATGGTTCTTCAAAGTCCACTAAAGTGGAAGAAAAATATTAACTTTGAAAGATTGAGTGAAAAATGCTACAAGTATAAGTTAAAGGGACTATTATGGCAACTTTGGAAGTCGAGGGACTAAAATAAATATTTTAGAAAACTATTAGTCCAAAAACACAATAATGGGAAAATTTGTGTCAAGAGTGTAAGTAATAATAATTTACAAGGTAAATTTGGTAAATATTAGTAGCTTACTTAGGTATTTTATGTAAAAAGTATATTTTTATAAAATGGACGTTTTATAAAAATAAATGGAGTAACGCAAGTATTTTATAAGGTAAGATTGTATAAAATAAAGACTTGAGAAGACTTGTACAAAAATAGGATACTTTTATATAAATGGGAATATAAAAGTATCGGAAACATTTTTGGTAACAAGTTGGACGAGTCGGGCTAAAACGTACATAGTATATTTTCCAAGAAATAAACGTTCGGAATCGGAAGTAGGAACAATACTTCCATGAGAACGCGCAACGGAAATGAATGTGAAAAACGCTAACTAACTTAGTTCCACGAACCAACGTAAACGGACTTATGAGGAAAAGACCATTACGTCAAGATAAAAATGTACATATATATATTGTAAGAAAGTAAAATATATATAACAAGGGTGAAACGTGCGTAACACTTTCCTAAGTGTAGTAACAATATTCGTGGGAAAGGAGAAACATAACGTAACAAATTAAAAACGCTAAACGACACATGAACTTAACAAGTAGTATCCACGCGATGGTATATATATACGTATACTCGTTTTCGACGAAATTCTAGTATATCTATTTAAATGGGAAAATAGATATGCGAGAAGGAAAACCGAGACGAGTAGGTGAAATATATCTATGAACGTGTGAATACCGACAAGATCCTAGCACATTTATTTAAATGGGAAAATAAATGTACGGTGTGGTAAGTCTAGTCGGGCGTTAAGATTATGTTACCAAACGACAAAGACTTAGCATATTTATTTAAATGGGAAAATAAATATGTGGCAAAGTAAGTCGGGTCGGATAATGAGAAAACACTTTATATCGAGCGAAAAGATCCTAAGTATAATTATTTAAATGGGGAAATAATTATACGTTGGGTAGAGTCGTGTCGAGTATAATATTGTACAAGTCATAAAGAATATTAATAAGAATAATATATGACTTGTAAGGAAAGGGTAATCCATCGCCATCGAACCTAGGATACGAAACCATTAAACGGGAATTGGGATAAAGACGTGGTCGGGAAGTTGGGTGTACAACTTGCCAAGGCACATACACCATAGGTGTAAGTGACTTATACGCCTAGAACCTTTGTAGGTACGGGATCACAAACTTTACTATTTTCTTTGAGCCGAGCACAGTTACAGGTGAGTCTCACGGCCCCATTTCTAAACTATTTAACGTTTTTACGGGGGAAAGATATGTTGGGATTGTATGACGGGTTGGATACTTGAGTAAAGATCGCCACTCGGGGTTGAGACCTCCCCACTATAATCATTTATTCAGGAATGAGAAACCAAAGGGATATTTGGATAGTACTATTGGTGCCTGACAAGGCCCACCCCTAATCGATAGCGTCGATTATGCATCGGCGTGTGCCTGGGGTGCACTTATTCTGAAATAAAGTCGTAGGAATACCGAGTAACGACTTTAGGCGGGGGCATTATTAATTGTCTTGGTTTGGTTATAGGCTCAAGTAAATTGTAGGACTTTGCAACTCCTATGAATGTCATAACAAGGATATTCCCACTTTATAAAGATTTATTAAATTAAAACCTGTGAACTCACCAATATTTATATATTGACGATTTTCAAACATATCTTTCAGGTAATTGATTGATGGAAGTTAGCATGGCGAGCAGGGTCGGGGATGTCTCCAAGTTGGGCGTTGGGAATGTCGTAAAAGGGTCTCAACTCTTTATTCCAAGGACTTAGGGATAAAGGGAGGAGCCTCTTTATCAATTTCAAAAACAATTTATAATTATGTATGGATAATTTGACATGATTATTAGCATTGAATAAATGCCCGTTTTTCTAATTACTATTGTGGTTTGCATTAATTTTGGCTTAATACTTTTGAACCGTCGCGCCACGTGTTTCCGCCTTAGACGTGGTGTGACAGAAAGTGGTATCAGAGCCAAGGTTATAGCGAATTAGCATTTTAAAAATCTAAACAATAACCAGATTTGGTTCAAAATCTTTCAAATAAATGCGAAACGCAATAAAGTAAATTTTTCCAACGACCATTTGGGTATATGGAGATTCCGACCAAGCTAGCCATGGTAAGTATATGTATTATTTTTGTGTTAGAAGGTTAGGAAGAGTACCTTAGACATGTGCCTTAACTACCTAACGAATAATACTTAAATACTAGTACGGTTCTTTTGCCAGGATGTCGAACGCAGGGAGCGTAGCACCGAGCTACGACAGTAGCCTTCAGATCATCCCAGCACCGCCAGCGGAGCCGATCGAGGTGGTGATACTCGATCCCGAGGACGACGAGATGGAGGTTGATGCCGCCATGGAGGGCGCCGACGGAGATAGCTCCGACGAGACGGACCCGAGCGAGGACCCAGCGTGGGCCCCCGCAGGAGACGACATGGCCCCCGTGGCCGACCTACCGATGGCCGAGGCCGACTTGCCTCTAGTGCCATTCCAGGCAGCACCACTGCCAGCACTACCTATCCGAGCCGTCAGGGACTTCCCTGTAGGCTGCGCAGGTCCTTCGAGACCTATGCCTACACAGTCGGAGACTGTCGAGTCCCCATACGACCGACGCGCACCAGTCGATCGTGAGCCTTTACCCACCCCACCTATCCCCGTTCCCTCTGGCATGAGACTCGTGCCTGTCTGCCGAGGGCACAACGGGTGGATATCCGATGACTCTGACGATGAGTCAACTGCGTCAGTGGAGCACATTGCTGTGCCTATCCCACCAGCAGGCCAGGAGGAGCACGTCGCTCCGATGATAGGGCATGCTACCGCCACCCCAGCCACCTTACCTACCATGCCCGAGCCCATACCACAGGATGGGCCAGCTTCTATTGGGCACATCCTTGAGGGCAGCTCAGCCCGCAGTTCTGAGTTGCACCGAGCAGGACTGGCAGCTCACGCCACTGCTAGCCCTCCCACCCCTACCACTGTGATATCCGCTCCAGAGTGGGTCGCTGTCACCCAGCCTCTCATGGTCCCACTCGCCGAGCTTATAGTCCCCACACCCTTATCCATGACACTACCCATCACCACTTTTCCCACACTACCACCCCTACCCGAGATGCTCCCTACACCACCACCTGCACCATTCACTATGGACGTAGGAGCCCCATTTGTGACACCCTCATTTGCACCGTATACTCTAGGTGCGGGAGACCCATACCAGGTACCACCCTACTGCTTCACTGGACTACCGGGCTTTGCCCCACCCTTCACACCACTACCCATACCCGATATCGTCGGCCCGTCTCAGCCGACGTACACTGACATCCCCGGGCCGTCGCAGCCCCACGGGATGGCCCCACTGTCAGGACCCGCATGGTCCACGGTGATCTCACTGGAGAGAGATTTCCAGACCCTCACCGACACGGTGCAGCGCACCGTGAGTCAGATGGAGCAGCAGGCCCAGCTCATGTGGGCCAGGATCATTGATGCCAGGGATGCACTGGCACATTATGCTGAGGAGCTGCTGAGCATGGATGCTCATTGTGGCCTTACGGGCGACGCCCACTTTGCGCATCGCCAATTCTTGTACGATCGCATTATGGCGATCAGTATGACCATTAGCATGTGCGCACCCCAGTACCAGTACCAGCACCCGCCGCCACCACCACCACGGTAGCGATACATCAGGGACGCTTGGGAGATCACTCACGGACATAGTAGTAGTAGTAGTAGTAGTATGATAGCACAGCATGGGTTATAGCGCCCATCTGCATTTTTGCCTAGCCGAGCGGGATTGTGCCGGCATATGACATTATATTTCTAGTGTATTTCAAAGAGCAATGTATGAGGAATGTATCCTCGGTTTTTGTTATCATGAACAAATCATTGTACTTGGTATTGAAATTAATGAAAATTTTGTTATGGTAAAATATGTGTTGTGATTGTCTACGATTATTATTACTTGTTCTGTTTATATTGTGATTGCGTGATGTTGTTATGGTGATTATTGTGTTCGTATGTTGTGTTGTTGTTTGTACTGTATATGTGATGATATTGTATGAATGATTGTCGGAAATTAACCTTTGATATTGGTTATTGAAGAAACATGGCACCAGCCACAAGAAGCAACAGTGGGAATGAAAGACTGCCCACGACACCCGAGGAGCTTGAAACCCTAGTTTCGGGACGTATCGCCCAAGCTCTCGCGGAACACAATGCCACGCGCACCGAAAGGTCGCGAGACCGAACCGGGAGCGACAGACGCGAAACCTCCCCTACTGGTAAGAAGACGTCGGGTATATACAACAGGAGTCTTCGTGAAACTCCTACCTTATATCTAATGTTGCTTTATTATTGCAAAAACGGCCTCACGAGAACGTGGCTACACGTTTAAAGCTTTCCTGGACTGCAAACCACTGAACTTCAGCGGCACTGAAGGTTCTGTCGGACTAGTCAAATGGTTCGAGAAGACCGAAGCCGTGATTCGTATTAGCAGCTGTACCCCACGACAGGCTGTCATGTATGCCACCAACCTGTTCCTGGACCAAGTTCTGACCTGGTGGAACAATCAAGTGCAGACACTGGGAGATGATGCTGCTTACTCCTTATCATGGTTGGAGTTGAAGGAACTAATGATCGCCGAGTATTGCCCGGCAAGTGAAGTACAAAAGCTGGAGACTGAGTTCTGGAACCTCGCCATGGTTGGATCGGACGTAGCTGGTTACACGTCCAGATTCCATGACCTCTCCCGGTTAGTGCCTCGCCTGGTCACCCCGGAAAGCAAAAAGGTGGAAAGGTACCTCTTCGGACTGGCACCACAGATACGCGGCATGGTCACTGCTTCCAAGCCTACAACCATGCGCGAAGCTATCGACCTCGCCTTGAGCCTCACTGAAGACGCCATCCGAACGGGCACTCTAATCCGGAAAGTGTCAGGGTTGAAGCTTACTGAGTCCAGCAGTGTTGAGGGTAAGAATCTGGGTACAAGTTCAGTCGTCGGGTCAAGTGAACAGGGAAATAGGCCAAGGTTTGGGAAGCGTAAGCGCGATGAAAGGAAAAAGGATGGATCATCAGGTTCAGGGAAGAAAGGAAAAGGGTATGTGGCCACTGGACGTGGAAATAATGGGAAGCAAGGTTATCAGGGCAGGAACGAAGTAATCTGTGGTAAGTGCCGTCGTTCGGGGCACAAGACAGAGGATTGCAGATCAGGAGCGCCAAAGAACAGTGGAGCGAGGCCCTGTTTCTCATGTGGATCGCTCGATCATTGGAAGAGGGACTGCCCCAAACTTAACAACCAAGCCCGTGGGCAAGCGTTCGTGATTGGTGCCGGTGACGCACGACAAGACCCTAATGTGGTCACTGGTACGTTCCCTCTAAATGGTCATTATGCTTCAGTATTGTTTGATACTGGCGCCGATTTTAGCTTCGTATCAGTCGAATTTAAAAGATTACTTGGTTTAAAGACTAGTAAGCTAGACACACGATACTCTATCGAACTAGCTAACGGTAAGACTATAGAAACTCGAGAGGTAGCAAAGGACTGTAAGTTGGATCTCTGTGGTCATGAGTTTGACATTGAGCTATTGCCAGTCGTACTGGGTAGCTTTGACATAGTCGTTGGCATGGATTGGCTATCCGCACACCGCGCCATCGTCGTGTGCAATGACAAAGTAATTCAAGTCCCCTCGCGAGCGGTGAAACCCTATCGATCCAAGGGGAAAGGCGTGGAACGCCATTGAGAATTATTACCAGCATGAAAGCCAGGAAGTGCCTAAGGAAAGGTCTCGTCGCATTCTTGGCGCACGTGGTAGACAAGAAGGCCGACGAGCGAAAGCTAGAAGACATTCCAATAGCCAGAGACTTTCCAGATGTGTTCCCAGAAGATTTGCCGGGATTGCCACCACCCCGACAAGTCGAGTTTCGCATCGACCTTGTCCCAGGAGCAGCACCGGTAGCGCGATCGCCATATCGCCTAGCTCCTTCTGAGATGCAGGAACTGTCTGAACAACTGCAAGAGTTGTTGGACAAAGGTTTCATAAGACCAAGCTTCTCACCCTGGGGAGCTCCCGTCTTATTCGTGAAGAAGAAGGATGGCACTTTTCGAATGTGCATCGACTATCGAGAACTGAACAAGCTAACTATTAAAAATCGCTATCCTCTTCCCAGGATCGACGATTTGTTTGATCAACTTCAAGGATCCAGTTTCTACTCCAAGATCGATCTAAGGTCCGGTTATCATCAGTTGCGTATTCAAGAAGAAGACGTGCCAAAGACAGCATTCAGGACTCGTTACGGGCACTATGAGTTTCTGGTTATGCCATTCGGTTTAACTAACGCACCAGCTGTTTTCATGGACTTGATGAACCGAGTGTGCAAGCTATACTTGGACAAATTCGTCATTGTCTTCATTGATGACATCTTGATCTACTCACGCACTAAGGAGGAACACGAGGATCATCTCCGACTAATCCTCGAGGTACTTCGCAAAGAGAAACTCTATGCTAAGTTTTCAAAATGTGATTTTTGGATTCGAGAGGTTCACTTTTTAGGCCACGTGGTGAATGAAAAAGGTATACATGTCGATCCCGCCAAGATCGAAGCAATCAAGAATTGGGACGCCCCTAGAACGCCTACTGAAGTACGACAATTTCTTGGCCTTGCGGGTTACTACAGAAGGTTCATCGAGAACTTTTCTAAAATAGCACAGTCTCTAACCATGCTAACCCAAAAGGATAAGAAGTTTGAATGGACGGAAAGGCAGGAAGCAGCGTTTCAGTTGCTGAAGGATAAGTTATGTGGCGCACCAATACTATCACTCCCCGATGGTACGGAAGACTTCGTAGTTTACTGTGACGCCTCTCATCAGGGATTGGGTTGTGTATTGATGCAGCGAGAGAAGGTCATAGCCTATGCTTCCAGACAGCTAAAGCTTCACGAGAAGAATTACACCACACATGATCTGGAACTAGGAGCTGTGGTATTCGCACTCAAGATATGGAGACACTATCTGTACGGAACCAAGTGTACGATCTTCACTGATCATAAAAGTTTGCAGCACATCTTTGACCAAAAGGAATTGAACATGCGACAACGGCGATGGGTCGAATTATTGAACGATTACGATTGTGAGATAAAGTACCATCCCGGGAAGGCAAACGTCGTAGCCGACGCCTTGAGTCGCAAGGAACGGGTTAAGCCACTACGTGTCCGAGCCTTGGGTCTAACCATCCACACGAACCTGACTGACCGGATTCGTGAAGCTCAAACCAACGCTCTTAAACCAGAGAATGTCAAAGGTGAAAGATTGCGGAAGATGGTTGATTCACTGGAGTCAAAAGCGGATCAAGCTCTGTATTTCATGAATAGAATTTGGGTACCAGTGTACGGTGGATTGCATGAACTGGTATTAGCCGAAGCCCACAGTTCGCGATATTCGGTTCACCCTGGAGCAGACAAGATGTTCCATGATCTAAAGGAATTTTACTGGTGGCCAAATTTCAAGAGAGATATAGCGGCATATGTTGCGCGATGTTTGACTTGCGCGAAGGTCAAGGCCGAGCACCAGAGACCATCCGGATTGCTCCAGCAACCGGAAATACCAGAATGGAAATGGGAAAGGATCACTATGGACTTCATTACCAAGTTGCCCAGGACAACAAGCGGCCATGACATGATCTGGGTAATCGTTGATCGATTGACAAAATCTGCACACTTCCTCCCCATTCGCGAAACGGATAAGTTGGAGAAACTAACCCGTTTGTATATTAAGGAAGTTGTGTCGAAACACGGTGTACCTATTTCTATCATCTCCGATCGAGATAGTCGTTTCACCTCAAGATTTTGGGAGAGTTTAAATGAAGCCCTCGGTACTCGCCTTGACATGAGTACCGCATATCATCCCCAAACCGATGGTCAGAGTGAACGGACCATCCAGACCCTGGAGGATATGCTACGGGCATGCGCAATCGATTTCAGCGGAAATTGGGATACTCACTTGCCACTGGTGGAGTTTTCGTATAACAACAGCTACCACACGAGCATTCAAGCTGCACCTTTTGAAGCCCTATATGGACGCAAGTGCAGATCGCCTCTATGTTGGGCCGAAGTGGGCGAAAAAGCAACTTACCGGGCCCGAAATTGTTCAAGAAACGACGGATAAGGTCTTTCTGATTAGAGAACGTCTCAAAGCGGCACGTGACCGACAGAAAAGCTACGCAGACATGAGGAGGAAGCCTTTGGAATTTCAAGTCGGAGACAGGGTCCTACTAAAGGTGTCACCTTGGAAAGGTGTCGCGCGCTTTGGGAAGCGCGGAAAACTAAACCCACGATATGTTGGACCATTCGAAATCCTGTCCAGAGTAGGCCCCGTAGCGTACAAGCTCAAGTTACCACAAGAGCTTAACGGTGTGCATGACACGTTCCACGTGTCGAACTTGAAAAAGTGCTTATCCGACGAAACCCTCATCATCCCCGCAGACGAAATCCACATTGACGACAAGTTACACTTCGTCGAAGAGCCAATCGAAGTAACCGATTGGAAGGTCCAAAAGCTAAGACGCAGTAAGATCAGATTGGTCAAAGTGCGTTGGAATGCCAAGCGTGGACCGGAGTTCACGTGGGAGCGGCTGGACCGGATGAAGCAAAAGTATCCCGCCCTATTCGAGAAGACCCCTATACCGGAGAGCTCAAAGTGAATTCCGGGACGGAATTCTCTTAACGGGGGGAGAATGTTACAACCGGCAAAATTAAGGTAATTCCGTACTAATTAATTAAACGCGATTAACGTAATTAACCATAATTATGTGCTGAATATTTAATTGAGGCCTTAGAAAGATAGGAATTCCCAAATAATGCATAGGAATGCATAAGTTTAATAGCAAAGCATGATAGGATCATGCGCAGGCAAAAACTATCCGGTATGGACACTGGCGATTACCCGGTAAAACTTAAATAAGCGAAACGAACACCGGACACCCGGAATATAAAATAAATAATATTTTCACAAAATATTATGAGTTTTGGAAACCCAAAGCCATACGTGAAAGCTTATTGCACAAATCTCCCGGTAACGAATAAAGTGCGCGTACCGCACCCGATACGCGCGTAACACGTAAATTCACCCGACAAAAGCCGAAATAAATTATCAGTAATTTAACTGGGCAAAATTTTATGAATATTAACGGTATTTTAATATTGAGGTAAACCGCGGTTAAAATTCGAGAAATACCCGGGCGGTACCCGAAAGGAACTAACTTAAACATAATATGGAGAGATAATTAGCAAGGTGGACCCCACCAAACACCCATAGGGGCCGGCCAAGGGCCACTTTAGTGTAGTTCACTTGAGTTTTTTTTTAATATCTTCCATATCATTTGCAATGATGGGCTTGCATGTAAAGGGATTGGATAAAAAGATTAACCAAATCATTCTTCCTCTCTCTCTCTCTAACTCGGCCAAACACCCTCTTATAACATCATTAGAGATTTTTTGTAATCTTTCATAATCCTTCCATATCTCCATAATCCAAGACAAGATTTGGATAATCTTTGGAGGATTTGGGTAAGATCATATAACCACTTGAAGGAGCATTGAAGAAATCACAAAAAAATCCTCTTCCTTCTTCCTCTTGGCCGTGAACTTCCACCACCCCACCAACACCTCTCTTTCAATTTTTACAACTCCAAATCATCTCTAGTTCATTCTTAATCAAACCCTTTCTTGTGTGTTCAAGAGCTTGGAGCATAACCCACTTGGAAGAACACATTAAACCTCACCCAAAATCCAAGATTTTGTCTTCCCTAGCCTTGAGCTAGTAGTAAGTCTTGCATTGTTTTATTATTTAAAATGTCATATTTTTGTGCTATGAAAGCAAGTTGTACAATGTGGGTAATAAAAATGAGTTTTATAAAAGTAATGGGTTTTATTAAAAATGAAAATGGAAGAATAATAATATGATGAAATCTTAGATTATTATTAATAAAAGTGGTATTTTGAAGAAAATATAATAATAAGAACATGTTTGTAAGTTGGAAGATGAGAAGAACTAGATTTTGGAAAATGACTTGAATATGATGAAAAGTGGTTTTAATCATCATAAGATGACTAGCTAATGTCAAAAAGTTGTTAAAAAGAATTATAAAATCATAGATGAAAAAGTTTCATCTTCAAAGTCCACTCACTTAGATGAGTAAAAATTTGATGTTTTGGATTAAAATATGGAATAAGCATATTAATGACATCTAGGATAGATTAGAAGACCATTAAAGGTAAAAAGAAGTAAAAACAACTAAACATGATGAAAATTGTTCTTCAAAGTCCACTAAAGTGGAAGAAAAATATTAACTTTGAAAGATTGAGTGAAAAATGCTACAAGTATAAGTTAAAGGGACTATTATGGCAACTTTGGAAGTCGAGGGACTAAAATAAATATTTTAGAAAACTATTAGTCCAAAAACACAATAATGGGAAAATTTGTGTCAAGAGTGTAAGTAATAATAATTTACAAGGTAAATTTGGTAAATATTAGTAGCTTACTTGGGTATTTTATGTAAAAAGTATATTTTTATAAAATGGACGTTTTATAAAAATAAATGGAGTAACACAAGTATTTTATAAGGTAAGATTGTATAAAATAAAGACTTGGGAAGACTTGTACAAAAATAGGATACTTTTATATAAATGGGAATATAAAAGTATCGGAAACATTTTTGGTAACAAGTTGGACGAGTCGGGCTAAAACGTACATAGTATATTTTCCAAGAAATAAACGTTCGGAATCGGAAGTAGGAACAATACTTCCATGAGAACGCGCAACGGAAATGAATGTGAAAAACGCTAACTAACTTAGTTCCACGAACCAACGTAAACGGACTTATGAGGAAAAGACCATTACGTCAAGATAAAAATGTACATATATATTGTAAGAAAGTAAAATATATATAACAAGGGTGAAACGTGCGTAACACTTTCCTAAGTGTAGTAACAATATTCGTGGGAAAGGAGAAACATAACGTAACAAATTAAAAACGCTAAACGACACATGAACTTAACAAGTAGTATCCACGCGATGGTATATATATACGTATACTCGTTTTCGACGAAATTCTAGTATATCTATTTAAATGGGAAAATAGATATGCGAGAAGGAAAACCGAGACGAGTAGGTGAAATATATCTATGAACGTGTGAATACCGACAAGATCCTAGCACATTTATTTAAATGGGAAAATAAATGTACGGTGTGGTAAGTCTAGTCGGGCGTTAAGATTATGTTACCAAACGACAAAGACTTAGCATATTTATTTAAATGGGAAAATAAATATGTGGCAAAGTAAGTCGGGTCGGATAATGAGAAAACACTTTATATCGAGCGAAAAGATCCTAAGTATAATTATTTAAATGGGGAAATAATTATACGTTGGGTAGAGTCGTGTCGAGTATAATATTGTACAAGTCATAAAGAATATTAATAAGAATAATATATGACTTGTAAGGAAAGGGTAATCCATCGCCATCGAACCTAGGATACGAAACCATTAAACGGGAATTGGGATAAAGACGTGGTCGGGAAGTTGGGTGTACAACTTGCCAAGGCACATACACCATAGGTGTAAGTGACTTATACGCCTAGAACCTTTGTAGGTACGGGATCACAAACTTTACTATTTTCTTTGAGCCGAGCACAGTTACAGGTGAGTCTCACGGCCCCATTTCTAAACTATTTAACGTTTTTACGGGGGAAAGATATGTTGGGATTGTATGACGGGTTGGATACTTGAGTAAAGATCGCCACTCGGGGTTGAGACCTCCCCACTATAATCATTTATTCAGGAATGAGAAACCAAAGGGATATTTGGATAGTACTATTGGTGCCTGACAAGGCCCACCCCTAATCGATAGCGTCGATTATGCATCGGCGTATGCCTGGGGTGCACTTATTCTGAAATAAAGTCGTAGGAATACCGAGTAACGACTTTGGGCGGGGGCATTATTAATTGTCTTGGTTTGGTTATAGGCTCAAGTAAATTGTAGGACTTTGCAACTCCTATGAATGTCATAACAAGGATATTCCCACTTTATAAAGATTTATTAAATTAAAACCTGTGAACTCACTAATATTTATATATTGACGATTTTCAAACATATCTTTCAGGTAATTGATTGATGGAAGTTAGCATGGCGAGCAGGGTCGGGGATGTCTCCAAGTTGGGCGTTGGGAATGTCGTAAAAGGGTCTCAACTCTTTATTCCAAGGACTTAGGGATAAAGGGAGGAGCCTCTTTATCAATTTCAAAAACAATTTATAATTATGTATGGATAATTTGACATGATTATTAGCATTGAATAAATGCCCGTTTTTCTAATTACTATTGTGGTTTGCATTAATTTTGGCTTAATACTTTTGAACCGTCGCACCACGTGTTTCCGCCTTAGACGTGGTGTGACACGTTCCGAAACAATTGGGCCATTAACTGCCTTTTAGGCAGTTTTTCCAAGGTTTTCGAACTTGCGAAAATAGTCCCTCTATTTCTGAAAATTAATTTTCGGAGACATTTTTACCAGCCAGGGGCTCTGCCCCTTGGACCCTGCTCCCAGGGGCACTGCCCCCGGACCCCCGTTCCTTAGGGGCTTCGCCCCTAAGTTCATAATAAATTCAAATAGGTGTGCACTCCGTACCAACATACCTATATGATGTATTATTATGAACATATTGGTCAAACAATCAATCCAATTACACTAAAATCCAACACCTTGATTTGTGGATACACTCATAGTCTCTGGTTAAGGATGTAAACGACTCGAGCTTAAGCTCATATCACTATTGATTATCACGTCCATGCACGTAGCTTTTAAGGGCCCCCCTCCCCAATTTTCGCTCAGAAGTACCAATTATATAGTATTCGTATAGAAATTTTTTGGTACATACGATTTCGACCCCCCGAAACTAGTGATTTCCGACCCCCGAAGTTTCGGTCAAGCTTCGCCTTCACGCCGGAGCCAAATTTGACTCGAGCTCAACCCGTCTTATTATTTATTAAATATTTAATATATAATTATTATTGTAATTTAATATTTGTAAGTATATGATGTGTCGTAAAACACATCTATTCTCTTATGTATTTTTTGTTATAATTGAGTCTTTTGTATATAGTTTTTAGTAGTTTTAGGCGTGTATTCGTTTGTTGGCCTATTTTTGTCATTGTATAGATTTTTATTAATTTTTAGTACTTATTTATTTATTTTATATTTTGGTAGGTGTTCGTGTGGACGTTAAAGCGCAAACGATGAACTTTGGTCAAACCAAGAACACCCGAGTCAAAAGCACAGAGTAGTAATAATAATAATAATAATAATAATAATAATAATAATATTAAAAAAATAATATAACCACAAACCGTGACCATTGGGTCATGGTCAACAGCCCATCAAAAAGTCAAAGGGTTAATGCAATATTGATAAATATATATGTTAACTTTGACGGCAACGATATATTTTTTTCCTTGGGGCCGCATCATTACAAAACGAGGAGATTGCAATTTTTCAATCGCACACAGAAGCAAAATAGAAGAAGCAGCCACGGTGACGAGCGAATGAGCACGGAAGGAGAAAAGGCCACGGGCACGTTAAAGATCAATAGCCAACGAGCCTTGGGTAAAAATCTAATAAAAAATCAAATTTTTCGTTAAGCCAAGCCCAAAGCTGGAAGCCCACTTGGAAAAGAAACGCGCCGAGCACCCTGGGGGATCTCCCCAGGGTGCGTGAGGGACTTGTCTGGCGAAAAATTTGATTTTTTATTAGATTTTTGGCATTTTTCAAGGGGGGAACACACAACAACAACCCTAATTCGTGGAGGCAACATAGGGGGCGAATTTTGGAGCATCAAAGGAGGTTTTTGAGTATCTTGAAGAGATCCAATCATCCCGGTTAATGCTTGTACGATTAAGAACAATTCTTGAAGCGAAAATCATGAAGATGCAAGGCTAATCATCTTGCGGTTTCTCCGGGTGAACGATTTGGTATTTTATCAATGGTCTTTATGTTTGATACTTATTATTTGGATTAGATTTTGTGAACACCTTAACGGTCTTTGCGTCTAATTGTTTGTTTGACTGATCTAGACGGTTTGGTTGATTAATATTATTGCATTATGTTATCGTATCTTGGTTTTCTTGCACTAGGATTAATTTAACTTTGCAATTAATGTTATGATAGCTGAATTGGGTCGAACAACTTAAACAAAGTCATGTCTATGTGATTTCCTAGATAGGGTATTAACATAATTCAGTTGATAATTACCGAATCAGAAACCCGGAGTGACCGTTTTTCCATATTATTGTCTTTTATAAAACTCTATTATCACTTCGTTTGCAGCACTGCAGCACTTTTACATTCAACTTCATAAAAATTAGTTTAGTTAATTTTAAGTTAATTAGTAATTAGTAACTTAGCACTTTCCACAAACTCCCTGAGGTTCGACAACCCTACTTCCTATACTGCAGTCAGTTGTAGCTAAGGAGTAGTTTTTTGTTAAATAGTTTTTGATTAGCACTCGACACGCGATCAAAATGGCGCCGTTGCGTGGCTTAGTTGCGTCGTCTTTGTGTTTTTGCTTTTATTATGTGTCTACGTTATTAGCTTGAGTCTTTTTTATTTTATTTTATTATTATTATTTTTTTTAGTTCGGTATTCTGCTGGGTTTTTGTTTTATCTTGTGCAGCTTTGGATTGTACCGCTCGTACTCAATCTCCATTCGGGCGATTCTGGAGCTGTACGTTATAATGAAGCAACCCAAAAGTTTACTATTGTGTCAGAGCCGATCGCGAATGAAATGCTATACGATCGAGCTGGATTGGACTAGAGTTTTTGGAGCTTACGCGTTATTTAACCAGCTAAGTCCTTTCCAATTTGCCCTCGTTTTTTTTATTTTTGTATTCGGAATTTATTTTTTTTTATTTTGAGTCGTTCTCTATTCCTACATTGAGGGCAATGTAGAGTTTAAGTGTGGGGATGGGAAACTGTCGTTTAGTCTGTATATAAAGTCATTTTAAGTCAAAAAAAAAAAAAACTGAAAAAAAAAACAAGTCCCTGATTTTGAAGTTTGCATTATATAAAATATGAAAAATGATAGGTAAAGTTAGGTGTCCGGTTTTCAAATAGTATGTATAATAAGAGATTAAAATTGATTGAAAACGTGTCTGATTTGGGATATGTGGGTAGGCTCGGCCGGTAGAAAGGTTTCCTTAAAAGTAATAAATTAATTATGTTAGGCTATTTTGTGGGTTCTCATCTAGGAGAAACGGGGAGACCGAAACCGCCAAAAATAGTATAAGAAGCACCGTTATAAGTAGAAAACCGTTAGAATTCCTAATCAATTAAAAAAAAAAATTAGTAATCAAAGCAAAAATGCTGAAGCTTAAGGTGTCTGGCCACTGGGATAGCGACTTGGATTGGTCACACCCTCTGAGTTAAATATGCTGAGATGAAAAAAAAAAATGCTGAAGCTTAAGGTGCCTGGCTACTGGGATAGCGACTTGGATTGGTCACACCCTCTGAGTTAAGTATGCAAAAAAAAAAATGATTTTAAATTCTCTTGGTTTTCTACATAAGACGGTTGGGAAATGGTCAATTGGTCGTTCCTTTAGCTTCATAAGCTTGAGGTGGGATTAGGAGGAACTGTGGCTTCCTTCGAGTGAGACCCTAGATAGACTAATCAACATGAACTTAACATAAATAAAAAGGGGCTTGGAAACCGGTGTGGGTTTAAGAGGATCAATATACCTGCAATCGCAATCAATACGTTAGTAGATTATTAATTAAGTAACCTATGTTTTGAAACTGGATGTAAACCTAACTGTGATTCCATAGCATAATTCTTTTTCAGGGACGAAAAAGGTTTAAGTGTGGGGATGTTTGATGTGTCGTAAAACACATCTATTCTCTTATGTATTTTTTGTTATAATTGAGTCTTTTGTATATAGTTTTTAGTAGTTTTAGGCGTGTATTCGTTTGTTGGCCTATTTTTGTCATTGTATAGATTTTTATTAATTTTTAGTACTTATTTATTTATTTTATATTTTGGTAGGTGTTCGTGTGGATGTTAAAGCGCAAACGATGAACTTTGGTCAAACCAAAAACACCCGAGTCAAAAGCACGGAGTAGTAATAATAATAATAATATTAAAAAAATAATATAACCACAAACCGTGACCATTGGGTCATGGTCAACAACCCATCAAAAAGTCAAAGGGTTAATGCAATATTGATAAATATATATGTTAACTTTGACGGCAGCGATATATTTTTTTCCTTGGGGCCGCATCATTACAAAACGAGGAGATTGCAATTTTTCAATCGCACACAGAAGCAAAATAGAAGAAGCAGCCACGGTAACGAGCGAACGAGCACGGAAGGAGAAAAGGCCACGGGCACGTTAAAGATCAATAGCCAACGAGCTTTGGGTTAGGTTTAATTTTTATTAATTTTTTCTCTAGACATACTTAAAACTATGTTTAATTATTTTGTGATGGTATTTTATAATACTATGAGTGGCTAGACATTTTTATGGCTACTTAGGATGATGATTTAGACAATAATATGATTGAATGACGTTTGGTTTCCGTTTGGATGTGTAGAATTACATGATTTTTATTTTTATTGTTGGATTTGATATATGTGTGTTGGTGTTAATTTTATTTGAAGTTTGTTTATTGGTTTTGTGGAGCTAGGCATGTAGAGATACCCCCTAGGTCTATAAATCAATCTAGTTCGTCAACTTAGGTTAGCGTGCTAGTATTTGGAGTTGGAGTACGACACAAATATAACAAACTAATATAATAAATTAACTAAAACGTGCAGTCCATTCTTGAGGGTGAGAAATCTAACTCGAGAGTGCTAGGTAACTAACTAGGCATTGTTCGGTAGTTGGCAAGCGCTAGGGCGGGAGTCGCTACTTGTCCGTGTTTAGAGTTTTCCTAGGTTTCTTTCAGTAGAGTTTAAGTCTGCTTCATAGTTTGAGGGTTTTAATCCAGGAGAGGTTTTGACCTGATTTCTGTGGGATTTTGGTACGCTAGGGCGATCCGGATCCATTTTAGCATTTCTACACGTGTCCCGCCTTGATTCTAGCTTACTAGCCTTACCTGCAGGAGGAGAGTAGTTGGATGAAATTAGGGTCTCCAAACGGGTTTCTTCGTCAGGATTGAGTATTATGTCTAAGGATTCTTATCTAGGTAGCCAGTCTTTCCCTTGCTTGATTTTTCCATCACTTTAGTTCGGTTTTTATTTTAGTTTTAATTAGTTTTTAATTTAATTTAATTTAGGGTAATTTAGTTAATTAATAGTTAATCAATTTTTATATTTTCAATTTAAAACCCCCCTTAGTTATTAATTTAAACAAGCAATTCAGTGACAGTTTAATCTTCTGTGTTTAATTGAGTCCTTTGGTTCGATACCTGGCCTTATTCGCTTGCTACAAACGAACGGTACACTTGCCGATTGTGCATGGTTTAGTTGAGTCTAGGGTTTTAACTTGTGCACATTTATATATATATATCAGCACGCATCAGTATATCATACATATTTAAAAATATATGCTATTTTCTTATCATAGTTTATATACGTAACAAGATTTATCATGTAATTTTTATATTACCATATAAAGGATAATTAGTGTGTTTAAAGACGCGCGTTGCGCGCCTTATAATGTTGTCATATCTAAAACACTAAGAAGCTATTATCAACAAAGTAACTACTAATTTTCATACCATAATTTAAAAATGACATCTCACAATGGGTATATTTGTACTTATTACTTAATAACGTGTTGTGAATGAGAAAAAAAGGAGTCGCCCCTTGCCCTTTCCATGTAAGTCATGTTATTATGAAATTATGAAATTATATATAAATATTACTAAAAAGGTGTTTGGACCTTTAAAAAAACTTGTCCTTCCCTTGTTTTGAACCTGAGAATTCAAACCATACAAATGCACCACAAACCACTCCACCACCAACCATGTTGTGACTTATTATGAAATCATATATATTTATTAATAAAAAGTGTTTATAAAAAAAGCGAAAAACCCATGTTTCAAACGGGTTTCAAACTTGAGACCTCAAAGCACATAAATGCACCACAAACTATTCCACCACCAAACCATTTTCTTACTTACTATAGAATCATATCTATTTATAAATAAATATGTGTTGAAAAAAAAAAAGGCTCAACTAGTTTCAAACTTGAGACCTCAAAGCACACAAATAAAACACAAACCACCACCAAGCCATTTTGTTACTTATTATAGAATCATATCTATTTATAAATAAATAAATAAATAAATAAGTGTTAGAAAAAAAAGGGGGAAAGACAAACCTCATTAATGAGGTTATTGTTCAATTATAAGAGTGTTTGTCACACCCCGACTTTTCCCTCGTCGGTTGCGACGTTTGGTGCCTTTGCCAACGCAGCGGAAAGTTGCATCTAAGACTCTTATTTCCTAAACGCCATTGCTAACCCTCTAGGATCCCCGATCCCAATACGTCGACTACTCCAACCGTGCCGTTACCAAAGTTTAAACCTGAAAGACATACTTAAAAGTCAGCATAAAGCTGGTGAGTTCATAAGTTTTCTTTTATAAAAGAGTTGTTGTAAGTTCGGAAAGATCATATCTGTTACTACTATGTTATGAGAATGTTAGCTAGACGTTAAGTGTTTTTACTACTACGGTTGGGAACCCATTACTAAACCGGTATAAGTGTTGAAGCCAGCCCAGACGGACGGGATTACCGATGCCTCGGTAACCCCCAAAGTATTAGAGACAATATGCACCCGCCCGGCTCCCAGCCGTCGGGTGGGGTTTGTAAGGCCCAGTAGATCTATCCACATTTCCCTCGTTGTGCATCCCCGCACATTCATGGTTTCCCCTGGGACTTTTCAAAAAGCCGTATAGTAATGTAAAGTAACCATAGTATAACATGACCTTTAGTAAGTAAGTATGTAGCATGTTTCTTCCCCGAATGTAAAACCAGTGAAAGTAGGGCCATGACACTCACGCACCCATTTCATTTTTCAAAAACATGTTCGTTTGGAATTCCTCAGGTTTTCATAAAAAAAAGCATGTCTTCCACCCCGAAAACATTTATAAAACGGTAAAAAGTGGGGTCATGAACTCACTTTAATTTCCATGCTAAGCTAGCAAACAAGCCCGAAGCTTTAACTGACTTCCTCGTGCCCTAATACAACAAAGGACACCTTAAAGTCTAACACATATAAACCTAGCCTATTATCCGGCTTAAAGATAGTTTATCCAACTATCTAGACTCGCGTGTATAACTCGAGTACTAATATGCTTTAACTCGTCGAACCGATCGTGACTTATCTTAATTATGCGTTAACACACGACATAGTACCCAAGTTGCGCACTTGTCACTATTCGTATGCACACCACGTTGGACTATTACTACGAAACGTATAACTTATCTTGAGCCGTAGCTCATCTCGTTAGTCAAATAAATGCATTTGTCTTGTACGTTTACTTTTAGGAAAATACACTTTGCAAAAATATAATTCTTATTGTTATTAGTTTCCAAGTAATAATGAATGTTACATTAATTCCCAAAATCCGACATTTAAAGTATTCAAAACTTTGTTTTGCATAAAGCTTTCCCAAGTAAATCAGACGTTTATATACTTTTAAATATGAATAATAAATATAGTTTCGTTGGCGAAAACCTTTTAAAAGCTCGTCATACTTGATGTTTGGCAAAACTATATATATTTGTTTCATGTTTCAAAATATTGTCCGGAATTTACTTATTATTGTTACAAATATCTTTGTCAAAGCGCCGCGATTTCACATAAATACCTTTATTAAAACACTTGGAAATTCATTCATAAAAACATACACCACGGTATTAACTTAGTCGCGCTTTGGATTTTATAAAATTTCGGCAGAGTCTCCTCTGTTTTTGTGCGAACCAGACAACACAAGTTGTCTAAAAATTCCCAAAATCAACTTCAAAACACAAGACTACAATTTGTTTATCCGCAATTCCCAATCAAACGAGACTTATACGTTTCGACGCTTTTATATAAACTGCACTTATTTATATAAATACACAAAACAATATATATATATATATATATATATATATATATTATAGTCCAACCAATTTAGTCCGATATCGACATTATAAGTCACACATTTTAGTCACTATTACCGGTCGTCCGATATAATATGTAGTTAACATTTATTATTATTATTCGGTTCGTTCGTGAGTCAAAACTATTTCGTTCGAATCAATATATTTATAAATATTTATAATATCCACAATAATAATAACAAACACGAATTAAAGTATACCGATTCGTACGCGCGTAAACCGGAGCCACCTCGAACCGAACCAGATCTGACCCGTTGACCAAGTTTGACCGAGCCCGAACACGAACCCAAAACCGAATCTGACCCGATTTGACAAGACCCATAACAGACCCATCTTGACCCAAGCCGACCCATTGACCAACGAACAACCCGAGACCCGAAACCCGAAATGAACACAAATGACCCGAGACCAAAACGAGGCTCAAAATCCACAACCCGTCAGATCTGCTCACTCGAAACCAACCTACCGCCGCTAACCTGAGAAACCCGGTCAAACCACCACCTAAACCCGACCCCAAATCGGACCCGAGGAAACGAGCACCACCCGACACCGGCTCCACCACCAGTCAAACCACCACTTGAACCACCAACAACCACCTCAGCCGCTGGTGACGAGGTCCAAGCCCACCTCGGCGTCCAGATCCACCCGAGACCACCACCACCCCCGTTCTCCATCAAACCCAACTCTAAACAACCGGAAATCACTAAAACCCGTCGTACCCAACCCCATTCGGGCCAGAAACCATCGCGTCGCCACCACCAAACCCGAGACCTAATAATTACCACCGTCACCAGGCCGCACCTACCACCGCTCCACAGCCCGCACCTACCACTAACCTCCCCCACAGCCCGATTTGGGCTCAGAAACACGCGCCGCCACCACCAAAAGAGGGGTGGTGGCCGGCCGCCGCTACACAGAGGGAGGAGGGAGAGAGACGAGGAAGGGAGAGGTGGTAGGGAGAGAGAGAGACCTGCGAGAGAGAGAGGGAGAGAGACTGAGATGAGAGAGAGAGAGTGATGTGGGTGGTGGCTGGTGAAAAAAATGAAGGAAGAAGAAGAAGGCTTGCCTTTTATATGTAGGGTTTTGTTAGGTAGGTTAATACCGCGTATACGAACCCGTTTAAACGTAAAACGTCTCGGTTTTATCTTATGCCCGATAATTAATTATAAAAAGTAGTTGGTTTTGTTCGAAATACAAAACCGAGCATAAATATAATTATTTTCGATGTCCGACGCATGTTTTCAAAAACACGCGTTTGAATCGCGTTAATTAAATCGGTCGCAGTTTCACTTGTAAAAAAACGGTCAGTAAACTTCCGAAACTTTATATTTAACAATATTTAAAATTAATATTTAATTTTTAATAATAAAAATCACGTCAGTGTAGATCGGAAGTTGCCGGGTGTCACAGTGTTAAATATATTTATAATTATAATTAGCAACTTTTTTAGCTTTATTGTGTTAATTGATTTCCACTTTTAACTCAAAATTTTTCATCAACAAAAAAAATTTCATCTTTTAGTTGATTTTCACTTCTAACTCAAAAGTTTTTATCTTTTGCAATTCAACCCCTTTGATTAATTTGATTTTTCACTTTTATTAAAAAAAAATTCATCTTTTAGTTGATTTTCACTTCTAACTCAAAAGTTTTTATCTTTTGCAATTCAACCCCTTTGATTAATTTGATTTTTCACTTCTAACTCAAAAGTTTTCATCTTTTGCAATTTAACCCCTTTGATATTTTTTTTACTTTTAACCCAAAATTTTCATCTTTTGCGATTTAATCCCAACACTTTTTTACTTTCAAGTTTGGTTCCTTAACCTTTTGATCTTTCGCAAGTTTTTTCATTATACATTTCGTTCTAAATTTTACAAGTTTATATGCCGCAGCGTGCGTGTGGGTTCAATGTTTTTTCATCTAGCTATTTTTGTCGTTTGACAGGCCTATCGCAATGTGTCTATTTTTCCACGTTTTTCAGGTTCGTCACAATGAGCGCATCCTAGATCGACTTAGTTATTTTTTCTATGTTTTATGTTTCGGTCTAATTTCTTCGCATTAACACGCCGTAACTGACGCGCTTGGTTCAACGATATTACTTTTTTTTTTCTTGTTCAGTGTTTTTTTTTGGTATGCATTCAACAAATGTTGGAGGATATCATCACTTCTGATTGCCGAGTAACACCAATAACTAACGATTTAACCGAGGAAGTAACATTCGCAAAACTCAAACGAATTTGTATGTGGCCATCAACGCCCTATATGAGCGTTACGAGGCTCGCAAAGACGTTAAGAACTAGATTAGACTTAAATGTGTTATGTGTTAAAATAGTTGATTGTAAATTTTGTTACATATAAGTATACAATCAATGGTGTTAGTTAAAATTACGATTGTAAATTTTGCTTAACTGTAATGTAAAATTAATCGCATTGTTATTTATGTCCGCTTGATACGCCACAGGCTCGTGGGGGCAACGTATGCGTATAAAATACTAGTTATAATATAAATAACATGTTCATTTAGGCTTGTGTCTAGTCAAGCTCGGCATGTGAATCTCGGGTTCCATCTTGGGTTTGTTTATTAAGTGAGTTCAAATTTAAATTTCAACTCGTCTAAGGGCCTGTTTGGTAGCCTCTTAATAAGGCTCTGAATCATTCAGACTGTTTGTTTCAACCTAAAACGGCTCTGAATGAAATGATTAAGAGCTGAACCATTCAGACTTGGTGAATAGCTGAACCATTAAGCACTTAATCATTCAGAGTCTTTTAACCATTCAGATCTATTAATGAGTCAGCACTTAATCAACCAAACAACCCCTAAGATCAGCTTGTTTTAAGCTTTTTACAGGCCTATTCTTGGTTTCACGAGTGGCTCAACTTGTTTATGCCTTGTTTAAAAGTATATTCTATGTCCCGATGAGGATAATTTACAATAATTGATTTTTAAAATTAGTGTGATTTGACTTCTGTCACATCCCTTAAAAATTGATTTATATTATAAACACTTGAATTAATAAATATATCCGATTATAGTCGATACAAAAGCGTGAGAATTGTGAATATGTGTTTGTTTCGATGGTGATTGACTTAGAAGACAAATCCAAAAAGGTCAAATTCACTGACCTCACTAACTGCTCTAAACCTTTATACCTACTACACGCGTTTTGACTTTTTATTACAAGTCAACATGTCGTTTCCTTACACGTGCCACCATAGAAAATCAAATGAAAACTAAACTATACAATCAATTTTGGTTTGATCAATTTTGGAATATTGTGTATTGCTTTACAGGCTAAATAGTGTTGAAGGATATACCTATTATAAAGTGTCTTTTCTCTAGAGTTCTGGCAAAAAAAATCTGAGCCCGACGGGTATACTCGAAACCCAAAGTATTTAAGACGGGTATACCTGATACATGATAGATATGGGACAGGTTTGAAAAACGTTGAGCACACAAGCACCCTCTTCATCATCCAATTTTACCTGCAAATTATGAGTATGACAGCAGGTTCACGAACCCTGAGTTCAACAAGCCATGGGGACCTGCGTGTATTGTGGCACCCAACCTTGGTCAACATGCTTAAATTTTTTTCAACTCGGACAGTGAACCGCCTACGGCCCTTCCACCATAGTTATTTACTTTATATAAATTATGTTTCGTGTGAATCCTATAAACATGTATATTGACTTTACTACAACATTTTGATTGTTGGATCATCTAGATTCCGCTAGATCAAAGGCCTGTTGGTCGATAACGGATATGTGAATGTGATTTTGATCCGTCGAAGTTGTATTTGAATGATCAACCAAACTTGTTATCAATTAATATATGTTAGGGTAAATTAAATATATTATGAACCTAAAAATTAGTGAGGTTTAAAGATAGGCAAGTGTCATGTAGTTTCTTAATAGCTTCAAGCAAATGGATTTGTTAGAAGGATAGTGTCAACTATCTATTATACTATTTTGACCTAAACTTCAAAAAAAAATTGAGAAACATATTTGAGTGAAAAGCAATCGTTCATAGGTCAACAACTGCGTCCGTTTGTTAGACTAGAAGGTGTGGGGTGCGGCAAAGGGCCGGCCTTGCCATGCCGCCCCGGGCTACACCGCCCCCCAGGGCCGGCATCGGCAAAGGCGGCAACAGCTTGCCGTTCAAGCCGGGCCACTTATTTGTTTTTTAATTGATTTTTTTATTATTTTTAATAATTTTGACCAATGAGGAGGCCCGTCATCATGGTGCACACCACCCCCTTGGAGGCCCATCATCAAGATGCCTCTCCTCCCACTCCTACGTGGCGGCCCATCATCAAGATGCCTCTCCTCTCCACACCCAATGGTCTTATTGCCCTACAAAATAATTTACATAAAGTGCCTTGAAGAAGGTAACGGTTTAATAATTTAATAAAGTTGTAATATTCTTCATTTAAATAATCAATATACTATTGGGTAAATGTTGAAAAATGATTGATCTGTATATGAAATTGTGGCATGTTTTGTTGGTCTAACAGTAATTAAATCATATTTCGTTCTAGAATATAATGTTAGCAACGTACTTTACGTAATTATGAGGGGTACGTCTTAACGAAAACTAGATACGAAGAATTCTAGGGTATTCGATAAAAATAATGTGACATTTTTATAGTTATGTATGGCTTCTTATCTCTTTAGACTTTTTATCACTTCTTCAAACAAATCATATGTTTATTGAAGTTTTTGAATAATATTTTGTTTGTAAAATTATGTACTGATTTTATAACTATGACATTTCGTTAGGGTCACCTTTTTATAAATCATCTTTTTACATAAATTTATATTTGATAAGTTTAGACATTAATCACTATTAATGTATTACTAGTAGGAATGCTCGTGCGTTGCGGCATGTGCATCGGTTTTGCCCCCCGTGCATTGTGTTTGTTGGTTATTCATTATGATGAAGTAGAAAACAACGATGTATAAAATATATGTTATTGAAAACTGAAACTCATAAGTATATCTTCTGAATATTTTAAATGGGTACATCATAATAGGCTGTACTATTCATTGCAAAACCCTTAAATTGGCCCATGTCATTCAGTGGGACCCTTTTATGTATCTCGAAGCAGATAAGTATGTCATCGTAGAGTGGTGCTTAGCGTAGTGAAGGGGCGTTGTATTTCTTAATAACCATAAGATTGTAGTGGAAGTGATGTAACTACTAAAATGCAATTTGTAGTGTCTAACATATTTCTGTTATTTTAGGGCACCCGCGAGATACAGCGGAGTCAATGATTTGCATAGATATTCTTGTTTTATGTTAGTTTGACAAGCGTTGTAACAAATATATTGGACCAAACAAATTAGTAATCAATATAGTTAAAACTACCAAAATCAACTGATAAGAACTTGTCTTCTTTTGGATATGTAAACAATTGGTGACTTCATGAGATCAGAAACTTAAATTCTATTCCTATTCCTAGAAGCTCATAGTAGCAGAGAAAACAAAAAACCATCGAGGAAAATAATGACGTTGCTCATGAAGTATCTCTACCATATTTGCTTGTATAAACGTCAAGCCTACATATATCGCTCACTTTAATGGGTTGAAACGTGTCATGGGTTGTGTGTGTAGGCAAACTTCAAGCCTACATATTCATTTGTGTGCAGAAGTGTCACACCATACCATCCTGCAACCACATGAATTTAAAAAGAAGATATAAATACATAATATATGATGTAATTTATTTACTATAAACATTAAAAGATATGTAAGTTATGTATGTGAAGAGTCACCACATTATTTACATACCAAATACATGACCACTATTTATAATACTATAACATTGCTACAAACATAATAAAGACATGGAGGTTATGAATGTAAAGAATCACCACGTTATTGTTAATTTCCTCATCAATTTTATAATTATGTTTAAATTAATTTCTTCAACAATATAATATTTAGGTAGAAAGACAATTTTACCCCCTAAATGACTTCAATAAGCAATAAAAGTTGTATTTACTTAAATTTTGCGGGTATCCTTTACTGATGCTTTATAATATAGTATAGAAGATAAAGATTCGGGTTTATTCATTAGCGTGAGCGTGAATTTATGGCTTTTCGGTTTCTTATTTCTTAACACAAATAACATATGCAATTAACACGTAGTTAAATTTTTGTTTTCTCTTTATGCTATTGTTTAATTTATTTTATTAATTAGAATTAGAACTTAAACAATATACAATTGCCGAAAGCAAAATAATATTGTGAACCACACTTCATACAACGTTTAACAAGAACATTAAACAGATCAACAAATACCTTAAAACTCTTAGAACAAATATAGTTATGTATAAAGTTATATTTGAGCATGCATATATAGATTTATAGAGTTAACTATTTCATGGTGTTCAAGGAGACCATGTTGATTGAAATTGAGGAATGTCTCCATACCCTTCTCCAACCATCCTCTCCATCATTTGTCTTTCATGTCCATTTGTTCCCTGCAACATCAGTTTTCATTCCATGCAGTAAGTGGAAGTACTGTTTATAATATATTAGAAACGTATTAGCAAATCTAGAATGTTATATTTATAATTTTGTCCGTTTTATTTTGTTAACAATATATATGATTCACGATACACACCTTCTTAACAAGGATAGTTAGGAAAGCCATCTGTCATCTTCATAGGGGCCATATCATCCAATTCAGTAGAGTTGAGGTCAATTGGTCATAGAACATGCTAGCTTCTGAAAGCTTCATGGAGAGAAACTAAAAATGCACAAAGAAGAGAAAAAACAGTACTAATTAATTTTGAAAAATATTTTCTCATCAATAATTCTGAATATTGTTTGTTTATTGTTTTAGTTGTTAGTTTCACAATTAAATTACCTCAATTTGATTCTGCAACAATCCAACATAGTTGATTATTACATCCAACATAACTGTCATTCCCATTGTATATAGCAAATAACTAAATTTAAATAGAGCAAAACAATGATATATTATGAAGATAAATTTTTGTAATTGTCAAAGAACATATGAACAAGTAGAAAAAAATGTATATATATATATGTATATAAAGATTAACTCGTATCTTTATACCTTGTAGCATCCAGGAACCATATCTTGCAAGCGTCTTAACTTCTCATTGATTTTTTTCTCTTCTCATTAAATGAAGATGTAAATTTTTTAGACAAAACAATGTTTCAAAGCATGAAATTAGCTTTAAGACTTTGTTTGTGGTTATGAAAAGACTATTAAAATTCAAGAAATTGATTATAATGAAGTATATATAATAATATAGATGAGGGGTTGAAAGGTCTCACATTTAAGATGCATCATAGGTTAGGTTGTATTTTGTGTTTTAAAAGTTGGGCATAAGGGCATAATTAGGAAAAGATTTTAGGATGTGAGGTATTAGATTATGTTAAATTTACTAATCTACCCTCCTAAGTGTCTTAATTGTCACAACTATGCCAATAATACCCTTAATTTTTTTGCTTAAATATATATGTTGCTTGTTAAGTTGTACATGAATGCAAATTACCATGTTGTACATCACTCCTCCATAATAAGATAACTAGTACGAAGCCCGCGCATTGCCGCGGGAGCGATAATATAAAATGTGATATTCTATATTTAGTTTTATCAATTCTCTCGTGCATCGTGTCCATGAGGATTTATGTACCCTAAATGAGCCTTAAAAATATGCTAAAACCATGTGGAATGCATATACATGTGTTAGTAACTATAAATACTCTAAATCATTAAGTCCACCATTCAAGTTATAAGTTTTTTAATCAATTTAGAATCGAATTCCATGTTTAAATAAGTTTGAAATTAGGAGTGGGGGTTAGTGGTCGATTGAGGGTGCCCCGCCCAACTCTCATTTTCTGTGCTCAATAGTGTAAGTTTACGTGTCATCGGCCTAAATTTTTATACGCAATATTGTGTCAAACCCCTTCCGTTTTAAGGGTTGTCCCTGACTGTCGTTGCGACGAGGATCCGGTGTGTGTGAAAAACACTTAGAACCATGTAGCAAACTAACCATGCTTCTAATCAAATTCTCACTTCTAAATGAGAATAAATTTCCCTATGTTTCAATACTTATTTTAAAAAAACATAACATAGATGAATAACCCATTAAAAGCTCAATTTAAGATTCATGTTATTAACCAATACAAGAAATGAGTTCAAAAATCATTAATCAAAGTTGTAGACTCTAATTATACAGCATACCTAAATGATTGTAACCTTAAATATAGTTATTTTAAAAAGCATAACATGCATGAATAACCAATTAAAATCTCAATTTCTAGTCTAAGTTAAGACTAAAAGATTGATGTTACCAATCAAAACAAAACAGAAAATATGTTAATAAATCATTAATCAAATTTGTTAGTTGTAATTATACAACACAACTAAATGGGCGAACCAATCCTCATGATTGAAGATTTAAACATTTTTATAGTCTTAACCAGACATAGCATAGATCAATAACCAGCAAAAAAAAAAAAAAAAAACATATCAATTCATGTGTTTGCTACAAATTTAGAAATTTTTTTTCTACAACAACAACAAAGCTTGCTTCCAACTGGAACTCCTCTTACTCGGTCCAGGAGAATTCTTTAGACCACTCACCTGAAAAATAGCACTGAATTTGTATTATAAAAGCAAAGAAACACAACAAGAAAATCAAGAACATATAGCTATAAAAACAATAAAATAGAAATCCAACCTTAGCAGCATCAACAAATTGTCAATCGAAGAGAAGAACCAGCAAGATGCGAACATTTGGGTGTGATGGGTATGGAAGAACTTATAGTTTCAAGAAGATGGAGTTATGGAACTCGAAGAGACGATTTCGAATTTCCGAATTAAATTTTTGGTTAAAGTGAATTTGTTCTTTATAACAATGTTATGCGAATGATGATTGGAATGTGAACTAATCACTATTTGTGCAGTTAATATTGTATTTATTATGATGAACCACCAAGGAAGATGAAACGTTAGTATGAATTGAATTGACTAAGATGGCCTTAAAGTGTCTTAAAAGTTTGATGCATGTCCAACTTTAATCCCTCTGAATTAGCTTTAAGTGTATTGTAAATTATGCTTAAATATTTGTACACAATACAAAATTACAATGGTGTACATCTTTGGACATAATATTTATCACACTCTTTGAAAGGCACTCAAATTCTATTTACAATGTATACAACTTCCTAATAATAGTATATGCTATATTGGACACTATATAAAGGTAAAACTTGGACCAAAAACAAATTGTATGCAAGGCAACCAAATCCTGAATCGGCCTGTTTCAACCAAACAAATTGTATTAAAGCAGCAACGAAATAAAACGACGGGAAGATATTACTGATCCAATCTCGATCTCCAAGAACATTTTCAGTTTAGCGTTGTGATTCTTATTGGAAACTTCCCTCAATCACCCAACCTACAGTTCCAATAACAGTTTTGAGTTCAGCTTGTTAATAAAACCAATAACAACATGATAAATATTGATCTCAACTCTATAGATAAAACACATTAACATTTATAAAAGATATTAGTAATTAAAGAAAAAAAATTCCGATTGGGTTTCCTACCAAGCTGTTGAAGGTCGATTAGGACGATGTGTGTGGTTCTGCCTCTTTGACCATACAAGAAGTGTTGAAATTGAATAGGCACACCAATTCTTTAGCAACCTCATCCTGTACACCATAAATATTTGATGAATATAGGTAAGTGTATGTTCCAACAACTAAAGGTATATTATTAACAATGTAAAAGGACAAAAATTACAAATCTACAGTAAAACAAATCGAGCAATGAAAAATACCTTGAATTGGTTAAATGGCGTTTCTTTTTGTATGTGAAATCTATGAACTTTGTCATGGTTTACATCATGAGTAACCTAGACATGTCAAGTAATGATATTAGTAAGATGAGTTTCTTGAAAAGTAAAACAAGTGTAGAAGACAAGAAAGCAATGACTATAAATGAGTATTCAAGAGTAAGGAAATGGGTTTTATTGGATGTTATGAATGTATGTTACATCTTGAGAGACATATAAAGTGTGTATTACACACATATACAATGTGCATAATATGTTATACATGAGGGGCAAAAAGGGTAGGAAATGACAAAAATATAGAGATTTGTAAAGAGGCTTTTCATATGCCATATTAAAAATGAGAGAAAATTACTTTCATGGACATACTTCTTTCTTAATAAGGTAATCTAGATATAAATATATTGTGTGACACCCGAATTTTTATAACCACTATTAAGGGTGAGCAAATTAATCGTCATAATTAATAACCGAACCATAACTGAAACGATTTTAACCGATAACCAACATAACCAATGGTTATGGAATTTCATTAACCGACCGAGCGGTTATGGTTATGAAGTTTTGGTTAACCGATATAACCAAAACCGAACTTATAAAGCTAAGTCTATGTAATAGATTTATGTTTTACGCTAATCATGTAGAGGTTTTTTACTAAAATAAAAGTATGTTATTAATAAAATAATCTTGGTGTGCTACTCTTTTTAACTTGTAAACAAAGGCTTAAGGGTTTTTTTTTTTTTTTTTTTTTTTTTTTTTTTTTTTTTTTTGTTAATATCTTATTAAAAGGGATCTAATATTGGTAGTTTAACTAAAAAGTATAATCTTGGTTGTCATATAAAAATAGCCCAAGCTAAGTCCAACATGGCAGGTTCTATTTTTTTAGACCCATTAGCTTTTAACTTTTAATTTTTATACTTTAGCCAAAAGTTAATTTCAGCTAATTTTCATACAAATAATTATCTAAGGATTCACTGGTTTAGTTTAAACATGAGTTCTAAACCAACTTCAACGTGTTGGTTCGTTTGATTCTTGAAGCCAAAGAGATTATTGAAAAACTGGTATCAACATGCTTTCGTTCCTTTGGCTTTTGATACTTTCGGCTTCCTGGCATCAGAGGCAGTCCGTGTCCTGAATAGAGTTCAACGGGTGGTTCATGCAAACTTTTCGACTCCTCAGGGGCATGGATTTATGTTCAGTAGATTAGGTTTATGTATTCAGCAAGGGGTGGCGGCGCAGCTTGTTGCCCGCTACCTGCTATCCTTATGTAATTTGGTTCGTGGATATGAAAATTAGCATATATTCTATCTTAAAAAAACAATACAGTTGGTATATTTTAGACTAAATTTCAAGTTTTGTACTTTACGTTTATATCAAATTTCAGTAAAATTTCAGCGCATGTCCTTTGCTTTTAAAATTGATGAGATTTGTACCTTATGTTTCAAAATCTAACACGGTTTGCCCTTTGACCCTGACCCAAATAATTTTTTTTGTTAAATAATATCATGTGCAAGACACATGATGGTACTTTTGTAATTTAACTCATTTAATTAAAAAAACAAAAAATAAAATACATATAAACCCAAAACTCTTTCTTTTCAACCACCATCACCCTCAAGACAACCACCACCACCGTTAACCATCACAACTGTCACCCTCGACCTACAACCGTCTATCCGACATCACATAAACCCCATTAGCATTCCTGCACCACCATCATCTTCTTCGGCACTCCTGCACCACACTTGCACCACCCGTTGGAAATGGTGTCTAATTATTGATTATTTAATATGACTATCGAAGTACGATCCAATGAGTTACATTTTGATGTGTGAACAAATAATAATATTTATTAATTAAATATTATAGATCACAAATGCAAATAAATAGCGGTGATAAATATTTATTAATTAATTGATTATTGTTTGGAGAAACGATTAACGAATTATGAATTAATTAATTGGAATAATTAATAGTTATCTATAGTACCTTATTAAGGAGGAGAGATAGGCAAAGTAGTCATTTTACCATCATTTTAAGATGGCATATGAAGGGTTTTGTGCTTTATACTCTACATATCATGAAAGTTTTTCCAATGCTACCCTTGAATGCAAAAACAACTTGTACATCCCTCTTCCAAATCAATTAACAAGAATTCAATGATGCTTCAAGAATTAATGTTGATTTTAATTTGTACCCATTGTAACTCAAGTTTTTAAGACACTGTACATACATCTCTGAACACCTCCATTGTAACTGATACACCATGTGCACAACTTTAAACCACCAAGTTGTGCTCCCCGCCGCATCGCGCGGGCACCTTGCTAATCTCTATCTCTACTTCTCTACTTACCTTATTAAGGAGGAGAGATGGGTAAGAAGGTAATTTCACCATCATTTTAAGATGGCATACAAAAGGTCTCATGCATAAATCTCTAATTTTTACCATTTTCTTCCATCTATGCCCTTATGTACAAGTCACTAATACAAATCAATTGCACCATTCAATACATTTAATTCATGTATTAACTTTTTGTTACCTAGAACCATTACCAAGTAATAGATTAATTCATGTAACTTTTTTTTTAATGGATTAACTTTTTGTTACCAATGGAATTTGAATTATCACCACAAGAAAAGGCTAAGCCTTATTTAACACTTTGTAACCAGTAGGCTAAAGGTTCTTTGGTTCATGTGTGTAACTAAATGTTGCAAATAAAAATCAAGCACAGATCGGATTGGATAAATGACAGTATGGTGTATAAAGTTTTGACAATTTAAAATGTGAATAAAAATACATACCCGCAGCAACGCGCGGGCATTCCACTAGTTTGTTTAAGGTATTAAAAAATTAGGAGGATTTATTATTGGACAATAAATATAATTGACTTTACCGTCTAAAGAGTTAAACAAAATCGGGTTTTTATTATGAGATAATATAGATATATTTAACTTATAATTTATTTAGTTAAAACAATAACAAAAATAGTTAATTGCTAAAAGTCAAGGGTGATATTTTAATTAAAGAGTTAATTAAAAGGAAATAACTTGTTCTTCAAGTTGTTAGTGATTTCTTAAATAAAAGTTATTTAAGATCACACTTGGATTCGTATCATGTTTTAGATCACACTTCCGCACTTTGATTTCTTAAATAAAAGTTATTTAAGTGTAGATCTAGAAAAATATATAAAATATGATTTTATATTTATATTTTATAAAAGATGATTTTATTAATAGTTGAATCGGATATGAGGGATTCCCAACACCACCATCAGAACACAACAACACCATAATATTCTTCGTCACTCCTACACCATATTTGAACCGCCATTAGAACATAGCAACACCCCTACTCTTGCACCGCTAGTCACAATCACACCAGTAAACCCTACCCTCTCCATTTTCCCCAAATTGTAACACACTGAACCCTAGTTTATATGCTTTCCAAGAAAACGAAGTCACGGTTCATCCTAGACCCTTTCTAATTGGCCACTATATTGAAAACGACAGGGATAATGAAGATGTTGGTGTTGTGAACGGTGGTGACGATGGTGGTTAGGGTTAACAGAGGTAATTTTGAGGGTGGAGGTTAGTATCAACGACAATGATAGCGTTGTAGTTCAAAAACCACTGGTGTTGATGCTAGTGGTAGGTACACGATGGGGTTCACGCCTTTGGTGTTGATTTGGGTTCCGATTGCGGTTAAGGTGATGCTATTGGTATTGATTTGGGTAAGGGTTAAAGGGCAAACTGTGTAAGATTTTGAAACATAAAGTATAAATCTTATCAATTTCAAAGGCAAATGACATCGTAGAAATTTAATATAAACGTAAAGTACAAAACTTGAATTTAGCCTATAAGAGCATGTGTAGTGGAGGGGCGTTATGGGATGTTATAGGGAATAAAATATTATAAAGTAATAGAAGGGGCGCTATGAGGCGTTATGAGAAAAGAGGGTGTAGTGAGAAGGGGCGTTATGGGGCTTTATAAATAATAATAATAATAATAATAATAATAATAATAATAATAATAATGATGATGATGATAATTACCATTCATCTTCATCACCAACAAACCATCAAGTCCCACACCACCTTCATCTCCAACCATCATAGCCACCACCTTCAACCATCACAGCCAGCACCGTCGCCACTCTCCGGCATCGAAGCCACCACCGATATCGCTCTGTTTCTTCTTCATTTCCTGCAACAGTGTGTGTTTGTATAAATAAAGTTTGAATTAAAAAAACTCGATCTTGTGCCACAACGCTCGCCATCTCCATAACCGGCGCTACCAAAACGCTCCCATAACGTCAGAGGGGGCGGTGTTCCCTGGCGCTATGGGGCCCAAACCGCCCTATAACGCCACCACTACGGAGGAACTAATTTATTTCTGAATTATGATATAAAGAAACATACACTCAATTTCCTTGCATTCTTCCTTTTAATTACAAGATCAGAGCATTTAAAATTCTTTTTCATTTGGAATTTTCAAATTGGATTTGATTATTTGGAGGTTATTTAGCAAATATCTAATACATGACAAAATAATGAGATAATAGATTCTCTGTAAGATGATAACCAAGATAAAACATGTGTGGACGCATATTCATGGATATATGGTTACACACAAAAGTAGCCAAATTTTATTTATTTCGATGTTATAAATGTCTAAGACTATTGGGAGTGGGGGCGGGAGAGGGGCGGGAAGGGGGGGAACACCGCCGCCATAGGGGCGGGAACGTTGGCGTGGGGCTGGGGGCGGGGAGAGAGTCACCGGCGTGGGGGGGAGAGGGGGACACGTGGCAGCGAGTGGTTGGATGATCATTATTTGAAGAGATTTAATTTATTAAAAAAAAAAACAACAATCTGTTATTAAAAAAAAAAAAGAAATTTAAGAAATTAAAAAAAAAACAACATTTAATTCATTTTGAAGGCCGTTTTTAAAAAAAAAAAAATTAAATAAAAAAAATAAAATAAATAACATTACATAATTAAATTAATTAATAACCATTACACACTTAAACAACCATTACATAATCCTAATAATTCCTAAATTACTTATTTAAACATAAATAACTCCTAAATTACTTATTTAAACATAAATAAATCCTAAATTACTTATTAATCCTAATTTTCTCCACTATGGAGAGTAGTTGTCCCATTCTCCGGGGAAGGTGATGCACTCGGGTGAGACGGAACGTGAGCTATCCCGTCCATCAGATCTCGCATCTGAGGGGAAGTAGTAGTACTCACGAGGAGGGGTAGGTTGGTTATAGTAGAGTTCCTCCTCCTCAATCTCCCTCAGGGCTTCCAAGTCCCCCTCAGTCGGGGAAGTCCCATGGTTGGGGGTGGGGGGTAGCCTGCTGTTGGGGGATGGGGATGGGGATGGGGGTAGTTTGCTGTTGGGGGATGGGAGTGGGGGTGGGGGTAGTCTGGGGGTAGGGGACTGAAGCAGCCCAGGGGGTAGGGGGCGACAACATTAGTCGCTCCATTTGTTGCTGGGCCATGACATAATCCATAGCCCAGACCAATTCCTCATCCGTCCAGTCATCATCGGCAGGAGGATGAGGAGGAATGGTTGGTTGTGCAGCAGCAGCAGCAACAGGAGGGGGAGGTAACCAATGTTGTGGAGGAGGAGGAGGAGGATAAATAGGAGGTTGTGGAGCAGTAGGAGGAGGAGGAGATGAAGAGAATGGTAGTCTCCGGGGGCGGCCCCGTCCCCTGGGATAGCGGCGAGAGTACTGCCGGATATTAGACGGGCCAGCAGCTCCTGCTTGAAAACCGTCACCCATGTTATTCATTGCTTTAGGGAAGAGGAATAGGTGTGACTGAGAATTTGGTAAGGTGTTGTATTTATAGGGTTAGAAGGGTGAAGCAGTGGGGGGGGGGGGAAACTTTGAAATTCAGAGTTTCAAATTCAAAATTTCAAATTCAAACGTATGGGTGGGAAAAATTAATGTTTGTACTGTGTGGAGCAATGGTGGGAAAATTTGAAATTCAAAGTTTCAAATTAAATATTAATTAAAATTTTATTACTTTAATATTAATTATTTTTTTATTAACTTAATATTAATTATTTTTTTATTAACTTAATATTAATTATTTTTTTATTAATTTATTATATTTACCGGTTTATATTATTATTTTTATTATTGTTATTATTATTATTATTATTATTATAAAAAAAAAGAAAAAAGAAATGCCACATGGCACTTCCCCCCACCTCTTCCCCCCCCTTCCACTCCCCACAATTATTTTCCCCCCCAAAAGGGTCCCACAAGTGCCACATGGCGCTTCCCCCCACCTCTTCCCCCCACCACTCCTTATAGTCTAACACATTTTTCTTTATATATAATACATATAATTAAACAAAATAATGGGAAAAAGTCTTCGCTTATGGGACCAAAAAGTCAATAATGTAGTCACAACCAATTAGAGATTGTTGTGGACTTGTGGTGGTGGATTAATTGGATTATAATCACACACTTATCTTCTTCTTAGAGTTGACACGGTGCTTACCCTGAAGTATCTGTGAAGCACCTGTAATGAACCAATCGTAGGCCATTAATTGAACCACCATTTGAGAACCGTTCTCATCAGCAACACCACCAGTGAAGCATCTATAGAACGCCTGGTTTCCCTCTCTCCTCTGCACCCGTGAGATAGACAACGGAAACTCTCTACAGGACTACCAGAATCTCACTACCCATGACCACAACGGCAATGAACCCATGCTGGTAGTAGGGTACCAGTGCCATTCACTGGTTGTGTCCCGTCCTCCCTTAGGTTCATGGGTGTGGGGACGTCCCTGGCCCGTCCCGGCTCGTGGGGATTGTCTCACACCGCCCCTCATTCCGGCTTGTGCAAATCGTCTAAATTCGGATGTTTGAGACGAGGCTGTGAATGTTTTATTTTATTTTTTTTCTTAAAACTTCAACCCCTAGATCCATCTAAGAACCTTAAACCAAAGTCGACCCAATTGATAAACAATACATTACCAAAATCTTGATTAAGGTTAGGGCTATTGTTTAGCATCTAGAAACGACCCTACCTATAAAAATCTTACTGCTCGCGACTGTAGACAAAGAAACAGGAGGTCACCGGAATGAAGTTTCTGGTGACTGGTTTATGGGTGGGAAATAGAGAAGAAGGAGAAGTTCTCATGTGAAAACCTTTTCACATTTTTGTATAAAAGTATGTCGTTTGCTTTTTTTTTTTTTTTTTTATGGATGATGATGTGGTATGTTGACATTTATTTTTGTATTTAAATTTTAAAAAAAATTTATAAAAAAGAGGGGAAGATCATCCCCACAACTTTAGTTAGTCTACCTTTTAAATGGCGTGACAACTTATGTGGAGGCTACTTTCTACACCCACCTGCATTATGAAAAAAAGAAGCCTTCACAGGCCCCTATTACATTGTCAATAGAGGGAGATAATCATTTCTGAAAAGGGGGAAACAATGACAAGAAGCTTTTGTTTTATTTCTTAAAATATACATATAACTCCATTTCCTTTTTAAATTCAAAACTTTGCACGTTAACACACACATATATAGGAATTAATCAATTAAAAAAAATCATATTTCTTAAAAGAATTTAAGAACTTTTATATATATATATACACACACACTAGTTAGAAACTCACGCGATGCGGCGGCAACGATAATGTAAAACGAAGCACACGTTTTTTGTAAGTTATCAATTATCTTATGATATTTCGTATAGTACGTGTGTTAGTTTTCTTATTCATATCATCGGTGTAGTATATTTATATCATGATCCTTACCTATTCAAATTAATATAAAAGGACATGCTAATTAACAGTTTTATCTTGTTAGACACGTTGAACAATTGAATATTAAATAAATAGTAATGAAATACAATATATTAGGTTGTATTACTAGTATGCTAAAAGCAAGAAACTATGATATTAGCACCTTTACATTTGTGGTTTGCTTGCAAACAATTTTTTCACATGTAATAAAAAAATATACCATTCCAAGAAAAAGGAGCGGGGCGGATTGGACGGGGTACCAGGCCAAAACGGGGTTGGGTCAAGAGATGCTGCTGTAAATAAAAGGTTAATTTGGTTCGTCTTAGGATGAGTTATCACTAAGAAAAGGATACTAATGTTATAAAACTTGCTATAGGTTCAAATCCGATTGTTAATGCACATTGTTTCTTATACTTCGTCCAACTCATAAGTTTTGACTCATATATATCGATTAATATAAACTCTTATAAAGGTAACGGATAAAATATATCATTTTTATTCGTAGAAAAATTATGTATTATAGAGTTTACAGTTAATAAAGCTTCTTTTTGTTACCATTATATCATTCTTCCTCATTTAATAGTTAACACTTCAAACTCTTATAACCTATATCATTAACCCTTAAATAAAATAAACATATTTACTTATGAAGTAGTGGTCTAGTTGTGATACGATGTTTGTCTCCCACATAATATAGGGGTAAAAAAATAATATTAGAAAAAAGTAAGCACAAAGGTCTATATTCAATATCATTCATATAGTGTACTATGAGAGTATTAAAGTTGTAAGAACAAATCATCCTACGAAAGGGAAGTTAAGCGCATACAACTTTAATTATATCAAAACAAATCTTTCCGTTTTTAATGTATCAATAAAGAACTGCCCCATTCCCACCTTCTGCCAACTTCTTTAAAGATCTTAGTCTGAAACTGAGTCTTTTTTTGTTTCGTCCTCTACGTAAGCTCTGCAAAAAGTCAAATGTAAGAAACTAAAACAAGTATGTCTTCAAACTTCGTTAGACTGAAAAGGCTAACATATTGTGACACCCGACATATTCAGGTTAATACTTTTTCAAACATATAAGTCTACCTTAGCGAAAAACATTTATTAACACTTAACCGGGTTGAGTCGGGTTACATTACGTATTGTCCATGGTTCAATGATTTGGAGGATCATTGGGGTTATTTTATGTATACACGAGTCTTGATTCCCGTTGTTGGTGAATTACATAAATTGAATTAAGTGACAAACATAGATTGATTCATATATGTTATATAATGTGCAAATACGTGTTTAAATGGTGTTTATATGATTATACATGCTTAACATATGCTAGGATTGCAAGTTCATGTGTTAGGATGTGTTAAAACACGTTTAAACGATTAAGCTGGAAATTTGAGAAAACCATGAAACTGATTCGACCTATAGGGGGTTCGAACCAGCCAAGAGAACCTCATTCAACCACTTTTCATCTTCATTCGACCACTGCAAGGTGCGAATGAAGATGGGGTATAAATACCATACTTTGTAATTTTTCATTATTTCACAAACCCTAAACGCCTCTAAGTGCTCTCTCTCGACCTTAAACACCTAGGGAGGAGTTTTTGACCTTGTTTTTCAGAATCTAACCTACAAACACCTTCTATATCATAAACAAGAGAAGATCTAAGGTGTGTTCTTGATCTAATATCCCTTTCAAGCATGTTCATTCGTTTTTATTAAACCTCAAAGGTCCAAATCTGTCCTAAGATGGTTTTCATGAATAAAAACCTTTTTAACTTCTTTCTAAATTAAACCTTATCAATTATAATGAGTTTTCATACAAAATAACATGTGTTAATGGTGTTTTATGAAGTGTTATGTGTTGTTTAATGATTGAATTATGTATAGATGTTATAACAATGATCTAGGGCTATTATAGATGATGGTTTATGATTATCTTAGCCTACAAGTTGTTTGATGATGATGTTTTGCCCATTTTGGGGGTTTTATGTTAGAGCTAGGGTTTGTTCATGTTGTTATTGTTAATGAAATGATTAGGGGTTTTCATATACATGATAATCTGAGCATATTGAGCTGATTGTTAGATGATTTCGACAAGTTTCCATTTTAGGTAAAGTTTACATGCATTGATGTGACATTTCCATAATTTTCCATTTTGGGTAAGTTGTAAAACGGACTGATTTTGGAGTAAAATTGGTAGGGTTTTGTGGGGATAGTTTAGTGATGTTTGACTGCTGTGATTTGTGGCGTTTCATGATGTTTTCGGACTGTTTAGATGCGATTTGGTGTGTTTTATGAGAAATGTGCAGCCAAGGTCGAACCAAGAAATTCATTCGACCCATCGTGGGGTCGAATGAACTTCTATGGGGTCGAATGAAGTTTAGTTTAGTCGAAGGAACTTTTTTTTGGTCGAACTAACATGTGTTAAGGTCGAATGAACATGTGTTAGGTCAAATGAACATGTGTTTAGGTCGAAATAACATGTGTTAGATCAAATGAACTTGTGTATGGGTCGAATGAGCATCATATGGGTCGAATGAGCATCATATGGGTCGAATGAAGACCCATATGGGTCGAATGAATTTCCAAAGGTACTGATTCAACCTTACTATCTCATATGTGCAATTTTTTTATACAAACTAAGTGTTTTATGCATGAACCTTATGTGTAATCTATATGTACTTGATTAGTTTATGTAATGGGTCACTATTGGGATGTCGAGTCTGTCTGGTGTGTTGGTTCAATAGTCAAACACGTTTTCAAACATACTTAGTCATGATTTGGACAATCGGGGACTAGTTAACCTAAGGGTTATTAGTCAAAACACTTATGCAAACTTTTATGATAGATCTTCGGTATTTGAGACTATCAGGATTATGTCTTTGTTAAAGGAAGCGAACTAAGGTGAGTGTCACAGCCCCATTCTTTACTGTTTTCTTACTTTAGACCAACATATTACATTATATAACATTGATACTTAGTGATATTTATTCATCGGTAAATACCTCTTAAACATTAGTGAACCATTATTATGTGGATACATAGCGGGGAAAGTGTGAATAGATCTATTGGGCCTGGCAAGCCCCACTCGGGCCGATTGGAGGTCGGTGGCGGGTGCATATTTGTCCTACCAAACATACGGAACTGGGTGATGAACCGGTGACGGGTATAGAGGCATTCTAATGTTCAGCAGTGGTTCACGACACTATAGTATCATGTAACGATGTCTAGCTAGCATCAGGTATAGATGTAAGGATTGTTGGGTCTGGATTACAAACGTTACAAACTTTTGCAAACTTTATCTATGTGACTCACCAACACTGTATGTGATGTGTTGCAAAACACATCTCTTTTCCCGTGTATTTTGTATAATATTTTATTAGTATTTTACCCGTTTTGAGTCATTTTTATTAGTTATTTATTTGTTTATTATTTTAAAGGTGTTCGTGGAAAATGAGCGTTCAACGAAGAATTTTAATTGAGACACGAACACTTGATAGGAGATGGTCATGGATGTTGGAACGTAAATGAGAAACTTTAGTTGAGCCAAGAACACCTGAGAGCGAGCTCCCAAACTGAGTACTAATAATGTAACAATAATAATAATAATATCAAAAAAAAAAAAAGAATGTTGGTGGGCTCGTGACCCAAGCCAAGAAACAACTTCAACATTAGGGATTTGGAGTGGCACGTTATATTTGGAGAATTGTGACAAAATATAAAGGGAGACATTATTATCTTCGAGCATCATTAGAGAACAGCCGCCAAGAAAGAAATCGATCAACAGCAGCTCTAAATCTAATTTTTTGAGAGGTTAATTGAAGGCAGGAAGGCTCGGGTTCAATATTGAAGGCTCGGGTTCGGTCACTAAAAGTCTTAGTTTTTATATTTATTTACTTTGTGTCTATGAATATTGGTAGCATGACTTTATGTGTTTTTGAACCTATGTTTTTATTGTTTTTCATTACTATGAGTAGCTAAATCTTGAACCACTACCTAGGATGTATGATGACTGCATGTTAAATTTATAGTTCTCGGTTTTGGATGTATTTTTGAGTGGTTAATGTTTTGGTAACGATTTGGTTGGTGTTTATTATGATGTGTGTGCGTACTTAAGTCTAAATTATTAGTTTTGAGAGTTCCATAAACGTCTTAGTGAATGTTTTTCATGTTTGGATGTTTATTAGGGTTATCTGCTTGGTGCTTGTAGCTTAGTTTATAGTTTTGGTACCGAAAGCCATAGGAACTTGATTAGAGAATTTAAAGGACTTAAGAATTCTTCTATTCTTGAGACCGGGAGGTGATGGAATGTTGGGTTGTTTAAAGCTTTAGGTATTAGGTTTCGGGTGAGACTGGGAGGTGATCATATCCTAGTTGTCTTTAGTTTCGTGCAATTCCAAGTCATAGTTAACCCAACTAAATTACTCCTTTACATCTTCAAATCTTCGGGTGTATTGTGATTAGAGAGACCGGGAGGTGATCGAGTCATTAGAGTACCTTTACATTCTTAGTGAGGTAAGACCGGGAGGTGATCCGAGCTAGATAACCCGTGTTTTATTCTAGGATTCTTTGGGGTGTGTTGGTGAGACCGGGAGGAGATCTAGCACGTCTTAGAGTTTCTTAAGTTATCTTTAGAATCTAGTATCCATTTAGTTTTCCATTACCGAGAGTTGTGAGTTTGCATGTAGGATTCTTGACTTATGTAATTGCCTTCCTATCCTGATATTTTCCTCATTTGTCCTTGCTGTCTATTTATCCTTATTTATTTTATTTTAAGGATAAAATAAACCAAATTTTAATTAATTATTAAAAAAACCAAAAATCATTTATAAACCAAATTTCTTAAGTCTTAGTCAAGTCTAGTTTTGTTTTCTAGTTGTGTCCCGTGGGTTCGATACTCGGACTTATTTAGTCTGTACTGCATTGATAGGTACACTTGCCTGTCGCGTGGTCTAGTTTAGTTGAGTCTGCTTTATATTACTAGGTGTCTACGTTAGGTAGTTATTTATAGACCATACATAGCACATCAAGTTTTTGGCGCCGTTGCCGGGGACCCTTGGCGATTGCGAAACTAGCTTTGATTAGGACTTCACTTATTAATTGGTCTTATTTGAGTCTTTTTGTTTTTAGTGTGTCTATAGTGTCGTAGGCTTTTATTTTCTTTTTGTGTGCTTGCGTGTTGAGTCAGTTTTTGTTTTTTATTTTTCGTGTGCTTTTGTGTCTTTTTATTTTTGTGTGCTTTATTCTATTTTTATTTTTTTTATATATTTGGTGCCTGTGATCGTGTTTGTTTTAGTGTCTGTGTGCTGTGATGGCAAGAAGAAAGACTGTAGCAGACCACACACGAGATAAGGCTAGTGATTACATGGGTCAACAACACACGCTAAACTTCAGTTTTGGTCAGGTAAGTGCAAGGATAGGTGGCCCAACCCGTACGAGTTGTTCAAACGTATTTTTAAATTCACTAATTGTTTCTTGATGAACAATTGTGAAATAAAAGAATTAAACGGGTTGGATATGGGATGGATAAAAAAATAAGCCACCTGATTGAAACTAGGGTGAAAACCCAGTTGTAAAGTTTGTATTTCTTTTTTTTTTTTTTTTTTGTATTTATTTGTTTTTTATTTCTTCCTTGTTTTTGGTTATTATTTTTGTTTCTGAGTCTTGTTGCATGTTTTCGTGTTTGCTTAGGCAAGGAAATTACACCATTAACGGATCCCATATAATTATTTATATATTTATATGATTGGGATTTTTGTTGGAGGTTTGGGTAATGAAACATTTTTTTTCTAAACATTAAAGTTGATTAACTTTCTACGAAAAATGGTTCTTCGTATAATGTGGAGAGCTTGGGCTGACCTGTTCGTCTCATATGAATATTAATTACCCCGGAAAGTTATATTTTATTCGCTCGCGACGCGTGTTGAGATCACCAGTGTCCTTCACATTGCGCGAGTTGATTGGAAAAAAAATATTTTCACCATGTTTTCTTCCATCACCATTTCACCACATGTTTTACCATCATCCACCACATTCCACCATCTTGCCAGCCAAGTACGTTTCCTGCATTTTTGTAAATTGAGTCGGTTGAGTCTGTACATTATTTTTAGAGTCTTCTATTTTATTTTTGAGTCAATTTTCTCTTAACTCACTTTGGGGATATCTTTCCTTCAAGTGTGGGGATGATGGAGAGAGTCAGTTTTGAGTCATTGGTTTGTCTAATATGTTTTATTGCAGGTTTAGATCTAGCCACCCGTACTCAATCTCCATTCGGGTGGGGACGACCCAACAATCATTTAAGGCAACCCTTTGTTTTTATATTTTCTTTTTAGTTTTTATTTGTCAGGTTTGAATCAAAGGTCGCGAATGATATGCTCTACGGCTTGGTTGAGAAGGGCAACTTCAGAGCGCTTGCAGCTACATCGCTTATATCCATGGGAGTCTGTTCCTTTTTGTTGTATTTTTTTTTATTTCTGCTTTATTTTTTTCCTACTTTCACATTGAGGACAATGTGTCGTTCAAGTGTGGGGATGAGAACTTCGTTTTTATTTTTAGGTAGTTTGAGTCATAAATAAAAAAATCCAAATAAATAAATAAATAAAAAACTTGAAAAAATTTGAAAAATGCCCCTGATTTTTTGTGTATTTTATATGGAAAATGATATTAAAATTGGGATTTTTGGTTTTCAAAATATTATATATATATATATATATGTGAATATAAATAGATTGAAAGTGTGTTTGCTTAAGATGTGTCGATAGGCCCAGCTAGCTTTGAAAGGTTCTATGGTTGTTCTTAATATACCTTAATAATCATGATGTCTTGTGGGTTCTCATCTTAGGAGAAATAGTCGAATTGAAACCTATGATAGTAATTAGAGGTACCACTGTAGGTTAAAAGCCCATATGTATTATTAATTAAATGGCATACTTGATCATTTTTATGAGAATAAATTCAGTAAAAAGTGGCCGCCGATAAAAAAAAATATTCCCATGTCCATCAATTGAGCTAGATAAAAATATAAATAAATAAAAAATAACTGAAGCCTATGGAGTCTCCCTCGGGGATGGTGACTCTGATCGAAACTCCCTCTAGGTCAAGTTAGAAAAAAAAAAGAATGTGCCGAAACTCATGCTGTCGCTCTCGGGGATGGTGACTCTGGTTGAGACAACCTTTGGGTTAGGTATGAAAAAAAATATCTAAGCTCATAAACTTCATCCATCATAAATTTAATTTCTAATACATTAGGGAGTTTATTTTGCAGTGGTTGGTAAATCTTTATGGTTTAACCTTTGCTTCGAAAGCTTGAAGTGGGATTAGGTGAAGCCGGATATCTTGAGTGTGAGACCCATAGATTGATTGTAATAATATGAACTTAATAGTTTACATGATTGGGGCCTAATTAGCTGGTGGTTGTGTTTAGGTGGACAACAATACCGACAGTTTTGGTTGATGCGTGATTAAATTTTAATTAATGAACCTAAATTTTTTTGAAAACCGAGACTCCTAATTATGATTCCATTGCAGTCTTTTTCGTGGACGAAAAAGGTTTAAGTGTGGGGATGTTTGATGTGTTGCAAAATACATCTCTTTTCCCGTGTATTTTGTATAATATTTTATTAGTATTTTACCCGTTTTGAGTCGTTTTTATTAGTTATTTATTTGTTTATTATTTTAAAGGTGTTCGTGGAAAATGAGCGTTAAACGAAGAATTTTGATAGGAGATGGTCATGGATGTTTGAACGTAATTGAGAAACTTTAGTCAAGCCAAGAACACCTGAGAGTGAGCTCCCAAACTGAGTACTAATAATGTAACAATAATAATAATAATATCAAAAAAAAAAAAAAAAAAAAAGAATGTTGGTGGGCTCGTGACCAAAGCCAAGAAACAACTTCAACATTAGGGATTTGGAGCGGCACGTTATATTGGGAGAATTGTGACACAATATAAAGGGAGACATTATTATCTTCGAGCATCATTAGAGAACAGCAGCCAAGAAAGAAATCGATCATCAGCAGCTCTAAATCTAATTTTTTGAGAGGTTAATTGTAACGCCTAGCGTTCTCGAATAATACAATAATAATAATTTATTCATAAAACTATTCGTTAATTCGTTAACAATATTATCTCATTAACAAGAAATACATCCTTATTTATTAACAAGTTTAATTATTTAAATTCGCCAAATAACACGTTGTAAGTAACAACATACTAGTAAACCGACTCTTATCCTTGTAAATTTTAAACGCGACTAAAAATATTTGTAACAAATACATAGTCCAAATACTCGATTTTAGTCGGTTTAAATAAATAAAATAAGTGATACAAATATTTTAACGTCTAAACGAACGGAGTTGTAGAGAAAGACATGATTTTAACGGGTTCGTATACGAGGTAACCTACCACCTAAACCACCTAACAAAAATCCTACCTATTTAAACATCTCTTTCTTCCTTCTCCTTCTTATCTTCTTCCCCAAAGAAAAACCCTAGCCTCCTTCACTTTACCTCCACCTCCTCTATTTTCTTATCAACACACATCTTAACCCCTTCATATTCTTAAACCTCCCTCTCTCTAATACAAGTCACTCTCATCTCTCCCTCTCAACTCAACCTCTCTGCTCTCTCTCACTCTAGATGCAGCGGCGGCCGCCGCCGCCGCCCACCATCTCAGCAACTAGCAACAATCACCACCACCTGAGCCACCATCCCTCCTTCTTCCTCATTTTCTAGTCCGCGTCTATACAACAACTCAGATGGGTTTCGACAGAGCCTGGTTTGATTAAGAGCAGTGACTGACGATGGTTTTATGTTGGTTGTTGGTTCCGGTGATGACAAGGGGGATTAGCAGCAGCGGCGCCACCATGGGGTCTTGATCGTAGGACTGCTGTGTCGGCTCAAGGTGGGTTTCACCTGGTTGGGATTCCCGTCAGATACGGTGGCCGTCGAAGGGTTTCCGTCGTGCTCAGTTCAGGTTTGACAGGTTTCGGATGGGTCTGTCATCGTGACCAGTAATGGTCACGGTGTCGGTGTTGGTTTGGTAGTTAGAGTCAGGCCTCGTGACTGTTGTGTTCGATTGATGTTGGTGCCGAGGAGTGGTGGTTGTGACTGCAGCGGTTGTGGTTCGCTCTGTTCGAGTTTCCGTTTGACCCATATATATTTCGGTTAGTCTCCAAACATAATTTCTTTTTCATTTCTGTTTCACCTTGACTTTCTCTTGATGTTTCGAGTCACTCATCAATCTTTGACTTCGGGTTAAACTCGGCTATCACAGGACAATTCGGTCAAGATTTGAATCTCGGTCAACACCGGTTGACCAGGTCAAACCTGGTCAACATCAGTCAAATCTGGTCAATTTTGGTCCACGGTCAAAGCTGGTCAACCACAGTCAACCGTGGTCAAAGCTGCTCAGCGATGTTTGGGGCGCGTATGTAGCGGTTCGCGAGCTTATCCATAGGAAGGTATAATGCGCGCCATGTCTTTGCTTTAATTGTTTTAGTTATATTTATGTAGTTGAAAATACTTCTTTTGTGTAGAACGAACGAACGAACCGAACCGACTTGTTTTTATATAATGCTTAAAAGTAATATCGAACCTACAAAGATAACGGTTAACATATATATATATACACACACACATATACGCTTATGTATTAATATTACGAACTATTAAATCGTTGAAGTAGTTGTATGAAAACATATTTTACCTATATACAAGCACGCCATTTCGCGAAACACATAACATCTAGACTTGTAAAGGTTTACTTAACTTATGTCACTTGTTTGAAAACGGACTATATATATATATATATATATATTACTTACTCAAAACATATAGTTCTCGTCTATTATAACTTTAATGACATAAACCTTTTGTCGCATATAAAGGTTTAGTTAAATCGTATTGCGTTTTGTGGATTTGGACGATTGATTATTGGGAAAATATAGACAACTTGAGTTGTCTGGTTTTATACAAAAACAGAGGAGACTCTGCCCAAATTTTTACAAAATATAAGGAACACATCGAGCATTCAAATATATACTTTGTACAATTAAAGCTACGTCCACAAATAGTTTCCATCCAAACTTTACTTTATCATACTAGAAATATATATATATGCTTATATCTATATAAATCTAATATATACACTATCCAAACTACGAAACGAATTAACATTCAAGTCGAGTTACTCAAGTATTATTTTCATTGTGCAAAATGTTTTCTTTAGCAATAATTTCAAGACACGACTTTGAATACTATATTTAAGTATTTATTTTAGTAAATTAATAATACTCATATACTTTCGTGATTACAAAACCAAGTTCTTATCGGTTCGTTAAGTCATACACACTTTGAGACGCGCATTCGTTCAATGCGAGTCTAGGTAGTTGAATAAACTATCTATACAATCGATTAATGAAACAAGCTTATTTGCATTAGAATTTAAGACGTCCTTATTTGTAATAGGACACAAGAGTTCAATTAATCCAAGTTCAGACTTGTTGCTACTTGCTAGTATTTACACAGTGAATTTCAGGTGAGTTTACATAGCCCCTTTTATCACCACTTTTGGGGTGAAACATGTTATAACACTTTTCATTGCAATTCAATCATCAATGTGTTTGTGTGTTTTCTATGTTGCATATTGTCTTGAACATGATTAGAGTAAGCACATTCTAGCATAATCATTAACATTGATCAGCCGACGGTATACATTGATAGATCTATTGGACTGACAATCCCACCCGGATACGTGCCTCCTACAAAGGTTACGTGGGTGTTTGTTATCGCATAACATTATTCATTGGGACCATAAGTGTATGGTATGTATTATTTATAACAGTCAACAGGGTTGATTATGCACTCGATTTATTTCTAATATGTTTCTCACATATGGGCTAGATTAACATGACACATGAATTGCATAACATTTTATTCATTTTATCATCAAAAACCTATGTAATTCTCACCAACTTATGTTGACCCAAAATACTTTCAAAATTAACATGTTTCAGGTAACAATGAAGCTGAGGCTTGAGTTAGCATGAGGATTTATCTTGAAGTTATTTGAAGTTTTGAAGTTATTATTTGATGTTATGTATTTGAATTCTTAGACATTATTTCACATTTTGGATATTTATGTTTGAATAAATTATTTAAAATTTATATTATACCATGTGCTACTGAAAACAATCATCAATACGTGGCACCCCGATGTTTCCGCCATCGGTTGGGGTGTTACAGATTGGTATCAGAGCCGTGGTTATAGGGAATTAGGTTATTAGAAAAATAATCTAGTCTATAACCTTAGGACTTTAACCAGTACTTGCTTCAATTACTTGTAGCTCTACCTTATCCTTATCTCTATCCCTATCCTCATCCTTATCCTTAGCCTAACTTGGTCTTGCCTACTCTCTTTCACTTACTTGCTACAATCCTAACGTACTTCTAGATTATTAGGGCAAATTCGTTGGGCTTAGACCTGATCTGTTTTGATAAGCCAACATTTTTGTTTATTTGGGGTTAGACATTTACAATCTTTGTGTTTCATTTTCATTTATACCCCCTCACTCCCGTATAAAATCTAAGTTTTGAATCTCAAAATTTTTACAATTCAAATATATTTTCTTCTTATATAATTCCCTCATTAGCTTAAACTTCATGAACCATTTCTGGGTTTCACAATTCTAATTCATTTTACAAACTTATAATATTACCCATAAGTCTAATTATTTTTAACATCTAACCCAAATCATATGTTTCCCTTTACATCATACATAAATCTATTATCTTTGATGTTTCTGGCCAATTTTATTTTAAACCCCCTACATTTTTATTTATATATATATATATATGTATATTTTGAAGATACCATCAACCATAAAATTTCATCACATTCGAGATTTTAAAATCCTTGCATAAACTGTAACCTTATAATCTGTGTATAGGAGATACTGTAGCACCAAAGCTAAAGAGTACTGAATTTTGTCAAACTTTCATCACTTGGGAATTTCACAAACTATAACAAATAAATATAATTTTTTTTAAAAAGAGTCTTTTATTTCCACAAACTTATTTGCTAAATTTCAAATTTTTATTGAACAATTTATTGGCATAACAAATGATTTTCGATAAAAATGTTTTAATCTATTAAGAATCACTTCTTTTATGGATTACTCGAAGCCTATTATACAAAACGTCTGAACAAAATCTTGATTTTTGAAACCCGTCATCGTGTTTGAAATCTTTGACTCACTGAAATATCCTATTCTAAATCCAATTAGTTTGTACTATCTACAAAAAAAAAAAAATAGCCATCCTTGCTTTCGCTGAAAACCAATTTTGAAAGTAAAATATTTCCAACCATGGGAAAATTTAACCCTTCGAATTCTCCATTGATTCATATTTGTTTTAAACCGGTTTGAACTTTTACGACTTTGCGTTTATCACAATCATGCTTTACTTTGTAAGGATTCCATGTTTTCTCATACGTTTGATTATAAACATTGATTCGAACCTCATGGTTCACTCCGTATTTGTTACAACGCGCTATCTAATTACCTATGCTTCATGATCTCCTTAGTTTTTATGTTCCTTTTATTTGAAAACCTATTGATTAAACTTCAAATACTTGAACCTTATTAAATTGAAAAACTATTGATTTAGTCCAAAATGTCCATACCCAAATTTTTGTACAAGGATGACCCTTATTCCAAAACCACCAACTACTGTTTTCATCGAAATTTTCACCTACTCTACAAACCACCATTATTAGTTTTTTTATTATTTTTTTTTTTTTTTACAAAATCTCATCTAATTATACAAACCTACCCCCCCCCCCCAATTTTTATTTTTAATTGCATTTTGACCTGCATACTTACTCAAATAAATTTTTTTTCCCAAACAAACGATAAGGGTTTTTGTACCCGTTGCTCAATTAAACTTTGAAAATCTCTTGACTTCTTGAAACATACAACTCTGCTCGATTGGTTGCACCTCAATAAATCAATCACGTTGGAGTTATCTAAAAATCGTTTTTAAATAAAGAATGAAATCCTCTTCTGATCACAGCCCGCAACCTCATTTGCCGCAATCCAGGTTGACTATCCACATTTTTAATTTATCACGAACATGTCTGACTACCTTCTTCCTTTTCTTGAGCTATAAACTAACTTTTATTAACTATTTCTACATCCACTATTCTATGCAACTTGATTACTATGGACTTTAATCATTCTCTCAATGATTAAATGTATAATCTTCGCCTTTTCGAACATGAACTTGATTTTCATGATAAACAAACCATTGAAAGTTTGGTACTGATTATTATTTTATTCTTTTTTTTTAAAAAAAAATAATCATGATTGCTTGTTACATGAAACTTGATTCTTAATTATACATGAGGATTCGATTATCTACCTGAACATTTGATTACTCATGATACTTGAAAACATGGAATATAAACTATTTGCTATAAACACACCTAGAGTCATTAACCTTGTATAGGGCAACTCTATTACAACTCGCATTCTATACTTGATACTTGATTAATTACATGTACATATTATCAATTTAGAATTTATGTGTGTTATAATTGGTACACTTAATCAAACAACTGATAGAGGATGAAGTACTTGCTCAACATTTAGTAGAGTACCAAATAACATACTCAACGATTGGTAGAGGTCATCATGCCTGCTCAACAGTCGGTAGAGGCCCTACAACCTGCTCAACGACTGTAGAGGCTATCGCACCTTCTCAACAATCGGTAGAAGTTCCTACTCACTGACTCGTAGAAGTCTTCTTGCCTACTCAACAATTGGACTCATTTTTGGATACATTGAACATGCAATTTGATACAAAGATCCATTAGATTTATTGAAAACGCAAGGTTGTTCGCTATTATACATGTGTGTGTAGTTTAGAGTCATAGAAGGACACAAAACCCTAACGTAAGGTAAATTGGTGATTACGGTCCGGAACGTAATCATGAATTTACAGGTACGTTGAGGTGGTGTGAAATTCTATTAGGACTTGGTAAGAAACCCAGTACGTTTTCGAAGTATCAGGGTGCGGTGGGTTAGTTGCGATACACCCTATATATAAACACTAACGATACATCAGAAATGACGTTGGGGTTGAGCCAAAAACAAACCCTAGTTATTTGAAAGTTCATTTAGCCCATCCATAGTCTATCATCTCATGCAACTTAAGTTTGGTGTTTATTCCCCCTCGTTATTTTAGACTATCGTAATCCAACCCTCATAATTCATACGTAACACTTTATCCTAGAATCCATAAAACTTCTGCCATACTTTAAACTAAATGATAGACGTCCAAGCATTTACCTAAACCATGTATTTTTAATAACTTCGGGACGAAGTTTCCTAAAGTAGGGAGACTGTAACGCCTAGCGTTCTCGAATAATACAATAATAATAATTTATTCATAAAACTATTCGTTAATTCGTTAACAATATTATCTCATTAACAAGAAATACATCCTTATTTATTAACAAGTTTAATTATTTAAATTCGCCAAATAACACGTTGTAAGTAACAACATACTAGTAAACCGACTCTTATCCTTGTAAATTTTAAACGCGACTAAAAATATTTGTAACAAATACATAGTCCAAATACTCGATTTTAGTCGGTTTAAATAAATAAAATAAGTGATACAAATATTTTAACGTCTAAACGAACGGAGTTGTAGAGAAAGACATGATTTTAACGGGTTCGTATACGAGGTAACCTACCACCTAAACCACCTAACAAAAATCCTACCTATTTAAACATCTCTTTCTTCCTTCTCCTTCTTATCTTCTTCCCCAAAGAAAAACCCTAGCCTCCTTCACTTTACCTCCACCTCCTCTATTTTCTTATCAACACACATCTTAACCCCTTCATATTCTTAAACCTCCCTCTCTCTAATACAAGTCACTCTCATCTCTCCCTCTCAACTCAACCTCTCTGCTCTCTCTCACTCTAGATGCAGCGGCGGCCGCCGCCGCCGCCCACCATCTCAGCAACTAGCAACAATCACCACCACCTGAGCCACCATCCCTCCTTCTTCCTCATTTTCTAGTCCGCGTCTATACAACAACTCAGATGGGTTTCGACAGAGCCTGGTTTGATTAAGAGCAGTGACTGACGATGGTTTTATGTTGGTTGTTGGTTCCGGTGATGACAAGGGGGATTAGCAGCAGCGGCGCCACCATGGGGTCTTGATCGTAGGACTGCTGTGTCGGCTCAAGGTGGGTTTCACCTGGTTGGGATTCCCGTCAGATACGGTGGCCGTCGAAGGGTTTCCGTCGTGCTCAGTTCAGGTTTGACAGGTTTCGGATGGGTCTGTCATCGTGACCAGTAATGGTCACGGTGTCGGTGTTGGTTTGGTAGTTAGAGTCAGGCCTCGTGACTGTTGTGTTCGATTGATGTTGGTGCCGAGGAGTGGTGGTTGTGACTGCAGCGGTTGTGGTTCGCTCTGTTCGAGTTTCCGTTTGACCCATATATATTTCGGTTAGTCTCCAAACATAATTTCTTTTTCATTTCTGTTTCACCTTGACTTTCTCTTGATGTTTCGAGTCACTCATCAATCTTTGACTTCGGGTTAAACTCGGCTATCACAGGACAATTCGGTCAAGATTTGAATCTCGGTCAACACCGGTTGACCAGGTCAAACCTGGTCAACATCAGTCAAATCTGGTCAATTTTGGTCCACGGTCAAAGCTGGTCAACCACAGTCAACCGTGGTCAAAGCTGCTCAGCGATGTTTGGGGCGCGTATGTAGCGGTTCGCGAGCTTATCCATAGGAAGGTATAATGCGCGCCATGTCTTTGCTTTAATTGTTTTAGTTATATTTATGTAGTTGAAAATACTTCTTTTGTGTAGAACGAACGAACGAACCGAACCGACTTGTTTTTATATAATGCTTAAAAGTAATATCGAACCTACAAAGATAACGGTTAACATATATATATATACACACACACATATACGCTTATGTATTAATATTACGAACTATTAAATCGTTGAAGTAGTTGTATGAAAACATATTTTACCTATATACAAGCACGCCATTTCGCGAAACACATAACATCTAGACTTGTAAAGGTTTACTTAACTTATGTCACTTGTTTGAAAACGGACTATATATATATATATATATATATTACTTACTCAAAACATATAGTTCTCGTCTATTATAACTTTAATGACATAAACCTTTTGTCGCATATAAAGGTTTAGTTAAATCGTATTGCGTTTTGTGGATTTGGACGATTGATTATTGGGAAAATATAGACAACTTGAGTTGTCTGGTTTTATACAAAAACAGAGGAGACTCTGCCCAAATTTTTACAAAATATAAGGAACACATCGAGCATTCAAATATATACTTTGTACAATTAAAGCTACGTCCACAAATAGTTTCCATCCAAACTTTACTTTATCATACTAGAAATATATATATATGCTTATATCTATATAAATCTAATATATACACTATCCAAACTACGAAACGAATTAACATTCAAGTCGAGTTACTCAAGTATTATTTTCATTGTGCAAAATGTTTTCTTTAGCAATAATTTCAAGACACGACTTTGAATACTATATTTAAGTATTTATTTTAGTAAATTAATAATACTCATATACTTTCGTGATTACAAAACCAAGTTCTTATCGGTTCGTTAAGTCATACACACTTTGAGACGCGCATTCGTTCAATGCGAGTCTAGGTAGTTGAATAAACTATCTATACAATCGATTAATGAAACAAGCTTATTTGCATTAGAATTTAAGACGTCCTTATTTGTAATAGGACACAAGAGTTCAATTAATCCAAGTTCAGACTTGTTGCTACTTGCTAGTATTTACACAGTGAATTTCAGGTGAGTTTACATAGCCCCTTTTATCACCACTTTTGGGGTGAAACATGTTATAACACTTTTCATTGCAATTCAATCATCAATGTGTTTGTGTGTTTTCTATGTTGCATATTGTCTTGAACATGATTAGAGTAAGCACATTCTAGCATAATCATTAACATTGATCAGCCGACGGTATACATTGATAGATCTATTGGACTGACAATCCCACCCGGATACGTGCCTCCTACAAAGGTTACGTGGGTGTTTGTTATCGCATAACATTATTCATTGGGACCATAAGTGTATGGTATGTATTATTTATAACAGTCAACAGGGTTGATTATGCACTCGATTTATTTCTAATATGTTTCTCACATATGGGCTAGATTAACATGACACATGAATTGCATAACATTTTATTCATTTTATCATCAAAAACCTATGTAATTCTCACCAACTTATGTTGACCCAAAATACTTTCAAAATTAACATGTTTCAGGTAACAATGAAGCTGAGGCTTGAGTTAGCATGAGGATTTATCTTGAAGTTATTTGAAGTTTTGAAGTTATTATTTGATGTTATGTATTTGAATTCTTAGACATTATTTCACATTTTGGATATTTATGTTTGAATAAATTATTTAAAATTTATATTATACCATGTGCTACTGAAAACAATCATCAATACGTGGCACCCCGATGTTTCCGCCATCGGTTGGGGTGTTACATTAATTGAAGGCCAGGAAGGCTCGGGTTTAAGATTGAAGGCTCGGGTTCGGTCACTAAAAGTCTTAGTTTTTATATTTATTTACTTTGTGTCTGAATATTGGTAGCATGACTTTATGTGGTTTTGAACCTAAGTTTTTATTGTTTTTCATTATTATGAGTAGCTAAATCTTGAACCACTACCTAGGTTGTATGATGACTGCATGTTAAATTTATAGTTCTCGGTTTTGGATTTATTTTTGAGTGGTTAATGTTTTGGTAACGATTTGGTTGGTGTTTATTATGATGTGTGTGCTTACTTAAGTCTAATTTATTATTTTTGAGAGTTCCATTAACGTCTTAGTGAATGTCTTTCATGTTTGGATGTTTATTAGGGTTATCTGCTTGGTGCTTGTAGCTTAGTTTATGGTTTTGGTACCGAAAGCCATAGGAACTTGATTAGAGAATTTAAAGGACTTAAGTATTCTTCCATTCTTGAGACCGGGAGGTGATGGAATGTTGGGTTGTCTAGAGCTTTAGGTGTTAGGTTTCGGGTGAGACCGGGAGGTGATCCTATCCTAGTTGTCTTTAGTTTCTTGCAATTCCAAGTCATAGTTAACCCAACTAAATTACTAACTTTACATCTTCGGGTGTATTGTGATTAGAGAGACCGGGGGGGATCGAGTCATTAGAGTACCTTTACATTCTTAGTGAGGTGAGACCGGGAGGTGATCCGAGCTAGATAACCAGTGTTTTATTCTAGGATTCTTTGGGGTGTGTTGGTGAGACCGGGAGGAGATCTAGCACGTCTAAGCAATGGTTTCTGAAGTGGACCAGATCCGAGTGACACGTTTCTGGTTCTTACCAGGCGTATGAGTGATTTTCTTGACAAAAGGGAGGATTCCCTACGGGTGCACTAGTGATCTTCGGATTGCACACTTTTAGGATTATGTTCCACCTTTGTCAAGGATCTCATTCATCTCGGGAGGTTAAGTGTAACACCCCAACCGATGGCGGAATCATCGAGGTGCCACGTAGTGACGATTGTTCAAAAGCTCATGGTACTAAAATGTAAATATTATTGAATAATCAAAATTGTCTTACATGGAAATGGAAAATACATTGTCTAAATGAAATGTAAATATTGAAATAACTGAATTAAAATAAAGCACTAGATGTTCCTTGCTAAAGCACTAGGTCAAACTGCACCTGAAACATGTACAAATAGATTTGGTCAACATATGAAATGTTGGTGAGCATTCCTAGAATTTGATATATATAGTAGGTTAAAAAGTTATACAATTCAAGTGCAAGCTACAGTGCAAATATGTAAACCATGTATCAAACAAATGAGCGAAATCAACCCTGTGACTGTATAATGTACTGTATGAACTGTAGTGTACTCAACCAATAAATGGATGATAACTTAACACTGGCCACGGATTCTCCGATGAAAAAGGGGAGAATCAATCTAGGCGGGTTGTCAATCCAAATAGCGCTATCCAATGTTAAGGTCGGCTTGTACCATGTTAATGATTTCACTAAGTACAAATGTAATCCACATGTATTGTCTAAGCATAAAGCACGTTGTAAGCAATGCACATAGTACTAGAATTGTATTGTAAAAATGTAAACTTGTATTTGAAATTGTAATAGTGTACATGTAACACCCCAAAAATGTATAAAAGCAAAAGGGGTAGGAATACTCACAGTTCACGTAATAACTTGAAATTGGACTTGGACAACGAAATATGAATTGAGATTACTCCCAAATGATCAACCTAAAGTATTCGATAATGTGTAAGGGAAATAACTCTAAGATATATGTATTTCTAGGGCTTCGAATTGGGGATAAATGCTTATTTGATTAATTAATGAATTGTTTATTAAATATATGAAATTTAATAAATAAAAAAAAAGTCTCTTTGTAAAATCTTAAGTTGAATATAATCATAACATAAGGTTTTGAGTATGAAAATAATTTTTATAAAATTATTTTCTTGAAAATAGGATATTTAATCTAATTATTTCAAATTGTCAAAATACGACTTTAATATCTAAAAATATTAAAATCAAAGAATTTCTGTCTTAAAAATTGTATTTCAGTTCTAGATAGTTAGAAATAATTTATATAAAATTTTGGTGCAAAAATATTAAAATTTGGATTTATTATGATTTAATTATGATTAAAACTAACAAAAATTGATTAAAAATATTAAATAACAGGTTTTTCTGAAATAAAAATCATTTCAGAAAAGTATATTGTTGTAAAAACTTAGAATAATTTTTGTGGAAATTTATAAGATCGTTTTGATATTTTTATAGAATTTATAAATAAAAATGGAATAAACTTGATTTATTTATTATAAATATTAAATAAATAAATTTCAGAAAACTAAAAATTGTAAGTTAAACCTTTTTATCAGTTTAACTAAAATAAATTTTTGTAGAATTTATAAAGTGGTTTTAGTATTTTAAAATGAATTTTTAAAAATACAAGTATTATATATAATTAATTTATTATTTGTTTTGAAAACAAAGTAACAAAAAAAAGAACTCGCCACAGCAGGATTCGAACCTGCGTGGCTCGGGTAGAGTGCAACAGACACAACCATCTGATCTGGATGGATGGTTGTGTTTGTTTCTTGTTTTTAAAATATAAATACGTAACCCAACCTAGTGTTCTTCCCCAAAATCCTATTTCGAGCCCTAGATTTTCTAATCAGACAATCCACACAATGTTAATCCAATTAACCATAGGGCAAACATTGTGCAGATGCCGATTAACAAAACCCACTGGAAAAATTGGACTTACAAGTTTGTATTGATCACGAACGCTTAGTCAACGCAAAAAGTCAATAACGCGATCGTTTAATAAGAGCAACAGATCTTTAAGTGTAATTGGAGGTAGAGAAGAGATGTTTGGCGAGTTGTGATTGTCCCACAAGATTCAATTTATAGGATTGATCACTGGTTCGTTAGATTGGAAGGTTTGACCAACGAGTTAATGTCAAACGCGTAATTAATCAAATTAGTCAATGATTTATGGTTAATTGATGTGTAATGGACGCGGGTTTGATGTATTAATTATTTACGCGAGCTCTATAGTCAATGGTTTCCAATATTAAGCTCAATCTAAAGTCAAAGATGGAGGATATCTCTGCTTGATGTTTGCTGCGATCGAACAGCAAGGAAGAAGACCATCAGCCCCTTTTTAAGTAACCCATATATATTTATTGGGTTGGATTTAAAACAGGTAAGGCTTCCAGGTCAGCTGGTTGTGCGCGTGTGCTGTGTGTGTGGTGACTCGGGTTCGAGACCCTGGTGGAACCCTTTTTTTTTTATTAAGCTGAAAAGGAGGGGAGGAGGGGTTTGGGCTGGGTATTGATGTTGGGCCAGCAATTGGGCTGCACACTAGTGGGCTTCAGATTAAAAGAAAAAGGGTGGGTTTGGGGTTGGCTATGGTATATGGGCTAGCATGGTTGTGATTTTTTTTTTTGTATATATAAATATAGAATCTGAATTTTATTATGTATAATTTATTTATTTATTATTATTATTACTATTAAAAAAATATTTATATATATATATAATGAAAAAGTGACGGATGTCACATTAAGGGTTGGGTTTGTTGAGTCACATAATCACTAAACCAAGCTTATATTTATTGGACGCAATAAATATTTAAGTTGCCATTTTTAAAAGATAATTTAAATAAGGATACTTTACCCACCTCTCGTTTGTTCAACGCCGTTAACTTTTTAGAGGATACGTTGTACTCATATTGACTATAAGAGAGATCCTTCGGTACAGAAAGCGAGAGTTGAGAGAGGTGGAAGGGATTCCCGGTCGGAATTAAGCAACAACATAAATTTAACAAGCTAAATTAGAGGACCCAGTGCTTAAACGAGTGGCTTGGCGGTGGTTTGGGAAGTGCCTAAAAAGCAGGACTCATGCTTTCCAAAAAGCTCCATGGCAGTGTGAGTTAGGTAACACCACATTGTCAATCAGGAGAAGACCGGCTTACAGGCCCGTAGTCCGAAGACACCTTTACGGGAATCATACACTTACCCTGTGTGTGACCCATAGAGTTGTCAGAACGTCATCCCTTGTTTATCTCTTTTCTCATCCCCAACTCTGAAGGGACCGTTCACCCCTGTTCTCCTCACCGATAATTAAACTTAATACTGCTTTTATAAAAAAAATTGACTACTTATACGGAAGGTCCCTGAGATGTGCATGTTTGCCATCTCTACTATTTTTATCTTTTTATTTTAAAACCAAACCATTTCTAAAAACCATTTTTCTTTTAGAACCACTCCGTTTTATTTTCTTTTTCAAACCTAATTAGTTAATGTGATAAAAGGTTGAGTATGGGAAAGTGTGTTCTTTGGAATACGATACTCGGTATTTACCCTAGAAATCTATACTATACACATCAGGTTCTCTGTCTATGTATTGGTTTTAGTTTCTAAGTAATTATCGTTTTCATATAAATTTAAAATTTGTTTAAAGGTTAGTAAAATCCAGTCTTTTTCCCAAAACCCATGTTTTGGAGTTAACCCATCAAGTTTTTGGCACTGAGAAAAATGACATCTTTTCTAATTATTAAAACCGGACACATCACTGCGTTAAAAAGTCATATTAATTTAAATTTCATATATGTATTTTCTGATGATGAAGGTGACGAAGATGAGCAAACAAAGAAATCTATACAATTAAAACGATGCATCAAATGGATATGTTTTCGAAGGTATTTTTGAATCATAGCGTTCTAGTTGTAAATACTAAACCTTATCGTTTTCATCAGTTCTTTAATTTGTTTTTGTATCCAGTTGTTTTATTTGTATCTCTTATTTTCAGGATTCACAATTGAGTGGTGTGAAGTAATGTTTTAAGATTATTGAAGTTTTAATGGGTTAGGATCGTACTGTATGATTTTTTACTGTATTTGCGTTTTATTGTAATAATACATGCGTCCTTTATATTATACTATGATCTGTTATTTTTGTTATTATCAACTCATGCATTGAATTTATATTTACATTTTGTTCTTGCGTTTAAGTTGAATTCGTACTTGCGTTTATTAATATTTTGTATACAACTTTTAGTTTGAGGAATTTTAACATTAATCTTATTGTTAATTAAACTTGCTTCCTAGTAATATGTTATTATTAAACTATTGTATTGAATTTATATTTAAAATGAATTTGCGTTTAAGTAGATTTTGTACTTGCGTTTCTGAATATGTTGTATGCAACTTATATTTTGGGTCCTTTTAACATCATTCTAATTGTTAACTGAAGTTGCGTTTTATTAGTTAATACTTGCGTTTGTATATGCATTGGTTGTATATGTAAATAGAAGTTGCATTTTGATTAGAATTGTAGCCGCATTTATTCAGAATAATAGTTGCGTTTATGTTCTATCACATTGATGATCTTTCTTGTTTGTTATTTCCAACTTGCGTTTGATTACTTATATACTTGCGTTTAATTTTTGATTGTGACATTTCATACAAAATCATAAATAAGAAGTCAAAATTAGCCAAAAATATTATAGCAGTTCATTAGATTAAACATTTCATTACAGTAAAACATTAAAAGGAAACATTTAAAACAAGATAACTGAAACCAGCATCAACCTATCACCCCACCAACATCCCTGAAGAAATTAGCCTCTAGTGTGAGAAACTGTGAAGTTAGTTTCCCCCTCAGGCTCAACTTCCATGTCTTCAGGATCCATCTCTTCATCATCTGACCCGTCTTCCTTCGAGTCTGTAGTTGCATCCACTCCAGACCACAGATCAACCTGAGCTATCACCATCACCAAAAGTTTTAAATCAAACTCGGCTTCAGTTCGTTTTATAATGGGTTTTTCGGACAAACATTTCAAAAAATCTAACTCCCTTGAGAAACAAATCTCTTTAGGATTGAAGAATTTTGCCTCTCCACCCTCAAACTTCACAACCACCTCAAAGTGTTCTTCATCAAATTCCCACGTCTGCACCTCCCTTAGCTCACAATTCTTAAACATCTTCTTTATTTTATCAAATAGCCTGTCAACCTCAGTTGATTGGCTGGGATAAGGAACACCCAGTGCAGGCATTTTTTTTAATTCACATTACCTAGGCTAACTTCATTCACATCATCTTTTTCCGTAGCAACAACATTATCATTACGTGTAAAAGGACCATTGTTGTGTACATATTCTGCCATTTCAGCCACTATGGATGATGTTATGTAACCGATGGACGGTCTTCTTAATGCAGCCTCTAAATTTTGGTGTTTGTGGAACTCATGTGTGTACAGAATATGTGACATGTAACATAACATTAATTTGCATTAGAATGTTTTTAAATTTATAACTTAGATGGTTTTTCAAAGTTACTTACTGTTAGCAAAGCTATATGACCATTATACTGCTCCTTATACCCACTCCATGCAGATTTGGTCCTCTTTAAACATTCAACCATGTATGTGCACATATTTATATTCGTAATTTCATCCTCATCCTCAATCCCTTCTAAGAATATTTGGTTTATGGTAGTTGACTTTGTTATTTCTCCAAAAACTATGTTCCAAAGCACTAAAAAAATTAGTTTAAACAAGCGACCACCGATTTGATTGCCTGTTATCAAATTCAGGGTGTTCGTAACAGTTACTTTGATCGATGGGAATTGATTCTTGAATTCATCAAATGTTTTAGCAGAGCCTTTCCTAGGCCTATTATTCTCTGTTACTGATATTTTACCCATTGGGATACTGAACAGCTCATGCACCGTTGCGTCTCTTATGTTATGTTAAGTTTATGATCCCCCACATTCAGCTGGAATGTTTTATCATCAAAGTTCATGAGCAACCAGTATCCCAAACTTGTTGCAGTTGAATCATACTTAATAGTCAAAATCGATTCAAACCCCATTCTTTTAACGTCTTCCTTCTGTTCGTCTTACAATATCTTAATTGTTGCCACAAAATCCGCAGTTGAGCATCTCATGCTTATCCTTGTGTACATGTACTCCACAAATTTGTTACTCTTAATCTTTTTGGAAGCTTTTTCTTCTTCTATTTTTTTTTGCGTTTTTTTCACTTTCCCCCCCTTTTCTTTTGCGCGGCAACATCTTTGGATAAAGATGAATCAATAATCACATGCTTTTGTTTGTGTTATTTCTCCTGCTTCTTCCTTATCTCCACAACATTATCACATGATGATGTTTCAACAACTTGTTTCCTTTTCCTCTTAACTTGTTTTTTCATTATCCATGTACTTATAGGTTGCTCAAATTCATCAACTTGTACAAACGGAACAATGGCATACTTCGAAACATCTAGTGTTTAACAAGAAAATATTAAACGCAAGTTATACATAATTCAAACGCAACTTTTAACATTACAAGACATTCAAGTTCATTTTAATACCAAACACATGTTATCCATGTAAGCACAAACAAACGCAAGTTAACTTCATACAAAGCGCAAGTTTTATATATTCAAAAAACCACATATGAACATCATTTGCGTTTTAACTTACTTACAAATTACAATTTAGGTTCCTATATATAACGTGTGTACATGCATTGCATCACTACCAAAACATTTAACTTATAAAGCCAAAAATCAGTGAATATGGATGTCACAACGCCTCGTTATGCATTGCTAACACTTCTGATGGAGTGTACATCACATCACCGCCTGGGTTGTCTTCCGCACCTTCTTGCCCTGCTAAATCAACATCTAGCTAAACATTTTCTTGAATGTTATGGTTGCCTTCCATAACTTCTTCATTTTCTACATCCCCTGCATATGCAACATTATCTAGTGGAGCATGGAGCAACTGCCCTTCCACAACGTCTTGTTGTTGTTCCACATTCTCTTCACTATGAGAGACGATATGGTTTTGATTTCTACGGTGATATACTAAACCATAACATCTCTGGCTCTGCTGCGCTTTGTTTATGTTATTAAATGCTTCTAATCCTTCAACGCCAATGGCTGGTGGTAAAGGATCATCGACAATGGCATTCTGGTTTAATAACAGTAGACCATCACAACATCAAGTTCATCTAGGTATTCACTAAGGGAGACATAACGCATTGCCATTTTTTAAAATTAAAAAAAAAAGCAAATAAACTATTCAAATAAAAAACATAAGTTGAAACGGAGTGACCTTGATGTGTGTAAATGTATAAATATAAATAACACAAGTTCTAATTAAAACGACTCACCTAAAAACTACACACGCACGGCAAGTGTACCGGTCGCAAAGCAGTAAACAGATAAGACCGAGTATCGAACCCAAAGACGCGAATGCAACTCTAGATCACAACCTCTACCGAATACTAGCCTAAATAAATATATACTTAAATGGGGGGTATTTTAAACTACTAATTATAAACTTAAAAGAAACTAAATATAAATGAAATAACCTCAGCTGCTTAAATGAAACTAGGAACTTGGAGAAATCGGATAGGAAGAATGTTGGTTACTTAGGTAAAATCCCTAGACACTAGCAATAAATCCTGAATCTGGTAATTAACTTGAGACCCTATTCTTACCTAATAAACCTCCTGTCAAGGATGGCTCACTAGACTCAAGGCGGGACAAGTGTAGAAATGCTAAGATGGATCCGGATCGCCCTAGCGTACCAAAATCCCACAGAAATCAGATTAAAACCTCTCCTGGATTAAAACCCTCAAACTATGAAGCAGATTTAAACTCTACTGAAGAAAACCTATGAAAACTCTAAACACGAACAAGTAGCGACTCCCGCCCTAGCGCTTGCCAACTACTGAACAATGCCTAGTTAGTTACCTAGCAATCTCGAGTTAGATTTCTCACCCTCAAGAATGGACTGCACGCCTTAGTTAATTTATTATATTAGTTTGTTATACTTGTGTCGTACTCCAACTCCAAATACTAGCACGCTAACCTAGGTTGACGAACTAGATTGATTTCAAGACCTAGGGGTATCTCTACATGCCTAGCTTCATAAAACCAATAAACAAACTTCAAATAAAATCAACACCAACACACATATATCAAATCCAACAATAAAATTAAAGTCATGTAATTCTACACATCAAAATTAAAAACCAAAAATCATTAAATACTGCATAAGACGTGTCTAGTTCATAAACCTAAGCAACCATAAAATATTTAGTTCATAATATTTAAAAACATGTTCACAATATAAATAAATATAGCTTTAACCATGTCTATAGAAAAAATAAATAAAAACTAAACCTAACCCAAGGCTCGTTGGCTATTGATCTTTAACGTGCCCGTGGCCTTTTCTCCTTCCGTGCCCTTTCGCTCGTCTCCGTAGTTTGGTGCGGTCCTTTTTGTCTTTGTGCGAAAGTCAAAGAATTGCAATTCAAATGTTGTTCGCTGCTCCGCCGAATTCCCTTCATGTTGCCGTCAAAAACATTATTCATATATATATCCATATTTTGTGACTTTTAGTATTGCTATGCTTAGGCTTTTGGCTTGGGCCTCGGCCCATGCAAACTTTTATTTTTTTTCTTTTATTATTATTATTATTATTATTATTATTATTATTATTATTATTATAACTCCATGCTTTCGTATTAGGTGTTCTCGGCTTGACCAAAGTTCATCGTTTACGCTCCAACGTTCACACGAACACCTACCAAAATATAAAATAAATAAATAAGTACTAAAAATTAATAAAAATCTATACAATGACAAAAATAGGCCAACAAACGAATACACGCCTAAAACTACTAAAAACTATATACAAAAGACTCAATTATAACAAAAAATACATAAGAGAATAGATGTGTTTTACGACACATCAAACATCCCCACACTTAAACCTTTTTCGTCCCTGAAAAAGAATTATGCTATGGAATCACAGTTAGGTTTACATCCAGTTTCAAAACATAGGTTACTTAATTAATAATCTACTAACGTGTTGATTGCGATTGCAGGTATATTGATCCTCTTAAACCTACACCGGTTTCCAAGCCCCCTTTTTATTTATGTTAAGTTCATGTTGATTAGTCTATCTAGGGTCTCACTCGAAGGAAGCCACAGTTCCTCCTAATCCCGCCTCAAGCTTATGAAGCTAAAGGAACGACCAATTGACCATTTCCCAACCGTCTTATGTAGAAAACTAAGAGAATTTAAAATCACTTTTTTTTTTTTGCATACTTAACTCAGAGGGTGTGACCAATCCAAGTCGCTATCCCAGTGGCCAGGCACCTTAAGCTTCAGCATTTTTTTTTTCATCTCAGCAAACTTAACTCAGAGGGTGTGACCAATCCAAGTTGCTATCTCAGTGGCCAGGCACCTTAAGCTTCAGCATTTTTGCTTTGATTTCTATATTTTTTTTAAGTGATTAGAAATTCTAACGGTTTTCAACTTATAACGGTGCTTCTTATACTATTTTTGGCGGTTTTGGTCTCCCCGTTTCTCCTAGATGAGAACCCACAAAATAGCCTAACATAATTAATTTATTACTTTTCAAAGGAAACCTTTCTACCGGCCGAGCCTACCCACATATCCCAAATCAGACACGTTTTCAATCAATTTATTATACATACTATTTGAAAACCGGACACCTAACTTTACCTATCATTTTCCATATTTTATATAATGCAAACTTCAAAATCAGGGATTTTTTTTTTCAATTTTTTTTTTGACTTAAAATGACTTTATATACAGACTAAACGACAGTTTCCCATCCCCACACTTAAACTCTACATTGCCCTCAATGTAGGAATAGAGAACGACTCAAAATAAAAAAAAATAAATTCCGAATACAAAAATAAAAAAAACGAGGGCAAATTGGAAAGGACTTAGCTGGTTAATTAATGCGTAAGCTCCAAAAACTCTAGTCCAATCCAGCTCGATCGTATAGCATTTGGGTCGCGATCGGCTCTGACACAATGGTAAACTTTGGGCTTGCTTTGATAAATGATAACAGCTCCGGAATCACCCGAATGGAGATTGAGTACGGGCGGTGCAATCCAAACCTGTGCAAAACGAAACAAACAAAACCCGAGCATAATACCGAACCACACAAAAATAAAAAGACTCAAACTACTAACTTAGACTCATAATATAACAACAAACAAGAAGACGTACCTGCTTGGCAAAATGGCGGTGAATGGTGGTAGAACCAAATGGGTAGAGAAGAAAAAAAAAATATTATGGTTCTCGCTCAACGTGAAGGACACTGGTGATCACAACATGCGTTGCAAGCGAAAGAAAAATATAACTTTCCGGGGTAATAGCTGGTCGCATGAGGCGAACAGGTCAGCCCAGGCTCTCCGCATTACGCGAAGAACCTTTTTTCACAGAAAGTTGATTAATTTTTTTTTTTAAAGAAAAAAAATCTCTTATTACCCAAACCTTTACCAAAACTCCCACTCATAAAATATATATAAAGATAATACATGGGATCCGCTCATTGTGAAATTTCCTTTACCTAAGCAAACACGCAAACAGACTCAAAGACACAAAACAAAAATAAAATAGAAAGATAAAAACCTATTAACCACTACCGAAGGACGGGCCGCAACTAATAATAAAAAATGAAAAGCTAGAAAAAAATAATAAATAAATATAAATATAAATTTACAAACTCTACAGAGCCTCCCCACACTTAAACTTAATCAGGAGGCTTCTCTTTTATCTGGACCCGATCCAACCCGTTTAATTCCACCCGGTCCATATCATTTAGCAAAATTACATTAGTGGAATTGAAAAATATTTTATCAAATTTAACTGGGTCGGGCCACCAATATTTAAATTTACCTGGACCAAACCTGATTCTTGGCATGTAATGAGGGGACTTGTTGTCTCTACAACTCCTGACCCTCACCCTGTGTCGGTCCAGGTGCCTCTTCGCCTTCTCCCGTGGTGGTGGCACTAGTAACAGTGTAATATCCAATGCCTGCACGGGCCGGCTGTGGTGTTCTTCTTCTTCCACCACTGCTTCTTTCTCATCTTTCTTGTTTGGTGACACTTGGTCAAAATCTTTGTCCACTTTTGGAGCTGACAAATCAACTAACTCGTCACCAAACTCTGCTTCCCCATCAGCTGCTTCTTCAAGCAGGTTAGTGGTGTCTTCCTCTTCCACCACTTCTTCCTCAAACAGCCAGCCTGTGGATTCTGAAAAATCCATATCATCCTCAGCCTCCCCTATCTTCTCCATCATGGCTTTCCTGTGCGTGTCCCACTCTATCCTTTCCATCTCCTCATCATCACTCCAGACATCTACCTCCCAAGGATATGTTGCTGAACTAGAGATCTGGCAAGGCTGCTCATCCTGTTGAACCGGAGGTGGGACTAAGGCGTCCATTATGGTCTCTGGCTCTAACCCTGAATCCTGCAAAATATCATCCTCACAAGACAAGTGTAAAGAATCATATGGGTCAGTTAAATCATGCACAGAATCAGATGAGTAAGGACAAACAGTTTCAGCAACGGGACTAATACAATCAGGTAATGTAAATGTTACCATCTCGTCTGGGTCATCATTTGTGAAATAAACCTGCTGAACTGGAGGTGGGACTTCAACGTCCATTATGGTCTTCAGTTCATCCACCTGAGCCTCTAGCCTTTTAAGTGCCGCATCTTGTTCCCTCAAAGAGTCGGTGCGCTTGGATAGCAAAGAATCGATATCCTCGAGCATGAGCTGTTGTTTAGCAAGTAAGGCGGCAAAATCGGGTCTAGTGTGAGACGAGACATCCCGATAATCGGGATGTTGATAAAAATGTTGGCTAGGTGGATACTCTGACGAGCTCCCACCATGCCTTTCCTCATACATCTTAGCTTGTAGACGATCAGGCCGACTTTTTATTCTATCTAGTGACTCAGATGTTGCAGGGTTAAACCACCGGTTAGCCTACGGGTATGAAGGCTGGTATGACTGATATGGCTGCGGCTGCAAATACGTGTTAGAATAATAATCCGTGGAATACCCCGATGAATATGAATGAGGGCATCTTATGGTAAAATGGGGTCCTCCACAGATTTCGCACATGTTAAAAGGAATATATATCTAGAATAAAAAAAATAATAATAAGAAAAAAGAAAAAAAAAATTATTCACAAAATAGTAGACTAGAAACGGATCGGATAATTCTCAAGAGTGCTAATTGCGTCCCCGGCAACGGCGCCAAAAACTTGATGTGTGTAAATGTATAAATATAAATAACACAAGTTCTAATTAAAACGACTCACCTAAAAACTACACACGCACGGCAAGTGTACCGGTCGCAAAGCAGTAAACAGATAAGACCGAGTATCGAACCCAAAGACGCGAATGCAACTCTAGATCACAACCTCTACCGAATACTAGCCTAAATAAATATATACTTAAATGGGGGGTATTTTAAACTACTAATTATAAACTTAAAAGAAACTAAATATAAATGAAATAACCTCAGCTGCTTAAATGAAACTAGGAACTTGGAGAAATCGGATAGGAAGAATGTTGGTTACTTAGGTAAAATCCCTAGACACTAGCAATAAATCCTGAATCTGGTAATTAACTTGAGACCCTATTCTTACCTAATAAACCTCCTGTCAAGGATGGCTCACTAGACTCAAGGCGGGACAAGTGTAGAAATGCTAAGATGGATCCGGATCGCCCTAGCGTACCAAAATCCCACAGAAATCAGATTAAAACCTCTCCTGGATTAAAACCCTCAAACTATGAAGCAGATTTAAACTCTACTGAAGAAAACCTATGAAAACTCTAAACACGAACAAGTAGCGACTCCCGCCCTAGCGCTTGCCAACTACTGAACAATGCCTAGTTAGTTACCTAGCAATCTCGAGTTAGATTTCTCACCCTCAAGAATGGACTGCACGCCTTAGTTAATTTATTATATTAGTTTGTTATACTTGTGTCGTACTCCAACTCCAAATACTAGCACGCTAACCTAGGTTGACGAACTAGATTGATTTCAAGACCTAGGGGGTATCTCTACATGCCTAGCTTCATAAAACCAATAAACAAACTTCAAATAAAATCAACACCAACACACATATATCAAATCCAACAATAAAATTAAAGTCATGTAATTCTACACATCAAAATTAAAAACCAAAAATCATTAAATACTGCATAAGACGTGTCTAGTTCATAAACCTAAGCAACCATAAAATATTTAGTTCATAATATTTAAAAACATGTTCACAATATAAATAAATATAGCTTTAACCATGTCTATAGAAAAAATAAATAAAAACTAAACCTAACCCAAGGCTCGTTGGCTATTGATCTTTAACGTGCCCGTGGCCTTTTTCTCCTTCCGTGCCCTTTCGCTCGTCTCCGTAGTTTGGTGCGGTCCTTTTTGTCTTTGTGCGAAAGTCAAAGAATTGCAATTCAAATGTTGTTCGCTGCTCCGCCGAATTCCCTTCATGTTGCCGTCAAAAACATTATTCTGTTATAATATAACAAGAATTAACACAAGATTAGTGCTAAAACTTAAGAACTTTAGAAAGATTGTAAGATAAAGATGTAGAGAAATGTATAACTTATGAAAGTGTATACATGAGGTGCATTTTCTCATCTACCTTAAGCTAGTATTTATACTACAAAAGATTAACTATTTGGTAGACAAGTTTAACTATTTGGATTGACTAGTAGCATGATACATTATCTTTAAGTTTGACAAAGGGGTCATTCACTTGCTTGGTAAATCAAGGAGGTAAATCTTATCCTTGAATGGTGATTCTTCATAACACTCCCCCTTGGATGACACTTTGCAAACTTCGGGATCTTGAAGTACTGCCTCATTATAAACCTTGCTAAAGAAAAACCCAATGGGAAAAAAACCTTAGCTAAGGGAAAAAGAGTGCAGTTTGTGGCTCCCCCTGAAGTTGCAATTTGTAAGGCATTACATTCTGCGTACGTGACGCATGCCAATGTCATGAACGTGTTTCCTGAAAGTTGCTGTAGGGAGCGCTTTTGTGAAAAGATCAGCTGAATTGTTGCTGGATTGGACATATCTCATCTCAACCTGATTGTCTTTAATAAGGTCTCGAGTATATGCAAAGAATTTTGGTGGTATATGTTTTGTTCTGTCACTTTTGATATACCCTTCTTTCATCTGTGAGACACAAGCTGCATTATCTTCGTAGATAGGAGTTGGAGTTCGATCTTTCTCTAGTCCGCAAGAAGTCAATATGTGTTGTGACATAGATCTTAGCCATATGCATTCTCTTGAAGCTTCATGTAGTGCAATAACTTCAGCGTGATTTGAGGATGTTGCAACAAGTGTTTGTTTCTGAGAACGCCATGAAATCGCAGTTCCTCCATTCATAAATACGTATCCAGTTTGAGATTTTGCTTTATGGGGATCGGATAAATAACCTGCATCTGCATAACCAACTAACCCTACTTTTGAATCGTTAGGATAAAACAAGCCTAAATCAACAGTACCTCGAAGGTATCGGAAAATATGTTTAATCCCATTCCAGTGCCTTTTAGTAGGAGCTGAACTAAATCTTGCTAACAAATTAACTGCAAAAGAAATGTCAGGTCTTGTACAATTAGTAAGATACATAAGAGCTCCAATTGCACTGAGGTATGGTGTCTCTTGACCAAGAATCTCTTCATTATCTTCGCATGGGCCAAATGGATCATTACCGACATTGAGTGATCTAACAACCATCGGGGTGCTTAAAGGATTTGCCTTGTCCATGTTAAAGCGTTTTAAGAGTTTTTCTGTATAAGTTGATTGATGCACAAGTATTCCATTATTCATGTGCTCTATCTGTAAACCAAGACAATATTTTGTTTTTCCAAGGTCTTTCATTTCAAACTCTTTCTTTAAAAGACCAATTGCTTCATGTGTCCCAATTATATTTAAATCATCAGCATATACAGCTATGATCACATATCCTGATGTAGTCTTTTTAATAAAGACGCATGGACATATAAGATTATTTATGTAACCTTTACTCACAAGATACTCACTCAAACGATTGTACCACATCCGTCCAGATTGTTTCAACCCATATAAAGATCTTTGCAATTTGATTGAACACATTTCTTTGGGTTTTGAACTTAATGCTTCAGGCATTTTAAATCCTTCTGGAATTTTCATATAGATGTCAGTATCAAGTGACCCATATAAGTAAGCTGTAACAACATCCATAAGGCGCATTTCTAAATTTTTAGAAACTGCTAAGCTGATTAAATACCTAAACGTAATAGCATCCATAACAGGAGAATACGTTTCTTCATAATCAATTCCTGGTCTTTGAGAAAAACCTTGAGCAACAAGTCTAGCCTTATATCTTGTAACTTCATTTTTCTCATTTCGTTTTCGTACAAAAACCCATTTATACCCTACAGGCTTTATGACCTTAGGTGTAATGACAATCGGTCCAAACACCTTTCGTTTGTTAAGTGAATCTAATTCAGCTTGCATAGCACCTTTCCATTTATCCCAATCATGCCTATTTTGACAATCAATGACGGATTTTGGTTCGGGATCATCATCTCCACTCATGATGTCACTTGCTACAGAGTAAGAAAATATCTCATCAATATTTTCCATTTCATGTCGGTTCCATAAAATATGTGTATGACCATAGTTGATTGACATCTCTTGATTAGTATCATTCATCTCTTCCTCATAAGAGGTTTTGGGATTCAGTGTTCCATCAAGATCATTATCTTTATGGTCAACTTTCTTTTCATGTCTTTTTCTTTTTCGAGGATTTTTGTCCTTCGAACCGATTGGCCTTCCACGTTTCAAACGTTTATGAGATTCATGAGCCATCTCATTATCTATTTGCTTATTTGGAATCTCAACTCGAGCGGGAGCATTAGCAGCTGGTATATGAGATTTAGTGACTCTACTTGTATCAGTAAATGCATCAGGCAATTGATTTGCAATTTGTTGCAGATGTATTATCTTTTGAACCTCTGTCTCACATTGTTTTGTTTTTGGATCAAGATGGGACAATGAAGGCACACACCATGAGACATCATTTTCTTGTTTTTTCTTTTCTCCCCCTAATGCTGGGAATATTGCCTCGTTAAAGCGACAATCAGCAAAACGTGCTGTAAATACATCACCTGTTAAAGGTTCAAGATATCTAATGATGGAGGCTGTTTCATATCCAACATATATTCCCAACCTTCTTTGGGGACCCATTTTTGTGCGTTGTGGTGGTGTAATAGGAACATACACTGCACACCCAAAAACTCTAAGATGAGAAATGTCTGGCTCATGGCCAGAAGCAAGTTGTAGGGGAGAGTATTTATGATTTGCACTTGGTCTTACACGAATTAATGACCCGGCATGTAAAATTGCATGCCCCCAAACAGACACAGGAAGTTTCGTTCTCATTATTAATGGTCTAGCTATTAGTTGTAGACGTTTGATCAATGATTCAGCTAAACCATTTTGTGTGTGTACATGAGCAACAGGGTGTTCGACAATAATTCCCACAGCCATGCAATAGTCATTGAAAGCATGTGATGTAAATTCACCCGCATTATCAAGTCTCACCCTTTTAATGGTATAATCAGGAAAATGTGCTCGTAATTTGATTATTTGAGCAAGAAATTTTGCAAATGCAACATTACGAGTTGATAGTAAAGAGACATGAGACCATCTGCTAGATGCGTCTATCAAGACCATGAAGTATCTAAATGGTCCACATGGTGGATGAATTGGTCCACATATATCACCTTGAATTCTTTCAAGAAACATTGGTGATTCCTTTTCAACTTTTAAGGGTGAAGGTCTTGTGAATAATTTTCCAAGTGAGCAAGATGTACATAGGGGCATTTTATCTGATTGTGGGATCTTTTGATATTTCAATGGATGTCCATAAGTGTTTTCAATTATCCTTTTCATCATTGTAGATCCTGGATGACCTAATATGTCATGCCATAAGTTAAGTACCTCAAGATCATAAGGACTATCCTTAACTGCCATATGTGCCTCAGGCACATTAATATATGTATAATGCAAACCAGATGGGAGCATGGGCAGTTTTTCTAAAACGTGATCTTTACTCATGATGTGCAAATATTTTTCATCATCAACAGTCCTTGACTGAGTATCATATCCATTGTGATATATGCTTTTGAAACTTAATAAGTTTCTCATTGATTTGGGAGAAAATAAAGCATTTTCTATCAAAAGCTTTGTACCATTTGGTAATACTAAATTAGCTTTTCCCACACCTTCTGTCAAATCCGTAGGACCAGATATTGTATTAATGGTTCCTTTTGTTGAGTTCAATTCATAAAAATATTTCTTCCATTTAAGTATAGTGTGCGTGGCTCCACTATCCGCTACACATATATCCGCATCATTTGTTTGGCCTTGTGCTCCAATTGTATTCATTTTAATCTTGAAAATATGAAGAAAAATAATAAGTTTATAAAGAAGACTTTGCGAAATTTTCAATAAGAAGTTTATTTATTAGTTAAAAACGTTACATGCAAAGGAAAGACAATATAACACAATAAAGATAGTTATAACAAGGGAAATACATAATTTGTTACATATAGTTATTATGGTCTAGCAACGCTTGTTTTTAGAGTTCCATGTCATTATTAAAGTCTGCGGCGTTCAGCTCAACATTGTCATCAAAGTTATCAACATGGTTAACTTCCTTCTCGTTTCGCTTGATAGAGGCTTGGTATAGTTCACACAGATGTGGTGGTGTACGACAAGCCTTTGACCAGTGGTTTGTGCTTCCACATCTAAAACAGGAAGTACCATTATTTTCGGACCTACCAGCTTCATTCCTTTTGTTATACTGGTTGGAATTGTTATTTTGTGGTGCGTGGTGATAAGTATTTCTTTGATTTTGGCCACGTCCACGACCGCGACCACGTCCACGGCCATAAGAATTACCTTGGTAATTATTATTGCCTTTGAAAGAATGGTTGCGACCATTAAAATGACTTTTATTAGAACGGCCTCGACCACGGCCTTTTCCCCATTGTCTTCCAGAGTCTTTATTTTCATTGATAATAGCATTTGCTTCTGGAATTGCTAGTGATCCTGTGGGACGAGCTTGATGATTTTTCATTAATAGCTCGTTGTTTTTCTCTGCTACGAGGAGAAATGAATTTAGATCAGAATATCTTCTGAAATTTAGCAATCGATATTGTTGTTGCAAGTTTATATTCGATGCATGAAATGTGGAGAAAGTTTTCTCCAACATGTCTTCCTCGGTAACAGTTTGCCCACAGAATCGGAGCGTTGAGCATATTCTAAACAAGGCAGATGTATACTCATTAACTTTTTTAAAATCTTGGAACCGAATATTGTTCCATTCATCTCTAGCAGTGGGAAGTAAAACTTCCCTTTGATGATCAAATCTGCTTTTTAATTCTTTCCATAAAACATATGGATCATCACAATTTGAATATTCAAATTGTAATATCTCATCAATGTGTTTGTGAAGGAAGACATCAGCTTTTGCTTTGTCTTGTTCGGTGCAGTCATTTCCTTCCGTTATTGTTTCCAAAACACCCATTGATTTGAGATGTCGCTTAACATGTGCCGTCCACGGCATATAGTTGTCTCCGGTGATATTAAGAGCCGGAAATTCAATTTTTGCGATGTTTGCCATTTTATTTCTAAACACCAATAAGATAAATATTATATTAGGATCTACTTACTTATATAAATTGAGATAAAGTACATTGGTAGAGCTACAAACAAATAAACGAATAAGAAATGATTAAAATTTTCAGGTGGGAGATTAGCAATTAAAAACGGAAGCACTATCAACATTACGGCGGCCAACACCAAAACTGGGTGAATCATCTTTGAGAAATTATCTTGTGTAATCTAGAAAAGAAGAGCGTTTATTTATTTTTTATTTTTAGTGAAAACAAGATTGATAATTGGTAATTTATAGGGGTAAATTTATACCCGTTTTATAACGGCTATATTATTGTTTTATAACCGTTATACAACGGTTATATATGTATTTGTAAATAAGATAATTAGTGAAGTATTAAATAAAAGTTATTTTATAAGACATAAGATTAGTATGCACAATAATAAGAATAAAAATGTTACACATAAATAAATGTAAGCTTTAAATGAAATGTTAGCGTGCATATGTAAATAAAGGTTAGTTGCGATAAAAGTAAAAGTTAGACGCATAATTAAAAGTTAGATGCGTAAATAAAAGTTAGAGTGTTAGTAGTCCCGTGGTTATCAAATGTCTATTACATATTGTTTCTATACTTAGTTATTTTTTTTTTCAAAGTATATTAGAAAATTAATGAAGTGCTTACAGTGCTTATAATGGATGTCTTTGTGGTTAAAGCCTTTCTTGATTAGGACATAAGCTACTCGTGCTGATAACGTGTTATAATATAACAAGAATTAACACAAGATTAGTGCTAAAACTTAAGAACTTTAGAAAGATTGTAAGATAAAGATGTAGAGAAATGTATAACTTATGAAAGTGTATACATGAGGTGCATTTTCTCATCTACCTTAAGCTAGTATTTATACTATAAAAGATTAACTATTTGGTAGACAAGTTTAACTATTTGGATTGATTAGTAGCATGATACATTATCTTTAAGTTTGACAAAGGGGTCATTCACTTGCTTGGTAAATCAAGGAGGTAAATCTTATCCTTGAATGGTGATTCTTCATAACATATTCATATATATATATATATCCATATTTTGTGACTTTTAGTATTGCTATGCTTAGGCTTTTGGCTTGGGCCTCGGCCCATGCAAACTTTTATTTTTTTTTCTTTTATTATTATTATTATTATTATTATTATTATTATTATTATTATTATTATTATAACTCCATGCTTTCGTATTAGGTGTTCTTGGCTTGACCAAAGTTCATCGTTTACGCTCCAACGTTCACACGAACACCTACCAAAATATAAAATAAATAAATAAGTACTAAAAATTAATAAAAATCTATACAATGACAAAAATAGGCCAACAAACGAATACACGCCTAAAACTACTAAAAACTATATACAAAAGACTCAATTATAACAAAAAATATATAAGAGAATAGATGTGTTTTACGACACATCAGACCTCTCACTAGATATGACACCTGACTTATAAAGATGTTTTATAGACAGACTATAGGTTTTGATTACTGACAATCATATATTTTATTTACCTGATATAACCGACTGACACAAACGTCGGTACATCATTACAACTTATTAATTATGATTCAGAAATATCTACAATGTGACGGCTGATTAATCATTCATTATAATAATTTCAAACGCATGTACAAATAACATTAAACGCAAGTTGTTAACATCAATGACGCAATGAAACATAATCCCAAACAACTATACACAATAAAACGCAATTTACATGTATTCGAAACCAAAATAACAAAATCAACATACTAGCATACATATGTATACCTAGCAATTGATAATTATCTAACAAACAAGTTTTCGAAGTTTTAGCAAGCCGGTGGTTGTTATCCTTTGATCATCTTTCATATTCAATTCATGTAAAGTAGAATTTCGCACTTTAAACTGTTATTGTAAAACGCAAATAGTAATTTCACGCAATAACTTGTAAAATTAGTTATCGACATACCTGATTTCATCTTTGATGCAATTATAATGTTGATTGCTTTGCTTTTTTTTTTTTTTTGTTCTCAACAATAATCGTATAAACCCTAATCTTAAGTTTATGTTGTAGAGAGATGATGGTTTTCCAATGACGTGGTTAGTTAAATTGGAAACTGCACGGTCGATTGAATGAGATTTGTAATTTGCCCGCTTTTTTATTTTTCGTCCAATTACTAATATGCCCTTATCCATGTTTTTCAACCACTTTAATGACGCATTGATTTTTACCATGATGCCCCTGATTATGTAGTTTAATCTACGGCTAATAACCATTCTTATGCTTTTTACGCTAATCTCCTTTTTACATTAGACCGTGTGTTGTGGGCCACGGGCGACCAGACACAGTGGCCACATCTTTCACGTGGCTCGCAAACACCACAACACAACTGTTTGACCGTTCCTGCGAGTGAGACCATGCTACCACAATCGCGTGTGGTAGCGGATGAAAACTAGCCAATGGCAAAAAAAAATTGACCATTGGCGGCTACTATTATTTTGGAAAGACTAAATTTTTTTCAAATCAAACATCTAAAATTTTTCACTTTGAATCTCAACAAATGGCTATGGCATGGAATGATTTTCTTCATCCGACTCATCTGAAGAAGACGATTTGTTTATGAAAGTGGGAAGGATAACGATTGATTACTTGATGGCCCGGTCTCGAAGGCGAAGGCAACCCACGCTAACGAGACAATCACTGCTTGATCGTAATAGAGAGGGAGTAAACGAAACTATATATATTTTACTTACCTTACACATATTGTTTAAACTTGTATTCTCAAATATCGTTTAAAATATATATCTTTATGTAGGGATCATATCTATTTACTCATCAAGATATTTGCGTAAACCAACAATGTATGATATCCAACACATATACGAGGTTCCTGGTGAAAACCATGGGTTTTCCGGAATGCTTGGTTGTCTCGATTGTACGCATGTTGGTTGGGCTATGTGTCCTACGGTTTGGCGAGGTCAATTTCATAGAGGTGATCACTCTGGACTGAGTATTATACTTGAAGCGGTGGCCTCGCATGATCTTTGGTTTTGGCATGCGTTTTTTTGGAGTTGTTGGGTCAAATAACGACCTAAATGTTATTGACCAATCACCTATATTCGACGACCTCATTGACGGGGTTGAGCCAGCCTAATCGTTTTATGTTAATAACGTAAATTTCAAGTACGGCTACTACTTGGTCGATAGTATTTACAACGAATGGGCGACACTTGTTCAAGCTTACTCGTCTAAATTTGAAGACAAATGCAAGTACTTTACAAAGAAACAAGAGTCGGCACGAAAAGATATTGAAAGAGCGTTCGGCATTTAAAAAAAGATTTCAGTTGATTGCCAACCCAATAAGGTTTTGGACACGAGAGAAGATAATGGGCGTCGCCTATACTTGTATGATTCTACATAACATGATATTGGAGGATCAAGGCATGGCTATATGTCAAAATTACCAAGGTGGTATCTAACGCGCCCAACCGACAATCACTGATATTCAAACACTCGACAACATAAACAATATCAAGAACCGTGAGATACACAGAAAGGTTCACCATGAATTGGTCGAGCATTTATGGGCTAGACGTCCCGATGATTTTGTATTAGATTAGTTTTAGTTTTTTATAGTTTGTATTCTTGTAAACATTAATCTAACATTTTTAGTTAAGTTTATTTTTGTATTAATATTACAAATTATACAAATTTAGAAAGTCTAAGAAAATAAAAATAAAATAAAAAAACTAGATAAAGTCACTGCTCACCTCTAGCTACAACATGATCAAGTGAGCGACCAACAGTTTTATTAAGATGCCAAGTAAACCGTGACATTACGTAATATAAGAGAATAAAGTTATGGCTAAAGGTGAGCCACAACGCATAATGTTAGTCTCCTTCCTAACTAATATATTAAGAAGACAGCAAAAACCTGTTGGTTTTTTTTTTTTTTTTAATGGCATCAAAAACCTGTTGGCATAAATTAATCTACAATATATGCAACTGCTAATCTACACTATTAGCAAGAATAATCGGAAAAGAGTGCGCAGCCAAGCAGAAGATGTGTGCAACGCTTTAATGACAACAAATTAAATAATCTTTAAGCTTTTGCCTTTTCATCTTCGTCTAGTGGACACACTTGACCATATGATTATATATATTATTCCCATTTTATCATATATTAGTAAATTTCTTTTGCATATTGCGTTAAGAATTTGATCGGTATTAGTTCGGTATGTTACGCTATCAATTCATTTTTATTGTGAGAGATCGGCTTGTCATAGTCGATTAGGTCCGTCAGTATACTGGTACAGTAACATCACTCACTAAGATGTTGTTTGTTTTTTAAGAGATAAAAGGTCTGCAGTCTGCGGACCCCATTTGCAGGAGAAGGGGTGAACCGAAGGTCTGCAATCTGCAAGAGAAGACTGTTTGTTTGTTAACGTCTGCAACGTATCCTAAATCTTAACCCATCATAAGCATAACCAACCACAACCCACAATAACCGCAACCCACCATAACACACCACAACCCACCATAACACACCACAACCCATCATAACCCACCATATATGCTCCTGAATGCAAGCATTATAAATATATATTATCATTTACATAACAATTGTCCACCTTCCAATATCAACATATTGTTTACTATATTATTCTCACCTTCAATTTTTGTAGCCAAAAGGCGATAATAATCTTTAGCAGTAAATTCAAAAAACTCATCAGACTCCTCTTTAAATTCAATAATAAATACAAAACTTCACCATACCTTAAAAGTATACAACTATACAGATAATACGTGTCTTACATAAAACCTTACCGCAACACAAAAAAAGGCTAAGCGCGTACCATCGTTGGTTGGCACATTTGATGCTTGAGTGGATGTTCTTGTCTCAAACACACGAATTTAGGGAGGAAGGGACAACAGGGGGCCGGGAGGGAAGAGGGAGGAGAAGGCAACAGTGAGGAGAGGGGACGGCGGGGGAGGGAAGAGGGAGGAAAAGACGGCGGCGGAGGGTGAAGGGGAAGGGGAGGGGAGGGGAGGGGAGGAGAAGGCGGCGGAGGGAGATGGGGAGGGAAGGGGAAGAGAAGGCGACAACGGAAGGGGAGGTGAGGAGGCGGCGACAGAAGGTGGAAGGAAGGAGGGAGAAGGAGGAGGATGATGATGATGATGTCTGCTGAAGAAGACATAAAGAAGAAAGAAACGAGAAAGAAGAAAGAAGAAAGGGGAAGGGGAGAAGATGTGAGAAGTGGTTGGAAGACTTTGTTGTATGTCTAGTGATAGTAAAAAAAACCCGAGCCCGACGGGTATACCCGAAACCCGAAGCATTTGGGACGGGTATACCCGATACCCGACGGGTATGAGACGGGTTTGGAATTGGGAAAAAAATATTTCGCGGGTATGGGACGGGTAAGGTATTAGGTGATACCCGACCTGATTACCCGAAACTAAATATCCGTCTACCCGAAATATATACACGAAGACTTTTAAGTTTTATATATATATCTTTTCTTAACTATTTTTAGTAATGTTTCTTTCTAATAGATTCATTATTTGAATAATAAAGTTTTCGTCTAAAATATATATATTCTAATAACATTATTATTTATATTTATATGCTATGAAATATATAAATAGTTTTCAAAATTCATACTATAATATATATATATTTACATATTAAATGTTTCAAAGATTATTATGTTGATGATAATATATATGTTACTTATTACAATTTCATATATTATAGATTTTTTAAAACATAAGACTATAAAAGAAAATCAATATATATATATATATACACGCAAATACCAACGGGTATACCCGATACCCGTGGGTATGCTCTATACCCGACGGGTAATACCCGACAAAAACCCGACGGGTAATGGGACGGGTATTGTATGAGATTTATAAACGGGTATGGGTATGGTATTAGCCAAACCCGACCCATACCCGACCCGTTGCCATCCCTATGTATGTTTGCACCAAGAAGAGGTCAGGAAGACCTTTTTTAGTGAAAGGTCTTCCAGAAAAACAAACAATTTGCAGACTTCAAACGTCTGTGCGCGTCTGCGTCAAAAAAACAAACAATCTATAGACCCCAAACTTCTGTGTGCGTCTGCGCGACGCAGACAAAATAGATCATAAGTACTTCTAGGGAAAAAAAAAACAAACAAACACCAACTAAAGCTTTTGAAACAAACAAAAAAAAACTAACATTCGTAACTTTATAAAATATTATATCTAAAAAATAGAAATAAAAAACAAAATTGATTTGAAAAAGAAAGAGAAAAAGATAAAATATAATTTTAACACAATCATTTTTCAAGAAAACTTTAATTGAAATTTAGATAAAAATAAGCACGTCACAATAGTATATGCATGAAATTTTATAAACATTGCACTACATTATTAGAGTATCGAAAAGAACAAATGATGTAAAATAAACTAAACTACGAGAGGATTTTGATAACATATGCGCGTTTGGTTTTAAATAAAACTTTTATTGAAACATAAATAAGAATAACCATGTCGTAACACTATGTGCATGATTAAAATACTGTAAAAGGAAAACAATATAAAAAAATTAAACTGCAAGCTATTTGTATAACATATATGCTTGTTATTTGATTGCTTGTACATGTATAGATATATGTATATAAAAGTAAGCACGTCGCAATGTCATACTCGAATAAAAAACTATATTTTAAAAGTTATAACAAAAAAAAAACAAAATTTCTCCTAATTTATTTATAAGATAAGAATAATAATTAAAAAAAAAAAAAACTAAAGGATGTGAGCTTAAAAGAATAAAATTAAAATTAAAGAAACTCACCAACCTTCAATTTTTTTAACAATACCAACCTTCTTTATAGGTTGAAAGGTCGGTTACAATAAGCATTTGGTATCAGAGCGTTAGCAATGCAACACTTGCTTCCAAGGTTTGGAATTTCAAACCATCCACCATTGTATGCTACGTCCCATACGGTTAATTTAGTTATATGGACGGGTCTAGAACATGTCATATGGGACCCACAACACACACACTCACTCACATAATATTAATTTTATTTGTTTTTTTCTTTGTAATTTTTGTAAAATTGGTGTGTGAGATGGAGATTTGGAATGATTTATGGTTATAAAAAAAGTGAATTTAGAATGATTGTGGTTTGAAATTTCGACGTACCCTCACATTTGTAAATGCTTTAAGACTCACCTTTAGCAGTAGCATTTATTTTAAAAGCATATAAACCAAATGGGTATCAAATAATATGCCATGATAATGATTGATTTAAGAGACGTGCATGATGAGGTGATTAATTATCACTTATCACTTTACATGTTGTCTAACAAAAATAGGTTACATCTAACCGACTTAGCAACCTTTGTAATCAATGTTTCTAGCAACACCAATCATAATACAAACAATAAAAGAAAATAGATTCTTACCAAACTGACTAAATGTGTGAATATATATGTAGTTAGCGGGTTCTTATATGTATAGTAGGTTCAAAAGCATATATATTATCTTTAGCATGATTAGTGACTTACCTAGACATGATTAATGAATTACATGAACACATTGTGTTTTTTTCTGCATGAACAAAAACACACTAAAAACGTCGTTTTTTTCCGCTTTTTGTATAGTACTATGGTGCTCGTTGGAAAAATAATAAAACACTCGTTGATTTGGTGTTATTTTTTCTAAAGAAATTGTCGTATATAAAAGTTACTAATGTTTAAAATTTTTGGGGGAAATACATGTACTGTGCACATGAGAGAGAAAAAGACTTTTGGAGAGAAATTAAGATCAGGTGGGAAGGACTCACCTATTACCATGTGGCATACCCATTTCGTTTATTATAGACATAGATATAGATATAGATGCATATTGAAATCTAAATACGTTTTACAACTTTATGTATATAATAGTAAAGGTTGTTCTTGCAATTTTTTAAATTAACGTAGACACACACACATACGTGCATATCTTGCATTTATATGTTGTTCAGGTATGTAGTATATGTAGCTAAGTAATGGGTGGTCGGCGGAAGGGGCATTGTGTGATGAGTGTACGACTACCATGAACACCACCGCAAGTCCGCCAGTGTTTTGATCACGGTATGCGATGGTGGTCACCTTTGTTGGCGAATGTTAATCAAGTGGTATTTTGTTTTATTTTTAAAAACTATTGGTTCAAGTAGTGATGAATGATTTAGTAATCATGTGATATAATGGAGTGGGATGAGGTGAACTTGTGATTGATGAGTTTTTAGTGATCATGGAGTGATAGACGCACCTTTCACCCTAATGGAACAATATAAAACACATCATATGGTAGCCATAAACCAAGAGCATGGGAAATTAGTTTAGGGAAGGGATGTTCCTAGAATTTATTTTTTCTTTTTCTGATTTTAACCAATCTTGCACTGCCACATCACTTCACTGATTTATTTTACTGAAACACTTTTTTGAAGGCAACACTTCACTGATTCACATCACTGAAATCTTTATTTTTTAGTTTTTTTAAGAAACATTAATTAAACATATTATTAAATAAAATAAACTTACAATAAACTTTGAGCGGGGGAATGATAACTTGATCATCTTCGACGTCAATGTCACACATTTTTTAAAAGTATAGATATAATTTATATTTTTTTTATACTAAACTGTGGGATTGTTTTGACCTTTGATAAAAAACAGTAATAAAATATGACCGTTTAAACAATTATTAAAATTCACAAATTAAATTTAACGAAAAAGGAATTAAAAAACATAAAAATTCGACAATTGCTATTAATATATGAAATTACCAGCCCGTTATATAAAACCAGAAAACAGTTTACAGGACCCCTACAAGGACTGGTAACGACGGTATTACCGTGCTAGTACTGGGGTATCCGTGACCTTTTATGGTCGCGCCCGTCCAACCTTTATTCTATCATTTACCACGACACAATCCAATCATGATAATTACCAAAAGAGCTATATCCTCGTTTAGGCATAAGACAGCTAAAAATATAACACCCCAGACACATATCCATGGTAACAATTATGCTGAACACACAAACCCAAATAAATCCGAAAACGTAATCAAACACAAGTCGGATAAAATAAACGGCCGAAATAAGTTCTTAGTGAGATTTTTGCGTTAAAGTATTTTCTCCCATCTTAAAGACCTAATTAAGGCATTATGATTACGGCTGTTCAAATCGCTCGGCGCTCAACGATCGCTCGTAGCTCGCTTGAAAAATGCTCGCTCGATCTTCCGCTCGGTTGTAAATGAGCCGATCGACTCGGTTCGGTTTATAAACGAGCCAAGCACGAGCAAAGGTCTGCTTGGCTCGGTTCAACTCGAATACATTTTTATCTATTTATTATATATTTAATTATAAATATACACACAATTTACATATATATATTTATAGCTTTATATATAACATTCTATTGGATTTGGCTCAATATATGCAAACAAAATATAACTAGCCCACTTAACCCAATAAAAAAATTAACACCGAGTTTAATAGTAAAACCATAAGTCATGAGGTGACAGTCTTGACTTCTTTATGGTATTAGTCGTCCATCGCAAATCGTTGCTTGATACCACCCTATGTCACAATGCAACAATTGTTCTCTGCGTTAACTGATCGCCTCACCAGTCTTAACCTAAGCCTCATCCTCGGACACTCGGATCTCAATATTAGTGTTACTATCGGACAGTTTGACCTTAGTTGTTACCGAACAATGAAATCATCCAAGGAAACATCCTAATTTTATGGTTGTCAAAATTACTCTCCGCTCGATTCTCGCTTGGAAAAATTTGCGCTCGAAGAATGATCGCTCGGTTTTTGACTCAATTGTAAATGAGCCGCTCCGCTCAAATCGGCTCAGCTCGTAAACAGCCCTAATTATGATAAATGTCTAAAACCAAAATTTAACTAATATCCTTCAGATATATACAAAATGTTCATGTGGTACAATGGTGATTTTTCTTCTTCCTCTTAATACAAACTAAGGAGCTGTTTGTTTGCGTCTGACTGGGTCTGATTGGCATGCACGTCTGACTCGGTCAGACTAGGGGTTGTTTGGCTAGGCGCGTCTGAACAGGAAAAAGTTCTGACCAAGCCTCTTATCGGCTCAGATTTGGAGAGAACTCTAACTGAATCAGAGCTGCTGCGTTATCGAGCTGATCTCCGGCCAGTCACGAACCAAAAGCTATTGCATTATCGAGCTTATCTTCAGCCAGTCACGTACCAAGAAAAAAAAAACAGCGCCAATGTGGGACAAGAAATTTTAACCATTCAGATGTTCAACCAAACATCACTTAATAATTCAACACTTAACTATTCAGAACCTCTTAACCATTCAGACCTCATACTGGGTCAGCACTTACCCATCCAGAAGTTGCCAAATGGCCCCTGAGTCTGTTTATCCTCAATCTTATTGCAATCTGATTGAATACCATTCGAATTGGAATAGAGGCCTTTATTATTATTATTATTATTATTATTATTATTATTATTATTATTATTATTATTATTATTATTATTATTATTTTAAATGGATGATTAAATTAATATCAAATTGATAGATCAACTTTTCACAATTTATATTATCCAACATTTTGTTCTCGATAGCTTTCATCATCAATCCGCAAAGCTTTTTTTTTTTTTTTTTTTTTTTTTTTTTTAACTAATTAAAGTGGGCTAAAGCTTCATAGGTATTGGCTAATGGACAAATGGTTAAGACGTTAACTACATAAGTAGGCTAATAGTCTAATAGGTGTGAGTTTTGAACTTTGGAGTTACAATGAGCCTATTACAAACTAACAATTTTTTCAAGTCATTAATGTAGAACTTACTAATTTTAAATGGATTGTAACTTTAATACATATTTAAATGTGTCCCATAGAAATTAGGTCCGGCAAGAGTCTCCCTCACCCCTTAAAAGATGGCCCAAGCTCCTAAAGAATGTTTACAGATGTGATGATTTGAGATAACGCCTTTATATTCAAATGTGGAAAAATAGATAGAGGCATAACGTAATTCAATTAGGTAAGTGTCATATGTGAATATCAAGATTATATATAAAAGGACCCTATACCTTATTGACAACCTAAGTTTTCAAATGGCCGCTTGCAAATTATACCGAATGACCGTTTAATGATTAGTATTTGCGTCATAGGCTCGTACCAAAGCCATTTGAGCTTGGAAATGACATTGAGTTTGGAGATCAAGCAAGATTATAATTAATCGGGCATGCCTTTAAAACAAAATTGTTTGTGTACGCATATGCATACAAGCCTAATTAATTACTCAAATCCATAAAAACCATTTCATATAGATATTCAAGAATGTCATTATAAAAACATATAGATATTCAAGAGTTAAAGAATGCTATGACCAATAGGTTTTTTTAGAATATAGCAATATCATAATATATTAAGTTGTTAAAAGTAAGACATGAATGAACTGATCCAAATGTGTGTCCCAAGCCCTAGAAGAATACGACTATCTTTTCTTTTTTCTTTGTTTCCTTTTGCTTTGTTTAATAAGTATCACATCAAAACCCGAATTTTATACCTACTATAAATCATGGGTCTTCCCTCGTACAATTTAGACCAATTAACCATAGGCACATACATACATCTCTAGAGAGAGAGAGAGAGAGAGAGAGAGAGAGAGCGCAAAGGTAAAAGTGTATACACAAGAAGATCAAGAAACAAGTCACAACAATTGAAGAAAGATGGGGAGAGCACCATGTTGTGACAAAACAAATGTGAAAAAGGGACCTTGGTCTTCTGAAGAAGATGCTAAACTCAAAGATTACATCGAAAAGTACGGTACCGGTGGAAACTGGATTGCACTTCCCCAAAAGATCGGTATGTTTTATTATCCTTGATGGTCATGTGTTCATATATCATCAGTTTCTTTTAAAGATTGTTTTTTTTGTTATGTGTGTGTTATGGTTTTAACATAATAATACTTTATTTTCAGGGCTCAAGAGGTGTGGAAAAAGTTGTAGATTGAGATGGTTGAATTACTTGAGACCCAACATCAAGCATGGAGGATTCTCTGAAGAAGAAGACAATATCATATGCAGCCTCTATATTAGCATAGGCAGCAGGTTTTACTCTCTCTCCTCCCTCTCTCATGTGCATCTAGGAGTTATGTATATGTTCATTTTTCAAGTTTAACCAAAGTTACTTGTCCTTTATGTTTGTCCATCAAGCGTTTGTTGTAAGAATATAAACATCCCATCAGATTTAAATTCTTTGGTAATTTTATGTTAATTACTGACCCCCATGTACTAGCAAGTTGGTTTCTTGTTATTTCTCTTTCCTTTTTAATGTATACATGTTACAATATTTTGTCTAATTTGATGAAAAATCATGTAGGTGGTCTATAATAGCGGCCCAACTGCCCGGAAGAACAGATAACGACATCAAGAACTACTGGAACACAAGGCTAAAGAAGAAATTACTTGGAAGGCGCAAACAATCGCAGGCGAATAAGCTCTCTTGTTCAAGCCAGGACCCGAAAGACCGCAGCGGAATTGAAACCCTAAGCAACTCAGCCATTGAAAGGCTACAACTTCACATGCAACTCCAAAGCCTTGAAAACCCTAATTTCCATCACTATAATAATAATAATTCTCCCATGTGGCCTTGTAAATTGAATCCTATACAAGAAAAAATGATGCAAACTCTCCAACTTGCAAATGAATCCTCTAATCCTCTTATTATGCAAAATTTCTCACCTGCTACCCCTCAAAAAGTTGAATACTATGCACAATCCAATAACCCTATTCCTTTACTAGAAAACTGGGTCGTTTCTGACGGCAATATGATGATGAACAGAATGGAGAATTCCATGGGAATCAACATTCCCGAGTCATCATCATCTCTTGTCCCGGAATCAGATGTCGCAAAACAACCATCAAGCATAGAAATGCAACAAAATTGGGCATTTCAAGCCGAAATCGACGAGCTCTTGAGCAACAAAGTGAGTACACCACTAGATGGGCCGCAAATGAGTACCGAATTTGATTGTTTTAAGGATATGCATGGTGTGAAAGACAACCTGACTTGGTGGTCTAACGAAGTTGAAGCAAATTCAACCTCTTCAAACTCTTGGGATTCAATTGGTGTTCTTGATCATAAGCAGGCAGACATGAAGTATAAAGAATTAGTGATCGGACATAACGGAGAATGAGAGGAAAAAAAAAAGGTATTGTGATTGTGATTCATCATGTTTTTTTCAAATTTTATTGTCATGAAATTAGATATAAGGATAGACAGTAAGTGAAGAAGTAGAAACCAATAATTAAGTAATTAATGTGTAAATTTGTGTAATAACGTCTTGTCCGTGTCTTGTTATGTTTGCCGAATATATATACTTAAAAGAGCACTAGTTCATATATATATTTCTTTGTTTCCTTTCGAAGTCAAGTTATTTCAACAATCAACATAATTGGTATATAATTCTATACATGGAAATGTTGAATTAAGTCAAGTAACTTGATAGACTCATGACACAAAGTCATGTCACATGATAAATCAATATTTTTATACATCGTTGATAATTAATTGGTATATGCATAGCAATAGGAATTTTGGAGCTCAAAACTCTTTTCCGTTGATTGAAAAGTAAGTCACTAGCTGATCGTGAAACTTCATTATCGGAATATATGTTTTATTATTGATGATGCTCCTGAAGTTAAACCTTAACTAAGAGTATAAATGTGTAATTATATGTATGATGCAGCCTGCAGGAATTGTATAATTATCCTTCGACTTATGTTACATATTTATGTATTGAGAGTGATATTGTTATATCTTGTTTACAGATTATCAACATAATTAACTTGAAAGTATTTATCATGAAGTTAAATAAAATAGAAGAATATTATAACGGAAGAAAACATATATACTTTTAAATAGTAAAGAATACAAATGAGTTTTGTGTCGGCCCTTGGTGCTCGATTTCACCCCTTATGACTCATAATTTTATTAAATTTGAAATTAACATGATGAATTAAATAAATGTTTCATTTGACTCATAAACCTATTTTAATTGTGTATAAATATGGCAATTAAATATATAGTTTTGAGATCAGTATAAAAGCGATATCTTATGAGTCATTTTAGATACATATAAAAATATTAGAATAACATAAATAAAATTAGAGACAAAAGATACTACTACTAGAGAAATTTTTGTCAAAAAGTTTATAGAATTTTTGAGAGGAGTACTCTTTAATTCTTCCACCATCAACTTCATATTTTATTTTCCACATAAATCAAAGCCACTTAACTCAGTGTAACCCCAGGCGTGTGAGCCATCTCCGGCAGTACACATACTGTTACATTTGTTGTACCTTGGGAAACAGACCGTCTGAGAGGAGACGCGGAATCTGTTTTAAGGGAAGCGTGTCTAACGCGTGCCTCAACCAAAAACCGTCAACGACTACTTTGTTTATTCTTGTAGTGGAGCGTCGTACAAGATGGTTCGGTTGAAATTCTCTAAAGCCATTGTCTTGAATCAAATTTGGTACATGTATTTGTGTTTATTTTCAATTATATTTAGTTTTGTATACGGTATTGTACTTTTATATTTCCTACGAATAACGAGAGTCTCGTTATTATTTTTATTGTGAGTTAGGTTAATAAAAAAAAACAGAACCAATCAGATTAAAGAAAACATGCCCCCACGCTAGTGAAACTTCCTTCCCCCTCCCCCCCCCCTTTTACGCCCAACAGGGGCGGTGTAGAGGGGCTTGAAGGCCTTCCACGCCCTTTCTCCCCCCCCCCCCTCCTGATGCTCTCAATTGGGGATAGGTGGGAGGGTTTACTCCTTAGGGAGGTTTCCGCCCGGGGAGAGGTACACGGTTCGAAAGGGCTTATGCCCTTAGAGACGATGCGGAAATGGAGATTCGAAAACGGGGTACCGAGGTGATGTCCTTAGCCGATCCAAAAAAAAAAAAAAAAAAAAAATTATACAAAGAAAATACTATAAGTCTCACGGTAGAACTTTACCAGAAATACTATTCGATACATAATTTACACACACTTAATAAATGTTCTTATAAGTAACTGTACAATCGGAAATCATATTAGAGATCTGATATTGGAATGTAGGGGTTTTTAGTATTTGATTCGGATTAGAAAAATTCGATATCCGTGTCAAATCGAATTTGATTATCAAGCTTCCCGTTTGGTTTTCAGTTACTAGAATTCGATTCGAGTTAAGTAATTTGAAATTTAGTTATTCAATTCATACACCCTTAGACCCTTAGTTGAATGAGATAATATTGAACATGGCAAATAATTAGAAATCCCAACATATAGGTGAATACTCATTAATCACTTAACAAAATAAACATATGAGTATATAAAATACAAAGAACGGTTTATAGACTGATTGTATGTTACTTATACAAGACTCCGGTAACGGTCATTAATACTCTTGAGACTATTATTAAACGCTTTTTTGGGAGGTTCCGATGAGATTAATAAAGTGCATTGGGTGGCATGGGATAAAATAACGAAACCGAGACAAAATGGTGGGTTGGGTCTTAATAAGCTTGAGGAAAATAACAATGCACTTTGTTAATCGTTGTTGAAATGGCTTGGGGGATACCGGGTAGAAAAGGGAGCGTTATGGAGAATCGTTATTGATTCGGTTCATGGAGGATTAGAAGATGGGAAACCATTCCGTGTAATAAAAGTATTTCGGGTACTTGGAAGAAATTGGTTACTCTTGGATATCAATTAAAAAAGAATGGTTTGCATTTTGTGAACACGATATGCGGCATGGTCGGCAATGGTAAAGACATAAAATTTTAGATTTACCCGTGGTTATTATCGGAACCACTAAAAAACAGTTACCCGTCTTTGTTTCGACTTGAGAAGTATAAAAAATTGTACAGTGGCCGAGAGGATTAATACTATGGAGGGGAATGGGCCGGTTAACTGGTCTTGGAAATCTTATCCGAATTTGGAAGTGGAAGTGCAGGAGCTTATTGATATTCATAGAAAAATAGTGGAGGTTAGAATTATGCATAAGAAGGATGGATGGATGTGGGATACTGGTAGTAGTACAGACTTCTCGGTTAAGGAAGCGCGGAAATGGATGACTATGGAAGATGAGGCGTATAGCGAGTAGCGACGTGTACTTGTGGTGCAAATGGATTCCTAGTAAGTGTAACATCTTTATGTGGAGGGCGATGTTAGATAGGATCCCAACTAAAAGTGCTCTTAAAAGAAGAAATATTCTGCATGGTGATGGTATGTGTGTTTTTTTGGCAAAACTGAAGAAACTACAGATCACGTATTCACGGCTTGCTTTTTGGCGGATGGGGTGTGGAATGGTATTAGCAGTTGGTGTAAAATCCCGACTATATATGCTTTCTCCTCACGGACTTACTTAAGGTGGTCGATCAATCGAGGAATTCAAAAGATACGAAGGACATCTTATATGGCATCTTGGTGTTGACATGTTGGCGCATATGGAAAGCGAGAAATGAAAAGATTTTCTCTAGTATTGAGGTGAACGCTTTCAAAATTATTTCGGATGTTAAGTCCTTGGGTTACGTTTGGTTTAGAAGTCGGTGTAAAGAGGGTTCGGTCAATTGGAAAGGTTGGTGTAATTTTTGTTTTGATGTGATGTAATACTGTTTTTTCGGCATATCTCTATCTTAGAGATATGTTCCGGTTTGGTTTTTAATGAAGTGAGCCTTTAAAAAAAAAAAAAAGACTGATTGTATGTTGGTTGGTTGTACGTTGGTGAACTGTAACATCCGGCCCCTCTCACCACCAATATTGTCCGCTTTGCCTCGATGGGTTGCCCATCCAGAGCTCACGGATTTGTTTTTGGTCGCCCTGGTGGAGACTTCCCAGGAGGTCACCCATTCTGATACTACTCCCACCTGAGCACGCTTAACTGTGGAGTTCTCCTCTCATCCACTAGCATTAAGCCCAAAACGCGTTGGTGATTTAAGAGGCTTTTGGATTACTTATGAACCAAGGATCTCTCCTAGCAACGGCCGATGTGGGATTTGCCTAGGGTGTCATACAAAGGTCCATGTTAATCTTCTCATAAATCAGTACTGTTACATGAACTAACGCAAATTTAGCTAAAGTGGCTTTGGGAAGCACTTTGTCTAAGTATTTTTGGCGCTCACCCAATAGTGATAAGGTGAACGTCTAGTTATATGCTTGGCAACTTTGACAAAAATATGTCGACCAAATGGATAGATATGTTGTCTACTTATACACTAGTTGTTTGTTGGTCGGTCTAGAGTAATGCCTTTGATGGTGGACGTTACCTATGACATGTTGGGGATTTAGAGTAAAACAAACGAACAACTGGATAACAGAAATCTCTGAAGGAACGTAGTTGCTTTCAGATTGAATCAATTCGACAGTTCAATCGAAGATTCAATCGGATACAATCAGAGATCGAGAATTTTCTGTATATTATGATTGAGAGAAGAATCAGAGAGAATTTTTGACGAAGATGATTATACATTCGTAATGAAATTTCGACCCCAGCCAGGGGCTCTGCCCCTTGGACCCCGCTAGAGGCTGCCGCCCCTTGGACCCTGCTCTCACGGGCGTTGCCCCCGGATCCAGGTCCCTTAGGGGCCTCGCCCTAAGTTCATAATAAATTCAAATAGGCGTGCACTCCGCACCACCATACGTATATGATACATTATTATGAAGATATTGATCAAACAGTCGATCTAATTACACTAAAATATCCAACATGACATAGCTAGCACTTCAATCAAGTCATTGAGGAGACGGAGTGCAAGAATAAGTTTTAAGTGGGTTAATGTCTACACGACTAGTCGATAGTCGAAGCTGGATGTTTCAAATGGTATCAATGCCACTCCTGTGTTGTTTGGGATGGTAAGACAAACTCATCGAGGATGTTGAGTCCCCGGGGATGTTCAGGAGGAAACTTTAGGCAAATACCATATCTTTAATTGGGATAGCGGGAAAAAAACCTCATTAAGAACAATAAATCCATAAGGGGTCTGATTGTAACACATTAGGCAAATCCAAACCAATACGCTTTGGACGCGTTGACTATGGATGAGAATAGATCTCCACAATTAAATATGCTTGAGTAAAAGTAGTAAGATGAGTGACCTCATGAGAAGTCTCAAACCGAACTACCAAAATCAAATTTAAAGAGCTACTTGTGGTCTAACCAGACAATATTGACGGTACGGGATGTCCGATGTTATATAACTAGTGTCTAGTAGCTTAGAACATCATATATGATGGTGTAAAGTATTGATCAAGTTTAATTTTCCTATAAGGCTAAGCCAAAATCTAGGAATATGTGGTTGATCTGTGCATTCTATGTTAATCATTTAATATATGCGTCAAAATGATTACAAAATAAACTACGTTAGTTAAATTTTATATATTTTATCTTATATATATGGTGAAGAAAAGGAGTTGACACGAGCATATTAAACTAACAATCAGAGAAAAAGACATTAATATTCCAAGCAACTTACATAATATTCGATTAAGAAATATTTTTAATTTATAATATATGTAGTATTTCAAGTTAAATCAAATGATAGCGTTTTCCACATATATTATGTTGTTTAGAAAAGTAAAATATATAAGAATCATTTGCTTGCTATGAGATTAGAGAAAGAAGAAACAAAAATATTAAAAGGAAGTGCCCACAGCCCACGTCTAATTTAAAAGCAGCCCATTTGATGGAGTTAATTTCTATTGTCCTATACAAGCCCACAAACGTATGGCCCAATTTGGTATTCAACGCAAAAAAAGTAACGCACGGCAATTGAAGACGCCACTGGCGATGAGACAAAGAAGGCCAAAAAGGGGGTTCATTTTGTTTTTGTTAAATTCAGGTGTACTACACACCGAGTAATTACCATTGCCATTACCAACTAGTAAAATTCCCCCTATGTTACGGCGAGGCGTGAAATCGTAAGAAAAATGTACCGCCCCAAATCCTATTGAACTTTGAACATGACTTACGTTAATACGAATAACAAATACTTTGAAAACCGGGATAAAATTCATAAAGGTGACGTAAGCTTATCACTAAAGCTTTGGGCTTTAATTTAAATCGAACAAATGTTAATAAAAAATGCCCAAGTCGTGAAGCTTTGGGGGTTTGGAAAAAGGGATTTAATTATGGGGATTGAAACACTAGAACGGTAGATAGCAGCTGGTTGGCATTATAAGTAAGCAAAACTTGTCAGATCAGATGGATAAATGGGTTTGGAAACATGATGTGTTGGGCACCTACTCGGTTTGGAGTTTAAAGAAGGAACAACAAGACAAAAGCCTAACCGTACCGGATCACGTTTTTGAGTGGGATATCTTGTTTGTACATTGTTTGCTGGTTGTTTTTGTTTTTGGCTTGGCGGATGTCTACTTGCTAGCATTTTTGGTGGTAATAATATTGGCGTTTTTTTGGCCGTTCATACATTTAGATGCTTTGTTTTTTTCAGGTATGGAATACGGAAGACATTACATCGCATGAGGAAATTGATTTTATGGTCGTAGAATTAATGACGCTTTGGATAAAGAAGGTGTTTGGTAGCCGGTCATGAACTTTGTAAAGGTGTCATAAGGTTAGCTTAAATTCTACCATTTAATGTTCATTTATATCTAACGGGTCAACTAAATATGTATAATTATGTTTTGTTTTTGTGTGTGTATGGGTCAACCGAACCAATACATTTTTAACTTATTTCCTTTGCTCATCACATAAGACATGTATATTCTTGGCATTAGATGACTGCTATTTGCATGGTTATGATAATTGCTTTTTGTATGGTTTGTGATTTATGATTCGGTATGTGTATTAGTCGATTGTAGCATTCTTGTGATTTATGTGTATGCATGTATGATAATATTTTAACATTCGAATATAAAGATTGCATTTTAAACATATAGGCACTTGGGTATATTTTTTAATCTACATTTTTATTAATGTAACATTATGTTTTTTCAGGCAATTTCTACAATTCCGGTTGCAAGTATTAATTGAAGACGTCGGTTTAGGTTGAAAGTATGAAGATGTCGGTTCGGATAATTATTGTATATGACTTTCATCCTTAGACATATATGTATTTGTGTTACCTTGAAACTTTTGTAACTCATATATTTGGTTTATTTATATTGGTTTTAATTTGATTTTGTATATGATTTTCATTTTTTGGTATATATATATATATATATATTTGTATATATTGGGAATTTATTTAATTTCCTGAAAATTGAAAAAATAAAAGAAATTATTTTTTGGCTTAAAATACCAAAAGATGTGGTTGATACCCACATCTTTAAACATTTTGGTTGCTAAAGTTAAAGACAAGAGATGCGGTTCTTTTGTCAAAAGATGAGGTTAAAACTAAAAGATAAGAGATGCGGTTGCTTGGTCTAAAGGTACGGTTCTCTTAAACCCGCATCTTTTGAGTGTTGCCTTTTGATGCTTGGCTATAAGATGCGGGTCTAAAACCGCAACTTTTAGCTTAAATCACCGCATCTTTTGGTCTTTTGTGTACTAGTGAAGCCAAACCAATAAATGACCAATCTCTTGCTACGTTGTATGAGAAAAAACGACCACTGCTGTCGCAAAGCGAGTAGGGAAAAACTTGGTTCTCTAAGACTATGTGGTATGGGGCGGCTTGGGCTCGGCAATGGCGTCTTGGGCCGGCCAACACCGCCCCGGCCACCCCTCACGTGTATAAAACGACTAATATTGGACGGGGAAGCCGGCTCATGTGGTTGGTTGATTTGTTTGTGCCATTCAATTCAACGGTTATATGACCGTTATTAAAAAAACAAATCTCTATTTATAAATAACCATACCATTTATTTTTAAAAAAACCACACTACAACCAAAGTATATACTCTCTACTCTTCTCATTTCTTTCAAATTTATAAAAAAAAAAAAAATAATATGGATCCCTTCGACCAATATAACCCAAATAACCCGAACACCCCGAACCAAACTCCTAATCCAAACGCGAACTTCCCGTTGAGGTTTACTAGGTGTTATCGACCCGAAGTGCCATACTCCTTCGCGAACTACCAACAATCATCCTCCAACGTGTTTCAACAACTAAATCAAATGCAAATGCAACAATTTTTGCCATCGAACATGTTTAATCAAATGCGAATGCAACAACCTATGTTTACTACTACTTTTACATCAAATCAACCACCTCAACCAAGCCCTTCAACACCACAAGTAGCTCGTCCCATGAGGCTCGATGACGAGGAAGATGATAATGAGGACGAAATTATTATGGAAACACAACCATTACCACCACTTAAAAAAGGCAAAGGAAAGGCGAAGGGTAGTCAAAAATTGCCTAAGAAACTATGGACGGGAACCGAAGTTGAGGCGTTGGTTCTAGCGTGGCTAGAAACATCCACATGCCCCATTGTATGTAATTACTTTACTACGTTTTTTATTACATTTGTATATTATTACAATGTTTTTTTGCATAATATTTAATTATTACTTTACTACTAATAATAACATTTAATAACTTTACTGCTTGTAAAAATTTTAGGTACCAACCAAAATGGCACCGGTTTTTTGAAGAAATGTACAAGCAACTTTCACAAAAGAATGGAAGCACCTAAGCCCTACCGAGACTTAGACTCGGTTAGCGGCAAATTTAGGAAAATAAACATGGCGTGTATATTATTTGCCGGTTTCTATAATCAAAATTAAGTCGAACCCCCTGGTGGATACAACGAAAGTATGATTTTTAATGACGCTATGAATAAGTGGAGTGATACACAATCGGGGGAATTCAAATTTGTTCGGGCTTGGAAACTTTTAAGAACAAACTAAAGTGGGCGACGGTCCAAACACTACTAGAAAGTTGAGCTTTTGTCACCACATTTTCGGTTACATAATGGTAGCCATTGCTCTGTAGTAGGGCTGGCAATGAGTAACCTGTTAAGACACGATAAGACCTGTTTGACTGAAAAGTACACTATTTGATTTTTTGACTTTTTTTAATACTTAGAATTAAGAGGCAAAAATCTTTCATTTCCCTTTTTTGGTACATAAAACATAAAATTGTGTTATAAACATGAGATATAAATGAGTTAAACGAGTCGTGTTCATCTTTAGAATTTGATTTGTTCGCGCGCGTCAGAGACCTGTTAACCTGTTAGGGACACGATTTGCCAGCCCTACTCTGTAGCCACCATTTTGCAACCAAAAATGCGGTAGCAAAAAACACGTGTATGTTGCTCTAATGTCACCAAATAGCTACCACTTTTGTATTTTGCTACCATATTTTTGTCACCACAAAAACGGTTAAAACTATTGTTACCGCTCCTATAATGTTTTAGGAAGGTCTTTTGCTACCGTATTGGTACCATTTAGCCACCAATATTGCCACCAATTAGACACCATTTTTATTGAAAATTTACATTTTTTTTGTAACCGTTTTTGTACCATTTAGTTTGCAACCATTTAATCACCGCTTTCATTGAGAATTTACTACCATTTAGCCATCACTTTCATTGAAAATTTTCTACCATTTAACCACCACTTTCATTGAAAATTTGCAACCATTTAGCCACCATTTTCATTGAAAAATTGATACCATTTAGCCACCACTTTCATTGAAAATTTGCTACCATTTACCACCACTTTCATTAAAAAGTTGCTACCATTTAGCTTTGCTACAGTTTTTTTTCCTGCTTTTTAATTCAATTACATTTCAAGAAAACTATATTATATATAAAACAATCAAATAATAAAAAATCTCAATTTATATAAAACAAATTTGTTACAGTATTTTCAATTTTAAAATCATATAAAAACTCAAATAACCGAAATTATCCATGAAAAACTTCAAAACATTCATGTCTAACTGTTTATAGCCTATTTTTGACCAATAGCTGTCAACATTGCTTCAATTTGTGCCATTCTATTAAGCACAGCCTCTTTATCCGCATTATCCTTTTCTTTTTCAGCCACCAAGCCCGCAATAATTCCTTCAAACCTTTCTTGATCTTCATCTTTTTCCTTAACAAGCTCTTTGATAACCAAGTTCAACTTTTCAATCTATAAAACAAGCAATGAATAGAGTCAAAAAGTCAAAATTAACAAAAACTAATAACGGCTCAAATGAATTACACAATAACATAATCCAATTTTGAGTAATTCTAGTGCTAGAAGCTAAATAACATGTTCTGATATATTTACATACTATTACTAAGAATAAAATTTAACTTAAACAATCTGCAGAGATTGTCTAATCAACTCAATAAGAAATTCCTAAACATTCTCAATACATCAAAAGCGAAATATATTTATAAGTAATAAGTAGCTAGATTGATCCCATGCGTAAGGCACGTCAATTGTAGGACATTTGAGGGATTTTTTTAAGTTTTAGTATCATAATATATGTAACATGCTTTTTAGTGCGTAGGAAAAGGCAAAAAAAAAAAGGTGGTGCATACAAAATTATCGCAATTACATGGTTAGCTATTTTAAAAATTAGCATTAGTTGATGTCAAAATAATGTCAAGAAAGGATTTAAATTGTTGTTAAATTGCGGCTAAAAAATGGGTCAAACTGCTATTAAAAATGGACAAAAAATGCAGCAAAATTAGTGACAAAATTGATGTAAAAATGGTTTCAATATTGCTATAAAAATGGGCTTACAATGCAACCAAAATGGTTTCAAAATTGGCGTTAAAATGTATGCCAACAATAAATTAAAACGACCTGGTGAGGCTCATGAATATAAACTTTTAATCAACCCTAATCATGAACAACCTATAATAGCCCTACTCATAAACGGCTCTAATCATGACAATTGACAACTCGCAAACTATCGAAACTGCCATAATCATGACTAAAAAATATAACTTACATATTTTCTTGTGTCGTGTCATCGTAGTTCGCGGGTTGGTTGTCTCATTAGGTTTAGGTATCAAGAATCATCAACATCTATGATGGACGATAATATACTTTATAACTCTAGAACATACAACCCTAGATTTGTGTTAAAGCAAGGAATCATGTTCATGACACTAGAAATTAGCACACGATCAATTAACTAAAATGACTTCAACATAAGATTAATCGCAATTCAACACAATTGTTTGACATTCAAAAGCAAATAAAACATAGAAAATACCAAATGTTTAGAACCCTAGAATCAAAGTTTACACCCAGATATTAATAGAAGTTTTAGCCAAGCATTGCCATAGAAATCATCAAATGTTGTGTTCTTAGGTCTTCAATCTTCAAAATTATAATGAAAAAAATGATAAAATTCATGGGTTGGAATCATTGGAGATGAATAGCAATGATGAAGATTCCCCTAAGTTCCTCCTTGCAGGCCAATCATAGCCCTTAGTCAAAGTCCACCATTAATTCTTCCTTAAAACAAGCAAAGTTTGAATTCTTTTTCCTTGATTTTCACTTTTACGTTTTATATTATTATTATTATTATTATTATTATTATTATTATTATTAATAGTAGTAGTAGACTTCATGCATGTTACTTGCTGCTCGGGTCTCGAATATAATTTCTAATTTTTCCGCCCTGCTTCACAAGAGCACCTACCAAAAGTATAAAATAAATAAATAAATACATAAAGTAACCAAAAAGTAAAAAATACATACAATACTAAACTGATAAAGTACAAGCCTAAAACTAATAAAAATACTATCTAATCAACTAAAAAATATACAAAACTGACAAATAAATGTGATGCATTTAGCAACACATCAATAGGCCTCTAAGTTAGGTCCCTACATCATGTTATCGTGACTTATATTGTATCATAACGGACAATAACAAGTGGTACATGCCCTAGTGACCATTATTGGTTTAATTAACTATCATTGGATATAATTGACGATCATTGGATCTAATTAATGATCATTGGTTCTAATTGACCATCGTTATGCCTATTGAGCATCATCGGGTCTAATTCACCATCATTGGGTCTAAATGGCCATCATTGGGTCTAAGTGACAATGATTGGATTTAACTGACCATCATTGGATTCAACTGGTGATCATTGCTTTAATTAACCATCATTTGAACTAATTTATCAACATTGATCTAATTGACAATCATTGGTTCTAATTGGCCATCATCGGGCCTAATTGACCATCATCGGGTCTAATTGGCCATCATCGGGTCTAAACGACCATCATTGGGTCTAAGTGGCAATGATTTGATCTACCTGACCATCACTGGCCTAACTGACCATCATTGGATCTAATTAGTCATCACTGGGTGTAACTGACCATCATTGGATCTAACTGACCATCATTGGGCCTAACTGACCATCACTGGATTCAACCGACCATCAGTGGTGTAATTAACCATCATTGGATCTAATTGACCATCAATGGATCTAAATAACGATCATTGGTTTTAATTGACCATCATTGGATCTAACTAACCATCATTGGGCTTAGCTGACCATCATTGGATCCAACCGACCATAATTGGTGCAGTTAACTATCATTGGATCTAATTTACCATCATTGGATCTTATTGATGATCATTAGTTCTATTTGACCATCAACAGGCCTAATTGACCATCATCGGGTCTAATTGACTATCATTGGGTCTAAATAACCTTCATTAGGTCTAAGTGACAATGATTGAATCTACCTGGCCATCTTTGGGCCTAACTGACCATCATTGGATTCAATTTATCATCATTGGATGTAATTGACGATAAAATATTTATAGTTACTAGTTTTGTTTCTTTTAATTGAAAGTGTGGCAGGGTAGTTTTAGAAAAAAGTGTAGTTGTAGGCCTATTTTGGTGTAGTGTTAATTATCGTAGCTAATATGGTAGCAATTTAGTCTCAAAATTTACCACTGATTAACTATCATATATATATATATATATATATATATGCATTACGCTTTAAAATAGGTCCCTAAATTTGATACCGCTAAGGTAGTCACAATTCAATAGGTTTGTTGTTTTTTTATAATTTATTATTTTTTTACTTCTTTCTTATTATTTTTCTCACGACCATAAAAAATAAACGGTGTCAAAATTTGCAACCGATTAGTTACCTTATCTTATAATACATATTATCTTGGCTAATATGGTAGCAATTTAGTCTTAAAATTTATCACTCATTAGCTACCATATATATGCATTACGCATTAAGACATAGGTCCCTAAATTTGCAACCCCTAAGGTGGTCACAATTCAATAGATTTGTTGTTTTTTATAAATTATTATTTTTTAGTTCGTTCTTATTATTTTTCTCACGAATTTACCACCAAAAGTAAACGGTGTCAAAATTTGCAACCGATTAGTTACCTTATCTTATAATATATATTTTGGTGTAAAATCGGTTGCTAAATTTGCTACCATTTTTGTAGGTAGCAACTTATGGTGACAATAGCCCAATTTTCTAGTACTGAAAACTCCGTGGTAAAAGTAAAACGTAGAAAGACAAATGCTAAAGCTTCACAAGAGAGAAGCTCGAGTCATCGTGTGGTAATCGGCATCAACAAGGAAGCTGAGTTTGATATCCCGATCAAGGAGGCTCATCGTCCAATAGGTTTGTCCTTTTTTAAAATTTATTCTACATGTTAATTAAAAGTTATTATATTCTTATTTCGGTAAATTAAATAGGTCGGGATAAAGCAAAAAAGGAGACGGACACCAAAAAACAAAGCGGGTCGGGGAGCGGTAGCGCAACGAAAATTGACGTTTTGACGGCTCAGATCGAAGCTTTCAATCGAGTCAACGAGGAAAAGCTAAAGGTGAAGAATGAGAATCTCAAAATCGAAGAGGCGAAGATTTTAGCAATCGACACATGCTCCATGCTCGAAGCGAGGCGTCAACTTATTGAAAAATTACAAGAGGATATCATTAGCAAGTATAGCTAGACGGTTGGCCAAAATCGTCCTTGAGGTTTGGCCAGTTTTGTTACATAAGTCCAAAATTGAAACTTTTTACACATGGGTCCTTCTGTTTTACATTTTGTTTTCAAATATGTCCCTGACACTAAACCAAGTTAAGTATTGTCGTTAACTCTGAGGCTATTTTTTTTTTCTTTTTAGCTGCCTCCTTTTTACATTTGGGTATTTTTGTCTTCTGAGGATATGAATAACTCTGTTTAAATTGGGTTTTGAAAAGGGGACAGCCAAAAAGACAAAAATACCCCCAGAGTTAACAACAATAGTTAACTGGGTTTAGTGTCAAGGACGAATTTGGTAACAAAATGTAAAACAGAAGGACCCAGATGTAAAAAGTTTTAATTTTGGACCGATGTAGCAAAACTAGCAAATCTCAGGGACGATTTTGGCCACTAACTCAATTTAAGGTATCGTTTAGTTTGTATTTGTAATGTCGACTTTAGTTTTAATATTATATGACTTTGTTTTATTTGTAATATTTTTTTTAATATTATGTGACTTTTTATGTTATTTATTTTAATTATTTACTTATATAAAAATTAGAAAATAAAAAATAAATGATGGCCAATAGGAGTGGAGGACTACACAAAGAAGAATACCCTCATACCATTGGGGTAGTCTTCAAGTTGTCTAAATAAAAGGGTGGTCCACTTTTTGATAACATGATGACAAGACTTCCTAAAATGGACCTCTACTACACCACATGTAGACCCTAGGTAATGGTTAATGTCCCTAAGAGGCATTTTTTGATAAATCATCATTATAAAGCCCCTTTAAAAGATTTGTAATGGTTATAACCTATTTTAATGCCCTTTTAATCACTACTTTCTTTTTTTTTTCTTTCTTTGAGCATTATACTAGAAATGGCTCTCCTTTTTCATGCCCTATAATACCCACATAATGTTCATTACACATGACAAAAATCTATCATTAATATGAACACACAAGGATTATTACACTTTATTTAATATAACTTCCATATAATACAAACAACCCCTCTTATTAAACAGAACATCAACATGATTAACACAAACGAAACCCCCCATAAACCCTATAATATAACTGATAACTCGATAGCAGCAACTAGCAATCACTTAATATCATCACCAACAAACATAACCAGTTAACCACCCAACTAGCACACTGCAATTACTAGTCAGAATCATAATCATAATCAGAATCCGAATCCGAATCAGTTTCAGGATCATTTCGATACCCATAACCACCATAGCGGTTGTTGTACACCACATTGCGAACCTTCTGCTCGCTATAAACCTCGGTGTAACCATTTCGATTTCCAAACCTAACGGTTTGGCTTTGTTTGTATTCGTTCCTGGTTCCACTGGTTCCATTCTTCCACTGGAACTCTCCTGAAGACGCCTTCTCCACGTTTGTGGATCGTTTGTAGGACCCGGTCTGTTTGTCATGGAAGTTAATTTGTGATTTTGTCTGGTAACTACCTTCTCCTGTGCCACCTTTTTTTACCGGTTGCATCATACCAATGTAACCTAGAGTTTCCACCACCGGTTTAGAAGATGATGGCGATGAGGAAGTCTTGGATCCGTTCATGGTTATTAAAGTCTTAGATCCGTTCATGGTTATTAGTTATCTGTAAGCAACAAACCATATAGAACAAATAATAGTTTAAATAAAGAGTGAAAAACATGCATGGATAAGGCTCTGAAATGTTTTAAGGGGCTATAGCTATACTAGTATACTACACCAACACCCTAACTTCCTAATCTCACACTGTTTCACGTCATCAAACGACATTTAAACGATGAGGAAATGGCCATTCAAATTCCATACATTCATACATTCATGATTTGACACACATACCTACGAAGGGCCGGCCATTTGACATATACTTAAACGGCCGGCCGTTCGAAATTAATGGGCCCTGTTTTGACATGAATTAGTGTCCCAAATGACCGTTCAACTACACACATGTGAACCCCTATTTCACATATACCAAAAAGGTTATTTGGAATTCAAGGGCCCATAATTTGACATGAAGTATCTTAAACGGTCATTTGATTCAAACTCTAAATTAAGGCTATTCAATGAGTGTGTGAGATTAGAATACAAGGAGTGTGATATAGTCGACCCCTTTAATTTAACAACAGAAATTTATTATAAAAATAAATAAATAAATAAATGGGTGAGAAAGTAGATGAGGACCTTGGTTGTGTAAGTAGGAAACTGTGAATTGATAAAGAAGGAAATTAAGTCGAGTGCTTATTTGTAGGGAATGTGAGGATTGGAGCGCACGCTTCCGTTAAATGTAACGACGAGAAACGTTAATTTCTCCACTCACCCCCTCCCTCCAATGCTTCCAAATAAGCTAGTACAGACAGTCTTTTTGAAAGGTGTGGGATACACTTCGGAATAGTTATTATCACACTTTTAAAAGAAAAAGAAAAAGAACAAGAAAAAGAAAAAGAAAGGGTAATTATTGTTGAGTAAATTGACCTCATCTAATTGTATATATGTGAACCAGATGGAATATGCACATTTAAGTGGGTATGCTTTTGGCCACACATACGGTCAAATCATATCAAATCGTGTTGGGTTCCGATTAGTATTAGGGGAAATGGAATCTAATAATCCCAACTTTGGGGATTGGAAGATAACAGGCTCAACTTGAACGTTGTAAGATAACAGTCCCAACTTGTCAGTATTTTATTTTGTTGGTCCTAAACTAACCTCAGTTAAGTTTTTCTGTTAAATGCTGACGTGGACTGCCACGTGACGTCTGACGTGGCCAATCTGTCCCACTTGGCAAAAAAAAATTGGACCCTCTTTATTCACTTGGCTTTTTTAATTAAAAAAACTTTTAATTATAAAAAACTTTTAATAATAATAAAAAAGAATTATATATATATATTATACACACATACAATATATACACACACACATATACACACTATCTTTCATCTCTCTCTTCTCTCTACCACCCACCATCACCACAACATCACCACCAACCACCACCACCATAACCATCACCACCAACCACCACAACCGCTCCCCACCAAATTAGGGCTTCTTCCACCACAAAACCATAACCAAACGAAACCATAACCATACCAAAACCACCATAGCCACGACTATCACCACCCCCACCGTTATCCTCCACCACGAAACCATAACCATACCAAAACCCCAAACCCAAAAGACACCAACAAACAATCAGCCACCAAAAACCGTCATACCCAACCCCATAGCGGTTGAGGTGGAGAACCGAGGAAGGAATCGGAGGCAGCAGTGATGGGTCCGGGTCACAACCAGGGTTTTGACTAGGATTCAGGTTAGAGTTTTGATTCAGGTCCGATTAAGGATTAAAGGTGAATGGTGGTTGTTTACCAAGGTCACAGAGGTGGGTTTTGGTGGCGGTTTCGTTGGTGTTTGATGTCGGCGATAGGGATTCAAGGCTCCAACTGAAGGTTCTCCTTCCTCGACAACTTCAGGTAGCCTCGTTTACTTCCTTATCCCAATCCTTCTGGAGGTGGTTGCAGATGGCGGCGGTTGAGGTGGTTGTTGGTGGTTGTAGGTGGGGTTTTGTGGAGGTGGTTGCAGATCTGGTGGTGGTGTTTGTGGTGGTGGTGGGTGTCGTCGGAGATGGTGGTGGTGGACGGTGGTGGCAGGTGGTGGTTTTTGTGGTGAAAATGATGAAGATGTAGGGGTATATATATAAATTCTTTTTTATTATTATTTAAAGATTTTTTTTAAATAATTAATAGATTTTTTTAATTGAAAAAACAAGTGGGACCCACGTTTTTTGCCAACTGGCTAGATTTTGCCACGTGGACTGCCACGTGGATTGCCATGTTGGTACTTAGCAGAAAAACTTAACTGAGGTTAGTTTGGGACCATTAGAATAAAATACATGGCAAGTTGGGACTGTTATCTTACAACTTTCGAGTTGGGACTGTTGCCTTCCAACCCCCAAAGTTGGGATTATTAAATTCCATTTCCCCTTATTATTATTATATGCAAAAACATTAATAGAAATGTTTTTATAATTATAAGGATCATCAACTTCTTTTAACATTCCCATATCGAAGATCTTAATAGGATTCTTTAATCATGTAAGAGAAACCCAACGTGACGGATTGGATAGCACCAGGTGTGCGTTTTGGTGTGTGTTTTTGTGGGTAAATAGATCAAAACTGTGTATGGCGCTATTATCCCCGGCTACACAAATTCTTTTCGTGTTTATTTCGTTCGTGATGTGTGTTTATTTCTTTTCTTAGGGGGGCCTTATTGTGTAGGAATGATAAGTTAAACCAGCAAGTTTTTCGGTTTAGGTTTTGTTTGAAATACTGTTGAAGGCTGCAAGTTAAAGATGCTAGAGTTGTATGTTTCAAGATGCTACTTTGACTAATCTGTGAGACCTATTTGATTGGGAAATGAAGTTTGGTTTGATGGAGTGTGCTGAGTTTTGCACCTGGAATGGTTGCCGAAGTATATTAGCATGTCTTGTTCAGAAAGTTCTACCCCTATGCAATTTTTAGATTGGCGAATTAATATGGCGGATCAACAACATGTCGGCCCTGCTTCTAGTGCATAAAACACTGCAGTTTTTGGTTGGATTTTGGCATTCGCATATGGTGGATTAACTAAAATTTTAGACCTGTCTTTGCTACACATAATCGGTGGATTAATAACAATTGTGGCCCTGTTTTCGCTGCACAAAACGCTGCAAAATGGGTGGGCTAATAACAATCGCATGTGGTGGATTAACAACCATTTCGGTCCTGTTTTTGGCTGCACATTATTGGACAACTTGCTTGACTTACATCTGCAACTTTTGGTTTTAAGATGCTTCAGCTGTGCAGAATCTTTGCAAGCATTAAAGGAACAGTCCAAAGTTTTGGTATAATGAAGCTAATTTTGTGGAAATGTGGCGATCTAGATGTTTGAAAGGTGCCCGAGGTTATGGTCGAAGATAATGAAAGGCTTATCCTCTAATGAATTCAGTCCAAGTGGTTCCGGTTGTTTTTGGTTTTCATAGTTTTTCGTTAGGAGGGTGTAGTTTTTGTATTCGATTGGCGAGTGTCATGTATGTGTATCTTTCTTTTATCCCGGTTTTCTAAACCTCTGATTAGGAAACTTTTTGTACTCGCTAACGTTTTGATTTTTCGTGTGGAATAAAAGTATCTCCTTCTCCGTTAAAAAAAAAGAGAGAAACCCAACGTTCGGTTGACTAGTTAATTGTGATTAATATGATGGTTACTTGTCATTAATGTGTAATGCAAAGGATGTATTATTGATCAATATATATGCATTGCCCATGAAAGATAATTTCATGTTTCACAATTCCTTCTTCTTGTAGTTTACATATATATATTCTAGAGTGTATTTTTCCGTGAAAATCCGTTACACGGTTGACAATTAGTACTTGTGATTTACTCATTTTACTATTTTCATACATATTTATTGAAATTATACCAACCATTTCTAATAAGTGAAACAATACGTACTAACAATTTGTAAAAGCTGGTACAAATAATGTAATTTATAATAAATGAGTTGACGCTAACCCGCACATTGCAGCGGGATGTTATTATGAATGTTTTTATTATCATTATATGAAATGCCGACATTCTGAAGTTTATGATAAACATTCTATTCATTTTGATTTCTCTCCGACCTATACAACGCCGTCGTTCATGAATATAATAAGACTTCTATATATTGCATCTAGTTATAACATGAATATAAAAAGTTAAAAACACTATAGATGTAAAGCTGTATTAATATAGAAAATGGTTGTGATGTAAAAATGAAATCCAGATAATTATAGGTTAAACTTGGTTAAGGTTTAAGATAAAAAAAATTGTTGCCTACGACAACCCATAAATGTAATTTAAAAAAAAAAACTAAATATTCAAATTCAAATTCAAATCTATATCTATATATATATAATAAACCAAAGCATTTTTAATGACATGTCATAATATTATGCAATCTCTCTTTTGAAAGATGTCACATAGAATGTGATGTGACAACTTTAGACCAATTAAAAAAAAAGAAATAAATATGGTTTAAATATGATTTAATATAATCTATTAAATACCTAATCTACTAAATGTAAATATTAAAACTTTATTATTTTCTCTCTCATGTTTCCTCTCATAACTTTTAAATGTTAATATCTTTTATATACGAGATTTTTTAAAGAAAAAAATTACACCAAATTAACGAGCGTTTTATTATCTTTTCAACAACTATCATAGTGCTATATAAAAAACGGAGAAAAAAACGACTATTTTTTGTAACCCGACAGGTATTGTGTCAGGTTTGGAATTAGTTTAAAAAAAATTGTGGGTTTGGGTCGGGCCTGGAATTAGGTGATACCTGACCCAATTACCTTTTTTTTTTATATTAGAATATGATAACTTATGACAGAGATTTGTTTAAAATAATAATAATAATAATATTCGTTAATCATATATTGGCGGATGCTATTTTTATAGTTTAGATACTTTTAATTTTATTCACTAGGGGTGAGCAGATGGGGGGTTCGATCGAGAAAACAAGACTGAACCAGAACCAACCCGATAGACCTGAATATATTACATTGATCCCGAAAGTCAAGTCTCCTTTGGGTTTACGTGATTATAGGCCTATAACTCTAGTGGGGATGGTGAGCAAGGTTATTTCTAAAGTTATTGCTAATCGAATTAAAAGAGTTTTAGGCCAAGTCATTTCGGAGAATCAATCGGCGTTTTTGGCTAATCGTTTCATTCTTGATGGCCCGCTTATGGTCAATGAAGTGTTGGGTTGTTTGAACAAAAGACGGGAAAAAGCTTTTCTTCTCAAATTGGATTTTGAGAAGGCATATGATAATGTGAATTGGAACTTCTTGGTTTCCATATTAGCTCAAATGGGTTTTCGATCGGAGTGGTGTAATTGGATCAAGGGTATTTGTTCATCCGCGCGAGCCGCCGTTCTAGTAAACGGGTCTCCCACTTTTGAGTTTAAATGCGAAAAAGGTCTCCGTCAGGGTGACCCGTTATCTCCATTTTTACTTTTAGTGGTGATGGAAGCGTTATCGTGGATGCTTAACAAGGCACAAGACATCGGTATTTTTAAAGGAGTACGGGTAGGCGAGGGTGAAGGAGAACTTACACATCTCTTTTATGCGGATGACGCCCTCATTATGGGGGAATGGTCAAGTGATAATATCCGAATATTGCTAGAGTGCTTCGGATTTTTTATATATGCTCGGGCCTTCGTATAAATATCCATAAATCTAATATTTTCGGGGTTGGGGTGGAGGATTGTGAGGTGGATAGTATGATCGAGTTATTGGGATGTAAACGCGGTACTATTCCGTTCAAATACCTAGGTATTCAAGTGGGCGCAAAAATGACTCGGATTTGTAATTGGGAGCCGGTGGTGGAAGTTGTTCGAAATCGTCTTGCTTCATGGAAGGCGAAAACATTATCAATTGGTGGGCGTTTAATCCTCCTACAATCGGTGCTTCAAAGTTTACCGATTTACTATCTCTCTTTATATAAAGCGCCATGTGCGGTGATTGAGTCCATTGAAGCCATCATGAGAAAATTCCTTTGGTCGGGCACTAGTGTTGAGAAGAAAATCCATTGGGTTGCGTGGGACATTGTCACTAAACCGAAGAGTAAAGGGGGGTTAGGAGTGTTTAAATTGAAAGATGTCAATGACGCCTTACTCCTTAAATGGACTTGGCGATTTAAGCAAGAAGAGGCGTCCTTATGGAAAACTATTGTTAAAGGTTGTCACGGTTCCGGGAGGCAGTGGACGCTTCTCCCTTGCATTTTTTCTTTATCTGGCTGCTGGAAAAAGATCGCTACAATTGGAGACAGGAGAGACCCGAATGGTGTACAACTTAACTCTTTTTTTGCAGGTGATCTGGGCGACGGCAACTCGATTATCTTTTGGAATGACCCATGGCTTGCAAATATCCCTCTTCGGCTGCAGTACCCCAACTTATTCAGATTAGAAAAAAATAAGTGGGCGATGGTAGCGCATCGAATCAAATGGAACAATGGTGTTAAGACTATGCAGTGGGAATGGAGGATGAATCCAGCGTCCGAGATCGAAATTGTCGAATTATTTAGTCTTCTCAACAATGTCCACGATATTAAATGGAAAGGAGGAAGAGATTCTTGGAAGTGGATAGCTGAAAAAGATGGTATGTTTACTGTGGCTTCGGCAAGACGAGTTTTGTCTAACGTTCAAGGAGATCAAGATGGCTCAACGGTCGATTGGAAGAGTTGGATTCCTCTCAAATGCAAAATCATGATATGGAGGTTGTTTAGAGATCGTCTTCCTACAGTGGCGGAACTCATGAAGAGAGGTGTTCTAGGTATTCAACCGCTTTGCAGCTTGTGCAACGAGTCAGTGGAAACAGCGATCCATTTATTCACGGCATGTTCTTTTTCTCAAGAGGTGTGGTATCGCATCGAATCTTGGTGCCGTATGCCGCATGGGTATTTTTTAGAGCTCGAAGACATAGTGAAAGCAGTGAAGACGCACTCTAGACGCAAAGATAACAGATACATACTCCTTGGCATAGTTTACACGACGATGTGGACGCTTTGGAATGAAAGAAACAATCGGATCTTCAACAAAATATCGCGGAGGCCTATCGAGATTGTGGAAGACATTAAAGCTAGGTCATTTTTTTGGTTGCGTCATAGATCTAGAATTAAAAATGTTGTGTGGAAGACTTGGTGTTTGTGTCCTGTGGATTGATGTATTCGTTGTTTCGTTTGTCGGCTCGTAGGTCCTCGCTTTGAGGACTCTTCGAGTGCGTGTTTTAATGAAGTTTGCTTTTCAAAAAAAAAATATATCACTAATTTCAGGTTACAGGTCGGTCGTATCTGAAATTGAAGTAATCAACTACATTAGGAAATTTGACTTGGTGAGTATATCTATGTTTGAGAGAAATTATGTGGTGAACTTATACATTGTTACAACAAGCAACTATTGTTCCCCCTCTTTGTGGCCAGTTTCCTTGGGGCGGGAGGGGGCGACTGCATCCCCAAAATTTTCACTCATAAATTCTGATTATAACGTATCAGTATAAATTTTTTTTTGTATATACGGTTTCGACCCCCCGTAACCGGTGACTTCCGACCTCCTAAGATTTTCGCTCAAGCTTCGCCAATGCTGCTCTTTCCAAGGAACTGGGTCACACGCATAACAAGTTAGTAACATTAGACATAAGTCACATAACACAAACCATTTTTTAATATATTGTCCAACACAGTATATAAGTCATCTGATCCCAAAAAAATATACCTAATATTTAACGTCGTATCCATTACTCAAAGCACAAAAGCCAGTACCGTGTTTTTATTAGCAAACGTGTTATAATAGATATCAATTGCTTGTTCTCCAAGATAAGATCCACTATTTACCCATTATCTATCTTTGTCACTATGATACTTCATGATGAATTAGTGAGTCACACACTCTCTGATTAGCCTTCTTTGCCTACAAATTCAAGAAAAGGCAATGCATATATAAATACGATGAAGGTTAGATATGGACTCAACTTGTAGAAAGACCGAAAACATTGAATTTAGGGAGTAACAACATACTTCCTTCTCCCAGTTTGTGCATACAGTCAAAATAAAAAGAAATAACGCTTGAGCTAATAACGCTGCAATGATCCCTAACCATAATCCCTGCATAATTAATAGAAATTACATACTAATAGGGTTGTAAAAATCGCAATTAGTCACCGATTAATCGTTGATTAATTGCTAGTCCTCAGTTTACTGATTAATTTTGGGCTAATCACTCAATTAATCGGTGTCAGTCCAGGCCGGGTTGCAGAAATCGCGATTAATCACCAATTATTCGGGCCTAAAAAACGCAAAATTAAGTAAAAAATGAATTCGAACGGGTCAAAACTGGAGCAAATCGATCAAATAAAACAATTTCTTACCTCCAAATTGCATGATAATCCATGATTTAGAACCAAAATCGATGAAACTCCATGAACCCTAGTTGCGTCTGATGGTTCCATATAGGGGTGTCAATCGTGTCGGGTTGATGGGTTGGCGGGTTTATGGGTTGCGGGTTGGCGGGTTGATGGGTTGAAATGTGCAACCCGAACCCGACCCATATTATTATTCGTGTCAAATATTTCAACCCTAACCCAACCCACATAAAATCCGGGTCAACCCGAAGATGACCCGTTTAACCCATATTTTTAAATGAGTAATACATGTTAATGAGTTATAAGCGGGTTGTTGGGTTGTAAGCGGGTTATCAATAAAATGTTTAATGGTGAGTATATAAGTGTGACAAATAAATAATACAGTGTGCCAAAAATAATACAATTATAACTAACCATGTACAAAGAAATGGAAAAAAAAAACAAAAATATAATATATTTTTTTCTAAATACTTAAACGGGTTAACGGGTCAACCCATTTTATATATGTGTCAACCCAAACCCGACCCGTTTTTTTAAATGGGTCGTGTTAGTTGACCCGAACCCGACCCATTTTTTTAAACGGGTCGTGTTAGTTGACCCAAATCTATTTTTTTTCGTGTCGGGTTCGGGTCGGTTTTCGGGTCGTGTCAATAATTGCCGCCCCTACCCAACCCTCCTATGATAATCCATACGATGAAAGAAGAAATGGGGAGGAAAAAATGGAATATGGTATATGATGAAGGTGATTAGGTTTATTTAAGTTTAGGTGTTTTATAATTTAACACCCCCTCCCCAACCCTCCATATTCACTAATTTATATTTGGCCCTTAAACTTTTAAATTTATAAATATAAGGTATAAAAGTAACATTATATATGTAAAAATTTGAAATATATATATATATAGGGGATGGTTATAATAAAAACCCTCCAAAATGAGTAAACCATGTAAACCCATTTGTAGCCATTGATCTAAAGTGATCAATGGTCTAGATTCATTCTATATTATTTTAATATATTTATTAAGGTAAAGGACAAAAAAAGGGCACAATGGTCAAATGCCATTTTTCTGAAAAAGCACATATGACAAGTGGACCCCACACATGTCACATCATCTCTCTCATACTTTTGTGACCATTGTCCTAAATCTGCCAGATACCCGTGTTACATATGTAACATGTGTTGTGTTACGTAGGTTAAAACTGAGTTGCCAGTGTATATTATTTAAAAAATGCTGATTTATTTATTTTTTTTTATTATACCATGTTTTTTTTTCGTTTTATTGTACCAGCACCAGAATTGTTGCATACATAACGAGAATTAATATGGTTATAGGCATTTTGTTACTTACAAAGTGCTAAAACCAAACAAAACGGTCATTACAAAGTGCTAAAAACTTTATTGATCAAAAAATATTCAAATGTACACAAGAATTGTTTCTTACAAAATGCTAAAAAACAAACAAAACGGTCATTACAAATCAACAAATGCTAAAAAAAAGTATCATAAATAAAAAAAATGTCTACACTTCATTCTTGATAATCATCTTCATCTTTAATGCAAAAAATATGCTCACCTGCAAAAATAAAACAAAAATCATCAATTTACATGTAAAAGACCCCCCCCCCCCCCCGCTTAACGTATGTTAACCAACTGGATTACAAAAAAACATACGAAACTGATACAAAAAAACATTGTTTTATACATTTAGTTATCAAAGATTATCAAACATACGAAACTGATAGCAACTTAGTTCTGCTGTTACATACGAAACAGACGCAAACATAGATTTGATCCAATGATTAGTGACTTTTGTTTTAATCAATATATGGTAAAAAAATCAGAAGCTAATTTATAACAACTTAGTTCTGCTGTTACATACGAAACAGAAACTAATTTATACCATAGTTTTGTTGTTACATACGAAACATGTGCAAAAATATAGGAAACAGATGCAAACATACATTCCACACATTATAATACTCATACAAACATGCACATACTGGTAAAAAACAAAAGCAGACATATTGTTGCATATGTTAACAGACATTAAAATTCACCAATTTTGATTAAAAAAACATATTAAACAAAAGCAGACATATTGTTGCATAGAAAATAATCTGACTGCAAAAAACATATATGCTACACACGTAAACAGTCTAACATAACACAAAGATTATACGAAAATATAGACGATAAAAACACCCTAACTAAACAACAAGATACTACAAACATAAAAACACAAAACGAAAAATCATTTTCGATGTTTAACATAATAAGTCACCCAAAAATAAGAGATGCTAGTAACACACAAAAAAAACAACAATTATTTACAACTTAAAAAAATAAAAATACAGACAATACTTATGTACATGTGAAACAACAATTATTTACAAGAAAACAACAATTATTTACATGTGTAACAGGAAAAACACAGACAACACTTATGTAGTCTGCAGTAAACATAGAACAGAATTTGATATGCTAGAAAACAGAAAACATAATTTGACTGCAAAAAATAGATATGCTACACACGTAACAGGCTAACTAAACACAAAGATTATACGAAAATATAGACGATAAAAACACCCTAACTAAACACAAATATACTACGAACATAAAACACAAAACAAAAAATCATTTTAGATGGTTTAACATAATAAATCACCCAAAAAAAGAGATGCTAGTAACACACAAAAAAACAACAATTATTTCCAACTTAAAAAAAATAAAATATTAAACCACCTAACCCCCCAACCCTCCCCCCCCCCCCCCACCAAAAAAAAAAAAGAAAATAGAAACACAAAAAAAAGATATATATTAAACCACCTCCAAGCCCATCATCCTCTGATTCGTAATCCTATATAAGAAAAATATAGACGATAAAAACAGATGTGCTGCACATGTAACAGCCTAACTAAACACAAAGATCATACAAAAATATAGACGATAAAAACACCCAAACTAAACACAAAGATACTACGAACATAAAACACAAAACGAAAAATCTTTTTCGATGTTTAACATAAGCAATCACCCAAAAAAAAAATATTAAACCACCTAACCCCCCAACCAAAAAAAAAAAGGGATGCTAGAAAAAAAAAACAAATGACTAGACTATTTCAGAAAAAAAAAAAAGAATTAAGTTGGAAATAATTGTTTCAAAAAAAAAAAAAAAAAACAAATGACTAGACTATTTTCAGAAAAAACAAAAAAAGGGATGCTAGAAAAAAAAAACAAATGACATAGACTATTTCAGAAAAAAAAAACACACCAATATGTAAACTTTAATAACACACCAATATGTAAAAAAAAAACACACCAATATCTACAGATCAGGAAGGAGCAGAGGAGGATGTTGACGGCGAGAATAAAGATGATGATGCACCAGATCCACTTTCTACAGTGCTTTCTTTCTCTCTCTATATCTCCAATCTCTCTTGTTTTGATGTGCTGGAGATGTGAGAGGCAACACAGATGTGGAATGAAGCTGAGAGGACACGTTGAAGACTTGAAGATGTGGGCTGAAGGTGGTGGTGGTGGTGGCGGTGGTGGTGGTGGTGGCGGTGGCAGTGGCGGTGGTGGCAGTGGAGGTGGCGGTAGGGGTGGTGGTGGTGGGATTAATCTTGAAGATGGTGGAAGAGAGATGAAGAGAGAGAGAGAGAGGGGGAGTTGTTTATATAGGAGGGGGAGAGAGAAAATTCAAATTAGAAAAAGAGGGGGAAGGGTAAATTTACTAGATTACCCTTTTTTATTAAAATAATAGAGGTTGAGGTGGATTAATCTTGGCCACTAGTTAGGTTTCCATGGGTTTTCTCATTTTAGAAGGTTTCCATTATCCCTTTCCCCTATATATATATATATATATATATATATATAGGATTTGGATCATTTGAGAACCACCATTTAGGGAGAGAACCAAAGAACCAGTGTGAACAGGTGACATTTTTGTAAATATGAAGGTGTCTACAAAAACCCCTCCATAAAAAAATAAAAAAAAATAAAAAAAAATAAAAAAATAATTATATAACCTAAATAAATAAAAAAATAAAAAAAGTAAAAATACCAAAATGATTATTTTGCATTATTAATTCGAAAAAAAAATAAAAAAAATTAAAAAAAAATTAAAAAAAAATGGCTTGTGACGTCGTATGACGTCATCCTGATGCACATGTGCATTTCGCTGTTATATATACAGAAATACATCGTATGCACATGTGCATTTCACTATTAAATCACACTTTTGAATGAATTGTTAATTACCATACTTAAATGATTATAAAATGGACGTGATACAGATATATAAGGGGTCACAAATTCTATTCAATGGTCATTAAATGGACGCAAAGTGAGAGATAAAATACACTCGAACTCGTCAAGTGTTTAGTCATGCATATTATAACATAAATTGAAAATAAAACACGTGTATGACAACAAACATGAATAAACTTGAAACACCTCTATATAAGACCTATAAAATAAGAAACACGTACTGCATGCACATGTGCATTTCACTAATATTGTTAGATTTTTTAGTGGTTTAACTTTCGGGCATACATATATGCATGCATCATTCATCAAATAACAAAGTTTGTATACCAATTTGTCTTTATCATACAACTACATGTAGTCTCTACCAAACGTATTAACTCAATAAAACAAACGATAACAAAAAAATATCCATATTACAAACCAACTATGTTAACCACCTACATACAAAATTCTAATTATCTCACAACCTCACGTTCACCAACGTAACAAAATGTTAAACCAAACATACATTACACAAAATGTTATACAAGTTTTTTTGTTTGTTTGACAATTTCCTTATACCCAACCAAAGATGACGTGGTGTAATGCGTGTTCGTATCGGGCGCCAATTTGCTTCTATCATAACATTCTTTTGATTTGTCTTCACTGCCACCGTTTTAACCGTCATTTTTCACCGTCACAATATGTTTCCGCTTATTTGACCTCGTTTGAACCTTTCTTCTTAAATCTATATCTACATATAGGATAATCTGTGTGTTTAAACAATCAACATTTAATATTTCACAAGAAAAACTGCACATATGCACATGTGCATCTCTATATAAATGTACTAAAAAAAAAAATACCAACCTGATTCAACTCCTTGATAAACATTCGTGACATTATCAGCTTCCGCTTCTGGTATATCAAATGGATCTCGATTATAAAAATAAATAAAGAACATAACTAATACATGGAACAATGGAATACCAAGTACATCCGGACTAAATAAATAGTGCCAACCTGATTCAATTTTCTGATCAACAATCGTGTCATTATCTTCACTTGCATCCGGTAACCTTTTTGTTCATTTATCCCTCGATTGTAATACAAATGTTACTTTCTTTGATTTTTTTCTCCATCTCTTAGCTACAATTAATAAGAATGCATAAGAAAACCGATATTTCAACATGATTGCACATGTGCAACAACATTACTTTGTGAAATACAACAAAACAATTGCACACATGCATTATTGTTAATGGCCTAATTATAACAGTATGTGCTTTATCATTACTTTTAACATTAGAAACTACGTTTTGCACATGTGCATTAACAATATTAATGCACATGTGCATATCAGAAAATGGCACATCGTCCAAAACACAAATTATCCTCCTAACCGAGTGCGTGTAGGACCATTTACTTCATTTAATAAACAGCCTAAACACATCTTCCTAACCTATCTCAATAACACCTAAATATCACACAAAAGAAGCCCTAATTTGCATATCTAGCACGAACTAAATCAATGTAAACCATTTGATACCAAGTTCATCAATCTTCAGTAACCTTGACCTTTTCGGGACACGAATCATATGAATTAAGAGATTCACACAACAATCTAAAACAACATAAATTCACATGTATAATGTACTAACCAACAGATTTAATCTAACAAGCAAGAATAAGCTAAAAAAAGTTGCTCTTAGACATTCGGTTTTTCATGAAATCTAACCTCTACCTTTTCAAAACACAAATCATAACCTAAAGAAGCAATAATAAGCTACAGAAACCACAAGCTGGTATTAAACATCTAGTTGTTAGTAGAATCTAACCCTAATTTGCATACCTAACTCAAACTAAACCAACATATTCAACACACAACAATTCAATACCTACTTCATAACTAACCTCCACCTTTTCTAAACACAAATAATATAATTTCATATATTCAAACAACAATATAATAAAACAGAAATTCACATGTGCTAATTAACAGACATATTTAATCTAAACAAACAATAATAACCTACAAAAACATAATAATAATAATAATAATAATAATAATAATAATAATAATAATAATAATAATAATAAACAACGTTGGTGACTGTAACAATTGCTCCGCCTCGAAGCATTTGAGCTAGATGCCTAGATCCCCAAACACAAAATGACTATGTAGCAACAAATAATAACAGAAACTTTGAACAAAGAATAACAACGACATTCTCTTTCAACTAAAATCAATCATCACAAAGGAACTAAAATAAAAGATTAAAAAAAACTAAACACGTTACTAAAACTACCGTAACTGAATACAAATAGTAAAAATTAACAACTATGTCACGGAGAATCGAAGGTAGCGGTTAACGACGTCCATCGTGGAGAAGGTGTGAGCAGATAAATGAAATTATAAACAACGCAAATCAAATCAAATCAGATGTTACAAAAATCACCGGAATAAGGGATTTAGACCTACCTTTACTGAGAAGTTGTTGTTAGTGGTGGTGTTCTCAATTGTGAATGTAATCAATGGATTATAAAAGGGGGAAGAGAATGTTTCTTTTATTTATTTTTTTCTTTACCATATTTACAAAATTGCCCCATGTTCACATTGGTTCTTTGGTTCTCTCCTTAAAGTTGGTTCTCGTATGATCCCTACCCTATATATATATATATATATATAAATTCAATCCGATTAATCCTAATTAATCCTGATTAATCACTAGTCGGTACCTCACCGGCCGACTAGCGCCTAGCGAGTTCCAGAACACTGCATACTAAACAAGAACTACATAAGAACATGGTTGAAGAAGTTGCTAGGCGCTCCTAGGTCGGTCGACTGAGGAGTTGAGAGTACTCGGCCTAGGCAGAGTTGTACTCGGGGAGTATTCAAACTGGTAAATTATAAAGAAATTAGTTTTTGAGAGATTATATATATGCCAAATATCATAAGTTACTAATATAAACAAAATATGCATGTTCAAATACTAAATTATTTCACAATTTAATATTCAATACTTGAAAATTATTTTCATTCTGTAATATTGGAGACATAGAAATTAAGTTTTGTTTATTTTTTTAAGTCAAACAGGGTCCAAGTTGACCGAATAGTTCCGATTCTAGTCATGGTTGGTTGTGGTTGATCCGTTCCAAGTAATTAGGTGGAGCTGAGGAAAGTCGCCTCAGCAACTTACCTTGTAGCGATTACTCGGCCTCATAGACCTTGTTTCACAACATTGCATAAGAACAGTGGCGAAGCTTGACCCGAGACTTCGGGGATCGAGAGTCATCGGGGGGTCGGAAATCACTTGTTTCGGGGGGTCGAAAACCAATTTCGGGGGGTCGAAACCGTATATACCCAAAAATTTCTATACGAATACTATATAATCGGAACTTCTGAGCGAAAATTCGGGGGGGTCGGCCGCCCCTCCCCGCCCCTTAAAAGCTACGCTAGTTCATAAGAATAGAAGAATACCGTCATATATACGTACCCATAATATCATATTTCCCCAAGAAAAAAAATCATAATATCAAATATGCTCATTTTCAAATTTATGATGAACTAGTAGGATTTCTTTGTGCTTCACAGCAAGTGTTTTGTCTTATCTTTGGCTCTTTATGATATCTGTTTGGTTTTTTTATCGTACCGGTATGATACCGACATTCAGCAACTAAAAAAATATACCCAAAAGAATGTCAACACATGTTTTTCTTACTTCGACTAAAAACCGTAAATATAAAAGTTGGTATCAATACCAATATTTTTTGACCAGTATCAGTTCGATTCATTACGGTACCGTTATCATACTGACACAGTGACACTAACTATAGCTTATGACCCGTCATTATAAATCTTTTATTGAAGCGTGGATAAAAATAAACACGTTGTTGAAACTTTAACTTTAATATTTTATATGTAGTTTTTTTTTAAAACCAAAAAGTCATTTCTGTAGTTGAAAACGTAACAAAAAGTAAAGTAACAAAAACGACTCTGGCCAAAATACAAATGCAAAAAGTGTTCCTGTACCTATCAACATCTTCAATTATATATAAGAATTTACCTTTTTCTTATAAATGATATTAAGGGTATATTGTCCTTTATAAACGGTATGTAACAAAAATGGGTAGTAAGAACTTTTCGAGAAAAATGTGTGGATAGTCTTTGTGGTTTAACCAAATTTCAGATATATAACTTTTTAAAATTACGATCTTGCTTTTTGACGTTTGTTTAATCATACTCGGATAGTCCTTAGTGTGTGTGTGGTGTAGTCTTAGAATGAATGGTTGTTTGTTTTTGAGATAAGTGAATGTGAAAATGATAAAAGTACTCTTGCTATTAAAAAAGTTATAATAATTAAAAAAGATTTAATAGGTTGGGACCAACAACTATGTTTACGGTGCACCTGCACCTTTTTCACCACAATTTCACGAATTGTTCTTGAAATCCCACTTCAGTTGAAGCTTACTTCACCGTCATAGATCTGTTTCAGACCCAACTAGAAAATTGAACCTAATTGAAGCTTACCAAAATCATACTTTGTGAAATCGGTGGTGATTGATTGTTCGATCGAACATTATTTTGGGTTCCATTATCTTGAAATGGTTCACATATTAGAACCCATGTTAGGCAGTGCTGGTATTTTGCGATTGCTAAGCAATGGTGCGTGGTGTTTATATCTTTCTTGGACTCCATATCCAATGGTGATTCTAGCATTTTTGTCACCGGTAAATGAGATATGCACCGGTTTAGGTGATGGTTGTATATATACCGGATAAAATACAAAGGAGGTGGGAAGATGGTGGTTGGGACCACCTTAAATCTTTTTAATAGTGAGGGTAGTTTTGTCATTTCACACCAATTTAACCGGACTATCTAAGTGACGATTGAATTAAACGTCAAGGAGCAATAGTGTAATTTTAAAACGTTAGGGACTATAGGTAAAATTCGGTCAAAACATAGGGTATATCCGTGCATTCTCGAAATTTTATGTAATTTTGAATAGGTATATTTCACATTAACTTTTTTGGTTTGTAAATGTGATATTATAGAAGTTTTAGCGACAAAATTAGCAAAAATTGAGATAAAAAAGATAAATTTCACTACCTTCCCTCCCACATGAAGTACAAAAGCAAACAAGATCGCCGAAGGAATCCCGATGAAATAATAAGCTGCCAAGTTCACAATCGCGCCTATTTGTTGTCGCCCACTCCCTCTAACGGCCCCTACCAAAATGAATTCAACACATATATTGTAAATACAAAATGAACTGATGTAAAACTGTATAAAGAATATATAATAGTTGTGATTTTTGTGTATATGTTTTGACATTTGCATAATAACAAGCGAATAGTTCCATTGTCTGGTTGTAACTTGTAACCTGAAAGAATAGTTTGGATGCCTTCAACAACATGAGATCCTGCAAGAAGCAGCATCATTTGTGCAATGTAACTCACAACTTCTTCTTCATTACTATAACAATACCCCCATAGTTTTCGCCATAAAATCAAGTTTAATGCAACCAAAATGCCTTCAGTCACTACAGAAAACATTGAAACACATAGTGCTAGATGTGCTGCTTGTGCCCGCCCAGCTCCTAATTCATTTGAAACTCTTACGCTGCAAACAATTTGGAAGAAATGTAAACAAAGGAAGCAGGGGCGTCTTTGGGGAGGTCCGATGAGGCCAACCGGACAGGGTCCATATATCTTGAGGGCATAATTTAAAAAAAAAAAATCCTATACATATGTATATTTTTTTATATAACTCATTTAACACTTAAACTTGGGCCTAAGGGCCTATTAAATTTTCAGGGACGGCCCTGCTTGAGAGTTTTAAGTTTTAACAACTTAGAACATAGAAAATTACCTTGTGGCACCACTTAGACCAAGAGGAATCATGTAAATCATTGAGCATGTATTGAGGCTGCAACAAAACGGTTTGTTAACCAGATTAATTAAGAGGACAATTACATGCAAAGTAAAAATATCAAACATTTGGGTTGGATTCCATTGATTAACCTGATAGAAAGAACTGAGGTTTCTAGTTGTGGATTTGGAAGAAGACCAGATAGCAACACCATCATCTCAAATGACCATATCTCCAAACTAGGAAAAGAATCACTAGTTAAATAGAAGGGTACAGATTTAAAAAGCATTTTTTTTTTAACTTAAAAGTTCATTAAAAATAAACTCTTGAATTACCAGACCATAACAGCAGAAGGAATTGCAAGTTTTAAAAAGGTTGGAATGTTATAAAAAGCCTCTTTTGAGAAACCAGTCCAGGTCTTTTTACACATCGGAGAAACACGAACATATATTGCCAACAACAACACATTGATCCAAAGAGAAACTGCGTTAGCCAACGCTGCGCCTCTACTCCCAAGCCCAGATTTAAACACCATAATCCAACAATTAAGATATGAAGTAGAGTTGTAATCCCCGTGCTAACCATCATTGGAACCACATTGTTTTGAGATTGTAGAAATCGAACGTGACATTGAAGTAACGCGTTTGCAAACAGACTAGGGATCATGAATCTTGCATAGTGGCCCGCTTCGGCTGAGATTTCAGGATCTTGGCCTAGAAAAACAAGCAATGTTCCGGCGTTCGCCCATATGAAAGCAAGAGGGATGCTTGCTGATAAAAGAACAATCATGGCTCTTTGCTTATGGATTCCTAGCATATGATATTGTTTGGCCCCAAAGGATTGTCCACAAAATGTGTCTAAAGCACTCCCCATGCCAACCTATTAATTAACATAGAAGCACGCATTTCGTGATATAATTATTTAGGAACATTTTGTAGAATTATCAAGCAGTTATCAAACACGGTTGAACAAGAAAATTACAATGTTTTATATAGTCAAACAACTTGTCCCCCAAGGAAACTAATTTGAAACTAATTCAAATACCAATCTTTAATTATCTAAACAATTCAAATACTAATCTTTAATTATCTAAACAACCTATATAAATCAAAATAATAAATAAACTAAACTTTACTAAACCACTCTTAGTCTTTTAGAGATCTCATCCTACCCCCTCTTCGTCAAGTGTCAACATTCCTCGTTTTTTAATACATTTACATGTAAATAGTTGCAGTATGCTGAACATTTTATTATGATAAGTATTCTATATCACTAATAACTTCTCCATCGTATGAAGTTGGCGATGGAGCGATCGATTGTCCAACAACTTTCAAATTTAATGCAAACAATACTGGAAAACAAATTAAAGATGGAAATTATAGAAAATAATAGTTTGAAAATGAACTAACCATCAAACTGTTACCCGTGACAGAAGCAAAAGAAGTAGCCATTGAAGCACCAGAGAGAGCCAGCTCGCCCAAATGACCCACAAACATCAAAGAAATCATTGATAACCCAAAGATCAGTAGATTCACTATCACTAAAGGTCCTGCTAAGTACAACTGTTTCTTAAACTCACAAATAATCTCATCCTTGTTGTAGGATCCTTGCCGCTTTCCTGATTCTTGACCCACGAGTAGTGTTCGAAGTCCTTCTTCCTCCATTTCAACTACGAATATCTAAACTAGCTTTGTTCTATAGAGATGCATTTAATGAAAATAAAATGACTACAGATAGAGAGACATGTACACATTTTGGTTTATTTTTATTTCACAAAGTTTGAGACATCGATCAAATCATAACAAGTTGTATTATATTTTATAAATCTAAGACTTTTCTAATCTAATAAACTATATATTTAATAAGTCTGACGTTGGCTAATTTATCTAATTATGTTACATTTGTTAATTTAATTCTGTCAAAACTTTAGATCGAACTTCACAAAATTTAGTATTCTTATATAAAATTGAAGTAACTATTTTTCAAATAATATATTTAATATAAACTTTGAAAACTACAATTTTAAGATAAACGTATCTATTATATTAAGGTGAACTTTTTTCGCTTAGACTTGTGTATCATCTTCGTTTGGCATATCCTTTAACAATTCATCTTGCTCAGACGTATTTTTCTCCATTGCAGGTTCCAAGGTTTTTGAGCTATGAATGAAGCGTATGTACCTTAGAAGATAAAACACCATGCATTAGAGGCAAAGTTGATCAAAATTTGTAGATGATATTTAGTAACTTTTATTTTTTTTAATGGCAAATTTGGATCACTAACAGACCACTGGAGTATCATCGTATCATCAGCAAAACCACAGAATCATATCCATCTCCACTAGGAAATAATGCTTATACACCAATTCATGAGTAAAACCAATAAATCTGGGAAAAACCTCCTAGTGGGAATCGGACCTAGGACCAAACGGTCCCTAACGATGGGTTGTTAAGTGTTGTAAAAACACACCAGAACAGACAACAATTGAATCCATTTAACCAAAGATTAATGAGTTTATTGATGAATAAATAATTAAAGAAAATGAATTGAAATGGAAACGATTGCAAAAGATTATCCTAATTGAAGCCCTAAAATTGATTATAAAGAGCTAATCAGCTCTTAACGACTTCTAACAAACTATTTTCTAAGTTGCCCCTTTTAGTCCCTTTACTATCTGGCCTTTATTATATCTAGAACAAAATAGACAAAACAGAAGAACCAAACTTTGGACAAATGACGGAACAACCCCTGGACCTTTAACACGCCAATTATGCTATTTGACTTTTATCTTTGACCCATGATTTTGACTCATATTTCCAACAATCTCCACCTTGAGTCAACAATCATGATCAATCTCATTTATTAACCTCCCAAACAAGAATCAAAGCTTATTTCATTTAATGCTTTGATCATCAAAACAGTTGCACACACATCAGCTTCAACCTGGACTCTCTTAACATTTTGCATAGCTCATGTCAAAAAAAATTCTTTTGTTTCTGCTGAATGTACAATGATTTACAAGAGACTATATATGAATACAAAGCATAAGTTAAGGGAGAGAATCATAGGATAATTACATAGACTATTGACTGAGTATTTTACTCTAGTCAACAATGACTGTTGACAGCTGACTATTGACTCTAGTCAACAATGACTATTGACTGCAATGAATGTGATTTATGTGTGGTTAATACGTCCCCGCAAGATGGAAGATCCGTTGGAGACCCCAATCTTGGAGCAGAAGGAAAGAAATGACGACTTCGGTAGTGGTTTAGAACATCATCAAGTTGGTCCTTAGAGCTGACATGTAAAACCTTTAGGTGTCCGGCGTTGACTTGTTCACAAACAAAGTGGTAATCCAACACTATATGTTTAATGCGCGAGTGATATATTTTATTTGTGGTTGGATCGAAGCATTTGTACGCAGCTTTTGTGGAGGAGTATCCAAGAAAGATACATGTTTTGGACCTAGGTTATAGTTTGGATGTGGTATAAGGTCGAAGCCATGGATAGCAAAGGCAACCAAGCGGATTGAGTTTGGAGTACGTGGGAGTAGTGTTGAACAAGACGTCATATGGAGACTCGTTATCAAGAATGGAAGTAGGCAAACGATTGATTAGGTAGGTTGCGGTTTGAAAGGAATGGGACCAAATATGTTGTGGAAGGTGAGCATGATGAAGTAGTGCAAGACCGGTTTTAATGACATGGCGATGACGCCTTTCGGCGACACCATTTTGCTGCGGTGTGTGGGGTGGTGTGGTGTAGTGAAAGATTCAGTGAGACGTAAGATAGGAGGAGAGACCCACATATTCACCTCCATTGTCGATGAATAAAGCAACAATGGGAGTTTGTAAAAAAATTTCGATTAAAGATTTAAATTGTGAAAAAAATTATAAACACATCGGATTTGCGTTAGATTGGGTTTTTACACGAAGCTGAAGCGAGAGAGCTCAGAGGGATGGAAAGAGTTTATGCCTCAGTATCCCAGATCGTATCAGACAGACAAGATTCATCCTTTCACCTTAAAGCCTATCTGGGAGCACAAGATCAAGCCGCCAAAATGTGTTTCAAGGATTCCCATTATCCCAGTTGAACAAGACTTTTCTTCGAAGCTGTATTATTGGCACTATGATGCAGCAACCACTGAAGCTGTGATAGTCTTGAGCAACAGTCCAAATCCGTGCAGAAAGATAAGGATTTGGGATCCTATGTGGTTGATAAATTGCTCAGAGAAGGACGTAGAGACGTTGTACCAACATCCGATCATGCACTTACCAGCCGAAGCCGATCAAGCCATGAAGTTTCAAAGGGTGATCCAGTTTTGCTATGCCAACAAAGTTCATGCAGGATGTGATTGGTCAAGAATCTCAAGGGTCAAGACAACGTCAAGCTAAAGTTGAAGACGGATGATGCTGCTTGTTATTTTGCTTAGTTGTATTTGTTTATGTTTATCAAGTCTGTAAAGTTGTTTGCTTTTGATATAAACGATGTCTTTTGTTTAAGTCTGTACGTATACTAGCCTGGTCCAAGGGGGAGTCTGTTAGTACATGATGTCCCTAGGCTAGTATATCAGTTGTTTGGATGAGTTTCGGGGTGTTTGGAGACGTTTGTACGCGTTTTGGAGTGTTCGGGAAGCTGCACGCGATTAGCCAACAGTGACACGCGATTAGGGCCCTAATCGCGTCACTGTTCACACGATTGGGCCATATTTATAGGCGATTAGCACTGATCGCCTGACATGATCATGCTGATCGCGTATATACTGCTGTACGTACCCGGGAGGTATAAATAGGCCCAATCATTGCCCTAATCATCAGTTCTTGCCTCACACACTCTCCAAACACCCTCCCATGGTCTGTAAGGTCTGATTTGATCTCTGTAAACACTCGTGCTCTGTTTTTAGTGATTAATCGATAATCTTTTGACCCGTGTGTGTGTTGTGATTACTCGTTTGTCTTAGTTTCATTCTCGTATCTGTTGTTAAAGCATATTAGAGGGATTCCGCACCTCTAGTATAAACCCCGTGATTGTTGGATTTAGCGTTATTCGATCCTACAAGTGGTATCAGAGCCGAGGCTCTTATCACGGGTGTTTTAATAACAAAAACGAGCAAAAACAGGTTGTTTTTGGTGAAAAAGTTCAGATTTTTAAGCAAAAACCTGTTCTTATTTTTGAAACTTTGAGTTTTTGTCAAAAACCCATCTTTTTCAATATCTTGGTGTGTGTTTACGGTTAAAAACAAGTGTTTTTGATTAGGGTTTGCTTTAAAACTGTTTTGGTAACTTGTCTAATCATTTGGGATCAAAATACAATGTTTTAGATAAGATTTTGAGGCAAAATAGGTGATTTTTGAGCAAAAGTGCGGCAACAGATCAGATCAGGCGATTACGTAGTCCAAATCGCACAAACCTTTCATACGATTAGGGTTTTTCATGCGATCAGTCACTAATCGCTAATTATTATACACGATCAGTGCTAATCGCCTGTTCCTGTTCACGATTAGGCCTAATTGCTTGTAAGCGATTAGCCCTAATCGCCTAACCAAATCTCGTCTGTTCAAAACCCTAATCGCATATAAAGAACTAGCGATTAGGTCCAATCGCTTTACTATTCACACGATCTGCCCCCTAATCGCGTATAAAACTCCCAATTATAAGCCTAATCGCCTATAAAGGTCTGGAACATAAAATTTGACTAAGTATTGGACTATTATCATACCTTAACATATGGCGAACCCGTGGGGACATCTGAGTCAACCGAGACCTCAGTATAATCAACAAATGAACAATCAATCTAATGTACCCACGAACCCTTGGCAGTATTCAGCAGAACGTAACGCGCAACGGATGCAGCAATCGCAAATGCAAGCGAATGTTGCCGGAATCAATCCGTGGGCGCTAGCTGCTCAACAGCAAATGGTGAACACGAATCCATGGGCACTCGCGGCTGCTGCAAACTCTCAGACAAATCATCTGTCTTCAGTACTCATGAGCGACTTAGAGACGGGTAGTTCTAACAGGGCACCGAAGCTGCAGTACATGTCCGACTACCACGGTTGGAAGGGCAGATTTCAGACATATGTCGAGGGCATCGATGGTCTTGTATGGTCAGCTATCGAGACAGGGTACAGTCGGCCTTTAGTTGAGAACTCCACTACTCCGATCTTTATTGAAGACATGAATGAAGATCAGAGAAAGAAATACAACTATGAGAAGAAGGCGATGGCAGCATTGAAGCAAGCTCTTCCAAAGGACATTCTTCATCAATTCGCTCAGTGCACAACATCACAGATGCTTTGGTTAGCCTTGGCTGAGCGAAATGAGGGTAATATGAAGACGCGAAAGGTTAAAATGGATCAGCTTAAGAAGGAGTTCGAGAACTTCAATGCTATTGGGAACGAATCACTGAGGGATTTGACGGCGAGATACTACCATCTGATGTCAGAAATGTATCAGTACGGGGTCTTATATTCATCTGCGGACCTTGTAGAAAGATTTGCTGAGGCGCTACCTCCTCACTGGCATCAATGGTTGGATATTTTAAAGTCAAATAATGCATATCAGACTCTCTCCATCAACGAGTTTATTACCGAGCTGGAGAACAAGGAGATAGAGGAAATCAGGAGAGCAAATAAGGCGCTCATTCCACAGAATCCCAGCATCTATTATGGGAATCCTCTTCAGGAAACCAGTGTGGGTGGCACCAAACCACAAACTGCTTTTGTGGTTAATCCGGACCCAGTTTATGCTTTCGACAATTATGGTCCCCCAGCTGATGTTCCTCCTCCTACATATCCTTTTGGACCAAACCCGTATCCTTTGAATTATAATACTAACCAGTTTGGTGTTAACCCGTTCTCTCATCTTGCAGCACCAGCGCAGGCAACTGCAAACTTTAGTGGACCCTCTTCTGCAGGTTTTGGCGGGGCTCCAGCTACAAGTTATGGTGGATATGGAGGTGCTTCTAGTTCCAATCAAGGTGGCTATCAGACCAATACAGTCCCAGAGCAGCTGAACATTGCGGGTTTAGGAAAGGTGACTATAGAGCTAGCTCAAGAACACATGGCTCTATTGTCGACTTTGGTGAACTCCTATAGTGGACTGGTTGCTGGACAGATCGGGAATCCTCATCTTACACAGGAGGATTACTCGCAGATTGATAAGGACGACATGGATCTGATCGACATACAATGGCACTTCGCAAGCGTGGTGAGAAGGGCAAAGGATTACATGGAAAGGACGGGAAGGAGAGATGTCTTGATCAACAATAACACCAAGTTTGGGTTTGACAAAACAAAGGTCACATGCTACAACTGCGGCACAAAAGGGCATTTTGCAAGGGAATGTGACCGACCTAAGCAGCAAGGAAATCAGAATCCCTTCAACAACAACAGAGGTAATCAGAATCAGAGGCAGCAAGCTCAGGGTCAGCCTAATACTGAGCGTGCCATTGTCCCAGTCAACAACCAGAATCAGAACCAGAGGCCGCCTGCAAACAACAATCAAGGTCAAGCCATGGTTATTCAAGCTGATGAAGGCTATAACTGGAACCATCTGATCACCGGAGATGAAGCTCCTCAAGGTGGTGCAGCTTGTTTTGCTCAACAAACGTCTGTAGCACCAGCCGAAGTTGAAGAAACTTCGAGTCAGTCTGACATCATCACTTCTGAAACTGAGATGTCTGACTGTGACTCGGAGTGCGATTCTGATAGTGGAGAAGATTTGGAGGATTTGTTAGCTGAAGCAGATGCATTGATCGGTAAAAGATCGTTTCTTGTGGATGCTGACTGCACAGAGAAGAACTACGGCGAATTCTTTGGAGCTCAGAAGACAGCAGCTCACTATGCATTGATGGCCATCACTGAATCGTCAAACAAGGTAAGTTCTTCTTCTGATTCAAAATTAGATTGTGTAGAGTGTAATCAGCTGAAATTCAGAATTAAAGAATTAACTGAAGAAAATCTGAATTTAAAAGCTGATGTTGGTCCGTTGCAAAGGTCAATTGATTCCTTGAGACAAAAGGAGAAAAATTTTCTAAGTACAATTGAAAATTATAAAAAGGATGTTTCTGAACTGTCCAAAACCTTAGCTAACAAACAGATTGCTATAAATAATTACATCAATGAGGTCGAAGACACTAAGAAACAATTGGCCATTGTTAACTGTGACTATGAAAAGATCAGGAAAAAGCTTGAGAGTTATTTAAACTGCAAGTATGTCCTTGATCACATAGTTGAACACTCTGACAAGGAAGGTTTCTCCACCAGTCCCAAATACTCTCAGTGTCCACCTCCGGTGAGATTCGAAAATCACAATTTTGATGTCTTGCCGAAGGAGGAACTTGTGGACGTGGCAGCCGAGGCAGCAAAAGCTGCAGAGGCGGCCAAGGTTACTGAAGCAGCTAAACCTGCTGAAGTCACTAAGGTTGCTACTCCTGCTAAAGCTGTCAATTTGTGTGAGAAACCTGATGATATCAGTGTATATGACACTGACACTTCGGATGATGAGCTCGATGAACCTCCTAGGTATGCACCGGTTAAAACTATAGATGTTCCTCTTGCGAATCATATCATTACAACTGAAACCTTGAGTGAACTGCAACCGAAAGTGCAAACCGAGGATGGGAGGAGGATTAAGGTGTTCTATAAGTTAAAAGGGTCTGAAAAAGTGTATGCTGATGAGGAAGTCCCTCTCAGATGTATCACCCCTGGTCTTGTTGCCAAAATTTGGCAAGAATCTGTCATTACCATAGAAAAGGAAACCTGGAGTAAAAACAAGGGTAAGGGTAAGGGTAGAAAGGATCAGGGAAATCAGTCTAATGAAAACAATAAGAAAAATCAAAAGTCGAACACCGTTAATCCTCAAAATCAAGCTCAAAGAAACGGTCCGAAAAAGCATGTGACTGAGTTCATTAGATCGAGCGGCACTGAAAGAAATGACGATCCTCAAGTCGATCAGCAAAGAAGATGTCTTGAGGATCTAAAACATAAAAACTCATTTGCCGTTCCATCTAACAAAAGGAACAAGAAGGAGACCAAACCCGGATCTCCTAAGTTTGAAGAATATAGATCCTGTCACAAGTGCGGGGAACGTGGGCATTTAGTTGCTGCGTGCCCTGAATTGAGACGAGAAAGGATCAAAGTGGATGATCCTCCCAGTTCTAGCAAATCCAAGCAACCTGTTTCCCCTAAACTCTCAGAGAAACAAAAGGGAAAGCAGGTCGTTTATGATAACCGCAACAAGATTGCTATGAACCAAAAGCCAGTTGATGGCAGGGGTCCACAGCTGAGGGGGAGCACTGTTCCTCCAAAGGTTGAAGCAGCGCCTAAGCCACCAGCAAAGGCTGCTGCTAAACCGCAGGACAACCCCAAAGCTGCTCCACGCACAGTTAACTCTGAAGTGGATCCAAAATCTGTTCCACCAAAGGAATCCAAGGCTGGACTTTCTAGCCCACAGGCAAAGAAGAAGCCCAAGCCAAAGAAACCTGAACAGATTTGGAGACCCAAGTCACCAACCAAAGAAGGAGAATCATCTGCTGGAAAAGGCACTGCGATACCATCGGAAACAACTCCAACACCAAATGGGAGATGGGTTGACTTTCCGATGTTAGATGAAGTTGGTAGACCCAAGACCGTGAAGGCTTGGGTCCCCCTTAACCACTGAACTTTGAATGTTTGTGCAGGGAGTTCCACAGGGCCTTATCAGCAGTCTATGGATTGTTGATAGTGGAGCTTCAGGGCACATGACAGGCGATTTATCCCTGCTTTTTGACATAAAGAATATCAATGGGGGGTATGTTGCCTTTGCTGGTAATAAAGGGGGTTATATAACAAAGGAAGGAAGTATGAGCAACGGCATAGTAAGCTTTGAAAAGATAAGCTTTGTTAAACAGATAGACCACAACTTGCTGAGTGTTTCACAGATATGTGACAAGAAGTTCACTGTATTCTTTGATGACAACGCATGTTTCATTCTGAAGCCTGGATTCAAAATACCGAAAGAGTGGGTCATGATCTCAGCTCCCAGGGTCAACAACTTATACGTCCTGGATATGAGCCGAGCAATGACTGCAAAAGGTCAGGTCACTTGTTTTCTGTCAAAGGCGACAGAGAAGGAATCGATAATGTGGCACAGACGAATGGGGCACATCCACTTGAGGAAAATGAACCATCTGGTCCAGAACCAACTAGTGGAAGGTGTTTCTGTTAAGAATTTTCATTTAAATGATGTCTGTGTCTCATGCAAGAAAGGGAAGCAGAAAAGAAAGCCTCACAAGCCTAAGAAGACAAACTCAGTTAGTCTACCTCTCGAACGACTGCACATGGACCTGTTTGGCCCAGTCAATCGAAAGAGCAAGAACGGTGACTCATACTGCTTAGTGGTTACGGATGATTATTCTAGGTTTTCTTGGGTTGTGTGCATGAAGCACAAGAGTGAAACTTTTGATTACTTGAAGAATCTGTTTACTAAATTGGAAAATATATATCAGCTAAAGATCCGTAGAATCAGAAGCGATAATGGAACAGAGTTCAAGAATCACGCTATGGAGGCGTTATGTGCAGAAAAGGGTATTCATCATGAATTCACAGCGCCATACACTCCTCAGCAAAACGGGGTTGCAGAGAGAAAGAATCGGACTCTTATTGAGGCAGCCAGAACTATGCTCGCAGACTCGAACTTGCCTGTGATCTTCTGGAACGAGGCAGTTCACTGCGCGTGTTATACTCTAAATAGGGTTCTAACGGTAAAGAAGCTTGGAAAAACTTCTTACGAGCTTCTGAACCGAAGGAAACCGAACTTAGAGTTTCTGGAACCTTTCGGAGCTCCATGCACCATGATACATCCCGATGGGAAGTTTGGTGCAAAGGCAGAAGAAGGTTTCTTTGTTGGTTACAACACTCCCAATAAAAGAGTGTACAACAAAAGAACCAACAACGTTGAAGATTGGCTTAATGTCGATGTTCAGCGTTATACTGCCAATGCACCTGGTGTTGGACCTGATTGGTTGTTCGACTATAAGGGTCTATTTGATTCCTTCAACGTGGAGAATTTGGTGGATGATGCTGTAGCGCAAATGTATTACGAATGTGAAAACGCAGCTAGCTCTCCGCTAATGCGTCCGATCGTGGTTAATGCACCTGCGCCTGCTCCATCTGATGCCTCTGCATCCACGGGTCCCCCCGATAAAACCGCAGCAGCAGAAGTTGAGGAAGTTTTTCAGGAAGCGTCTGCAGAGGTTCTCGAATCTTCATCTTCCGACGACGATTTTGCAGAGTCTCATGAAACTCTCACTGAGGAACAAGCTGGAAATGGTGAATCTACCACTACAGCTCCAGTTAATCCAACAGGAAACAATCAAGCTGGTCCTTCTTCTTCAGCAGCTCCAGGGATAGGTCTTCGGATTGATCTCTCCGGTTTTAATATGCAACCCGCTGCTCCCTCTAGTTCAAGCGCAGCTGAGACAAATATATCTCAAGGTTTGGAGAACCTAAATTTGCATTCGGATGATCCAGTGCCGGCACATCCGGAATCTCGGATTCACGACACTCATCCGATGCAAAATGTGATTGGTAATCCGACTAGCAGAGTCATGACGCGCAGTCAGCTCAGAAATGCTAGTTCAAGTGACAATACAGGTTCTCTGGCACTCTATTCGGAAATCAGAAAAGCAGGTCATCAGAACGATTGGTCCTTCGCCTTATATGTTTCTCAAACTGAACCAAGAACTGTGCAAGAGGCACTAAGGGAAGAACCATGGATTGAAGCAATGCAAGCCGAACTTCAGCAGTTCCAAAAGCTAGGAGTGTGGGACTTAGTTGACTTACCTCCAGGCTCGAAAAAGATTGGAACAAAGTGGGTCTACAAGTGTAAACGGGATGACCGCGGGGTGATTATAAGAAACAAGGCTCGATTAGTTGTCCTCGGCTTCCGTCAAATCGAAGGAATAGATTACAACGAAGTATACGCTCCAGTTGCGCGCCTTGAAGCTATCCGGATGTTCTTAGCTTACGCTTCGTACAAACGGTTTAAGGTGTATCAAATGGACGTGAAAAGTGCTTTTCTGTATGGTGTCGTGAAGGAAGAGGTGTATGTTGCTCAGCCACCGGGGTTTGAGGATCCGCTGCATCGCGAAAAAGTCTACAAATTGAACAAAGCGTTGTACGGACTCCATCAGGCACCGCGTGAATGGTACCAAATGCTTAGCAACTATCTGATATCCAACGGGTTCAAACGCGGACTCGTGGACTGCACCTTATTCACCAAGGAAAAGGGTGGTGATCGTCTTCTGGTACAGGTTTATGTTGATGATATTATTTTTGGGTCTACTAATGATGTCATGTGCAGGGAATTCGAAAAGCTTATGCAGGACAAATTTGAGATGAGCTCGATGGGGGAGATGCAATTCTTCCTCGGTCTACAAGTAGAACAACAAGAGTCGGGGATCTTCATCCACCAGACAAAATACGTTGCTGACATCTTGAGCCGGTTCCAGATGGAAGACTCTACTCCAGTAGGCACACTGATTCAGACCAATCACGGGATTGGGCCTGACGAGAAAGGACAAACCGTTGATCCTTTTCTCTATCGAGCTATGATAGGCTCACTCATGTACCTCACTGCATCAAGACCTGACATAATGTTCGCGACATGCTTACTATCAAGATACCAGTCAAGGCCGAAACAGTCACACCTGGTTGCTGTGAAGAGGATCTTACGTTATCTAAAGGGTTGTCCGACCAAAGGTCTTTGGTACCCTAATGACGATAAGTTTGACCTCATCGCATTTAGTGATGCTGACTATGGCGGATGCAAGACAGACTTAAAATCCACATCGGCTGGATGCCAGTTTTTGGGACCAAGACTAGTCTCGTGGCAGTGCAAGAAGCAAGCCTCAGTCGCCTTATCCACCTGCGAGTCGGAATATGTAGCAGCATCGAGCTGCTGCTCCCAGGTTCTTTGGATACAGCAACAAATGAGAGACTACGGTTTGAAATTTCTTAATACTCCCATTCACTGTGATAATGAGTCCGCTATAGCTCTTGCTAAAGACTCAGTTAACCATTCCAAGGCGAAACATATCTTGGTTAAGTATCATTTCATACGCGATTGCTATGAAAAGAAACTTATCGATATGGTTAAAATCCACACAGACTACCAACGTGCCGATTTATTCACCAAAGCTTTTGACGGTCCTCGTTTTGAGTACCTGTTAATCTTAAACGGCATTAAAGTTAAGCAGGATTAGATCCTCATCGGTAATCGTTTTTGTAAATATTTTTCTTTCAAAAATCAGAAAAATCCAAAAATATTGTCTTTTCGCAAATTTTTAGATTTTTAGGGGGAGAAAATTTCAGAAAAATACAAAAACATTCAGAAAATGCAAAAATTCAAAAAAAAAAAAAAAAAAAAATTGAAAAATGCAAAAATGAGTTTCTTTGGTGAAAATGGGAAGATGATATTAACCAATCAGTCGGACTGTCTGGACCCTTATCATCTTAAAAATATTGGAACTGATAGGTAGCCTCTACAACGATGTGTCGGTAGGCTCAAAATCATTTCCAAGTTCGGCACGGTGATATAAACATAAATCATCTGAATCATGTGTGGATCAACGTGCGTTGGCATATGGTCTTGGTACCGAAATCTCGTTTGATAGCATGCCAAAATCCGAGGTTTCATGGTCTTTAAGAGGTTGGTTCATCCGGGGTGAACTGGACGTCTCTCAGAATAAATAGGAGTGGCACACGTGTCGTACGTTGGGGTCGCAGCCTACGACTGAGACACCCCTATGTCATTTCCTGAAAAAAAAACAAAAAAAAAAAACAAAAAAAAAAAATAGAATAAATTCTGATCAGGAGACGTCCGGGAATCCTAAAAGAGCAAAAAGATTCATATATGCCAAAACCCTATTCTCAATGAGAATTCGCTCTAAGGTATCAAATCATATACCTAAAGCATCGTACCGTGAAAAATCAAATATACGGTATTTGACTTGAACCCTGGTTTGGATCTCACTGGTCTCTCTGTTGCAGCGTTTCTGCAGACCTGATCACCACTGAGTCCACTCCTTGTAAAATACGGATGACAACAGCTTACTCACCGGTTACGAGGAAGCTTTGTGCATGACTTGATACGGGAATGTGTCGCGTGGCGGGGAACACCTTGTATCTCAGCCTTAATATTACCTTAAACGTATCTAAAGTGCCTAGCGATAAAACTTGATTTTGAGTTTAGGTGGACAACAATATCGACAGTTGTTGTAGGATGCTTATTGGTAATTTAAGCGAAAACTGAAAATATAAGGGTTCTAGTAATGTCCGTACACTGATATGATTCCCTAACCTTTGAAACTCGCAAAAATATGCTAGTGTACAGTTAGTTGATCTCCCGTTTTATTTTATTTATGCTTAGTTTAGCTTAGTTAATCATTCTTGATTGCCGATGTTGGAATCCTAATCCATTGTAATCTTACTTCTTCAAAAATAAAACGCCGAAAAATAAAATGGACAACTAATTGGAAACTTGTGTTTTGCCGGGTCAAAACCGTATTTTTATCAAGTACAAGGGTGGAAAATGGAATATTTTCAAGTATCTGAGTCATCATCTGAGTCACGCGTCAAATCGGGTTGAAAAACGCATGTTTTGAACCTCAACGGGTCAAAAATGCAAGTTTTGGTGCTGCAGGGGCATTTTGGTAAATTGTGTGAAAGTTTTAGATACTTAGAGGCCTACTCGCATGAAGTTTAAGCGAGTAGCCCCTACTCGCATCTTTATCCATGCGATTAGGATATCAGTGGCCTACTCGTGTGATTATATACGCGATTAGCCATACTCGCTTGATTATTATCATTCGTGGCTACTCGTGTGTTTTTGAGGGCGATTAGCCATAATCGCCCCTTTCTTCACGCGATCAGGATCATACTCGCTTACTAAAACACGCGATTAGGAACTGATATATAAAGGGTCACTTGACGTTTTCTTCTTCATTTTTCAAAACATCTCCACTGTATACGTATTCCCTCTAAACTGACCCTAAACGAGCCTTGCCAAAATTTATTTTGATCCTTGAATATTGTTCTACATCATCAAGGTAATTTATACTCATCATTTCAGACCAAATCATCACGTTTTACGGGGTTAAATCTGCTTATTATCAAACGAAACCCTAAGTGTGTTGTTTTGAATCGTTGGGGCAAAATACGGGTTTGTTAATGATAAATGGGCATGAGGGTTTCTTAATCGGAACCCTTAGATCATGTTTATATAAAATTTTTGATCTTAATCATATAAAATCAGAAAGCCCCAAATTTGAAAGAACAAGAACCCTAATATACAAACCGGTTTAATTGAACCCTTGTTTTGATCTGAAATCGATAATTATCAAAGGGGTTTCATTGTTGGGTTGTTATAGGTTCAAATGCAACCAAGATTAGGCCCAAAACGAACCATTACGAATTTTTGGCAAAATTGGTGAAGAAGACAAACTGTCATGCGATTAGCTTGGCTAATCGCGTGAACAGTTGAGCGATTGGGGCTTCTTGTCTTCTAATCGCATGTTATAACTGGCGATTGGGCCTTGATCGTGTACTATTACTAGCGATTACATGGCAAATCGCCTGAAACTTTCTGTTGACCAATTTAAGTCAAACTTTGTCCGTTTTGTCCGTTTTTCATATCCTTGATCTGTCTTTGATGTTTTATGGTGTGTTTATCTTGCAGAATCATGCAATACGGTACTTCGGCCAAGCACAACTGTCTTGCCTTCCTCGGACTGGTAAAGAAGCAGGAGTGCAGGCGTTTTGAAGGCATCATCGAGTACTTGAAGCGCTCGAAGATACACTATGCCATATCTACAGACTATGCGGCCTACAAGAACATTCTCCAGGAATTCTATCAGAATGCGAGTGTCGATGTCAGCACAGTTCCAGCTACTATCAGAAGCACGGTGCAACGAAAGGAGGTTCTTATCACTGAGGATATGATTCGCGAGATTCTTAGATTTGGTGATGATAAAGATGATCCAATCGTTTTCGATTCCATTTTGATACGAGGTGGATTCCTACGGATGAAGTATACGGGTGATGTGCGTGCGCAGGAGATGCTACAAAAGGGTTGTCTTCCTCCTGAAATGAAGTATCTGACGCACGTGGTGCTAAAGTGTCTCGGACCTCGCAGAGGAACATTCGATGCTATCAAAGACATTTTGGCATCGGCGATTGTCGCATTGACGTTGAACAAACCGTTCAACTTCTCTGGGATGATTATGCATCACCTCAAGGAAGTGATTCTGCGAAAGCCGAAAGATCCCTTTATTATTTATCCTCGCTTTCTGCAGATGATCCTTGACAATCAGATCCCGAACATGGTGAAACGGGTAGAAGAGCTGATTAACATAAGGAAAATTGATGAGGTTGAGATGAAGAGAATGTTGCAGTATACGAACAAGCCAAAGTCTGAATATCCTCCTAGTCGTAGACTGTTTGCTTTCCTGATGAGAAACGACTATGTGGCACCTCCAGGTAATAGATGGAGGCATGATGACAGTGATTCAGAGGATGATATCCAGATTCATAGACAGGTATTCAAGGATGATGATAACATTGGGAGACCCACTGTTGCTTTGGGACCCAATGAACCGGGCAATATGGGTGATACTGGAGCAAGACTAGATGATGATATGCTTGATCCTGACTTGCTGAACATAGATGAACCATCAAGCTCAGGCAAAGGCAAAGCCAAGATTGATGAGGGCCCGGTTAACATTGAAGATGTTGATGAAGATGATGATGACTCAGAGCGTACCGAAGATGAATCACCTGATGTACTGACACTTGAGGAGGATAGAGCCCGCGCGGCTGCGGCAAGAGAGCTCGCAAAAGATCCCACTTTCACTCCTGTCAGTGATGATCTTGTTGCGGATATTGACGCTGAACTTAGCACGCCGCCTCCTCAGAAGAGACAAAAGACAAAAGCGACGAAGGTTAGCAGGGGTCAAAAGAGAATGTCTGATAAGGCAGCTGCGACTGAGAGGACGCCTAAGAAAATGAGGGGAAGGCGTATGAAACTCCCAGAAACTTTTGGACTACCTGCTTCTTCTTCTGTATCAGCAACAACAACAGCAGCAACAGAAACAACAACAGCAGCAACATCGACTGTCCCACTCTCTTTCAGTGCAGCTATGCCTGCAAGTGTGACTATGTCAATGCCTTCATCGGTAATCTTCACTGAGCCAGTCTCAGTTACCGTTGAAGCGACAGGTTCACAGTTGGCTGCTAATCCGATAGGTGACAGAATCCGGATGATGAAAGAAGCAGCAAGATCGTCAGCTGCTAGACCTTCGACCCAATCCTCATCCTCGACTCCAACAACCAACGAACAGCTTCAGCGCCAAATCAAAGAGCTTACTGCTTTAGTGGCCGCCCAAGCACGGGAAATGGCCGAAATGAAGAGCAAAAACGCCAACATAGAAGAAAATGAGACGGCGATGTTGGAACTGATTGGAGACACTATCACAGCTAACACTGAGCTGAGAGCCACTGTCGACGCACTTACTTTATCTAATCAGCAAGTCTTGGAGTCGAACAGGCAGATCATGGAAACACAACAGCAGCTCATGGAATCACATCAGCAGCTAATTCAGTCTAATCGTGATCTCCAGCTCGCAAATGTGAACAACGAGCGTCGAATCACCAAGTATAGGAAGCAAAACATAAGGCTAAGGACTAGGTTGAATGCGCTGACTGGAACTCAACCTAGACTTACTGGTGGTTCGGAAGCTGGAGCTAGTACTGCTGGTGATGATGATGATGAGGATAGTGAAGAAGATGATGATGATGAAGAGGAGGATGATGAGTCTGATGACGATGATGACAATGATGGTAAGGGTGATGGTGGTGATCCCGGAGCCACAGGTGGTGGTGGATCAACAGGTGGGTCTGCGTCGGGACGAACAAAGAAAAGTCACGATCGCAGAGGCAAGGTTCCCAAGGCAGGTTCTTCTGCTCAGGGGGAGCCAGCACCGATGATGAGCAAGATTCAAGAACTTCGCGATAAAGTAAAGAAGAAAGCGATAGTTCTTGTTGAAGACGTGGAGCCTTTGAACTGTTACTTTGCATATGATGACGAAGGCAACTTGCTTCCACCCCCTGCCATGCCTGAGTACGATCTGGAAGAAGGAGAGATTCCACCAGAGATGACATCGGAGGACATGACCAAAGTATATGGCTTTGCATCTGGAGAATCTTCCAATGCAAGCCAAAGCGTTCCTCCTGAGATGCATCCAGAATGCAACGAAGTGGATCTCGAAGAAGGAACCAGCGTGCCGACCCCTGAGTATGTTGTAAATGACTCGGGCGCTGGAATTCCTAATATTGATGAAGAGATGATACGTGAGGCTGAAGAAAAGTTGAAAGCCGACTCTACTGAAGTTCCTGATGCTGTTAAGATTCGACATGACAAGATCAGAGAGCGGTATCCCCAATGGTTTAAACCTGAAGAGAAGAAAAAGCCAGTTGAGCGAGCTTCCATCTTCAAGAAGCGTCTGTCGAAGATGTCTGGCAATGTGATCAGCTGGGCGTATGTGAGCCAGACCAGAATGCTCGGGGTTAAATGGCAAGAAGGCGTACTGTACTTTGAGGATTTCAAAGACACTCTGAGCCTGCCATTCTGGTACATTCGTGACTTAGTTCGTCTCAACTATCCGCTATATGAAGAGAAATCTGCCTCTCTTAAGGGTTTTTACACGAAGCTGAAGCGAGAGAGCTCAGAGGGATGGAAAGAGTTTATGCCTCAGTATCCCAGATCGTATCAGACAGACAAGATTCATCCTTTCACCTTAAAGCCTATCTGGGAGCACAAGATCAAGCCGCCAAAATGTGTTTCAAGGATTCCCATTATCCCAGTTGAACAAGACTTTTCTTCGAAGCTGTATTATTGGCACTATGATGCAGCAACCACTGAAGCTGTGATAGTCTTGAGCAACAGTCCAAATCCGTGCAGAAAGATAAGGATTTGGGATCCTATGTGGTTGATAAATTGCTCAGAGAAGGACGTAGAGACGTTGTACCAACATCCGATCATGCACTTACCAGCCGAAGCCGATCAAGCCATGAAGTTTCAAAGGGTGATCCAGTTTTGCTATGCCAACAAAGTTCATGCAGGATGTGATTGGTCAAGAATCTCAAGGGTCAAGACAACGTCAAGCTAAAGTTGAAGACGGATGATGCTGCTTGTTATTTTGCTTAGTTGTATTTGTTTATGTTTATCAAGTCTGTAAAGTTGTTTGCTTTTGATATAAACGATGTCTTTTGTTTAAGTCTGTACGTATACTAGCCTGGTCCAAGGGGGAGTCTGTTAGTACATGATGTCCCTAGGCTAGTATATCAGTTGTTTGGACGAGTTTCGGGGTGTTTGGAGACGTTTGTACGCGTTTTGGAGTGTTCGGGAAGCTGCACGCGATTAGCCAACAGTGACACGCGATTAGGGCCCTAATCGCGTCACTGTTCACACGATTGGGCCATATTTATAGGCGATTAGCACTGATCGCCTGACATGATCATGCTGATCGCGTATATACTGCTGTACGTACCCGGGAGGTATAAATAGGCCCAATCATTGCCCTAATCATCAGTTCTTGCCTCACACACTCTCCAAACACCCTCCCATGGTCTGTAAGGTCTGATTTGATCTCTGTAAACACTCGTGCTCTGTTTTTAGTGATTAATCGATAATCTTTTGACCCGTGTGTGTGTTGTGATTACTCGTTTGTCTTAGTTTCATTCTCGTATCTGTTGTTAAAGCATATTAGAGGGATTCCGCACCTCTAGTATAAACCCCGTGATTGTTGGATTTAGCGTTATTCGATCCTACACTACAATTTTAAGATAAACGTATCTATTATATTAAGGTGAACTTTTTTCGCTTAGACTTGTGTATCATCTTCGTTTGGCATATCCTTTAACAATTCATCTTGCTCAGACGTATTTTTCTCCATTGCAGGTTCCAAGGTTTTTGAGCTATGAATGAAGCGTATGTACCTTAGAAGATAAAACACCATGCATTAGAGGCAAAGTTGATCAAAATTGTAGATGATATTTAGTAACTTTTATTTTTTTTAATGGCAAATTTGGATCACTAACAGACCACTGGAGTATCATCGTATCATCAGCAAAACCACAGAATCATATCCATCTCCACTAGGAAATAATGCTTATACACCAATTCATGAGTAAAACCAATAAATCTGGGAAAAACCTCCTAGTGGGAATCGGACCTAGGACCAAACGGTCCCTAACGATGGGTTGTTAAGTGTTGTAAAAACACACCAGAACAGACAACAATTGAATCCATTTAACCAAAGATTAATGAGTTTATTGATGAATAAATAATTAAAGAAAATGAATTGAAATGGAAACGATTGCAAAAGATTATCCTAATTGAAGCCCTAAAATTGATTATAAAGAGCTAATCAGCTCTTAACGACTTCTAACAAACTATTTTCTAAGTTGCCCCTTTTAGTCCCTTTACTATCTGGCCTTTATTATATCTAGAACAAAATAGACAAAACAGAAGAACCAAACTTTGGACAAATGACGGAACAACCCCTGGACCTTTAACACGCCAATTATGCTATTTGACTTTTATCTTTGACCCATGATTTTGACTCATATTTCCAACAATCTCCACCTTGAGTCAACAATCATGATCAATCTCATTTATTAACCTCCCAAACAAGAATCAAAGCTTATTTCATTTAATGCTTTGATCATCAAAACAGTTGCACACACATCAGCTTCAACCTGGACTCTCTTAACATTTTGCATAGCTCATGTCAAAAAAAATTCTTTTGTTTCTGCTGAATGTACAATGATTTACAAGAGACTATATATGAATACAAAGCATAAGTTAAGGAGAGAATCATAGGATAATTACATAGACTATTGACTGAGTATTTTACTCTAGTCAACAATGACTGTTGACAGCTGACTATTGACTCTAGTCAACAATGACTATTGACTGCAATGAATGTGATTTATGTGTGGTTAATACGTCCCCGCAAGATGGAAGATCCGTTGGAGACCCCAATCTTGGAGCAGAAGGAAAGAAATGACGACTTCGGTAGTGGTTTAGTGAGAACATCATCAAGTTGGTCCTTAGAGCTGACATGTAAAACCTTTAGGTGTCCGGCGTTGACTTGTTCACAAACAAAGTGGTAATCCAACACTATATGTTTAATGCGCGAGTGATATATTTTATTTGTGGTTGGATCGAAGCATTTGTACGCAGCTTTTGTGGAGGAGTATCCAAGAAAGATACATGTTTTGGACCTAGGTTATAGTTTGGATGTGGTATAAGGTCGAAGCCATGGATAGAAAAGGCAACCAAGCGGATTGAGTTTGGAGTACGTGGGAGTAGTGTTGAACAAGACGTCATATGGAGACTCGTTATCAAGAATGGAAGTAGGCAAACGATTGATTAGGTAGGTTGCGGTTTGAAAGGAATGGGACCAAATATGTTGTGGAAGGTGAGCATGATGAAGTAGTGCAAGACCGGTTTTAATGACATGGCGATGACGCCTTTCGGCGACACCATTTTGCTGCGGTGTGTGGGGTGGTGTGGTGTAGTGAAAGATTCAGTGAGACGTAAGATAGGAGGAGAGACCCACATATTCACCTCCATTGTCGATGAATAAAGCAACAATGGGAGTTTGTAAAAAAATTTCGATTAAAGATTTAAATTGTGAAAAAAATTATAGACACATCGGATTTGCGTTAGATTGGGTATACCAAATAAATTTTGAGTAGTAATCTACGAAAATGACATAATATTTGTATCCATCAATTGAGGTTTTAACGAGACCCCATACGTCGAGTAGAGGAGTTGTAATGGTCGGGTCACAACAAATGAGTTTTGGCCAAAAGGGAGTTTGTGACTTTTGTTCAAGGAACAGGATGTACAGTGAAATGACTCATGGGTCACCTTATTACATGAAAGTCCTATTTTAGTAAAGACTTGAATACTTGAAGCGATGAGTGTCCAAGTATGTGGTGCCACATTAGTAGAGATCCTGTTGTGGTAGAATTGACTTGAGGAGATGAGATGGATGGTCCGTAGTAAACATCATTGATGTTTACTCCCCGCATGAGATGCGCCCCGTGCGTAGATCCTTGACCGAAAAATGATATGGAAAGAATTCAACGGAAACACGATTAGTACGGAAAACTTTTGCAACAGAAATTAGATTATTACGTAAATGCAGAACAATTAAAACATCATTTATAAGAAGTGGATAGGATTTTGTGGGTAAAGTTGTGTGGTCGATATGAGTTATGGGAAGGGATTTACCGTCACCTAGGAAAATCTCATCAGGACCTCCATATTTAGAAAGAACGGGAAATGCATGTTGGTTCTTGGCGGTGTTGTTGGAAGCACCAGTGTCCCACATCCAGGAGTGGTTTGGAGTCGTAGGATATGGGGAGGTGTGGTTGACCACTGGTGGTGGGTTACCTTGGGGTGATACATTGTGTTCGCGTAAGAAGCGACCAAGTTTATGACAAACTTCGATGTCATGACCCGTTATTTTGCAAAAGTAGCAGTGGGCTATGGACCAATTTGGTGCTGGGTGGTTATTTGTTTTAGGCTGCGAAGGTGTCCGATTGGGTGGGTTGGAGTTTCGGGTTGGGCGATTTTCATTAAAGGTTGAGTTTTGGTTGGGTATCGAGTGGATTGTCTCTGTGTGTAGTGATAGGGAAATGAGTTGGTGTTGTGAGGTGAACAAAAGTAGGAGCCATGGGGTTGTTTAGCAGATGTTGGCAGAAAAAAAATGGCCAGAAGTGGTGGGCGATGTAGGATTTGAGCTCAAAGGAGCACGGTTGCTCTAGATACCATATGAAATGTAACGCTATAATATTTTTCAGTAAAACAACCTTGAATGTATAATGATTTACAAGAGACTATATAGGAATACAAGGCATAAGTTAAGGGAAAGAATCATGGGATAATTACAAAGACTATTGACTGACTATTTACTTTAGTCAACAATGACTGTTGACTGCTGACAATTAACTCTAGTCAACAATGAATATTGACTACAGTGAATGTGATTTATGTGTGGTTATTACAAACTAATGACCATTTTGCCCCTGGTATCAGTTTTGTCCTTAATCACCATTTCATTCTTAACCATTACTTCGCAAGTATCATTACCACATAACGAACATATTTCATCATTCACTATCTTCCACCACTTGGCTATATCTCCTGAATTTTTAGATTCATCTTAAGTCAAAAACTTAACAGCTTGCACCATTGACTTATTCCTTTCTTCACAGTCCTGTTTTTCACTGAAACATGCACTGCATCCCTGAGAAACTTTACCTGTAAACTTCCCAGACTCCACCTTAGACTAAACATGTTCCACCTCAGTAACAACTTTCTTTATACATAGCACACACTTGATACTTTTCATTACTCTTGGTTTCACACCATCTAGTCCACATACCATGAATACTTTCATACCATCAGAATATCTCAAGAACACCCAACCTCCTGCTCTTGAACTCATCAACTCCACCTGACTAGAATGTCCATGCACTTTTAAGCCAAATAACTTTTCAACTTTTTCCAGAATTACCCTTCTCGGAAAACCATCTTCTATGATCAGAAGACTAACACACCTCCACCTAGAATCCACCCCATTGACATCCCACACACATCACCATGAACCTTTAATTGAACCTCCTTAGAGACTTTTATCCTATGACCCATTCCCATCACATAATTTTCACAACCTCTAAGTTAATCCCCTGTAACACACGCATAACTTCTTGTTTACGGTTTTCAGTCATCTCTTGTCCAAATGTGTGATCAATGGACTTTATCTCATGAGGCACAACGTGACCATTAAGAACATAAACATAATTCCTCTGTCTAGTTCCTGACATCACAACCGTTGATCCTTTCATAACCAGAACTTTTCCATCCTTAGGAATCACATGGTACCCTTTACTTTCAAAACATCAAAATGACATTAAACTTCTATTCAGACCAATAACATACCTCACATTATGGAGATCCATAATCATGCCATTGTCCATCATGAATGTAACAATTCCAATTCCCTGAATTTCACAAGTCTTGCCATCACCAATCTTGACCACAACAAGATTTTCATATCTCAATTCCCTGAAATACCCTTTTACATGTGTCATTTCAAATGAACAACCAGAATCCACCACCCATTTTTCTTCACATAACTCATCACTAGTCACAACAAGAACATCATAATCATCATAACCTTCTGACGAAACACTTGTTGACTGTGATCATGCATGTTCTGTTTATCTTTCCTTTTCTTCAATTCAGGGCAACCCCTCTTCAAATGGTTCTCTGAATGTCACAAAAAACATCTTCTCTTGAACCTTGAATCTCCCTTGAATTTTGAACCTCTTTGATCATCTCCACTTCTCACTAAAAGTCCATGATCTCCACCTTTTTCTTTAGGTTCAGCCCTCTTCTTTAACTCTTTTGAGTTCAGGACTGCAAGAACCTCATCCATGGTGAGAGTTTCTCTACCATACATCAGGGTATCCACAAAATGTTCATAAGATTCATGCAATGATGTCAAGAAGATTATTTCCTGATCTTTTTCATCAAGTTCAACTTCAGTATTTTCAAGATCCAACACCAACTTATTGAATTCATTTGTGTGATCTTCCATCGTCTTCCCATAGCCCATCTGAAAGATATACAACCTCTTCTTAAAGTACAACCTCTTAGCCAATGAATTAGTCATGTATAATGACTCCAATTTGGCCCAAATCCCTGCTACACTTGTTTCCTTGGACACCTCCCTTAAAACTCTTTCACCAAGGCTCAAGATGATTGTACTATGTGCCTTTTCAAGAACATCCTTCTTTTCCTTCTCTGTTAAAGTTAATGCAGGTTTGCTGCACCCAACGAGGCATCACTCGCCCCCTGATGAATTAAAGGGCCCTCATCTTGACCCTCCACAGACTGAAATCATTCTTCCCATCAAACTTTTCCAACTTAAACTTCGCTGTCACCATTGAATCGATTGAATGTTCTGAATCGAGAACAACCTTGCTCTGATACCAATTGTTGTAAAAACACACCAGAGTCCCTTTATCATCTGGGCTTTATTATACCTAGATCAAAATAGACAAAACAGAAGAAAAAAACTTGGACAAATGATAGAATAGCCCCTGGACCTTTAACACTCTAATTCTGCCATTTGACTTATAGAGTAACACCTTAGTGTTAAAACTAATATTAAATTTAGAAAGTTCAGCATTGTTTCTCTTGTTAATTAAGGATCTTTCTTTCTATATGAAAAATGGTTAAAGAGTTAGATATCATGTGGAATTGACTTAAAAGTCTATAAGATAAGTGTACAAGATGTGTTAGTACATGTTTATTATGATGTCCCTAACCTAGTATAGATGTTTGTACGTTGTAATAGTTGTTTTAGCTCATTTTTATGATTGAGGGTAGTTTGGTAATTTACAGGGGCGGACGGATCTAAGATACACGAATGGCACACTAACCATTTGTGTAGTGGAACATGCGAATAGGTTTATACCTATTTCCCCCACCCATTCGTGTCTCTCATAGCTATTTGTCCCTAGGGCCTGGGGGAATGGCAATCTCTATGTAAACTAAACTTGATTACTCTAATCATTAGTTGTACATTTTGATAGGTTTAGTGTGTGTTTTATGGTCTGATTCGTTATTGTAAGCACCCGAGCTCTGTTTATCAATCGAATAACCATTTAACCAAATCTGGCAACTCGTTTCTTTGTGTGTTTGATTATATTTGTTACAAAACCGAAACCCGAGGATTCCGCACCCATGTTTTGCCCAAACCCGTAATATCCGGATCATTCCAATCAGTCCTACAAGATTGTGTGTGAAATTTGGGTTAAGGCTTGTTTACATAGATATATGGGTATGTTTGAAAAAATTAGCTGGTGGTTGGTGGCTGGAAGCTGGTAGCTGTAGCTTTTTACATATATTTTGGTGTTTGGCAGAGTAACTAGAGCTTTTAATAAAATGTATAAAATGACCAAAATTGGCATTAACTAAAAGCTTGTATTCATGTTTTTTTTTTTTTTGTTTTTTTATGATAGAATGAGTATTTGTGTCATTTACTCATTAAAAGCTTGTAGCTAATAGGAGTTTTTTTTCTTAAACCCTAGTACTAGTAGCTTTTCAATATAGAGCTTTTCTCATATCTTAAAGCTTGAAGCTCCTCCAACAAAACAAAGCTTTTTATTCATTAGGAGCTTTTTCTTAAAAACTTGAAGCTTAAAGCTCTTAAAAGCTCTTTGCCAAACATACCCATATTAAGTTGATGCAACATACTTGTCGTGCATCCTCATGCTTCCACGACACGTTATCATATTTGGAATTAGGTCATTTGTAAAAATTTTAAGCAATTTCTCAAACTATTTGACTGAGAATTGATATCATACGAAAAGTTGAATAATTATTTTAGAATTACTAGTGGGGAGCCCGCGCGATGCGGCGGGGTGGATAATTTACAAATATAGGTATAATTGTGTAGTTAATAATTCGGTGGGATGCACGAATAAATAATTATTTTAAATCAACTATTTTGAAACCCAATGTAATAGACAATTTACAAGTTAAACTGAGAATATTTCCACAATTGATAAAGAATGACACAAAAATGTAGATAAAAATAGCACATTGTAACGGTATATTTAGAATTTAACAATTAACCGTGTACCAAAAGTTATAAGTGAAAAACAATATGCTCAATACCAAATCTAATAATTATTATAATTGCCCCACCCCTTGTGGTGTGGTGGTAAAAGTGTTGACGTTTTAAAGGAGAGATTGAGAGTTCAAGCCTCATAAGAGGCAAAAATGAGTATATTTAAAGAGAGAAAGATTTAGTCGTTTAAATAAAATAATTATTATAATTAATAAAACAAAATTTGAGAGTTAAGAAAAGAAAATAAAATAAAATATTAATTAAAATTACTAATTTTAGAAAAAAAAAAACTTTGAAACAAATGAAACATTTTATTAATTACCAAAAAAACCAATGATTAGCAGGTTGCTAATTAATGCAAAGTAAAATAGCTAAACGACACCACACGTGTCTACACAACATCACTCATCTGTTTCATTTTACAAATATCACCCAACAAATCACAACCTTCACTGATATACTTTCTAACCAAAAGGAATACTTGTAAAACTGTTCCAATTTTGGAGGTTTATACATGTATGAAATAACCAATATTTCACAAGTTACGATCAAACGTATAAAATGTATAACATTTTAGAATATTCTTGGTTAGTATTATTGGTGAGGTTAAGTGAACGCTTAAATTCAATTTGATTTTTTTATCCATGTTTAATTTGATTTGATAGTGAATAAAAGTCTTTTGGTTTGAATAAAAGCCTTCAATGCAATTCGCTAACCAAAACGCCAAAAAAGGTCTTTTGGTTTGAAATAGTAAATAAAAGGTAGTCTACTTAGAATCATACTTCATTTTCACAGTCCATGTGCCTTTTTATCTTGGCGTGCCATTTTGAAGCTTTGTAGTTCTTTTCACACTTTTTACATTTACATATCAATTCTTCTTTTGGTTTTGCTTCTAACATTTTAAAGTTGTTCCATACGTCAAAAGTCAACTCTATACTTTCTACCAATTTGCGATGAAACATTAGAGTTTAAAGATTCATCATCATCAACAATTAATGATTCGTTGTTACGATTTTCCCATCACAGTTCCTACAAAAATAATATTTATTTTTTTCAAAGACAAAACACATATTAGCAAAAATAATCTACCAAATTGATAGCAATAATCTAATTATTATAGTACTTTATATATTAAGCAATAAAATTTTTGACACCAATATAATAAATTCAAGTAGGTATCGGTTATATTATAGATATTTAAGAATTAAAATGAAAAATCAAGTTTGATATTAAATACCGAATAACATAAATCAAGCTTGATACAACAATACAAACAATCTTTTCAAAACCCCTCACTTCACAATACAACAATGGATCTGAAAATTTATATTTACAATAATATTATGAACTTGTAAACCATATTTAAATTAGCAAATATTTAAATGAGTCAATGTGTCATATTAAATAGCTCCATTAATCATAAAACACAACTAACAAAATCAAGTTTTGTTGGAGCATCTACAAATCATTTTTACCAATTAAGCGGAATACTAAAATTAAAGAAATCACTAACCACCTCAAAGTCACATATTATAAAATCAAAGAAACACAAAAAGAAAAATCTAGAACAAGTAACTAAAAAATATTAACAAATAGAAATCCAACCTTAGTAGCAGCAACAAAACATTCGAAGACTTAAAAAAGAACTTGCAAGAGCTAACATATGGCTCGATAGGTTATGGATGAACTTATAGCTGCAAAAAGATGGAGTTATGAAACTCGAAGATACAATTTTAAATTTCACAATTAAATTTTAGGTTAAAGTGAATTTTTTTTTTTCTTTATAATCAAGCCTTCTACATTCTAGATTTCTAACCGTCCAACTTTTGAGTTTCTATGTTCAACATAGCACACCCATCATTACTAACTATCTATATAATTGTATTTAATAACATTTTATTTATCAATTTAATTGTATTTATAAATTTAGTTAATTCATGTCAAAAGACCATTTTGCCCTCCTATTAACTTCATTAAGGTGTTGTACCATAAGCATGCAATGTAGTAATTACCTACATTTGGTTGGTATCCTTGTCAAATGCTTTATAATATTATTAGTATAGATTTTCAAACATTTTGGGTATAATTTAAAACGTACCCAAAACATCGAAAGTCTTGTATGAAAATGGGTCATTGCAACCAGTTTACACCTTTAAAACATTTTACACGGCCATTGGGAATTGGGGAGACCCTTAAAGGTATTTACATGTTCGGTTATGAGCTCATCATATGAACTGAAGTAAATTGGGAATTTTGACTCCGAGCTAGTACCGTCATGTTTGAGAGATAGTCTGGTAAGTGGTAGAGAAATTTGAGTGGTGATGATGTCACAACGAGCAACTACTTATCCCACTCTTTCCAACAAACCAAGTTACATGCAAAATACATGAGTAACATGGTTCATATCACGAACTTTTTACATTAGCCAAATTTCATTCTATATATATTGTTTGACATAATATATATAACCCAAATTCGATCACAAATCATAACAACAAAAATAAATGTCACGTTTAACATCGTGTCACATACGCGAACCAATTAAACTAGTGTCATGTTTTTGTAAGTGACCGTGTTATGATAGATTTATTTTCCATTGCTTTTTATCCATCTTTGTCACTATGATACTTCATCGTGGGTCATAGAGTCATACACTCTTTGATTAGCCTTCTTTGCCTACAAATTCAAGAAAACATAATGCATAATTAAAATAAAACGAATATTAGAATGTAAGGGCTTAATAACTTACTTCCATCTCCCAATTCGTGCACAAAGTCAAAATAAAAAGAAATAACGCTTGAGCTAATAATGCTGCAACGATCCCAAACCATAATCCCTGCATAATTACCAAGAATTGCATAAGAAAAAAAAGGATAATTTCATATTCCGGTATAATATTGTATTACCTAGCAAAAAATATGATGTCAATTCCCTAGAATAAAAAAGGATAGTTTGGCCTTTAAGTAGAATGAAAATGATATACTGAAATAGGTAAATATGAATTAAGCATTTTGAATGGCTAAATTGGATATTAAGTTTATTGTTAAGTAAATATGATATTATGTCACGTTTCTGAGGTATATATCAAACTTCTCTCAAACTACATTACTAAATACAAGTGAAATATGAGGTAAAAAAAAAGAGTCAAAAGTCACTAATACCTTCCCTCCAAAATGAAGGACAAAAGCAAACAAGACCGCTAATGGGATCCCTATCAAATAATAAGCTCCCAAGTTCACAATCGCGCCTATTTTTTGTCGTCCACTCCCTCTAACAGCCCCTATGAAAATGAGTTCAAAACTTATAATATAAATACGAAAGGGTCCAATGTTAGAATTGTAAAAAGAATGTACAAAGTTGTGTATGTATAAATGCTTTGACATATAAAACTGTAACAGTTAGATAGTTCATTGGCTAGTTGTAACCTGAAAGCACAGATTGGATGCCATCAACAACATGAGATACTGCAAGAATCAACATCATTTGTGCAATGTAACTCACAACTTCTTCTTCATTACTATAGCAATACCCCCATAGTTTTCGCCCTAAAATCAAGATTAAGGCACCCAAAATGCCTTCAGTCACTACAGAAAACATTGAAACGTGAATTGCTAAGCGCGCTGCATGTGCGCGTCCAGCTCCTAATTCATTTGAAACCCTTACACTGCAATCAATTTAAAAGAATTGTGAACAAAGGATATTAAAGTTTTAAAACAACTTCAAAAGCGAAAAGTTACCTTGTGGCACCACTTAGACCAAGAGGAATCATGTAAATCATTGAGCATGTATTGAGGCTACACCGAAAATGTTATAACATCATTAAGAGGGCAAAATGCAAAACGAAAAGATTAACATTTGGGTTGGATTCCATTAATTAACCTGATTGAAAGCACTGAGGTTTCTAGTTGTGGATTCGGAAGAAGACCAGATAGCAACACCATCATCTCAAATGACCATATTTCCAAACTATGAAAAAAGATCACAAGTTTTAGAAAAGGGTAGCAAAAAAATTAATAATAATAAGATATCCAGTATAATGCCGCCAATAGCATAGCTAATACTAGGTTCTAGGGGGGAGTGAGATGAGGGCAAATCTTTCCTTTATCCCATGAGATAGAGAAGTTGCTCCCACCGAGACTCCCGACTCAAATGTTTTATAGAAAGCAAAAGTTTTATTCAAAGTTCATGAATAAAATAAAAAATCTTTAATTACCAGACCATAACTGCAGAGGGAACTGCAAGTTTCAAAAAAGTTGGAATGTTATGAAAAGCTTCTTTTGAGAAACCAGTCCAAGTCTTTTTACACGTAGGAGAAACTCGAACATAAATCGCCAACAACAACACGTTGATCCAAAGAGAAATTGCATTAGCCAACGCTGCGCCTCTACTTCCTAGCCCAGATTTAAAGACCATAACCCAACAAATCAAAATATGAAGTAGAGTCGTAATCCCGGTGCTTAACATCATTGGAACCACATTGTTTTGAGATTGTAGAAATCGAACGTGACATTGAAGTAACGCATTTGCAAACAGAGTAGGGATCATAAATTTTGCATAGTGGCCCGCTTCGGCTGAGATTTCAGGATCTTGACCTAGAAAAACAAGCAATGTTCCGGCGTTCGCCCAAATGAAAGCAAGAGGGATGCTGGCTGATAAAAGAACAATCATTGCTCTTTGTTTATGGATTCCTAGCATATGATATTGTTTGGCCCCAAAAGATTGTCCACAAAATGTGTCTAAAGCACTCCCCATTCCAACCTATAAACATATAAGCTTTCCAATATATAAATATTTAAGGATCATTTTACATGTAAATAGATACAATTTGCTGATTGTCATAGCAATCCAAACATTGTATTATACACACACAACAAAAAAAAAAAAAAAAAAAAAAAAAACCGTTCTAAGTAAAATCCAACTCATAATACCAGTCGAAAGGAGGGTGAGATGAGGACAAACATTTGCTCTATCTCCAGGAGGAGATAACTCTAAGTGAGACCCGAATCTAAAACCTCTTTTTAATGCATAAAAATACAAGGATACCAAAACCAAAACACAACTAATATTGAATAATGATAATAACTAGTAATAATAATAGTAGTAAACTACCGATAACAAAACTCAAAGCAAAACACCCCTGAAAACGAACTGAATATCGAAACAATAGTTAGAAAATGAACTAACCATTAAACTAGTACCCGTGACCGAAGCAAAAGAAGTAGCCATTGAAGCACCAGAGAGAGCCAGCTCGCCCAAGTGACCGACGAACATCACCGAAATCATGGATAAACCACAAATCAGTAGATTCACTGTCATCAAAGGTCCTGCTAAGTACAACTGTTTCTTAAACTCACAACATATCTCATCTTTGCTATAGGATCCGACCCGCTTCCCTGTTACTTGACCCACTAGTGGCCTTAGCAGTCCTTCTTCCTCCATGACCACCGTTCTATCACTTAGAAAATATCAAACTCTTATAGATATATATATATATATATATATATATATATATATATTTAAAGATATCTAAATGACGATAAATACACATTTTGTTTTTTGTTTTTTTCCACAAAGTTTAAGTAGAATAACAACAAACTCTGGATATTTTACACTTCTTCATTACTATGTCCATTTCGTGGAAAGAGAGTTTTTTTTTCTTTTTATCTTTCTTTTTAAAAAGAAAAAATGGAGAGGCAGCCAACTAAGATCTTCCTAGTTGGAGGATGCAGAGCATCTTTTATTATGCATCACGACATTGAACCTGACGATAAGATAATATTTTATATGCGTTCTTGTAGTGTTTCTTTTAATTGTCCAAACATTTTAGCAGTCTTTATGGAATCATGTGTACGTGATTATTTAATAATGATTAGTGAATACAAGCGATGAGTAGAAGGGGAAAGAGAACTTGATTTCAGCTTCTAGCACTACTTGGACAAATATAATTTTCTTCTTTAATGTTAATTGTATCAAGACCCACATTATTAGTAAAAGTGTAACTAGTCAAGTGGTCATGCGTGTTAAACAATCAATATCAAATAGTTAGACCAAAACTTGTTCTTGTATTGAATGAATAAGGTATACAAATACATCCATCTATTTATAAGCATAAGAATACTTGATCCTCAAGTAAGTGATAAGGTTAATCTAAACATAATCCCTATCTACAAGAATCCTTTATTAGGAAGTCAAAAACTATCTCAAAAATACTCCCTTCAAGTTTGTAGGTTGGCTCCTTTTTATCCAAACCTACACAAGATTAAGTCTTAAATCACCCCCCTAATCTTGTGACGCTAATAAGCTCCTTCATCTCGATGAACTTTAGTCTCGGTAGTGCCTTAGTAAGAATATCAGCCCTTTGTAAATTTCCACTTGCATGCTCCACTTCAATTTGTTGACGACCAATAGACTCTCTTATAAAATGGTACCGAGTGTGAATACGTTTACTTTTGCAGAAGAAAACCGGATTTTTCATTAACTCTATAGCCGAAGAGTTATCCACTTTGAGAGTTATTTTCCTTTCCTCGCCACCGATCATCTCTGCTAGTAAACCCCTTAGCCACAACGCTTGAAATGCGGCTGATGTTGCTGCCATGAACTCTGCTTCACACGAGGATAATGCAACCGTATTTTGTTTTTGAGAACTCCACGTAATTGGTGTATCATCATAGTAAAATACTATCCCAGTAGTACTACGTCCATCATCAATGTCTACCGTATAACTACTATCACTAAACCCGTATACCACATTGCTTCCGCATCTTGGATACATTATACCAAGATCAAGGCTTCCCTTCAAATATCGTAGCACTTGCTTCATAGCTTGTGCATGATTTTTAGTTGGGTTTTGCATGAAGCGACTTACATAACCAACCGAGTAGCTCAAATCTGCCATTGTGTGTGTTAAATACCGAAGACAACCCAATTATTTTCTAGTATTCGGTCGGATTCGATTCCGGACTTTCATTATTCTTTGAGAGCTTCAATCCGGGATCCATAGGGTATTGTGTAGCGTTACAATCCCACATTCCCACTTGCTTCAATATCTTGGTAGCATATCCCGTCTGCTTGATCGATATTCCTTTCGAGCTTTGTTTCACTTCGATCCCAAGATAGTAATGAAGAAGACCAAGATCGCTCATCTCAAATTGCGATTTCATCTGATCCTTGAAACTTTTGATATCTTCAACAAATGTCCCGGTCACAATTAGATCATCGACATATATTCCAACAATTAACAATCTTTGACCCGTTCATTTTCTGTAAACGGCATGTTCACACTTGCATTTAGTAAAATCAAGCTCTATCAACGCAACATCAAGCCTAGAATTCCATGCCCTTGGAGCTTGACGCAAACCATACAATGCTTTAGACAACCGATACACGTGATGCTCACGACCCCGTTTAACATAGCCTTCGGGTTGTGATACGTAAACTTCCTCCTTCAGTTCACTGTGTAAAAATGTTAATTTTACATGAAGGTGATGTATTTCCTATCCACCGCTAGCTGCAAGAGCGATGATAATACGAAACGTTTCAATTCGAGCAACTGGCGCGAAAACATCTTCTACATCGACTCTAACATGTTGTACGTATCCTTTCGCAACAAGTCGAGCTTTATGTTTTGTTATTGTTCCGCTTGCATCCTTCTTGACCTTAAAAAACCCATTTAAGTCCAATAGGTCTTATGTTTGGTGGCGGCTCGACCAGTGCCCATGTATTGTTCTTTTCGGTTAAAGCAAGTTCACCGTCCATTGTTATCTTCCATTGCTTCTCATTAATAGCTTATTGATAACACTGTGGTTCATCATCAATGGATATTAAAAGATCTTGATTTAACTTGGCCGATTGATGACTCAAACTTGGCACCGTTTCGACTTGATAGTTGACCAGTGCCCATGTTTTGTTCTTTTCGATTGAAGCAAGTTCACCGTCCATTGCTATCTTCCAATGCTTCTCGTTAATAGCTTCTTGATAACACTGTGGTTCATCATCAATGGATAATAAAAGATCTTGATTTAACTTGGCCGATTGGTGACTCAAACTTGGCACCGTTTCAACTTGATAATCACCAAACCTCCGAGGAAAGCTGGACACTTGGCTGGAACGCCGTAAATTTTCGTTCGATGATCCAGCTTTGGAGTCTTGAGCTTCGGTTGACTCGGGCATAGTTGTTTCGGCTCCTCCTTCATCTGGAACAACATAATCTTCGTCCACATTATTCGATGGGTCTTGAACGGTTACTATTGGAATGGTTTCAACAATACTCATTCCATTCAGGTTTGTTAGTTTCATAACCTGTTAGGAAAGTGCTCCAATTATAACCCTTTAATTCATCAAACTTTACATTGGATAGAACACACCTTCGGCCCCTTCGACTCCAAGGTAACCCATCACAACACTTTTATCATCCAGTTTTCGTTGACCTGGTGCAAGAATTTTTTAGTATCTGATGCACCCGAAGACTTTCAGAAACGATAGATTAGGTTGCCTTCCTTTGCATTTTTTATACAAGGTCGAGTTCTTTAAAGCTTTTGAGGGTGAACGGCTTAAAAGATAAACCGAATGTTGGACCGCTTCTCTCCAAAGATTATGTAGTACTCCTTTAGCCTTTAGAATGCTTCGAGTTGTTCCGAGTATTGTGTGATTCCTTCTTTCTACCACTCTGTTTTGTTGTGGAGTGTAGGGAGCCGTGAGTTGTCGAGCAATGCCACACTCCCAAGATGTGCGAAATAAATTCTCCCCAGTTGTCCGTCCTTAGGCTCTTGACCTTCTTACCTATTTGATTTTCAACATTCTTGATGAATTCGATAAGCATATTCGGTACTTGATCTTTGGTCTTGATTAGAAACGCCCCCATGAAACGACTACAATCATCGACAACTAGTAGAATGTATTGATTCCCACTTGGTGTCTTTGGTGCAATCGGTCCACAAACATCGGCATATAATAATTCCAATGATTTTTCGGCTCGGTATGTTGCTTCCTTCGGAAAAGCCCCTCTCACCTGCTTCCCGTACATACATGAATCACAAACATGTGATGGATTAACCAATGGTGGCAACCCGATCGATAGTTTGGATGAGCTTCTAATTGTGTCAAAGTTCAACTGGCCGAGGCGAGCGTGCCAAAGCCATGACTCGTCTTGTAACCTAGCCTGTAGACAAACTAGAAAAACAACTTTCAAGTTAAATTTATAAACTTGATTAGGTGAACGGGGTACCTTCATGAGCAACATTCCGTTTGGCTCGTTCATCCATAATATCCCGTGTTCTATGGTGATTTTGCAACTTGCTTCGTCCATCTATCCCACACTTATAATATTGTTTTTAAGCGATGGGATATAGTACACCTTGTCAAGTATCCGCTTCTTACCCGACTTTCCTTCGACCAAATCGTCCCTCTACCTTCGATCTTCACATAAGAATTGTCTCCGAATCTTGCCATTCCTTTGATTCGCTGATCCAGCTTGGAAAACCAATTCGTGTTTCCCGTCATGTGATTACTAGCTTCATTATCAAGGAACCAAGTATTATTTTGTCAAGGACTTGTGGCGTAGACCCGAGGATCCACATTCTTTCCGTTCAAAAACACAATTTTCTTTTCTGTTTCAGTGTGATCAGCTTGTTGGTCCTCCTCACATGATTGCATGGATAGTACAAGTCCTTCATCTTGTTGGACAAGATTTGTTTCCTCATCCTTCTTTCGTGTAGGACAATCCGAGGAGAAGTGTCCCAGTTCATCGCATCGAAAGCACTTGAGTGTTGAGTGATCTTTTATAGTCCATTCTTTTCGTTTGCCTTAACCCGCGCTGCCTCGGCCTCGACCTTTACTCCTTCTACTTTGTTCAACAATTCCCTTGCCACGACCGAACCCTTTTTTTCCTTTCTTCTTTGCTTCCCATTTCTCATAGGTTAAAAGAAGTTTCTCTTCTTTGGTTTCCTAGATTTGCAGCACTTGTTGATCGAGGTTTATCCGTTCCTCATATGCGGTAAGTCGCCCGACAAGATCATCGTAGCCAACCGTTTTTAGGTCAATCACTTGCTCAACTACAGCCACCATCTGTATGTACTTGCATGGTAGACCATAAAAGAATTTCTTTACAAGTTTCTGTTCTTCAATTATGGACCCGAGTGGGGCGGATTTGGATGCAATACCTAAGATCTTTCCTGCGAACTTGGTGATTGAGCTTGATTCCTTTATCTTCAAGCTTTCAAATTCCAACATTACTGTTTGAAGTCTAGCTTCTAAGACTCGTTCAATACCACGATGTCGAGCCTTGACAGCATCCCATATACTTTTTGCAAATCTATAATTTTAAAATATGCCAACGAATTAAGTGTGAGGTGATAAAATTTTGTAAATTTTACTACCTCAGGAGCCAAGCAAACAAAAACCTATTTAAAGGCAAAAGTTATTAAATGTTTTTAAAGATTAATTAAAAATATTTTTCAAACCCTTTGAGTCCACCCCAAAGACCTGAATAGGGGATTTTTGGAGGTGTTGGCATTGCCGAAAGAACCAACTCAAAGTGGTTCTACTTCATATTCGAGTGTCTACCCCTTCCATGTGAGTATCTTGAGCCTTATCGAGCACACCCATTTATATATATAGATACCACTAACGCTCGTTCATTTGATTGAGAGAGATATTCACCCTTGGCATGTTACAGTTAGAACTTGTGCATTTTATGCGTTTTGAGACCGCATTCGAGGTGAGAGATTGCAAAAATGATTAAGGCACCTAGGACACACCCCTTCCGTCTCATTGGCCTTCCATAAATTTATCCCTCACCTAATTACCCCATTTGAGCATTAGCCCTTTTCCTTTCGTTCCATCCATCACACATAGCCCCTGTCGTAGTTTTGGCGAAGAAAGGGTGTTGTTGGCTATTAGGACACTCTTGGGCCGTCTCGAGATGAAGAAGAAAAGACCAAGACATTCCGGTATTTACCAAGAAGAGTTTTGGAAACTAAAGAAAATATAGCCACCCAGAGTTGACATACCAAAGAATAAGCTTCACCGAAAGCAAAGTTTTCATTAGTTAAAAAAAAGTTTGATGAATAAGTCAAGAAGCTCTACAATAAACGAGCTAAAAAGAAACAAGTCTATTTGAAGGTTTATTTCTAGGACATTTCTAGTGGAGCTGATTATGTGTGAAGACCGAAAGATTCGCAGAGTAGAGACGTTAGAGCAGTAAGTCTTCGAGGGAGGACTTTCATGAAGCCCATCAATTAGAGTTTGACATTAGCCCATTATGTCGCAGCCGCCGCCTGAGCCAGACACGACAGTAGATCCCCTTCCTACCCATTCAATCACTATACCATTTATCACCCCTCAAAAGACCTTATAATTTGCAGTTTCTCACCATTATATAGTGGTGGAGATCCGATTTGTGTACAAGCCTATGATATGTGCATGCCTTGGGATGAATCCGAGTGATCACCCCCAAAATTACACCCGAGTGAAAAGTGAGAATAATATGAAGTAGACACTTGAGGGAACATTTGATTAGGCGCGCTAAGGCTTTCTAAAACATCTACCAAGGATGTGTTGAGTAGGTGGGACTCATTGTAGGTGAGTTGTTGTGACTCGTCACGACATACTCACTTGTTTTTACTCTATTTACATTGCCTAGGTTTGGTTTGCTTGGGGACAAGCAAACGTCTAAGTGTGAGGTGATATGATGAGTCCCAAAATTAGCATGTTTTATGTGCATATTTTCATATAATTATCACCTAATTTTATGCATTTATCTTGGCATTGTCACGGTTTGTTCACCTTTGTTGATAATTGCAGATATTGAAGGTGAAAAGTGAAAAGAAGCGAAAACAGGCGAAAAAGACAAGGATTTGAAGACTTTTGGAGAAGATGCAGATGAAGCACGACAGCGCTCATGCCTGTGCACGGCCGTGCACTTATCCCAGGTCTACCAGTCAACAGAAGGCAAAACTGAGAGTTCCAGTTGTGCACGGGCGTGCTCCCTCATTAAGCACGGGCGTGCTCAGCTTCAGCGTGTTCTCTAAGGCTCAAACCGACAAAGTCTGACAAGACCGTTACTCCCAACAACAAGCACGGGCGTGCCAGTTAATATGGCACGGGCGTGCAGGACCTGGTACAGACAATACTGCGCGAAAGGACTCTGCAACAGTACGCGCTGTCGAGCATGGGCGTGCCAGAAGTTGTCAATGGCGTGCAAGGGCTGTTTTGCCTATAAATAGAGGCCTCCACTCCACATTTTGAGCATCCCATTTCACTTGAGTTTTACTCACACTTCAGCCATCTTAGAGGTCTTGCAAGTCACCTTTGGAGCTTGGGATCACTCCATAAAGGCTTGAAGATTGAGAGTAGAAAGAGAGTTCACTAAAAATCATCCAAACCACCCTCTTTAATCCACTTCAAACTCACCACCATGTATTCATCATTGTCCATTGCTAGTGTGATAGTTGTAGAACCGATGTTGGGCTAGATTACTTGAGTGTTGCTAGGGTGAAGACTTATTTTGGCATGGACTTATATAGTTCTTATTAGTTAAGTGGTGTTGTGTTCTTGTTAAATTCTTTTACTTAGAGTTTTGTTTGGTTAACTAAATAACTAATTAACTAGTCTTTGGTCTTGTGGGTGTCTTGGTAGGAATTGGGAAGGACTCATAAGTGTCCCCATTGTAACATTTCGCATTAAATAGTTGTACGTTACGTATAATTTGGAAAAACGACAAGTTTTATTACTATTTACATTTAGTTATTTTTGTGGCATTTTGAACCCTAATACAATGATAATTATTCATATATATATATATATATATATATATATATATATAAAAGTTTATAATAATAATAATAATCATAATAATAATACACACAATTTAAAACTACACCTTTGAAACAAACCCAAACCTAACATAAAGCCCAACCCCCCTTAAACCTTACCCGAGCCCATGGATTACGGCCCAACACTGGCCAGGCCCAAGAAGCTGAGCCCATAAGCCCATCCCCTTTTGTTAAAAAAAATAATAATAATAATATGGCTTCTGCCGGGACTCGAACCCGGGCAGGGAGCCGGCCAGCAATCCCACACCCACACGCCAACCACCTGGTCTAGCATTCATGTTTGTTCAAAACCCGGGCTATTATTATTATATCACTTGTTTCAAAGATCCTCACAGTTGACTTGGAAAGTCAACTGTGATACGCGATTGCCAAAAAACATCAACATTAACTCGTGATTTACCTATTCTTGGTATCACTACACAATTATCGGCCTTCTATGACTCAGCAACACGATGATTAACAGTCAATTATTACCAATTTTACCTATTACGCATCCCACAATCAATTCGAGGTCAATGGTTTCCAATTCGAACACCCAACCCACTATACTATAAATTGAACCCCTCCGAACAAACACAACTCGCCAATACATCTTTCTCCACCTCCAAATCTTCTTAATTATACTCTGTTCGTACATCACGATCACATTTTGACTTTTTGGCTTGACCGTCCAATCGTACTTGAAACAACTTTGTAAGTATAATTTTTTTAGTGGGATTTGATCATCGGCATCCACACATCAATAGCCTAAGGTTAATTGGGCTATTGATGTGTGAATCAAACGATTGCAGAATTAGGGCTCGTGGGTTTGAAATTGGGGATAAACATGATTCAACTTGTAATATTTATTTTAAATCGAACGGAAATAATCACAACCACTGGTCTAGACCAAGTGGTTGTGTCTGGTGTCCAACATCCGAGCCACGCGGGTTCGAATCCCGGCGGTGACAACCTTTTCCTTTATTTTTTGGTTTTTAAACAAACAAATCAAATCAATTATATATAATACATATAAATTTTATAAATTCATTTTTAAATATTAAAACTCTGTTATAAATCCTAAAAAAATTATTTTAAGCTAATCTGATGTAAAATTTTACCTTACAATTTTTAGTTTTCAAAAATGTATTTATTTAATATATTTAATAATTAAATCAATTTTATTCTATTATATTTATAAAATTCCATTAAAATATCAAAACAATTTTATAAATTTCCACAAAAATTATCCTGAGTTTATATAATGATAAACTTTTCTGAAATAATTTTTAATTCTGGAAAATCATTTATTTAATATTTTTAATCAATTTTTGTTAGTTTTAATCATAATTAAATCATAATAAATTCAATTTTTAATATTTTTGCACCAAAATTTTATACAAATTATTTCTGATTATTTAGAACAGAAATATAAATTTTAAACTAATAATTCTTTAATTTTAGTATTTTTAAATATTAAAGTTAATTTTTGACAATTTGTTATAAATAGATTTAATAATCTATTTTAAAGAAAATAATTTTACAAAAATTATTTTTATACTTTACACACATTATTGTGTCCATCTTAAATTTAAATTTCATAAAAAGATTTTTGGTTATTTGTTTACTAATATTCTCTCAATTATCAAAGATTTTTTTATATTAATCAAACGAGCATTTATCCCCAAATTCGAAGCCCTAGAACATATACATTTGTAGACTAGATAGACTTAGACATATTTATTACCTTATTATAGGGTGATACTTGACACATTTGCGCAACACCATTATTCAATTTTTCCACAGATATAACATTTTGCTAAGGTGAGTTTTACATAGCCCCTTTTCTATTTATCACCATTTTTGGGGTGAAACATGTTACAACATTATTTATGCAATTCAATCATCAATGTGTCTATGTGTATTTCTATGTTGCATTATGTCTTGAACATGACTAGGGTAAGCACAATTCTAGCATAAACATTCCTCAGCCAACGGTATACATTGATAGATCTATTGGACTGACAATCCCACCCGGATACGTGCCTCCTACAAAGGTAGCGTGGGTGTTTGTTACTGCAATATAAACGAGTGAACCATGAGCGTATGGGATGTACCACAATACAACAGTCACAATGGTTGATTATGCACTCGATTTACTTCTAGTATGTTTTCACATATGGACTAGATTGCCATGACACATGAATTGCACAACAATTTTATTCGATTATCAAAACCTATGTAATTCTCACCAACTTTTGTTGACCCAAAATATTTTCAACTTAACATGTTTCAGGTTCTACTTGCTTGAAGATTTGCTTGAAGATGTGTGCATAGTTTTATTCAATTTGATGTACGAATTCTTGTAGAACAATTGTATGGAAATTATTTAAATCATTTAATGAAATTTATTATTCACCATGAGCTACTGAACAATCATCACTACGTGACATCCCGATGTTTTCGCCATCGGTTGGGGTGTTACAGATTGGTATCAGAGCCATGGTTATAGGGAATTAGGTTATTAGAAAAATAATCTAGTCTATAACCATAGGATTTAACCAGTACTTGCTTCTTTTACTTGCTATTCTCTATCTCCCTCCTATTTCATATCTCTACTTTCATCCCTACAAGAAGGTTGCTCTCCATCACTGGATCCACTCTTAGACTAATAAGGCAAAATCCTCAGGTTTAACCTGAATCATCTTGAGATCTCGTCGAAGTTCTAGATTTTAATAACGAACACGTGCAATCTGGAAGGGTGAACGCCTGTATTCTGAGTCTTCTGTCTAGGCTGGCATTGCGCATATATCCCAATCAGACGAGGGACCCGGATGCCTACCTGGGAATTCTCAGGATGAGTGTTCACTTATAGGCTAAAGCATGTCTTCATATGTTATTAGAATTTAGAATCTTTGATAAGTCAACGTTTTCGTTTATTCGTTTTAATTAATGAATAAATGATTACATTCCTTATATAACCTCGTTCATTTCATTGTATCTCTTACAGATCATGCCTCCACGTCGCAGTGCTCGTCTTAACAGTGGTTACAATCATGATGAAGGAAGTAGCAATCACAATCATAACCACGACACTAACCACAACAACAATAACAACAACAACAACAACAACAACAATGGTGTAGATGCTCAACTAGCTGCAATCATTTCTCAACAAATGGCGCAGCAAATCGCAACTCTGGTTCCCAACTTATTAGCTCAAGTCATCCAGTTGAACGGCAACGGGAACGGTAACGGCAACGGGAATGGAAATGGAAACCACAACGGGAATGGGAATGGACTTCCAGCCTGTACCCTTAAACACTTTAATTCCTGTAATCCCCCAAAGTTCAGTGGAGAAGAAGGAGCTACAGGACTCCTACAATGGTTTGAGAGTATTGAGAATACCTTCATCAACAGTGAATGCCCCGACAACTTTAAAGTCCGTTATGCTATGAGTGTTCTTCACAAACGAGCACTCACCTGGTGGAATGAGGAAAAGCGCACCCGTGGAGCTGAAGCTGCACTGGCCTTAACTTGGGATCAAGCTAAAGACATTATGAAGGTAGAGTTCTGCCTCGTAATGAAATCAAGAAGCTGGAAGATGAATTTCATGATCTTGCTCAAGATAGTGGAGAAAACCTTGCTTACAACACTTGTTTTCACGAACTTAGTCTACTACTACCACACAAGGTCACCCCTTTGCCTATTGCAATAGAAAAATACATTGGTGGCTTACCGATGCAGATTCAAGACACGGTGTGGGGAAGGAACCCTGCTACTTTGGAGGAGGCAAAGCGTTTGGCTGCCACCCTAACAGATAACCATGTGAAGGCAGGAACCCTGACTCGTAAAGGGGAAAAGAAAAAGGATACTCCCCAACCTGCCGTTGATATCAAAACCGAGGCCTCAACCAACGGGAAGTGTAAGGTCAGGAATTTTGCAATAGACACCACTGCCCCACCCAACAAGAAACGATACAACGGGAACAAACCTAAGTGTGACACCTGCCAGTATCACCATCCAACTCAAGTACCCTGCCGACAGTGCACCAATTGTCAAAGGTATGGGCATCTTGCAGATGCTTGTCGAATCCCTGCTACAAATGCTCTTGATGCTCCAAATAACCCCGCTTGAAACCCTCCAGCTACTTAACAGCAAACTCTACCATTTGAATGATGTCTATTTTCTCTTTAATTCTATGTATTGACACTTTTTGATTCAAGTAATAAATTCAAGTATTATCACAACATCTGGGTGCATGCTTGTTTGAATGTGAATTAATTGCTATATCTATAATCATACTTGCTTACTTGTACAACAATTAGTTGACTACCAAACAATCTACTCAACGATTGGTAGAGGTCATCATGTCTTTCCAACAGTCGGGAGAGGCCCTACAACCTGCTCAACGACTGGTGGAGACTATCGAACCTGCTCAACAATCGGTAGAGTCATAAAAGGACGCAAAACCCTAATGTAAGGTAAATTGGTAATTACAATCCGGAACGTAATCATGAATTTACAGGTACATTAAGGTAGTGTGAAATTTTATCAAGGTTTCTGGTGGTTTGACCGATTGTTAACCTGGTATTTTCTCTTTTAACTTCGGGACGAAGTTCCTAAAAGTAGGGGAGACTGTAACATTTCGCATTAAATAGTTGTACGTTACGTATAATTTGGAAAAACGACAAGTTTTATTACTATTTACATTTAGTTATTTATGTGGCATTTTGAACCCTAATACAATGATAATTATTCATATATATATATATATATATATATATATATATAAAAGTTTATAATAATAATAATAATACCCACAATTTAAAACTACACCTTTGAAACAAACCCAAACCTAACATAAAGCCCAACCCCCCTTAAACCTTACCCGAGCCCATGGATTACGGCCCAACACTGGCCAGGCCCAAGAAGCTGAGCCCATAAGCCCATCCCCTTTTGTTAAAATAATAATAATAATAATAATATGGCTTCTGCCGGGACTCGAACCCGGGCAGGGACCCGCCAACAGTCCCACACCCACACGCCAACCACCTGGTCTAGCATTCATGTTTGTTCAAAACCCGGGCTATTATTATTATATCACTTGTTTCAAAGATCCTCACAGTTGACTTGGAAAGTCAACTGTGATACGCGATTGCCAAAAAACATCAACATTAACTCGTGATTTACCTATTCTTGGTATCACTACACAATTATCGGCCTTCTATGACTCAGCAACACGATGATTAACAGTCAATTATTACCAATTTTACCTATTACGCGTCCCACAATCAATTCGAGGTCAATGGTTTCCAATTCGAACACCCAACCCACTATACTATAAATTGAACCCCTCCGAACAAACACAACTCGCCAATACATCTTTCTCCACCTCCAAATCTTCTTAATTATACTCTGTTCGTACATCACGATCACATTTTGACTTTTTGGCTTGACCGTCCAATCGTACTTGAAACAGCTTTGTAAGTATAATTTTTTTAGTGGGATTTGATCATCGGCATCCACACATCAATAGCCTAAGGTTAATTGGGCTATTGATGTGTGAATCAAACGATTGCAGGATTAGGGCTCGTGGGTTTGAAATTGGGGATAAACATGATTCAGCTTGTAATATTTATTTTAAATCGAACGGAAATAATCACAACCACTGGTCTAGACCAAGTGGTTGTGTCTGGTGTCCAACATCCGAGCCACGCGGGTTCGAATCCCGGCGGTGGCAACCTTTTCCTTTATTTTTTGGTTTTTAAACAAACAAATCAAATCAATTATATATAATACATATAAGTTTTATAAATTCATTTTTAATTATTAAAACTCTGTTATAAATCCTAAAAAAAATTATTTTAAGCTAATCTGATGTAAAATTTTACCTTACAATTTTTAGTTTTCAAAAATGTATTTATTTAATATATTTAATAATTAAATCAATTTTATTCTATTATATTTATAAAATTCCATTAAAATATCAAAACAATTTTATAAATTTCCACAAAAGTTATCCTGAGTTTATATAATGATAAACTTTTCTAAAATAATTTTTAATTCTGGAAAATCATTTATTTAATATTTTTAATCAATTTTTGTTAGTTTTAATCATAATTAAATCATAATAAATTCAATTTTTAATATTTTTGCACCAAAATTTTATACAAATTATTTCTGATTATTTAGAACAGAAATATAAATTTTAAACTAATAATTCTTTAATTTTAGTATTTTTAAATATTAAAGTTAAATTTTGACAATTTGTAATAAATAGATTTAATAATCTATTTTAAAGAAAATAATTTTACAAAAATTATTTTTATACTTTAAACACATTATTGTGTCCATCTTAAATTTAAATTTCATAAAAAGATTTTTGGTTATTTTTTTACTAATATTCTCTCAATTATCAAACATTTTTGATATTAATCAAACGAGCATTTATCCCCAAATTCGAAGCCCTAGAACATATACATTTGTAGACTAGATAGACTTAGACATATTTATTACCTTATTATAGGGTGATACTTGACACATTTGGGCAACACCATTATTCAATTTTTCCACAGATATAACATTTTGCTAAGGTGAGTTTTACATAGCCCCTTTTCTCTTTATCACCATTTTTGGGGTGAAACATGTTACAACATTATTTATGCAATTCAATCATCAATGTGTCTATGTGTATTTCTATGTTGCATTATGTCTTGAACATGACTAGGGTAAGCACAATTCTAGCATAAACATTCATCAGCCAACGGTATACATTGATAGATCTATTGGACTGACAATCCCACCCGGATACGTGCCTCCTACAAAGGTAGCGTGGGTGTTTGTTACTGCAATATAAACGAGTGAACCATGAGCGTATGGGATGTACCACAATACAACAGTCACAATGGTTGATTATGCACTCGATTTACTTCTAGTATGTTTTCACATATGGACTAGATTGCCATGACACATGAATTGCACAACAATTTTATTCGATTATCAAAACCTATGTAATTCTCACCAACTTTTGTTGACCCAAAATATTTTCAACTTAACATGTTTCAGGTTCTACTTGCTTGAAGATTTGCTTGAAGATGTGTGCATAGTTTTATTCAATTTGATGTACGAATTCTTGTAGAACAATTGTATGGAAATTATTTAAATCATTTAATGAAATTTATTATTCACCATGAGCTACTGAACAATCATCACTACGTGACATCCCGATGTTCCGCCATCGGTTGGGGTGTTACACCCATGGTGTGTAAAAACCCATGCACTTGTGAACTTAAAACCCATAAGTAGTGATTAGTCCATTTGTGGGTAGAAATACACACACCTTGAGACTTAATCCTCTACTATCAAGATCTCGCTTAGGGTCGGTACGGTCTTTATATTCGGTCCTAGCGATAAGTCGAGTCTTAGTTGTGCGACTTAGCTTCATTGTCTACGTGAAAGCTTTGGCGTAAACTAAGATTTGATGAACCCGCGTTGAGAGAAAACGGTCTTTATTTTCTCTCATCTCTATACTACCGCACAGTTATTGATAGACCACTCACTTATTAAAATAGTTATTTGGGTCAAGTAAAGGAAGCACGTGTGCCGGTAGGTCACGACTCCTTTATGATATCAAGTGGCTTCTTGTTCGGTCATGCTCCGGCCACCGACAAGTTGTCCATAGAGGTTTTTAGTATTAGATGTCATTATTGCAGCTTTGGAAGTTGGATCATTCGGGTTGGGTATACACAGTCTTGAGTCATCCATCTGTCATAGTCGAGAAGTGAGCTTACCAGGTCGGGAGACCCTCATTTTCCAAACAAGAACATAGCTCGTATTGCGATAACAAACACCACTGGAGAATGCTGTAGCAACTCCAAGTTCAGTAGAAGGGCGCACTTGTTTACACCACTTAATTAGGTAGTTACTATTAGTCCATTCCAAAAATAAGTCGGATCCCGAAGCAACACTTTGTTTGGTATTGATTTTTATTCTGATCACTCTTGCTTTCTTTCTTTATTTTATTATCTTTTCTTTTTATCGCAACAACTTAGAGTTGAGTATGGGAAGTCGTATCTTAGGGTTCGATACTCGGTACATGCTATAGACTATATTGCGCTCGATAAGTCCACTTGCCTATCGTGTGGATTTAAAGTAGTCAGCAACTATCGGTTTACTTTTATAAATTTAAAACTTAGATAAGTGTTTTAATTAAAAGGTTTTGATTAATTACCCTTTTTACCGAGTCTTGACACTTCTTTCGAGAAAGTGTTAGTTTTAAAAAGGACGTTTAAAAAAGACGTAATCCACGACATCAGCGGGCTTGACCCTAGACCTTGTCCAAGAGAATTTCCTTTAACACCGACACAACCGACCGAGAAGACGCATCCACCATAATTTACACAGGTAATTTGGGTTATTAGTAGTTCGGTAAATGTTGAAATAACGGCGACATGTCGGTAGTTATTAGTAGTTTGTTGTTTTGACGCATTTGGTATATGTTTGTAGTTTTGACCCAATTTGTATGTTTGTAGGTTTCACCCATTTGGTATATGTTTATAGTTTTGACCCATTTGGTATATGTTTGTAGTGTTGACCCATTTGGTAAATGTTTGTAGTTTTGACCCAATTGGTATGTGTTTGTAGTCGTGACCCATTTGACATATGTGTGTATTTTTGACTCAATTGGTATATGTTTGTAGTTGCGACCCATTTGATATATGTTGGTGGTTTTGACTCAATTGTTATGTGTTTATAGTTTTGAAAAAATTGGTAGATGTTTGTAGTTTTGACGCATTTGGTATATGTTTGTAGTTTTGACCTAATTGGTATGTTTGTAGGCTTGACCCATTTGGTATACGTTTTTAGTTTTGACCAATTTGGTATATGTATGTAGTGTTAACCCATTTGGTAAATGTTGAAGTTTTGACCCAATTGGTATATGTTTGTAGTCGCGACCCATTTGATATATGTGTGTAGTTTTGACTCAATTGTTATATGTTTATAGTTTTGAAAAAATTGGTATATTCATAGGTTTGACCCGTTAAATATATATATATATATATATATATATATATATATATATATATATATATATATAAGGGAAAGGGATACCGGAAACCCTCTAAAACGAAGAAACCCGGTAAACTCTAACTTCCCAAGCTTTTTATCATCTGAAAAAATTAGGGTATGTAATATACATGATTTTAAGAGTTTTGAGCCAAAAAAATCAAAAAAGCGCCGAGTGGATATTTTTAAAAAAAATAAATAAGTTTTTTTTTGTGTTACGTATGTTACACAAAAACAGACATGTTACATATGTAACACAAAAAACTTATTTATTTTTTTAAAAAATATCCACTCGGCGTTTTTTTTGTTTTTTTGGCTCAAAACTCTTAAAAACATGTATATTACATACCCTAATTTTTTCAGATGATAAAAAGTTCGGGAAGTCAGAGTTTCCCGGGTTTCTTCGTTTTGAGTGGGTTTTTATTTTAACCACCCCTATATATATATATATATATATATATATATATATATATATATATATATATATATATATATATATATATATGTTTGTTAGATAGTATGCTAACTTGATTGGTGTCGATAATATTGTAGGAGCAAATTGTGCGTTTGTTGGAAAACCCGCAATTTAGAAATGAAATGATGCGGATGATAAGTTCAAGTTTTGTGAAACCGGACTTGGGAAACCAAAATCATGAAGGAGATCAAGGGAATGATAACACCGATAATGATGATCATGATATGTACGTGCAATATTTTAGTCATTTATTATGTGCTTTTAAGCGGTCTTTATTATTTATTGGTGTACATGTGTTTTGTAGGTGTTCGTGAGATATGAGCTAAATACGAAGGAACTTTGATCAAGTCGCGTACACTTGAGAACGAGCATGAAATTAATATTTATAATAATATTAGTATAATAATAATAATAATAATCTATACATATAATAAACCAAAGCCATTTTGATGACATGTCATAATATTATGCAATCTCTCTTTTGAGAGATACCACATAGGATGTGATGTGGCAACTCTAGACCAATTAAAAAAAGGAATCAATATGGTTTAAATATGATTTATCATAATCTATTAAATACCTAATCTACTAAATTTAAATATTAAAACTTTATTAATTTCTCTCTCATGTTTCCTCTAGGGCTGTGCAACGGTTCAGAACCGGACCGAACCGAACCGAACCGGACCGAACCGCGAACCGTTTATTCCAAAATATGAGAACCGGAACCGGAACCGATAATTACTAAACGGTTCGGTTCCAGAACCGGGTGAAAACGGTTCTCATGAGCGGTTCTAAACCGGAACCGCTTGTCAATAAAATCCTAAAATTAACATTAACAATTAAATAAAAAAATAAACAAAAACAATGATTTTTCTTAAAAAAAAATTATCAACAGTTTGTAATAAACTTGGTTACTAAAAGTATAGCAGTTTACGTATCAAAATATGTTTTGTTCGGATCAAATCATTCTTTTTATACAGATTAAAAGGGTCAGAACAAGCTGTGTTGACTGCTGACCATCACATAAGGCAATACTCTACATTCCTACCTAGTAAACAATTTAAAAGTGTTAAAAACTATAAAAAAGGAAACAATACATTCTATTTCAAAATAATAATAGAATATTTAAATATTTAATTTAATTCAAAACGGTTCTAACGGTTCTTAACCGGACCCGTCGGTTCTAACCGGAACCGAACCGGGAACCGATTATGCCAAAATATGAGAACCGGAACCGGAACCTATAACATTAATTCGGTTCGGTTCTAGCGGTTCCGGGTCGGTTTCACGGTTTTCGCGGTTCGGAACCGTTTATTGCTCACCCCTAGTTTCCTCTCATAACTTTTAAAGTTTAATATCTTTTATATACGAGATTTTTTAAAGAAAAAAAATTACACCAAATTAACGAGCGTTTTATTATCTTTTCAACGAGTACCATAGTGCTATATAAAAAACGGAGAAAAAAACGACTATTTTTTGTAACCCGACAGGTATTGTGTCAGGTTTGGAATTAGTTTAAAAAAAATTGTGGGTTTGGGTCGGGCCTGGGATTAGGTGATACCCGACCCAATTACCTTTTTTTTTTAAATTAGAATATGATAACTTATGGCAGAGATTTGTTTAAAATAATAATAATAATAATAATAATAATAATAATAATAATAATAATAATAATAATAATCATTAATCATATATTGGCAAGTCATTAATTATGTTGTCATATTAGATATTTCAACCCGTGACACTCTCCAACAGGTAATTGCTATATAAATGTCATTTTTATAGTTTAGATATTTCTAATTTTATTCACTTTACTTAGATTTCTCAACCCGGGACGCTCCCGGGGTATAAGCTAGTAATAATAATAATAATAATAAGAAAAAAAAAATCTTGACATAGGCCCAAGGCCCAATTCGTAGAAAAAAGAATTGAGATCAATTTCTCATTATGGAGGTGATATAATGATGGACGGTGTGTATTATTTTGGGAGCCGCCTTTTTGGTGAGGGCAATTCGACAGAAGACAACAAATCTTGAAGGGACGCACAAAGAGGATCACACGAAGAAAAGAAAAAGAGGAGACATGCACGCGATCAAGATGCAAGGCTAAATCTTTGTAGCTTTCTCTAGATGAACGGTTCGATTAGGTTTCCACTTTTTATGTTTATTTAAGTATTGGATTTTATTTTTGCTTGTGATGACAAACATCTTAAACATTATTGATGCATTAGTTAATTAGACAGTTGAACTGTGTTTTGAGTCCTTTCTTTACAACTTGTTCGTTGATGACAAAACTTAGTAGCGGGTTGAGTGAGGTTGACTTGACACTTACAATTGGGTAGTTAATAGGGTTTGATGACAAGAACTTGTGCTACCAGTTAATTAACTAATTTCTAGAACTATGTCAATGTGGTTCCCAATCTATAAACTGAAAACTGTGTGAAACCTAGAACCTGAAGTTTAGATGGAGTTACTTCTTTATTATTTTTGTTTTCTTTTCAAATCAATTTAATTCAGTTTAACGAATTAAACTGAATTAAATTGTTTTCTTTATTAGATGGAGTTACTTCTTTATTATTTTGTTTTTGCAAATATGACAACATTCTACTTCATAAAATATTATTTTTAATTAATTAGTTTAACGAATAAAATTGCTACTAACACTAACTACATACTCCTCGTGATTCGACAACCCTACTCCTGTATTGCAGTCCTTGTAGCTAAGGAGTTGTTTAAAATAATTTTTGATTAGCACTCGACCCGCGATCAGAACCTCTTGGTTTGATGACTAGTGAAGATGATATAAACCAAGTCCTTGACGCTTTGATCTTATCTCTACGATTTGGCAAGACTTTACAAAACCCGAAGTCCCAAACCAAAACCTCTAACTCTCTATTAAAGCAATACACATGTTATTTCTATGTAGACATAGAAAACATGAATATATATAATTAACAAAACACAAGGTTATTTTTTAGGATTTAAGAAACTCACTTTCATTATGGTAACTAGTATTTAAAATAATTAATACACACAGACACTCCTTGTTATTCCATAGCTAGTTTGGTTAACTGCCCATCAAGGGATTAAGTCCCCAAACACCCCACAAAAACTTAATCCACTTATGGGGAGTTGAGTCCCCCAAACACCCACAAGAACTTAAGTCACTAATGGATTTATAGGTAGATTTTAACAAACTTGAAAAGATTATATTAATCATCACAATCACAAGATTGATAATTACTTGATGTTGCTCTTGCAATTCTTAACAATTGCAAAAGCTAAGAAAAAGTGGGTAGAAGTAGAATGTGTTGCGAAAGATAAGAGAAGAATTGAGCAATGGAAATGAGGGTGGAAGGCTTCTCTTATAGATGCTGGTAGCGAGGCACGACACGTGCATGGATGAATGTGACCGGAAGGTAGGCACAAGGCTTGATACTGAGACACGGCCCATGGGGCAACTCTTGTTGGCCCAGTGGATCTTCAAAATCTTCTAAAATAATTTTTGTTGTTTAGTGGTTGAGGCACGGTCGTGCCTTCAAGGCACAAGGTGTATCTTGACTCCGTGTCAACAGATCTTCAGTTTTTCATCTAGAATTATGTTGTTTGTTTATTTTAGGCCCGATTTGTCATGAAAATAAAAAAAGTACACAAATTTAAGTTTATTCCAAAAATAATTCCAAGAAAATCATGTATATTTTTATGCATATCAGAAACGTGGATGTATTAGAAAGAATTGTTTCATTTTCACAGTTGTACTGGACTAGCCGGTTGGACCAACAAGTGATTCAATTAAGCCTATTTGATTGTTCCTTATTTGAATTGGCCGGTTACCAACCGGACGCCGGACTGCCAAACCAATTTAACCTTTAAAAATCTCATTTTTATTATTTAGTTGTCATTTGAAGCTCCATGTTTCATTTATTTAAGTCTTATTGCGTTACAATTGAAAAATTAAACCAAAATAAAGATATTTTGATATTATGTTTTGTATGTATAAGGTTATATTGGAAACCCTTGTTATAGTGAAAACCTTTGAAACTCTATCAAACTCTAACTTCCCGACTTTTTTTTTCTACGAAATTTTTAAGGTATGTAAAATACATGATTTTAAGCATTTTGGGCCAAAAAAATCGAAAAAGCGCCGAGCCGTTTTTTTTTTAAATAAAAACCGTCTTCGGGTAAAAAATGGGTAACACGTGTTAGTTTGGCTTAACATGTGTTAGTCGAAATTTTATTTATTTTTTTTAAAAGTGCTCGGCGCTTTTTTGATTTTTTTTTTATCTCAAAATGCTTAAAATCATGTATATTACATGCCCTAATTTTTTCAAAAATAAAAAAAAAATGGGAAGTCAGAGTTTCCAGAGTTTTCACTATAAGAGTGGGTTTCCACATTATCCTTACTGTGTTTTGCATTATCTATACTATATTAATATGGATATAGGATGGGCAAGATGGTAATTTTACCAAATCTCTTAGAGCATTCACAACCCAACCATCAAACCTTCCCCTATCTTTAAAATTTAAAAAATTATACTAAAAACTCACTACATCCCATCCACTATTTGTTTACCCTACCCTTATATTTTAAAAAATCCATCATCAAGCTTTTCATATATGAAAAGCTACTATTCATCTCCACCAAATTATTGTGAGTGTATAAAATCGAGAAATATAATAAAATATACGTTTGTGAGTAAGATAAAGATAAAAATGGTGGATGGGATGTGAGAAGTTTTTTAAAATGAGAGATAAATTTTAAAAAGTATGATTTTTAGTTAAATTATAGGGTGAAAAATGATGGATGGGATGTGAATGCTCTTAAAACTTCAACATGTAAAAATTGTAATGCATAAAGTACAATTCTTAAAAGCATAAAATTCACAACCCTAATTAAATCACCCACAATTTAAATCACCCACAATATCTATCTGGTCCAGACGGGGAGATTCAAAATTTCAAAAATCAAATCTTGCCACTCATACTCTCACTCTCTCTCTCTCTCTCTCTCTCTCTCTCTCTCTCTCTCTCTCTCAAGAAAGTTATCGATTGTATCAAAACCCAGATATCCCAAAAACCTTCGTTTGAATTTGAGACCTAGAATAACTGATTTTGTTTGGATCTGTAAGTGACTATTTACCCATGATGGATGATGGTGAGGTTTTTGCAAAATAATTGATTTTGTTTAGATCTGAGTACATTTTGGTTAGTTATCTTAATCTATCGATGATGCTAACGTTTTTATTTGTTTAATTTATTAAGGATGATTGTGTTATTATGTAGATGGGGACGGAGGGCAGAAGACCGATGAAGACGGGGAGCGGTCGAGGTCAATATATAACTCCAAAAGAGCTTCCAAATGGTAAACATTGACTTTGAGCTTTTGAGGTCAATATGCTATTTTTTACTTCAGCGTTAGAATTGATTTTGGCTAGAGGGTACTTCTTAAGGACTTTGTATAAGTTTAGGACTTTGTATTTGGATGTTTAGGTTCTTCTTAGTAATTATTTAGTAATTTCCCGAAGACTTTATAACTTCCTTTTTGCTAAAGTGGTGATAGGATTGCAGTGATTCCAGTTACTTCTACACATTATTGACTATACAAATTATATTGTTACACTTATTTATTTATTTGTTGCTTGAGGACATGTACTTTTTGTATTGCTTATGATTTCAAAGAAAAAGAAAACCTTTTGTGTTATAAGCGAAAACAGTTCATAGACATTTTTTTTTAGTTTTATTACTTTTTCTTTTCGGATACCACAGTTAATAGACATTATTTTCATGGAACGCAAAGTTAAAAGTAAGTAATTTGCTCTATATCAGTGTCTGGATCAAGTGATGGATTTTGAAGATTGAAGCAACCTGGTTTGCTGCTAATTTGATGCGCTATTTATGTTTTCTGTCTGCAACGCTTCCTGATTGAAGCAACCTTGTTTGCTGCTGATTTGCTACTCTGTTTGCTGCCGTTTGTGGGGCAGGCTGTCTCCAAGAAGGAGAACAAGTGAGTGAATCACATGTATAGTCTTTGATATTAGGTTTGAGGCACATGTAAAGTCGACCCGTTTGCTCTTATCATGGACAATGTAAGTATCTAAAATTGATGCTAATTTCCATATCAGTAAAGAAACCAATTTTACGAATTTGAGTTGGTCCAGGTTGACAAACGGGCGGGGATGTATGAGCTGCTGGAACTGTTGGAGTGGAACGTCAAATATGGATGTAAGCTTATTTCAAAAGATGATCTAATCCAATGGTCACAACATAATTTTTTTATGAAAACTTTAGGTGAAGGACACAACGAGCTACAAATTCAGGAGGCTATAGGCTCTCCAAATCAGCAGTGTTGGTATGTTTCCTAATTACCTTCAACCACACATTGTTTAACACTTTAAATGTTGAAAAAAATCAGTATGACTTGAGTTTTGAGGTCAAACATACAATTTCATATCTTGCTAATTTCATATACATGGAAGGTCCTTAGGAAAAAACTGTGGGAGTATCAAAGATGCCACCATAGTGATTAGAGATTTAGAGCAATACATGGAAGAGGCAAGTTGGGCAGATATGTTTTCATAAATAAATCAGTGGCAGATCCTTAGAAAAAAAATGTGGAAGTTCAAAATGAGGCACTAAAAGATGGGCTTGACATTAATTCTAAACTCAAGACTCAAGAGCAACATTCACAACGTAGAGGACACATATTCAAAAGGTGATTGAGGATGTCGGTCAAGGATTCAAAGTATTATTACATGGGAATAGTGGTGTGCCTTTAATTTTTTATAAAGGTGATTTTTAAAGCTTACTGTGTGCTTTGTTTTTGACTGTTTTTATGGTTAAGGTTCTTGCTAAGAGACATTTTGGTGATAATAAATTGCTTCATTTCGCTTGTAAGAAATGGCTTATTACTTCATTTCGCCTTCTGGCAGTTCTGACAAATGCCAATGGTCAGGAGATGGCACTGGTATGTTTTCGGTTCACACTTGAATTCGATTCGATTTTATGGGAATATGGTTATGTTAATTTCAATAGATCATCAAGCTTATATTTTAATTTTGCAAGGATAGTTAACTAATAGATCATCAAGACATATGCATTCGGGGCTGTTACTCAGCAGACATCGGCTGGAACGGGAGGTGGCAGCATCAACCCTCTCTGCTTATGAAATGGTTGAATTTTCTGCCGCTTCTGTTGTTCTTAGCGCCTCAGGCGCGCCTTCTGGCACTTCTGACAGATGGCAATGGTTAGGAGATGGCAAGCACTAGTATGTTTTCAGTTCACAGCTTAAAAGATTTAATGAGCTTTTAAACTTCATTTTAGCTGATCCCGGTGATGCTTTATGTTTTGCCTTTTCGAAATTGGTATGAAATTTCCTCTCATTTATAACTGATTTTAGAATACTGTTTTGATGGAAAATGAAGAAACACCGTTGTGGCTTATGCTTTCATTGAGTAATTAAATTAAATAATTCATACACGGTTGTCACAAGAGTCAAGACTAAAGATAAAAGGTAAAAACCGTCAGGTGGTGCTAGCTCGGGATCTATCCGCGCTGGTAAAGGCGCTCTTTGTATGGAGGATGTTAGAGTACACAATGGGCAGACAAGATTAATTTTAAGTTCTGGGTGAAGTATTGGGGAAGTATATAGTTAGCTAGGTTCATGTCTAGAAGGGTTGTGAATTTTTGTAATGAAGTTGTGAGATATGTTGCTGCTGTATGGTGTCAGCTAGTGGCTTGTTATGTTTATTGAATGGTCATTGCCTTTAGAAACAAAGAAAAAAAGAGTTAGGATAACTTTGCATCTATGTGACTGAAACAAATCGTGACTTCAAAACAATGACTATAGTTATGAACTTATTAATTCTTGTTCGAGATATTGATTGATCCATTTAAAATCTTAATGATTTTTTTAATTTGGGTTTTGGTTGCATTTTTTTTTCTTTGAATCTTATTAGTGACATATGGTAGAAACTAGAAACCTAATGACATTTTATTGTATTTTTTGCCGGTACTTGCGTAAATGATGTATCTTTGCATTAAAGTAGGCACATAACAAAACTAGGACTCTGGGAGTATGAACTAAAACCATAAACAATCTTAAAGGTGTTTTTTTCGTTGATGAAGCACATGAATTGCTATCAAATTAGTAGCACAAATGTTGTAACAACTAAGCAAACAAGAAATAAAAATATGTTAAACCATGGTCGGTATTTTCCTATTAGTGTGTTCGTTTATTGATGTGTTGAAGAATTTGATAATTTAATTTTTAAATTATTATTTTAATTGAGATCTATAAGGCTAATGTACGTTAAGGATAGACCACACTAATTCTACGAATAAGAACACGGACATACATACTATGCATTATATCACAAGAGGATTGATAAACTAACCGAAAATGAGAATCGCATTGTAAATTGTTGCCGCCGCTGCATCGCGCGGGTTTCTTACTAGTATATATATATATATATATATATATATATAGGGGCAGGATCAAATACAAAGTAATACAAACGTGCGAAGGATGTGAAGGATTACTTTGTACATGATAATTACGTAATGTCTTCATGAACATACAAAAACATTACGTAATTACCATTACGTAATTATCATGTACAAAGTGCATTATAATTACGTAATGATAATTACGTAATGCTTTCATGAACATAAAAAACATTACGTAATTATCATGTACAAAGTTCCTTCGCATCCTTCGCACGTTTCTTTTACTTTGTAGAATAACCGCCTCTTATATATATATATATATATATATATATATATATATATATATGTATGTATGTATAATCTTAATATTTATTTTATTTATGATTTGATTCGATTCTTATACTAGGTCGAACCGTTATAACCGGTAAACTAACAAAGTGAGAGATATGTTTGTTGTTTTGTCCGGTTAAAAAAACAATGAAATTTTTGTTCACTTGTATTGTTACCAATTAAAAAAAAGGCTAGGAAAAAAACTTAGTTCAACATTCAAACCCAAAATCATTAAAGTTAATGTGTTGTTCCCGTTAACATTAAGGGTTTAAGACCCGTCAAGACCCAAAAAGGAATTTATTATAAATTAAGCCGTTCAAAAAAAGATTTTAAATGTACAACATAGGCACCGGCGTAGCTTTTAAGGGGCGGGGAGGGGCGGCCGATCCCCCCGAATTTTCGCTCAGAAGTTCCGATTATATAGTATTCATATAGAATTTTTTTGGTATATACGATTTCGACCCCCTGAAACTAGTTTTCGACCCCTCGAAACAAGTGATTTCCGACCCTCCGGTGACTTCCGACCCCCTCGAAGTCTTGGGTCAAGCTTCGCCACTCAACATAGGTTACACAAAACAATGTACAAACTATTACGTCGGCAAGATTACACTTGACTTGTTTACCAAGAACATGGCTAAAGTTCAATTCCATATGTTTTGATTTTACACTAACCACTAAGGTGGTCCTTTGAACACCACACAAACAAGCAGTGAACTTTATCCCAATCAACCTACAATAATATCCCAACAAACAAAAAAAAAAAAAAAACACTAGATTAATTTAACATTCTATCCAATGCTCATGTCTCCTTCTTCTTCTTCGATTTCAGTCTGTTCAAGTAGAAATATGTTCACCATTGGAGAGCTTGAAACACGGCTAGTAAAACCAGAAGAAACAGTCACACCAAAGCCTCTCTTAATATTTACACCTGTAGAAGCAGGAGAGTTTCCTGTACTAGTTTTGCTACATGGTTTTCTTCTCAATAACTCCTTTTACTCTCAACTCAGCCATCACATCGCTTCCCATGGTTTCATCGTCATCGTCCCTCAGGTTTCTTTCCATTTAGTTCAATTTTTATTGTTTTAATTTTTTACCGTAGACTCTTGAAAGTCAATAAAATTAATCCACCATATTTTATTGCCCATACATTTTTTGTAATATGTTCACACACTTTAAGTTCACTAAAATTACAGTACGGAGAAATTGATTTTTAAAGATCAAATACAAACAACTTTTCGGTACGAAGTGTACGAATTGAAAGAAAAAACACCCGGGCCGTTTATAACTAGAGTAATTATATAATTACTCTAGTTATAAACCGCCCGCGTGTTTTTTCCTTCATTCGTACAGTTCGTACGAAAAAACTGTTTGTACGTGAACCTAACCCTTAATATATATGTAAGCGTGACAAAAAAAAATAGTATTTCTGACAAAATACGTAACTCGTACAATTTTTTTTTTGGTTTGCGGTTTATGGAAATGCATGAGAATCAAGATTAATCTTGAATAATTAGTAAAGTTGATGGCGTTAAAGTGGAAAGTTTAATTAGTTAATATTTAATTAATTATTTGAATGTTTAAAATTATCTAATTTGGTTAATGAGTATAGATAATGATGTTTGGTTACGATTAGTATTGTTATTTTAGTATAAATAGGGGTCTAGGTTATTGGTTTTATTTGTCCCTCTTTGTTCGTTCGTTTGTTTAATAAGAAAGAGTTACGGGTTTGTCCTCGTGTTCATGTTTGATCTAATTGTCTGGGCAACAGAGACGAGATTTTTGTTAGGAAGTTCATACTTATTGACATATAAAAATCTCTGAAAAATGGTGACTACAGGTTGATATCTGATTAAATGATTCAGGAACGTGAAATGAAAATAATTAAGTTTTAGGTTGTTATGTCTAACACCGTTAATAGAAATGTGCCCAAGTGGTTATGTTCAGTCGTAGGGGCTTGATTGTATTGGCCTATTTAATGCATTTAGCTAAATAGATCGGCATGTTCACCCGTTTAAAATTAGAATCAGCAAGCCAACCAATTCGTAACAATTTTAACCCATTTTTATAAAGTGTCAACCCATTCCAACCTACTAATAAACCCGTTCACAACCTGGGTGATTCGTTTAGAAAAATAAGTCGCATCGTGTTTGAGTTACACAGAGGGTGTAAGTGAGCCGAGATGAGCCAGTTTAGGAGGACTCGAATTTAAATGAGTCAATCTTAACAAAGTTGAAATGTTGAGCTAGGGGCTTGTAAGAAGCTCAGGTCATGCTCTTTGTGCCAACGAGCCCACTCATACGTGTCTGTGTTAAAATTTAGGCATTTACTAAATGAGCTCAAACAATGAGCCCCAAAGCCAAGCTTACCATTGCTTTGGTTGGGCACTTTTAAAAACCAAGCCGGTTTGGCTTGGCACGTTAACAAGCAAGTAGGGATGAGCTCGGGATGGTATCGGTACTAACCGATACTGATCTCGAAAATACCGATCCCGAAAACACTCAAAACCCAATACCTATATCAATACGAAAACACTCAAAACCTAATACCTATATCAATACCGAAAACATACGGTACGGTATCGGTTTGGTATTGGTACGGTACCGGTATGGTATCGGTATTTTACCTTAAAATACCGATACCGAAAATACCAAAACCGAAAACCTCTAAATGTGAATACCGATACCGAACACCCTCAGTTCGGTACAGGATCGGTTCGGGATCGGTATCGGTTCGGTATTCGGTGCAATATGATCATCCCATACAAGTGAGCCTTCTATATTTTTAAGTGTTAGTATTAAAAAATATGAAAATTTACATCTGACTAATTGATTAAAGATTACAGATAACAAGTGCATATAATACTTATATATTTGCTATAGTTAAAAACATCTTATATTGTGCTTCTAGTTCTGGGATGATGAGATTGTTTAAGTTCTTACTACTTTTGTAACAATAGTATATATAGATGTGATAAGTAACAGATTTCCTTTGGTACCATGTGACAGTTATATTCCGTGGCTGGACCAGACGCGACTAAAGAAGTCGAGTATGTGGCGGAAATAACCAACTGGCTACCCGAAGGACTTGCAAAGTTTCTTCCGCCCCAAGTAAACGCAGACCTAACCAAACTAGGACTGGCCGGCCACAGTCGTGGAGGCAAAGTGGCTTTTGCCCTTGCTCTAAATAGACTTAAAACAGAACTAAAGTTGAAATTTTCTGCATTGATTGGGATTGACCCGGTTGATGGAATGGACAAAGGCAAACAAACCCCTCCAAAAGTGCTCACTTATGTTCCACACTCGTTTAATCTTGAAATGCCGGTGATGGTTATTGGTTCGGGCCTTGGTGAAGTCAGGAAAAACCCATTGTTCCCGGCTTGTGCTCCAAAAGGGGTTAACCATGAAGACTTTTACAACGAATGCTGTAAGCCAGCTTGTTATTTTGTCGCGAAAGATTACGGGCATCTTGATATGCTTGATGACGAGACTAAAGGGATTAGGGGGAAGGTTACTTATTGTTTGTGTAAAAATGGCAAGTGTAGAGAACCCATGAGGAGATTTGTTGGAGGGGTTGTGGTTGCTTTCTTGAAAGGTTATTTAGAAGGGGATTTTAGTTTTATAGAGGCTATAAAAGATGATGAAAATATTGCACCTGTTGTACTCCAAAAGGTTGACTTTATGATATGAGTATATGACCTTTATGTGTAGTTGACCTTAACTATCAGTTCAAACACTCTTATAGATGTGCTCTCTGTTTTCTGATGAAAGATTTCTTATGATCTTCTTTTGGATGGGATGTTAGTAACTTATTTGGTTCAAATTAGTATATATTAATTAGTAACTGATTCTAGTTATGATAAATGAGTGAGATATAGCATATCTTGTCCTTGTGAAAGTTGACTTTTGGCTGTCAAATTTTGGTCAATGGTAATTATGTATCCTAGGAACTTTTCTATATCAAAAGTTGTTGCTCGATTCTCTTGAAATGGGGTGAATGAGTTGAGCCGAGTTTGATTTCACTAAGCTCTAACTCAGTTCGTTTTAAGGCTTTTCTGACACCCGAAAAATTCGGGTTAACTTTTTATAAGCATTTACTATTTACTTTGGTTAAAAATATATACTTAGTTTAATTCGGATGAATTAAGTTGGCTAAATATATGCGAAACGACACAAATAGATAATCCGGTAAATTATCGAGGCATTCATATGAGTAACTGACCCCGAACGTTGGTGAAATAACAAAACTAATAATTGTGGAATAGCTCGGTTGATATTAATTGCAATGAGTAAAATGCCATTTTTGTCCCTAAGGTTTGGCCAGTTTTGCGAGTTTCATCCAAAAGTTTATTTTTTCTCATATGGGTCCTTAGGGTTTCAAAATATTGCCGGTATTGTCCAACTCGTTAACCCCATCCAAATTTTTCGTTAAGTATGTATAAATACCAAACTACCCTTATTTATTTGTTTTAAAAATAAATGGATAATAATAACAAAATAAACAAATCCCACCCCACCCACCCAACAACCAGTCTTTCACTCTGTCTCCCTCTCTTTCTCGCTCTCTCTTTCTAATCCTCCAAAAGTCCCAATCCGATCACAACCATTCTCTTGGCAGCATCGAACACTACCACTGCTGACAAAGATCTAGCAAACAACTGCCCTAAAAACTATTTCAGTAAAAATGAGGAGCCTTAAAAAAACCACAACAACCTTCTCTCTCCGGCCACAACAACTTCCCTAGCCCGATCGAACACCACCATCACAAACAAAGAATCTGGCCGTCACAACCACCACCCACACAAACTCCCCTTTCTTCAGTTCCCCATGCACCTTCCCCTCTCCCTTTCCCATTCCAAAAATCATAACAGATCTGGTTGAAATCGTATATGATTTTGATTAAATCTCCCCCACTCAGCAAGAGATGGTCATGTTGGTGTTATGTTCGGATTATTCAAGTTGGTTTCGCCTGAAAACAGAGGTGAAAAGGGGCGACTGTTATGAAAAAGATAGAGCGCATGTGTCGGTGGTGGCCAAAGGGAGTGAAAGAGATTTAAATGGGATGGGTTAACGAGATGGAGAATGCTTGGTGTCGGTGGTTTTGGAGGCCGGTGGATGGTCAAAGTTTGGTAGTCAAATTAGAAAGAAAGACTGCACAAGTTTTTTTACTTTCATAGATACTATAATAATGTGATTGTGATCCCAGGTGTGCTCCCTGTAAATTCTACAAATTTACAATATTCATGCTTCAAATACATCACTTTGGCTCGAATGCTTTTTTAATTTTATGAAATCCATTTGCCATTTTGATAGTAAGACCCCTGTAGTGGGGCGTTATATGTCAAAAAATTTTAAAAATAGCGCCCCCATACCGAAACATGGGGGCGCTATTTAACAAAAAATGGGAGGGGCTTTATAAAAATGATGCCAAACAAAAAATGCAACCTCCAATTACATTGTGACACGTGGCGATGGCAGCAAAAAAAACGGTCAAAAATTTTTTACCGTTGGCTTTTTATTTTTTGAACGGTAAACTTTGATTTTTTTGAAGTTTATATATATATACACACAATACACATACAACACAACACAACCACAAAATAACTAAAAACCACACTACACAAACTACACAAACACACTACAAACCAGCTATGGGTGGAAGATTTCCAAATGATCTTGCCGAGCCATCGAATCTCCTGCGATACGCTCGCCGGAGACATCGTGCACCGGTGTTTTCTTCTCCTCATCCTCCTCCTCAACAAGTGTTTTATTCTCCACCTCCTCCTCCCCAACAACAGTTTTTTCCTCCTTCTGCTCCCCAACAACAGTTTTTTTCTCATCTTCCTCCTCCTCCACGTGTCTCCAACCTCGTCCCCGTCATTCCTCCACTCCCTGGATACACTCCCACACACCTTGATGTTGATTTCACTACAGATGAGATTGTGTGGGCTGTAGATTACATTATGGCTGAGAGAGGATTGGGGCGTCTACAGTTTGTGGAGACCCAACCGAACCCCATCCCAACCCCTCCTGACCGGGAGCCAACCGAGGAGGACCTGGAAGCTTTAAGGGATGCGATAGAAGAGGAGCGAAACAATTTTTCCCCTCCTCACGAGTACTGCTGCATCCCCTCGGATGCGAGGTCCGACGGTCGCGATAGCGATCGTTCCGTGTACCCGTCGTACTACACACTCATGGACTGGGACAATTACTCTCCATAAGGGAGAAAATTAGGTTTAATTATTTAATGTTTAAATAAGTAATTTAGGATTATCTAGTGTTTAAATTAATATTAGTTGTAACTTTTTTTTTTTAATATTAGTTGTAACTTTTTTTTTAATATTAGTTGTAATTTTTTTTTAATATTAGTTGTAAATTTTTTTTAATATTAGTTGTGTGTTTTTAATATTATTTGTAATCTTTTTATATTTATTTGTCTTTTATTTTAATTATTTTGAGTTAAAAGATTAAAAAAAATAATAAAAAAATCAACCAATCAGAAACAGAGGCTTTATAAATATAGCCCTTACCATTACACCCATTTTTCAGTTTCTCTCTCCATGCTGACTCAGCTACCACGTGGACCAATCAGGAAGGGGTGCTTTATAAATAAAGTCTCTCACTACACATGGTCTAAGTCTATGTGTAATGAAGAGTCAGTGCCACGTGCCCCCACTTGCCTGCAACACATCAAACCCAAAGCCTTCAATAAAACCTATACTATTTGCTTTACCATTTGTTCACTGTATTAGAGTTGTACAAAAGGCTTAAACACATGTACTTTACTGTTGAACTGTCTTTGCTTTAATAGTATGTATAATAATAATATTAATAATAATAATAACTAAAAAAATTAGAAAGACTCGGGCTCGTGGCCCAAGTCCAAAAAGGAGTTCATGAGAATGAAAAAAAAAAGGTCTTAGTATCATTATAAATCTTACGGCACATTTTATGAAGGAGAAATATATTATTTTCGTGAATCACATTAACAGCCGCAAAAGGTCGACAGAAGGCAATCGACAACAGCAACTCCTCTTAAAGTGAAAAGGAAGTGAAGGGCAGGAAGGCACGGGTTCAAGATTAAAGCTACGGGTTCGGTCACTAAAAGTTTTAGTTTTTATATTTATTTACTTTGTGTTCATGAATATTAAGACCATGACTTTGCATAATTTTGAACCTTTGTTTTTATCGATTTCCATGATTATGAGTAGCTAAATTTTGAACCATTACCTGGGTTGTATGATGAATACATGTTAATTTATAGTTCTCGGTTTTGGATTTATTTTTGAGTGGTTAATGTTTTGGTAATGATTTGGTTGGTGTTTATTATGATGTGTGTGCGTGCTTAAGTCTAATTTATTATTTTTGAGAGTTCCATAATCGTCTTAGTAAATGTCTTTCATGTTTGGATGATTATTAGGGTTAACTGCTAGGTGCTTGTAGCTTATTTTATGGTTTTGGATCCAAAAGCCATAGGAACTTGATTAGAGAATTTAGAAGACTTAGGTATTCTTCCATTCTTGAGACCGAGAGGTGATGGAATGTTGGGTTGTCAATAACTTTAGGTGTTAGGTTTTGGGTGAGACCAGGATGTGATCCTATCCTAGTTTTCTTTAGTTTCTTGCAATTCCAAGTCATAGTTAGCCCAATTAAGTTACTCCTTTACATCTTCGGGTGTATTGTGATTACAGAGACCAAAAGGTGATCGAGTCATTAGAGTACCTTTACATTCTTAGTGAAGTGAGACCGGGAGGTGATCCGATCTAGATAGCCAGTGTTTTATTCTTTAGGATTCTTTGGGGTGTGTTGGTGAGACCGGGAGGAGATCTAGCACGTCTTAGGGTTTCTTAAGTTATCTTTAGAATCTGGTATCCATTCAGTTTTCCATTACTGAGAGTTGTGAGTTACATGTAGGATTCTTGACCTAGGTAGTTGCCTTCCTATCCTGATATTTTCCTCAGTTATCCTTGCTGTCTATTTATCCTTATTTACTTTATTTTATTTAAATTCATTATTTAAAAAAAACAAAAATCAACCTTTAAATCATTTATTTTAAGTCTTAGTCGAGTCTAGTTTTGTTTTCCATTAGTGTCCCGTGGGTTTGATACTCGGACTTACTAGTCTGTACTGTATTGATAGGTACACTTGCATGTCGTGTGGTCTAGTTTAGTTGAGTTTGTTTTATATTACTAGGTGTCTAGGTTAGGTAGTTATTTATAGACCATACATAGCACATCAATAATTAGTAAACTGATGTGCATCTAAACGGACAAACAGACAAACAGATTTGCTTACATTAAAACTTGTGAACTCACCAACTTAATTATTGACACATTTTAGCATGTTTTATCAGGTATCTAAGGTAACTGCTGCTAGGATGCACGTGGAGTCACACTTGCATGCATACAAACACTATCATTTGGTTTTCAACATTTTATTTTAATATGTTGGTTTTTGGGAAACTCTTGTTTTACGAGAAGGTTTGCATGAACTTTATTTACCACTTCTGTTGAACTTCTACACTTGAACTAAAAAACTATTCGGTCTATTTACGTATGATTTTGAAAGCATATAGAGGTCGTTCATTCGACCGTTGACTGGATCCTGGTATGTCACGCGGCTCGCAGTAAAAATCTCGCAGTGGAAATTTGAGGGTGTGATAGCTTTAGTATGAAATCAAATCATATTTTAGCTTAATTTCTTTGTTTCGAGGTTACTTCTAAACACAAGCTTGGCTCGTGGGTAACTTTTAAACCTCGAACTCGTCTCATTTAATTTTATTAGTTATTTTATTTATTTACATATATAGTTCTTTTTATAAAATATATAATACAGTTACCCATTTTGACAAATAATTTAAATGATGAGTTTAGAGTAGTGAAGATCTCCCTTACACCTGTCATATGGTTGGAGCTGCCTGGATCAACAAACCACACATTGTTGTTTGATGATGCAACTCCTTCAATTGAACTCATAATGGCATGTGATGAAATGCATGCCATAAAGAGATGTGGTACATCTTCATGCCCTTCTTCATTTTCATCAGCATTAGCTGCAACATTCACTTGCTCATCATCATTGTACCAAATACTTAACCACGACATATATTCCTTTTGTCATTGGATCCTTCCAAGGTACATAACTGTTTTCTCCATGCTTTTTATGGTGATTAACTAACAAAGTTGGGTCTTTTGTTTTTTACTTCATTTTTCAGTTTGAAACCAGACCAATCTAAATTGCAAACATTTGATCATTCCGTCTCAGTTACTAACATTGCTATGTACAATTTGGGGCAATTTTGTTGGCAATTCTTCACATTAATAGGCATCTTTTGAATCACACGGAACCGACATATGAGCCCTTTATCATAACACGTATTTTTATAGTTCAAGAAGTATATTTTCTTTATTTTTTATTATCTAGGTATGAGGCATATTCGTACTAAAAAATATGTTACTGCATGAAAAGTAGTACATATATGGTAGTGACACAAGTCATGTATTATTTATATGGCATTGCATGTTCATTAAAACCTTTTATTGAATGGATTGCAGCTTCTGGCCTTATATGAAAGTGACAAATCGGTATAGCGACCCCTATTATTTGATAAACGTTAATTCAAGTATTTACTTAATGACTTCTTAACTGTTTTTATCTTTTGCAAATACTTGAAGCTCATTCAAAGGCCCAGGAAACACTATGTAACAACCGGCAAAATTAAGGTAATTCCGTACTAATTAATTAAACGCGATTAACGTAATTAACCGTAATTATGTGCTGAATATTTAATAGAGGCCTTAGAAAGATAGGAATTCCCAAATAATGCATAGGAATGCATGAGTTTAATAGCAAAGCATGATAGGATCGTGCGCAGACAAAACTATCCGGTATGGACACTGGCGATTACCCGGTAAAACTGAAATAAGCGAAACAAACACCGGACACCCGGAATATAAAATAAATAATATTTTCACAAAATATTATGAGTTTTGGAAACCCAAAGCCATACGTAAAAGCTTATTGCACAAATCTCCCGGTAACGAATAAAGTGCGCGTACCGCACCCGATACGCGCGTAACACGTAAATTCACCCGACAGAAACCGAAATAAATTATCAGTAATTTAACTGGACATAATTTTATGAATATTAACGGTATTTAATATTGGGGGTAAACGCGACGAAAATTCGAGAAATACCCGGGCGGTACCCGGAAGGAACTAGCTTAAACATAATGTGAAGAGTTAATTAGCAAAGTGGACCCCACCAAGTACCCCATAGGGGCCGGCCATGGGCCCACTTGGGTGGGAGATTGTGTAAAGATGCTTCTTAATCCTTCCATATTATTAGCAATCATTAACATGCAATTAAAGGTATTGGGTAAGAGATTAACCAACATAATCCTTCCCTTCTCTCTCTAAAATTTTCGGCCCAAACACCCCTTAATATTATTATTATCACCTACAAATCTTGCATAATCTTTCATAAATCTTCCATAATCTCACTAACCAATCCAAGCAAGATTTGATAATCTTTGGAAGATTTGAGAAGATCATATAATCCCTTGAGATGCATTAGAGAAAAATCACAAAAATCCTTTCTCTTTTTCTCCTTGTGGCCGTGGGTTTTCACCCCTACATCAACATCTCTTTTTCAATTTTTACTACTTCAAATCACCTCTAGTTCATCCTCATTCAAACCCCTTCTTGTGTGTTTAAGAGCTTGGAGCATAACCCACTTGGAAGAACACACTAAACCACATCCAAAATCCAAGAATTTGTCTTCCCTAGCCTTGAGCTAGTTGTAAGTCTTGCATTGTTTTATTAATTAAAATATCATGTTTTTGTGCTATGAAGCAAGTTGTACAATGTGGGTAATAAAAATGAGTTCTAAAGAAGTGATGGGTTTTTACTAAAAATGAAGATGAAAGAATAATAATATGATGAAATCTTAGTTTATTATTAATAAAAGTGGTATTTTGAAGAAAGTGTAATAATAAGAACATATTTGGATGATTGAAGATGAGAAAAGCTATATTTTGAAAAGTAACTTGAATATGATGAAAAGTGGTTTTAATCATCTTAGGATGATATAATAAAGTCATAAAAGTATTAAAATGGGTTAGAAGGCCATAGATGGAAAAGTTAGTTCTTCGAAGTCCACTCACTTAGATGAGTGAAAGTTGGAGGTTTTGGATAAAGATATGAAATAAACATGTTATTGATATCTAGGATGGATTAGAAGAGCATTAAAAGTAAAAAGAAATAAAAACAACTAAACATGGTGAAAGTGATTCTTCAAAGTCCACTAAAGTGGAACAAAATATTAACCTTGAAAGATTTAGTGAAAAAAAGGCTACAAGTTAAAGGATTAATATGACAACATTGGAAACCAATGGACTAAAATAAATATTTTAGAAAGTTATTGGACCAAAAACACAATGATGGAAATATCGGTATCAAAAAGTGTAAGTAATGATTTACAAGGTTGGTTTGGTAAATAACGATGGCCTACTTGGGCATTTTAAGTAAAAAGTATATTTTTATAAAATGGACGTTTTATAAAAATAAATAGAGTAACGCGAGCATTTTATAAAGTAAGATTTTATAAAATAAATACTTGGAAAGACTTGTACAAAAATAAGGTACTTTTATATAAATGGGAATATAAAAGTATCGGAAACATTTTTGGTAACAAGTTGGACGAGTCGGACTAAAACGTACATGATATATTTTCCGAGAAATAAACGTTCGGAAATCGGAAGTTGGAACAATACTTCCATAAGAACGCGCAACGGGAATAAATATGAAAAACGCTAACTAACGAACTTAGTTACACGAACCAACGTAAACGGACTTGTTACGTCGAGATGAAAATATACATATATATTTTACGGAAATAAAATATATATAACAAGGGTGAAACGTGCGTAACACTTTCCTAAGTGTAGTAACAATATTCGTGGGAAAGGAGAAACATAACGTAACAAACTAAAAACGCTAAACGACACATGAACTTAACAAGTAGTATCCACACGACGATATATGTACATATACTCGTTTCCGACGAAATTCTAGTATATCTATTTAAATGGGAAAATAGATATGCGAGAAGGAAAACCGAGACGAGTAGGTGCGATATATCTACGAACGCGTGAATACCGACAAAGATCCTAGTACATTTATTTAAATGGGAAAATAAATGTACGGTGTGGTAAGTCTAGTCGGGCGTTAAGATTATGTTACCAAACGACAAAGACTTAGCATATTTATTTAAATGGGAAAATAAATATGTGGCAAAGTAAGTCGGGTCGGTTAATAAGAAAACACTTTATATTGAGCGAAAAGATCCTAAGTATAATTATTTGAATGGGAAAATAATTATACGTTGGGTGGAGTCGTGTCGAGTATAATGTTGTACAAGTCATAAAGAATATTTATAAGAATAATATATGACTTGTAAGGAAAGGGTAATCCATCGCCATTGAACCTAGGATACGAAAACTATTAAACGGGAATTGGGATAAAGACGTGGTCGGGAAGTTGGGTGTACAACTTGCCAAGGCACATACACCATAGGTGTAAGTGACTTATACGCCTAGAACCTTTGTAGGTACGGGATCACAAACTTTACTATTTTCTTTGAGCCGAGCACAGTTACAGGTGAGTCTCACGGCCCCATTTCTAAATTATTTAACGTTTTTACGGGGGAAAGATATGTTGGGATTGTATGACGGGTTGGATACTTGAGTAAAGATCGCCACTCGGGGTTGAGACCTCCCCACTATAATCATTTATTCAGGAATGAGAAACCAAAGGGATATTTGGATAGTACTATTGGTGCCTGACAAGGCCCACCCCTAATCGATAGCGTCGATTATGCATCGGCGTATGCCTGGGGTGCACTTATTCTGAAATAAAGTCGTAGGAATACCGAGTAACGACTTTGGGCGGGGGCATTATTAATTGTCTTGGTTTGGTTATAGGCTCAAGTAAATTGTAGGACTTTGCAACTCCTATAAATGTCATAACAAGGATATTCCCACTTTATAAAGACTTATTAAATTAAAACCTGTGAACTCACCAATATTTATATATTGACGATTTTCAAACATATCTTTCAGGTAATTGAACGATGGAAGTTAGCATGGCGAGCAGGGTCGGGGATGTCTCCAAATTGGGCGTTGGAAATGTCGTGACGGGGTCATATCTCTTTATTCCATGGACTTAGGGATAAAGGGAGAAGCCTCTTTATCATTTTCGAAAACAATTTATAATTATGTATGAATAATTTGACATGATTATTAGCATTGAATAAATGCCCGTTTTCTAATTAATATTGTGCTTTGCATTAATCTTGGCTTAATACTTTTGAACCGTCGCGCCACGTGTTTCCGCCATAGGCGTGGTGTGACAGAAAGTGGTATCAGAGCCAAGGTTATAGCGAATTAGCATTTTAAAAAAAAAAATCTAAACTATAACCGGGTTTGGTTCAAAATCTTTCAAATATATGCGAAACGCAATAAAGTAAATTTTTCCAACGACCATTTGGGTATATGGAGATTCCGACCAAGCTAGCCATGGTAAGTATACGTATTATTTTTGTTAGAAGGTTAGGAAGAGTACCTTAGATATGTGCCTTAACTACCTAACGAATAATACTTAAATATTAGTACGGTTCTTTTGCCAGGATGTCGAACGCAGGGAGCGTAGCACCGAGCTACGACAGTAGCCTCCAGATCATCCAAGCACCGCCAGCGGAGCCGATCGAGGTGGTGATACTCGATCCCGAGGATGATGAGATGGACGTTGATGTCGCCATGGAGGGCGCCGACGGAGATAGCTCCGACGAGACGGACCCGAGCGAGGACCCAGCGTGGGCCCCCGCTGGAGACGACATGGCCGCCGTGGCCGACCTACCGATGGCCGAGGCCGACTTGCCTCTAGTGCCATTCCAGGCAGCACCATTGCCAGCACTACCTATCCGCGCCGTCAGGGACTTCCCTGTAGGTTGCGCAGGTCCTTCGAGACCTATCCCTACACAGTCGGAGACTGTCGAGTCTCCATACGACCGACGCGCACCAGTCGACCGTGAGCCTTTACCCACCCCACCTATCCCCGTTCCCTCCGGCATGAGGCTCGTGCCTGTCTGCCGGGGACACAACGGGTGGATCTCCGATGACTCTGACGATGAGTCAACTGCGTCGGTGGAGCACATTGCTGTGCCTATCCCACCAGCAGGCCAGGAGGAGCACGTCGCTCCGATGATAGGGCATGCTACCGCCACCCCAGCCACCTTACCTACCATGCCCGAGCCCATACCACAGGATGGGCCAGCTTCTACTGGGCACATCCTTGAGGGCAGCTCAGCCCGCAGCTCTGAGTTGCACCGAGCAGGACTGGCAGCTCATGCCACTGCTAGCCCTCCCACCCCTACCACTGTGATGTCTACTCCAGAGTGGGTCGCTGTCACCCAGCCACTCATGGTTCCACTCGCCGAGCTCATAGTCCCCACACCCTTATCCATGACACTACCCATCACCACTTTTCCCACATTACCACCCCTACCCGAGATGCTCCCTACACCACCACCTGCACCATTCACTATGGATGCAGGAGCCCCATTTCTGACACCCCCATTCGCACCGTATACTCTAGGTGCAGGAGACCCATACCAGGTACCACCCTACTGTTTCACTGGATTACCGGGCTTTGCCCCACCATTCACACCACTACCCATCCCGATATCGTCGGCCCGTCTCAGCCGACATACACTGACATCCCCGGGCCGTCGCAGCCCCACGGGATGGCCCCACTGTCAGGACCCGCATGGTCCACGGTGATCTCACTGGAGAGAGATTTCCAGACCCTCACCGACACGGTGCAGCGCACCGTGAGTCAGATGGAGCAGCAGGCCCAGCTCATGTGGGCCAGGATCATTGATGCCAGGGACGCACTGGCACATTACGCTGAGGAGCTGCTGAGCATGGATGCTCATTGTGGCCTTACGGGCGACGCACACTTTGCGCATCGCCAATTCTTGTACGATCGCATTATGGCGATCAGTATGACCATTAGCATGTGCGCACCTCAGTACCAGTACCAGCACCCGCCGCCGCCACCGCCACAGTAGCATTACATCAGGGACGTATTGGGAGATCACTCGCGGACATAGCAGTAGTAGTAGTAGTATGATAGCACAGCATGGGTTATAGCACCCATCTGCATTTTTTTGCCTAGCCGAGCGGGATTGTGCCGGCATATGACATTATATTTCTAGTGTATTTCAAAGAGCAATGTATGAGGAAGGTATCCTCGGTTTTTGTTATTATGAACAAATCATTGTACTTGGTATTGAAATTAATGAAAGTTTTGTTATGGTAAAATATGTGTTGTGATTGTCTACTATTATTATTACTTATTCTGTTATGTTGTGATTGCGTGATGTTATGATGGTGATTATTGTGTTCATATGTTGTGTGGTTGTTTATACTATATATGTGATGATATTGTATGAATGATTGTCGGAATTAACCTTTGATATTGGTCATTGAAGAAACATGGCACCAGCCACAAGAAGCAACAGTGGAAACGAAAGACTACCCACGACACCCGAGGAGCTTGAAACCCTAGTTTCGGGACGTATCGCTCAAGCTCTCGCAGAACACAATGCCACGCGCACCGAAAGGTCGCGAGACCGAACCGGGAGCGACAGACGCGAAACCTCCCCTACTGGTAAGAAGACGTCGGGTATATGCGACAGGAGTCTTCGTGAAACTCCTACCTTATAATTAACATTGCTTTATTATTGCAGAAACGGCCTCACGAGAACGTGGCTGCACGTTTAAAGCTTTCCTGGACTGCAAACCACTGAATTTCAGCGGCACTGAAGGTTCTGTCGGACTAGTCAAATGGTTCGAGAAAACCGAAGCTGTGATCCGTATTAGCAGCTGTACCCCACGACAGGCTGTCATGTATGCCACCAACCTGTTTCTGGACCAAGTTCTGACCTGGTGGAACAACCAAGTGCAGACACTGGGAGATGATGCTGCTTACTCCTTATCATGGTTGGAGTTGAAAGAACTAATGATCGCCGAGTACTGCCCGGCAAGTGAAGTGCAGAAGCTAGAGACTGAGTTCTGGAACCTCACCATGGTTGGACCGGACGTAGCTGGTTACACGTCCAGATTCCATGACCTCTCCCGGTTAGTGCCTCGCCTGGTCACCCCGGAAAGCAAAAAGGTGGAAAGATACCTCTTCGGACTGGCACCACAGATACGCGGCATGGTCACTGCTTCCAAGCCTACAACCATGCGCGAAGCCATCGATCTCGCCTTGAGCCTCACTGAAGACGCCATCCGAATGGGCACTCTAATCTGGAAAGTGTCAGGGCTAAAACTTACTGAGTCCAGCAGCGTTGAGGGTAAGAATCTGGGTACAAGTTCAGCCGTTGGGTCAAGTGAACAGGGAAATAGGCCAAGGTTTGGGAAGCGTAAGCGCGACGAGAGGAAGAAGGATGGATCATCAGGTTCAGGGAAGAAGGGAAAAGGGTATGTGGCCACTGGACGTGGAAATAATGGGAAGCAAGGTTATCAGGGCAAGAACGAAGTAATCTGCGGTAAGTGCCGTCGTTCGGGGCACAAGACTGAAGACTGCAGATCAGGAGCGCCAAAGAACAGTGGAGCGAGGCCCTGTTTCTCATGTGGATCGCTCGATCATTGGAAGAGGGACTGCCCCAAACTTAACAACCAAGCCCGTGGGCGAGCGTTCGTGATTGGTGCCGGTGACGCACGACAAGACCCTAATGTGGTCACTGGTACGTTCCCTCTAAATGGTCATTATGCTTCAGTATTGTTTGATACTGGCGCTGATTTTAGCTTCGTATCTGTCGAATTTAAAAGATTACTTGGTTTAAAGACTAGTAAGCTAGACACACCATATTCCATCGAACTAGCTAACGGTAAGACTATAGAAACTCGAGAGGTAGCAAAGGGTTGTAAGTTGGATCTCTGTGGTCATGAGTTTGACATTGACCTATTACCAGTCGTACTGGGTAGCTTTGACATAGTCGTTGGCATGGATTGGCTATCCGCACACCGCGCCATCGTCGTGTGCAATGACAAAGTAATTCAAGTTCCCCTCACGAGCGGTGAAACCCTATCGATCCAAGGGGAAAGGCGCGGGACGCCATTGAGAATTATTACCAGCATGAAAGCCAGGAAGTGCCTAAGGAAAGGTCTCGTCGCATTCTTGGCGCATGTGGTAGACAAGAAGGCTGACGAGCGAAAGCTAGAAGACATTCCGATAGCCAGAGACTTTCCAGATGTGTTCCCAGAAGATTTGCCGGGATTGCCGCCACCCCGACAAGTCGAGTTTCGTATCGACCTTGTTCCAGGAGCAGCGCCGGTAGCGCGATCGCCATATCGCCTAGCTCCTTCAGAAATGCAGGAACTGTCTGAACAACTGCAAGAGTTGTTGGACAAAGGTTTCATAAGACCAAGCTTCTCACCTTGGGGAGCTCCCGTCTTATTCGTGAAGAAGAAGGATGGCACTTTTCGAATGTGCATTGACTATCGGGAACTGAACAAGTTAACTATTAAAAATCGCTATCCTCTTCCCAGGATCGACGATTTGTTTGATCAACTTCAAGGATCCAGTTTCTACTCCAAGATCGACCTAAGGTCCGGTTATCATCAATTGCGTATTCAAGAAGAAGACGTGCCAAAAACAGCGTTCAGGACTCGCTATGGGCACTATGAGTTTCTGGTTATGCCGTTCGGTTTAACTAACGCACCAGCTGTTTTCATGGACTTGATGAACCGAGTGTGTAAGCCATACCTGGACAAATTCGTCATTGTCTTCATTGATGACATCTTGATCTACTCACGCACGAAGGAGGAACACGAGGAACATCTCCGATTAATCCTCGAGGTACTTCGCAAAGAGAAGCTCTATGCTAAGTTTTCAAAATGTGATTTTTGGATTCGAGAGGTTCACTTTTTAGGCCACGTGGTGAATGAAAGGGGTATACATGTCGATCCCGCCAAGATCGAAGCAATCAAGAATTGGGACGCCCCTAGAACACCTACTGAAGTACGACAATTTCTTGGCCTTGCGGGTTACTACAGAAGGTTCATCGAGAACTTTTCTAAAATAGCACAGTCCTTAACCATGCTAACCCAAAAGGATAAGAAGTTTGAATGGACGGAAAAGCAGGAAGCAGCGTTTCAGTTGCTGAAGGATAAGTTATGTGGCGCACCAAAACTATCACTCCCCGATGGTACAGAAGACTTCGTAGTTTACTGTGACGCCTCTCATCAGGGATTGGGTTGTGTATTGATGCAGCGAGAGAAGGTCATAGCCTATGCTTCCAGACAACTAAAGCTTCACGAGAAGAATTACACCACACATGATCTGGAACTAGGAGCCGTGGTATTCGCACTCAAGATATGGAGACATTATCTGTACGGAACCAAGTGTACAATCTTCACTGATCATAAAAGTTTGCAGCACATCTTTGACCAGAAGGAATTGAACATGCGACAACGGCGATGGGTCGAATTATTGAACGATTACGATTGTGAGATAAAGTACCATCCCGGGAAGGCAAACGTCGTAGCCGATGCCTTGAGTCGCAAGGAACGGGTTAAGCCACTGCGTGTCCGAGCCTTGGGTCTAACCATCCACACGAACCTGACTGACCGGATTCGTGAAGCCCAAGTTAACGCTCTTAAACCCGAGAATGTCAAAGGTGAAAGGTTGCGGAAGATGGTTGATTCACTGGAGTCAAAAGCGGATCAAGCTCTGTATTTCATGAATAGAATTTGGGTACCAGTGTACGGTGGATTGCGTGAACTGGTATTAGCCGAAGCCCACAGTTCGCGATATTCAGTTCACCCCGGAGCAGACAAGATGTTCCACGATTTGAAGGAATTTTACTGGTGGCCAAATTTCAAGAGAGATATAGCGGCGTATGTTGCGCGATGTTTGACTTGCGCAAAGGTCAAGGCCGAGCATCAGAGACCATCCGGTTTGCTCCAGCAACCGGAAATACCGGAATGGAAATGGGAAAGGATCACTATGGACTTCATTACCAAATTGCCCAGGACAACAAGCGGCCATGACATGATCTGGGTAATCGTTGATCGATTGACAAAATCTGCACACTTCCTCCCCATTCGCGAAACGGATAAGTTGGAGAAACTAACCCGTTTGTATATTAAGGAAGTTGTGTCAAAGCACGGTGTGCCTATTTCTATCATCTCCGATCGAGATAGTCGTTTCACCTCAAGATTTTGGGAAAGTTTGAATGAAGCCCTAGGTACTCGCCTTGACATGAGTACCGCATATCATCCACAAACCGATGGTCAGAGTGAACGAACCATCCAGACCCTGGAGGATATGCTACGGGCATGCGCAATCGATTTCAGCGGAAACTGGGATACTCACTTGCCACTGGTAGAGTTTTCGTATAACAACAGCTACCACACGAGCATTCAAGCTGCACCTTTTGAAGCTCTATATGGACGCAAGTGCAGATCGCCTCTATGTTGGGCCGAAGTTGGCGAAAAGCAACTTACCGGGCCCGAAATTGTTCAAGAAACGACGGATAAGGTCTTTCTGATTAGAGAACGTCTCAAAGCGGCACGTGACCGACAGAAAAGCTACGCAGACATGAGGAGGAAGCCTTTGGAATTTCAAGTCGGAGACAGGGTCCTACTAAAGGTGTCACCTTGGAAAGGTGTCGCGCGCTTTGGGAAGCGCGGAAAACTAAACCCACGATATGTTGGACCATTCGAAATCCTGTCCAGAGTAGGCCCCGTAGCATACAAGCTCAAGTTACCACAAGAACTTAACGGTGTACACGACACGTTCCACGTGTCGAACTTGAAAAAGTGCTTATCCGACGAAACCCTCATCATCCCCGCAGACGAAATCCACATTGACGACAAGTTACACTTCGTCGAAGAGCCAATCGAAGTAACCGATTGGAAGGTCCAAAAGCTAAGACGCAGTAAGATCAGATTGGTCAAAGTGCGTTGGAATGCCAAGCGTGGACCGGAGTTCACGTGGGAAAGGCTGGACCGGATGAAGCAAAAGTATCCCGCCCTATTTAAGAAGACCCCTATACCGGAGAGCTCAAAGTGAATTCCGGGACGGAATTCTCTTAACGGGGGGAGAATGTAACAACCGGCAAAATTAAGGTAATTCCGTACTAATTAATTAAACGCGATTAACGTAATTAACCGTAATTATGTGCTGAATATTTAATTGAGGCCTTAGAAAGATAGGAATTCCCAAATAATGCATAGGAATGCATGAGTTTAATAGCAAAGCATGATAGGATCGTGCGCAGACAAAACTATCCGGTATGGACACTGGCGATTACCCGGTAAAACTGAAATAAGCGAAACGAACACCGGACACCCGGAATATAAAATAAATAATATTTTCACAAAATATTATGAGTTTTGGAAACCCAAAGCCATACGTAAAAGCTTATTGCACAAATCTCCCGGTAACGAATAAAGTGCGCGTACCGCACCCGATACGCGCGTAACACGTAAATTCACCCGACAGAAACCGAAATAAATTATCAGTAATTTAACTGGACATAATTTTATGAATATTAACGGTATTTAATATTGGGGGTAAACGCGACGAAAATTCGAGAAATACCCGGGCGGTACCCGGAAGGAACTAGCTTAAACATAATGTGAAGAGTTAATTAGCAAAGTGGACCCCACCAAGTACCCCATAGGGGCCGGCCATGGGCCCACTTGGGTGGGAGATTGTGTAAAGATGCTTCTTAATCCTTCCATATTATTAGCAATCATTAACATGCATTAAAGGTATTGGGTAAGAGATTAACCAACATAATCCTTCCCTTCTCTCTCTAAAATTTTCGGCCCAAACACCCCTTAATATTATTATTATCACCTACAAATCTTGCATAATCTTTCATAAATCTTCCATAATCTCACTAACCAATCCAAGCAAGATTTGATAATCTTTGGAAGATTTGAGAAGATCATATAATCCCTTGAGATGCATTAGAGAAAAATCACAAAAATCCTTTCTCTTTTTCTCCTTGTGGCCGTGGGTTTTCACCCCTACATCAACATCTCTTTTTCAATTTTTACTACTTCAAATCACCTCTAGTTCATCCTCATTCAAACCCCTTCTTGTGTGTTTAAGAGCTTGGAGCATAACCCACTTGGAAGAACACACTAAACCACATCCAAAATCCAAGAATTTGTCTTCCCTAGCCTTGAGCTAGTTGTAAGTCTTGCATTGTTTTATTAATTAAAATATCATGTTTTTGTGCTATGAAGCAAGTTGTACAATGTGGGTAATAAAAATGAGTTCTAAAGAAGTAATGGGTTTTTACTAAAAATGAAGATGAAAGAATAATAATATGATGAAATCTTAGTTTATTATTAATAAAAGTGGTATTTTGAAGAAAGTGTAATAATAAGAACATATTTGGATGATTGAAGATGAGAAAAGCTATATTTTGAAAAGTAACTTGAATATGATGAAAAGTGGTTTTAATCATCTTAGGATGATATAATAAAGTCATAAAAGTATTAAAATGGGTTAGAAGGCCATAGATGGAAAAGTTAGTTCTTCAAAGTCCACTCACTTAGATGAGTGAAAGTTGGATGTTTTGGATAAAGATATGAAATAAACATGTTATTGATATCTAGGATGGATTAGAAGAGCATTAAAAGTAAAAAGAAATAAAAACAACTAAACATGGTGAAAGTGATTCTTCAAAGTCCACTAAAGTGGAACAAAATATTAACCTTGAAAGATTTAGTGAAAAAAAGCTACAAGTTAAAGGATTAATATGACAACATTGGAAACCAATGGACTAAAATAAATATTTTAGAAAGTTATTGGACCAAAAACACAATGATGGAAATATCGGTGTCAAAAAGTGTAAGTAATGATTTACAAGGTTGGTTTGGTAAATAACGATGGCCTACTTGGGCATTTTAAGTAAAAAGTATATTTTTATAAAATGGACGTTTTATAAAAATAAATAGAGTAACGCGAGTATTTTATAAAGTAAGATTTTATAAAATAAATACTTGGAAAGACTTGTACAAAAATAAGGTACTTTTATATAAATGGGAATATAAAAGTATCGGAAACATTTTTGGTAACAAGTTGGACGAGTCGGACTAAAACGTACATGATATATTTTCCGAGAAATAAACGTTCGGAATCGGAAGTTGGAACAATACTTCCATAAGAACGCGCAACGGGAATAAATATGAAAAACGCTAACTAACGAACTTAGTTACACGAACCAACGTAAACGGACTTGTTACGTCGAGATAAAAATATACATATATATTTTACGGAAATAAAATATATATAACAAGGGTGAAACGTGCGTAACACTTTCCTAAGTGTAGTAACAATATTCGTGGGAAAGGAGAAACATAACGTAACAAATTAAAAACGCTAAACGACACATGAACTTAACAAGTAGTATCCACACGACGATATATGTACATATACTCGTTTCCGACGAAATTCTAGTATATCTATTTAAATGGGAAAATAGATATGCGAGAAGGAAAACCGAGACGAGTAGGTGAGATATATCTACGAACGCGTGAATACCGACAAGATCCTAGTACATTTATTTAAATGGGAAAATAAATGTACGGTGTGGTAAGTCTAGTCGGGCGTTAAGATTATGTTACCAAACGACAAAGACTTAGCATATTTATTTAAATGGGAAAATAAATATGTGGCAAAGTAAGTCGGGTCGGTTAATAAGAAAACACTTTATATTGAGCGAAAAGATCCTAAGTATAATTATTTGAATGGGAAAATAATTATACGTTGGGTGGAGTCGTGTCGAGTATAATGTTGTACAAGTCATAAAGAATATTTATAAGAATAATATATGACTTGTAAGGAAAGGGTAATCCATCGCCATTGAACCTAGGATACGAAAACTATTAAACGGGAATTGGGATAAAGACGTGGTCGGGAAGTTGGGTGTACAACTTGCCAAGGCACATACACCATAGGTGTAAGTGACTTATACGCCTAGAACCTTTGTAGGTACGGGATCACAAACTTTACTATTTTCTTTGAGCCGAGCACAGTTACAGGTGAGTCTCACGGCCCCATTTCTAAACTATTTAACGTTTTTACGGGGGAAAGATATGTTGGGATTGTATGACGGGTTGGATACTTGAGTAAAGATCGCCACTCGGGGTTGAGACCTCCCCACTATAATCATTTATTCAGGAATGAGAAACCAAAGGGATATTTGGATAGTACTATTGGTGCCTGACAAGGCCCACCCCTAATCGATAGCGTCGATTATGCATCGGCGTATGCCTGGGGTGCACTTATTCTGAAATAAAGTCGTAGGAATACCGAGTAACGACTTTGGGCGGGGGCATTATTAATTGTCTTGGTTTGGTTATAGGCTCAAGTAAATTGTAGGACTTTGCAACTCCTATAAATGTCATAACAAGGATATTCCCACTTTATAAAGACTTATTAAATTAAAACCTGTGAACTCACCAATATTTATATATTGACGATTTTCAAACATATCTTTCAGGTAATTGAACGATGGAAGTTAGCATGGCGAGCAGGGTCGGGGATGTCTCCAAATTGGGCGTTGGAAATGTCGTGACGGGGTCATATCTCTTTATTCCATGGACTTAGGGATAAAGGGAGAAGCCTCTTTATCATTTTCGAAAACAATTTATAATTATGTATGAATAATTTGACATGATTATTAGCATTGAATAAATGCCCGTTTTCTAATTAATATTGTGCTTTGCATTAATCTTGGCTTAATACTTTTGAACCGTCGCGCCACGTGTTTCCGCCTTAGACGTGGTGTGACAGAAAGTGGTATCAGAGCCAAGGTTATAGCGAATTAGCATTTTAAAAAAAAAAATCTAAACTATAACCGGGTTTGGTTCAAAATCTTTCAAATATATGCGAAACGCAACAAAGTAAATTTTTCCAACGACCATTTGGGTATATGGAGATTCCGACCAAGCTAGCCATGGTAAGTATACGTATTATTTTTGTTAGAAGGTTAGGAAGAGTACCTTAGATATGTGCCTTAACTACCTAACGAATAATACTTAAATATTAGTACGGTTCTTTTGCCAGGATGTCGAACGCAGGGAGCGTAGCACCGAGCTACGACAGTAGCCTCCAGATCATCCAAGCACCGCCAGCGGAGCCGATCGAGGTGGTGATACTCGATCCCGAGGATGATGAGATGGACGTTGATGTCGCCATGGAGGGCGCCGACGGAGATAGCTCCGACGAGACGGACCCGAGCGAGGACCCAGCGTGGGCCCCCGCTGGAGACGACATGGCCGCCGTGGCCGACCTACCGATGGCCGAGGCCGACTTGCCTCTAGTGCCATTCCAGGCAGCACCATTGCCAGCACTACCTATCCGCGCCGTCAGGGACTTCCCTGTAGGTTGCGCAGGTCCTTCGAGACCTATCCCTACACAGTCGGAGACTGTCGAGTCTCCATACGACCGACGCGCACCAGTCGACCGTGAGCCTTTGCCCACCCCACCTATCCCCGTTCCCTCCGGCATGAGGCTCGTGCCTGTCTGCCGGGGACACAACGGGTGGATCTCCGATGACTCTGACGATGAGTCAACTGCGTCGGTGGAGCACATTGCTGTGCCTATCCCACCAGCAGGCCAGGAGGAGCACGTCGCTCCGATGATAGGGCATGCTACCGCCACCCCAGCCACCTTACCTACCATGCCCGAGCCCATACCACAGGATGGGCCAGCTTCTACTGGGCACATCCTTGAGGGCAGCTCAGCCCGCAGCTCTGAGTTGCACCGAGCAGGACTGGCAGCTCATGCCACTGCTAGCCCTCCCACCCCTACCACTGTGATGTCTACTCCAGAGTGGGTCGCTGTCACCCAGCCACTCATGGTTCCACTCGCCGAGCTCATAGTCCCCACACCCTTATCCATGACACTACCCATCACCACTTTTCCCACATTACCACCCCTACCCGAGATGCTCCCTACACCACCACCTGCACCATTCACTATGGATGCAGGAGCCCCATTTCTGACACCCCCATTCGCACCGTATACTCTAGGTGCAGGAGACCCATACCAGGTACCACCCTACTGTTTCACTGGATTACCGGGCTTTGCCCCACCATTCACACCACTACCCATCCCTGATATCGTCGGCCCGTCTCAGCCGACATACACTGACATCCCCGGGCCGTCGCAGCCCCACGGGATGGCCCCACTGTCAGGACCCGCATGGTCCACGGTGATCTCACTGGAGAGAGATTTCCAGACCCTCACCGACACGGTGCAGCGCACCGTGAGTCAGATGGAGCAGCAGGCCCAGCTCATGTGGGCCAGGATCATTGATGCTAGGGACGCACTGGCACATTACGCTGAGGAGCTGCTGAGCATGGATGCTCATTGTGGCCTTACGGGCGACGCACACTTTGCGCATCGCCAATTCTTGTACGATCGCATTATGGCGATCAGTATGACCATTAGCATGTGCGCACCTCAGTACCAGTACCAGCACCCGCCGCCGCCACCGCCACAGTAGCATTACATCAGGGACGTATTGGGAGATCACTCGCGGACATAGCAGTAGTAGTAGTAGTATGATAGCACAGCATGGGTTATAGCACCCATCTGCATTTTTTTGCCTAGCCGAGCGGGATTGTGCCGGCATATGACATTATATTTCTAGTGTATTTCAAAGAGCAATGTATGAGGAAGGTATCCTCGGTTTTTGTTATTATGAACAAATCATTGTACTTGGTATTGAAATTAATGAAAGTTTTGTTATGGTAAAATATGTGTTGTGATTGTCTACTATTATTATTACTTATTCTGTTATGTTGTGATTGCGTGATGTTATGATGGTGATTATTGTGTTCATATGTTGTGTGGTTGCTTATACTATATATGTGATGATATTGTATGAATGATTGTCGGAATTAACCTTTGATATTGGTCATTGAAGAAACATGGCACCAGCCACAAGAAGCAACAGTGGAAACGAAAGACTACCCACGACACCCGAGGAGCTTGAAACCCTAGTTTCGGGACGTATCGCTCAAGCTCTCGCAGAACACAATGCCACGCGCACCGAAAGGTCGCGAGACCGAACCGGAGCGACAGACGCGAAACCTCCCCTACTGGTAAGAAGACGTCGGGTATATGCGACAGGAGTCTTCGTGAAACTCCTACCTTATAATTAACATTGCTTTATTATTGCAGAAACGGCCTCACGAGAACGTGGCTGCACGTTTAAAGCTTTCCTGGACTGCAAACCACTGAATTTCAGCGACACTGAAGGTTCTGTTGGACTAGTCAAATGGTTCGAGAAAACCGAAGCTGTGATCCGCATTAGCAGCTGTACCCCACGACAGGCTGTCATGTATGCCACCAACCTGTTTCTGGACCAAGTTCTGACCTGGTGGAACAACCAAGTGCAGACACTGGGAGATGATGCTGCTTACTCCTTATCATGGTTGGAGTTGAAAGAACTAATGATCGCCGAGTACTGCCCGGCAAGTGAAGTGCAGAAGCTAGAGACTGAGTTCTGGAACCTCACCATGGTTGGACCGGACGTAGCTGGTTACACGTCCAGATTCCATGACCTCTCCCGGTTAGTGCCTCGCCTGGTCACCCCGGAAAGCAAAAAGGTGGAAAGATACCTCTTCGGACTGGCACCACAGATACGCGGCATGGTCACTGCTTCCAAGCCTACAACCATGCGCGAAGCCATCGATCTCGCCTTGAGCCTCACTGAAGACGCCATCCGAATGGGCACTCTAATCTGGAAAGTGTCAGGGCTAAAACTTACTGAGTCCAGCAGCGTTGAGGGTAAGAATCTGGGTACAAGTTCAGCCGTTGGGTCAAGTGAACAGGGAAATAGGCCAAGGTTTGGGAAGCGTAAGCGCGACGAGAGGAAGAAGGATGGATCATCAGGTTCAGGGAAGAAGGGAAAAGGGTATGTGGCCACTGGACGTGGAAATAATGGGAAGCAAGGTTATCAGGGCAAGAACGAAGTAATCTGCGGTAAGTGCCGTCGTTCGGGGCACAAGACTGAAGACTGCAGATCAGGAGCGCCAAAGAACAGTGGAGCGAGGCCCTGTTTCTCATGTGGATCGCTCGATCATTGGAAGAGGGACTGCCCCAAACTTAACAACCAAGCCCGTGGGCGAGCGTTCGTGATTGGTGCCGGTGACGCACGACAAGACCCTAATGTGGTCACTGGTACGTTCCCTCTAAATGGTCATTATGCTTCAGTATTGTTTGATACTGGCGCTGATTTTAGCTTCGTATCTGTCGAATTTAAAAGATTACTTGGTTTAAAGACCAGTAAGCTAGACACACCATATTCCATCGAACTAGCTAACGGTAAGACTATAGAAACTCGAGAGGTAGCAAAGGGTTGTAAGTTGGATCTCTGTGGTCATGAGTTTGACATTGACCTATTACCAGTCGTACTGGGTAGCTTTGACATAGTCGTTGGCATGGATTGGCTATCCGCACACCGCGCCATCGTCGTGTGCAATGACAAAGTAATTCAAGTTCCCCTCACGAGCGGTGAAACCCTATCGATCCAAGGGGAAAGGCGCGGGACGCCATTGAGAATTATTACCAGCATGAAAGCCAGGAAGTGCCTAAGGAAAGGTCTCGTCGCATTCTTAGCGCATGTGGTAGACAAGAAGGCTGACGAGCGAAAGCTAGAAGACATTCCGATAGCCAGAGACTTTCCAGATGTGTTCCCAGAAGATTTGCCGGGATTGCCGCCACCCCGACAAGTCGAGTTTCGTATCGACCTTGTTCCAGGAGCAGCGCCGGTAGCGCGATCGCCATATCGCCTAGCTCCTTCAGAAATGCAGGAACTGTCTGAACAACTGCAAGAGTTGTTGGACAAAGGTTTCATAAGACCAAGCTTCTCACCTTGGGGAGCTCCCGTCTTATTCGTGAAGAAGAAGGATGGCACTTTTCGAATGTGCATTGACTATCGGGAACTGAACAAGTTAACTATTAAAAATCGCTATCCTCTTCCCAGGATCGACGATTTGTTTGATCAACTTCAAGGATCCAGTTTCTACTCCAAGATCGACCTAAGGTCCGGTTATCACCAATTGCGTATTCAAGAAGAAGACGTGCCAAAAACAGCGTTCAGGACTCACCAATATTTATATATTGACGATTTTCAAACATATCTTTCAGGTAATTGAACGATGGAAGTTAGCATGGCGAGCAGGGTCAGGGATGTCTCCAAATTGGGCGTTGGAAATGTCGTGACGGGGTCATATCTCTTTATTCCATGGACTTAGGGATAAAGGGAGAAGCCTCTTTATCATTTTCGAAAACAATTTATAATTATGTATGAATAATTTGACATGATTATTAGCATTGAATAAATGCCCGTTTTCTAATTAATATTGTGCTTTGCATTAATCTTGGCTTAATACTTTTGAACCGTCGCGCCACGTGTTTCCGCCATAGGCGTGGTGTGACACACTAAGGGTTAAGTTCCATACATCAACCAAGCTATGTGCAACTGTTGTAAATATTCATCATCAATTCTACATATTGGTTATAATTTATTTCTGTACACAACTTGGTTTATCTTAGTTTATTTATGGTGGTACGCATAAAATGATCTCAATATGAGTTACTATTCTTATTGTAAAACTAAATATTGAGATATACAGAAATCAGCATGTATTTTGGTTCCTGGTGGATTTGGTGAACATGGGAAGCAGTTGATGAGTAAAGCTAATTTTTTTATATGTTATATATGCAATTATTTCGATATATTTTTTACTTTATTTGTTTTATACTCAACAAATGCAAGTACAAGATCATGAGTTTTTCTATAAGGGAATAAAGGAAAACATATTGCCTCGAATGGTATGATTAGTACACATAAGTTAACTTATATGATACTATATCTTTTATGGTAATGGAAAGGGCAATGTTGGTCTCATTTGTGGTTGTCCTCCATGCTAAAGGAATAAGTGGTTGTTTATATCCGCCATAGAAATATTGAATCTCCATGGAAATTATTAACTTTTTAAAACCAAAGTATATCTGATGGAAAATGTGGTTGACATTTTGAGGCTTGCAAATGGTTGCTTAGCAAGATACGCAATAAGTTGTTTGGATTTTTTTTTTTTTTTTTTTTACTAAGGCTCTGGATTGTGAGATCATATTCAAGATTTGTTGATTGCGAGTAATGCTGAAATGAATCTGTTTGGATATTTCTAGTAAAATAATTTACAGGAGATTTCGATTTATAGGGTGCCTTAGTGCATTAGCGTGTGTTCTTCTAAATTTTTAGCAGAGGTGCCATTTTGCTAAACCATATGTCTATTTACGTGTATATGTACAAATATTGCACACTTCTCATGGGGTTCTCATCATGGGTTCATGGTATTCTCTTAGTTTTAGTCTCTTAGTTAGAAAAAAAATGGTTGTATTGGGCATCATCTCAGACAACAAGGTTTATCCTTTCAATGTTTTATAGATTACCCATATTTATAATTTTTTTCTCAGTGTTTAAGTTTGTTTTTCTTATGGTTGAAATAGTAAGCATGATTTTGATTGACAATGCCTACAACGATGGAAAAAACCAAAGAGTGTAGCAGTGGCGGTGGCCAGCCACCAGCCGTGTCGTTGGCGAACAAAGGAGGCACCGTGGATGGGCGATATATATCATAGGTAAAGCCTTGCTTGGGGTCCCTAATTTTGGAAAAACGGGATGCAAAATCATATTCAAATTAGACCAGATCAAGAACTGGTATGTGTATGAGTTAATTGACAAATTTGTGTGTTTCTTATTATATGATTGGTGAATGAATCGACGGTGTTTGCAATTTCTAAGGATCTTTTTGCCGGGTACATTCATGATGAATTGATGATTTCATTGTTTCTCCATCTTGCAAATAGCTTTGAGTGGTATATAACTGTGATTACTATACGGTTGTCATGAAAATCAAAGGGCTATATCATTTTTCAGTAGGATTCTATTACTTTGCTGAGTTCATGAATGATTCCGCAACTATATGAAATTAAGTGGCGGTTCAGATTTTATGTTGATTCATATGTTTATCTTTTTTGGTCTTACGGTAATGTTGTTGATATTAAAGGGCCAAGGGTCACTGAACTTGCAATTGAAGTGGTTCACAGTATGGGGATCCAGTTAAGAATGTAGTATTGCAACATCAGTTTAAATATTTCCCTCATGTTAGCAGCCTAGGTGTGGTAAAAAAAAAAGTGATCTTATTTACTACAAAAAAAATAAAAAAAGTCATATTCATAATTAACTAACAAACTTTTCTTCATTAATAATAGTTGATTTTCGGTTAAAGAAAGGATGACTTGATGCCTACAAAATCATGGCATCACATAAAAGAGAAAAGTGATGTGTCATTTATTACTGTTAGTTTTTTTCTATAGCTTTGGAGAATTTTCAAACTCTATGATATTTATACAAGAAATTTCATTTTATAGTTTCGTAATTTTCTATAAGAAAAAAAGTGATGGTTTTCTTAGTTTTTCTCATATCAAAGTACCGTATTTTATTTTAGAAAATGTAATACTAAATGAGCACCACGTTGTAAATTGTCGACGCCGTAGCATTGTATGGGTTTTCTACTAGATGGATATTTGTTGTTTATTTATTTTTATTTCTATTTTTATCTAAGTAAAATGATTTTATGTTTGTCAATATTATTTGATGTAATGTTGACATTATCTTCCTTGATTTTTTAAAATTGGTTTATTAGGAACATGATGCAAAACTCTATGTTGAAGACACTAAGGTAACACAACTTTATCTCTACCCCGTAGGAATAGAGAGGCTGCTTCCAGTAAGACTCTCAGCTTGATATTTACTACATCGATCAATATATTTAAATACAAACATTTCTAACCAGGTTGTATATATATTTTTTTAATCTATACTATATTATAAAGCATGAGGCAAGGATACCAACCAAATTTAAGTAATTACTATACTTTATGCTCATGGTACAACACCTTTTGAAGTTAGTAAGAGGTTAAAATAGTCTTTCTACAATATTATTAAATTATATTAATTAAAACCCATCTAGTATTAAGTATAAATATTGATAATATAAAAAAATAGTAAAAAGAGTTTTGATCTAATTAAAATTTCTTTGTTATAAACATATACATTGTGGTGACTATACATATTCTAACTCATATATATACCATTAAGTTTGTATTAATGTTTTTTTTATGTTATAAACATATATATTATGACAACTATACATATTCTAACTCCCATATACCATTAAGTTTGTATTAATGTTATGTCCGTATACATAGAGGCTTATTCTACTTGGTATAACTCATTGATAAAGAGCTTTATCATTTTCCATCCTATATATCTCTCTATGATCTTTGTTCTTATGTTTACATACGTTATATAGTGGTTGCTAAGAATAACCATTGAGAATACAGGAAGTGGTAGCATCTTGCGATAAACTTAAACAACTCATGTTCCTGATTGAGATATAGTTCAAAAGAGAAACACGCAAGATGTGAAGCGAAATGTATTACGAGGGAAATTGTGGACAATGTTGGAAAATTCGTGCATACACATGTCAGTGATTTAACAAAAATATAAACACTCCTGTTTTGTAATATGATTAAACTCGTTGTTTGTTTGATTTCGCATGTATGTTAATGATGATGTATGTTAATTCACATCCATTGAACGAACCAACATGGATGGCTTTCATGTTATTGTTACAAAACCAAATACATTAATTTTCTTTGTATTCGTTACATTTATTACGAGTAAAAGTTAATATAATTCCCAATATACGTTGTCTTCATCATGTCATGTACAAAGAACAAAAGAAAAGAAAGACTAATATTGAAGTGAAGAGGTTAACAAAACAACAATAATAAATACACGACAATACTAAATATATGTAAAGCTATATACATTGCTTATCTTGGTTTAGATTACCAAATAAAATTCATATTTTATTTATATAAAGAAATGTTAAGCATGTCCACAAGTTTTACTATATCAAATATTGGTATATCTTATTAACGTAGTTTAAAGCAACATTAACCCTCATTACTCTTATTTTTTTTTATAAATTGTTAACTCCTACAACTTATAACTGTTTTATAATCTTCATCATTTTTTACTACTTATAAACTATACTACAGCTTTTAACTATTTTATAATCTTCATCCTTTTTTACTACTTATAAACTATATTAATTGGTTAGATATTGATGTATTGTAAAATACATCTATTTCCAGTGTAAAGTTTGTACAATTTTCGAGTCGTTTAGATAGTGTTTTTATTAGTTTTAGGCTTGTACCGGTCTATTTTATTTAGTATAGGTTTTTATATATTTTTATTAGTTTTGTGTCATTTTTACTTATGTATTTATTTTATATTTTAGTAGGTGTTCGAATGGACGTTGGAGCGTAAATGAGCAACTTTGGTCAAGCCAAGAACACCCGAGTCAAGAGCATTGAGCTAGAATGCTATATAATAATAATAATAATAATAATAATAATAATAATAATAATAATAATAAGCTTACTGCTGATTGTTCTGCGGTGGTTCTGAATAAGCTACCGGAGAAATTGACGGACCCGGGCATTTTCACAATCCCGTGTTTGTTTGGTAGCGATGTTCAGCACCACGCGTTGGCTGACCTAGGCGCTAGCATCAATTTGATGCCTTATTCTTTGTATGAGAAGCTAGGCTTGGGTAAACTTACCCCAACGCGCATGACACTGACGTTAGCAGATAAGTCTGTGAAATATCCACGGGGCATCATAGAGAACTTGCTTGTTAAGGTAGATAAATTTGTGTTCCCCGTGGATTTTGTGGTTCTCGACATGGAAGCTGACGATAGGGTTCCACTTATTTTGGGACGCCCTTTTTTATGCACCGCGAAGGCATTGATTGATGTCTTTGATGGTAAGATCACACTTCGGGCGGGGGATGAAACCGTCGTCTTTGATGTCTCAAAGTCTAGACCTAAGCTAAGTGAGAGGTGTGAGAATGTCTCCTGTGTTGATGATTCCTTAGGAGTACCGCCATTAGAGAAGCATGAGGAAGATAGATCTAGGTCTGAGGTTGTGGTAAAACCTAAGTGTGGGGATGGTTCGTTGATATGTAAGTTTCACTACAAATCCCCAATGCATCAGGATTTTAAGGCTAGGAAGAAAAGGATTGATGAGCTAGAAAATCCAAGAGGTTGTAGGATGAGCTTGTACATGAGAGCCCTGTTTGTTAGTTTCGGGGGTGATGTGGATCTTAAGGATCCCCCGTAGGTTTTGATGTTGAGGATAGTTCTTGGGTACAATCCCAAGTGTAGAGTTTGTAAATTTATTTTTATATTTATCATTTTTTTTGGCATTTTTTTTTTATCTTTTCATTTTTTTTTCATTTGTGGTTCGGTATTATGCTCGGGTTTTGTTTGTTTCGTTTTGCGCAGGTTTGGATTGCACCGCCCGTACTCAATCTCCATTCGGGTGGTTCCGGAGCTGTTTAACATTTGTCAAGGCAAGCCCAGAGTTTACCATTATGTCAGAGCCGATCGCGAATGAAATGCTATACGATCGAGCTGGATTGGACTAGAGTTTTTGGAGCTTACGCGTTATTTAACCAGCTAAGTCCTTTCCAATTTGCCCTCGTCTTTTTATTTTTGTATTCGGAATTTATTTTTTGTTTTAAGTCGTTTTCTATTCCTACATTGAGGGCAATGTAGAGTTTAAGTGTGGGGATGGAAATCTGACGTTTAATTTGTGTATAGAGTCGTTTGAGTCAAAAAAAAAAAAAAAATGTCCCTAATAATAATAATAATAATAATAATAATAATAATAATAATAATAATAATAATAATAAATAAATAAATAACTAAATAAATAAGTCAAATGTGACTTTTGTCACACAAGGGCCACGGCCCAAAACACAAAAAGGTGTGTTTTATTAAGTGGAGGGCGCACAACATTTTGAGGAGTTTTTTTGGAGGCGGCGATAATTATTCAAGAAAAGCCACATCATCGAAGGAAAGAAGGGAGGATCGATCGAAAGGAAAAAAAAAGATTATTATTTTTCTTCGAAGAAGTCAGTGACAGAACGAAGCAAAGAAGGGATCGATATTGGAAGGAGGTGAATATTATTTTAGAGTGGAGGTTAAGGTTGAGGCGCAGGTGCCAGCACGGGTCGGTTCTAATCCAACTATTTATTATTTATTTATTTGAAACCCGTTGTTAGCACCATGATTTTAACTGGCTTTTATTGTTTTGATTTTATCATGACTTTTATTGGCTAGACCTTTTCGCTACCTAGGTTAAAGATGATTGCACATGTTTGATTTATTTTCTTTTGGTCTTGGAACTTTTGGTTGTGGGTGAATTTTAAAGTAAAGAACTTTTTATTTTCTGGTTTGATGTGTATGCATATTTAGTTTTGTTTAATTAATTTTTATAAACTCCACTTGCGTTTTTGTGAATGTCTTTCATGTATGAATGCGGGTTAGGTTGCGGACTGGGTGTTAGCAACTAGTTTATGGTTAATTTCTGCAGGTTATCCATAGGAGTTATAATTGTTAGTTAGGTAATTCTAAGTGTTCTACCAATTCTCAATAGCTGTGAGGTGCGAGATTGTTGGTCTGTCTAGGGTGTTAAATTGCTAGTTCTAGAGGCTTTGTGAGAAGATCTTCCTAGTTTCCCTAGCATTCCTTGTAGGCCAAGTCTTATCAGAAATATTGTAGTTACCCCTTGCACTTTCGGGTGTACTGTGACTTTCGCGCTGTGAGGTAGACTGTCTAGCGGGTACTTTAAGATTCGAGTAGGTAAGCCTGTGAGGGTAACCTCTCAACCGGTGGTTTAACAGCACAACAGTATTCTAGGGTTTCCCCTTGAGAAGGGTCGAGGGTGTCTAGTCTATTCTTGATGTTTAGTATTTTAAGATTCCCGGTTCCACACCAGTTCCATAGCCATTAGAAATTTATCATTCATGTGTAGGATTCTAGCCTAGGTAGTGCCTTCCCATCACCTGATCCGAATTCTAGTTCCCAGTTAGTGTCTTTAATTATTTAAGTTTTATTTATTTATTTATTTGCAATTACTTTATTAGAAAACCCCCCTTTAAGCAATAGAACATTATTAAGTCAGTATTTAGGATAAGTAATCGAGTCTAGTTTACGTTTTCCAGTAGAGTCTCGTGGGTTCGATACTCGGACTTACTTTAGCTGTACTGCACTGACCGGTACACTTGCCGGTTGTGTGGTTTAGGTTTAGAGAGTCTTAGGTTATAAATTTAAAACTTAGAGTGTCTAGTTTAGGTTAATTTAGTTAGTTTTTACTAAACCACTTTGAGCACATTAAGTTTTTGGCGCCGTTGCCGGGGACTCTTGGCGATTGCGTTAATTAGCTTCGATTGAACTTATCTGAAATATCTGTGCTATTATTATTATTATTATTTGTTTTTTCAATTTTATTTTATTTTGAGTCTAAGCTTGAGGTTAGTGCTTCTTCCCCGAGTTTATCTAACTCTGAGTTTACCATCCCATTTAGATCACCTATTCCACCACCTACCCATCCCCAAATGGCCGAACGTCGCACTGTCCACCAACAATCCACCCAAGGTTTTATGGGAGCTAACTCTCCTATTATCGCCCCAACCATCAACAATGAGGGGTCCTGGAAGATACCCTCCTACATCATGACGGCAATTGCTAACAGTTGTCAATTCCACGGCCGTGATGATGAGGATGCCCCGGCCCACATTGCCCGACTGACTCGCATCCTAGCCACTTTTAAGCTGCAGGGTGCCACAGAGGATGCTAAGTTCCTCCATTTGTTCCCTTTTTCCCTTGCTGGTCGAGCCGCCACTTGGCTTGACTCTCACCCTACTGACACTTTCGCTACTTGGGATGCCCTTAAACAAGCCTTTCTGAATAAATACTTTCCACCTAGCAAGGCTTCCCGACTTCGCGATCAGATCCATTCATTCCGAATGGAACCTGATGAGCCATATTATCTTGCATGGGAGCGGTTCCAAAACCTGCTTAGCAAGTGCTCCCAGCATGGTCTGACTGATTGGGCCCTTGTAGAGAAATTCTACAATGGCTTAACTTATGAGGCAAAGTACCGTTTTGATACTTCTGCAGGCGGCCACCTGATGAGTAAGAAAACTACGGCCGAATGCAATGACCTATTTGAAAGTTTTGCCCAGACAGACCATGAGCAGCGAGTCTTACTTAGGAATTCTACTCCTGCACCTAGTACTACCTCACCCGCACAAGGTGGTCACCAAGTTACATTGGATGCTAGTGTGGCCGCTGCTTTAGACGCACTGACTAGGGAAGTGAAAGAGTTGAAAATGAAATCCGAAAAGTGTGAGATGTGCAGGGGTGGTCATGTTACTTCTGAATGCCCCTTAATTCACCAGGAGGGACAGGCGGATTTTGTAGGAGGTCAGTATCGGGGGGAGAATAACTCTTATAGAAATTTAGGTGGGGATAGCGGGAATGGTTTGGGTAAAATAGAAGAGCTTTTAACCCAGCTGGTGGCTAAAGATGCCAACACACAGAAAACTCTAGCAGAACATGACATGTTGTTGAAAAATCACCACTCTGCATTCTTAGATCTTCAGCGTACCGTTGGTGATATTGTTAAGCAGTTGGATGCTATGGCTCTAGGCCAGCTTTCAGGTAGTGCTCAGGCAACCCCGAATGCCCACGTTAAGGCAATCACCACGTGTAGTGGTAAGACGTTAGAGAGTCCTAGAGCACCGGTTGAGGAGGAGGAAGAACCGGTGATTAGAGAGATAGAGCTAGAGGCTCCTAGTAGGGTGCAATCTAGGCAAGGCCCAGTAAGTACAGCACCAAACAGTGAGTCTCGGGTTGAGAAGCCAGTAGTTAGGCCACGGAATGTTAGGCCGAGTCCTGAGATTGATCCTGCCCATGTTCCTTACCCTGCTCACATTAGGGATCAAAAGTACTGTAAGGAATATGGCCACTTCCTAGACATGTTTAAGCAACTTAAGATCAATCTCCCGATCATCGAGGCTCTCCAGCATATGCCTAAATATGCAAAGTTCCTAAAAGACCTTCTGACACGGAAGGATAAATTGGGAGAGATGTCGACTGTTCCGCTTACTGCTGATTGTTCTGCGGTGGTTCTGAATAAGCTACCGGAGAAATTGACGGACCCGGGCATTTTCACAATCCCGTGTTTGTTTGGTAGCGATGTTCAGCACCACGCGTTGGCTGACCTAGGCGCTAGCATCAATTTGATGCCTTATTCTTTGTATGAGAAGCTAGGCTTGGGTAAACTTACCCCAACGCGCATGACACTGACGTTAGCAGATAAGTCTGTGAAATATCCACGGGGCATCATAGAGAACTTGCTTGTTAAGGTAGATAAATTTGTGTTCCCCGTGGATTTTGTGGTTCTCGACATGGAAGCTGACGATAGGGTTCCACTTATTTTGGGACGCCCTTTTTTATGCACCGCGAAGGCATTGATTGATGTCTTTGATGGTAAGATCACACTTCGGGCGGGGGATGAAACCGTCGTCTTTGATGTCTCAAAGTCTAGACCTAAGCTAAGTGAGAGGTGTGAGAATGTCTCCTGTGTTGATGATTCCTTAGGAGTACCGCCATTAGAGAAGCATGAGGAAGATAGATCTAGGTCTGAGGTTGTGGTAAAACCTAAGTGTGGGGATGGTTCGTTGATATGTAAGTTTCACTACAAATCCCCAATGCATCAGGATTTTAAGGCTAGGAAGAAAAGGATTGATGAGCTAGAAAAGCCAAGAGGTTGTAGGATGAGCTTGTACATGAGAGCCCAGGTTGTTAGTTTCGGGGGTGATGTGGATCTTAAGGATCCCCCGTAGGTTTTGATGTTGAGGATAGTTCTTGGGTACAATCCCAAGTGTAGAGTTTGTAAATTTATTTTTATATTTATCATTTTTTTTGGCATTTTTTTTTTATCTTTTCATTTTTTTTTCATTTGTGGTTCGGTATTATGCTCGGGTTTTGTTTGTTTCGTTTTGCGCAGGTTTGGATTGCACCGCCCGTACTCAATCTCCATTCGGGTGGTTCCGGAGCTGTTTAACATTTGTCAAGGCAAGCCCAGAGTTTACCATTATGTCAGAGCCGATCGCGAATGAAATGCTATACGATCGAGCTGGATTGGACTAGAGTTTTTGGAGCTTACGCGTTATTTAACCAGCTAAGTCCTTTCCAATTTGCCCTCGTCTTTTTATTTTTGTATTCGGAATTTATTTTTTGTTTTAAGTCGTTTTCTATTCCTACATTGAGGGCAATGTAGAGTTTAAGTGTGGGGATGGAAATCTGACGTTTAATTTGTGTATAGAGTCGTTTGAGTCAAAAAAAAAAAAATGTCCCTAATAATAATAATAATAATAATAATAATAATAAATAAATAAATAAATAAATAACTAAATAAGTCAAATGTGACTTTTGTCACACAAGGGCCACGGCCCAAAACACAAAAAGGTGTGTTTTATTAAGTGGAGGGCGCACAACATTTTGAGGAGTTTTTTTGGAGGCGGCGATAATTATTCAAGAAAAGCCACATCATCGAAGGAAAGAAGGGAGGATCGATCGAAAGGAAAAAAAAAAGATTATTATTTTTCTTCGAAGAAGTCAGTGACAGAACGAAGCAAAGAAGGGATCGATATTGGAAGGAGGTGAATATTATTTTAGAGTGGAGGTTAAGGTTGAGGCGCAGGTGCCAGCACGGGTCGGTTCTAATCCAACTATTTATTATTTATTTATTTGAAACCCGTTGTTAGCACCATGATTTTAACTGGCTTTTATTGTTTTGATTTTATCATGACTTTTATTGGCTAGACCTTTTCGCTACCTAGGTTAAAGATGATTGCACATGTTTGATTTATTTTCTTTTGGTCTTGGAACTTTTGGTTGTGGGTGAATTTAAAGTAAAGAACTTTTTATTTTCTGGTTTGATGTGTATGCATATTTAGTTTTGTTTAATTAATTTTTATAAACTCCACTTGCGTTTTTGTGAATGTCTTTCATGTATGAATGCGGGTTAGGTTGCGGACTGGGTGTTAGCAACTAGTTTATGGTTAATTTCTGCAGGTTATCCATAGGAGTTATAATTGTTAGTTAGGTAATTCTAAGTGTTCTACCAATTCTCAATAGCTGTGAGGTGCGAGATTGTTGGTCTGTCTAGGGTGTTAAATTGCTAGTTCTAGAGGCTTTGTGAGAAGATCTTCCTAGTTTCCCTAGCATTCCTTGTAGGCCAAGTCTTATCAGAAATATTGTAGTTACCCCTTGCACTTTCGGGTGTACTGTGACTTTCGCGCTGTGAGGTAGACTGTCTAGCGGGTACTTTAAGATTCGAGTAGGTAAGCCTGTGAGGGTAACCTCTCAACCGGTGGTTTAACAGCACAACAGTATTCTAGGGTTTCCCCTTGAGAAGGGTCGAGGGTGTCTAGTCTATTCTTGATGTTTAGTATTTTAAGATTCCCGGTTCCACACCAGTTCCATAGCCATTAGAAATTTATCATTCATGTGTAGGATTCTAGCCTAGGTAGTGCCTTCCCATCACCTGATCCGAATTCTAGTTCCCAGTTAGTGTCTTTAATTATTTAAGTTTTATTTATTTATTTATTTGCAATTACTTTATTAGAAAACCCCCCTTTAAGCAATAGAACATTATTAAGTCAGTATTTAGGATAAGTAATCGAGTCTAGTTTACGTTTTCCAGTAGAGTCTCGTGGGTTCGATACTCGGACTTACTTTAGCTGTACTGCACTGACCGGTACACTTGCCGGTTGTGTGGTTTAGGTTTAGAGAGTCTTAGGTTATAAATTTAAAACTTAGAGTGTCTAGTTTAGGTTAATTTAGTTAGTTTTTACTAAACCACTTTGAGCACATTAGATATACTATGGTAAGCATAGGTAGTGGTTGCATTGCAAGTGATGGCGCAACAGGTAACCGAGCCCACGTTGGGTCAAAATATGCCATGGGTGGGATAGTTTGAACATCAGCCTGGATCTCACGCAAACATAAACAGACATTCAACCAAATTGTCTCGGCTTCTTTTTCGTTAAACAAAAATGCAAATGTCGGAGTTCGTTATTTATTTTTGACGTAATTATCAACTTATCTTTGAAGCAAAACATTAATAGATTTTACCTATGTAAGAGTCCGTTAGCATATATCCCGTACAAGAGTTAATAAATTGTGTAACATGCATACTTAGTCCTTTGGCTAATTAGGAAAAAGTTTTATTTTTAGAATTTTGGCAAAATTAATTTATATGTTTGACCCTTATTGTAAATTAGTTGTAAAGTCTAATCAAATCAAGTTAAGCAACCCAACTTGATTTTTGATCGAGCGGAGCTCGAGTTTAAGATTCCATCTTTATTTTAAATTAGAGTCAACCCAAACCACCTCGGTATGAAGTGCAAGTCAAACTCGAGCTAGCCCTACCTCGACTCAACCTTTAAGTGTTGTGTTACCCGCCGCATCGCGCGGGCATCCCACTAGTGGCTAGATAAAGTGGTAACGTGTACAACTACAATTGTGAATCCACGTGCAAGACCCGGGAGAGGGTGACTTAATATGCTTAAGAAAACACACTACCTGTAACACCCCAACCGATGGCGGAAACATCGGGGTGCCACGTATTGATGATTGTTTTCAGTTGCACATGGTATAACATAAATTTTAAATAATTTATTCAAACATAATATCCAAAATGTGAAATGATGTCTAAGAATTCAAATACATAAAATCAAATAACAACTTCAATAACTCCAAATAAACTTCAAGTAAAATCCTCATGCTAACTCAAGCCTCAGCTTCATTGTTACCTGAAACATGTTAATTTTGAAAGTATTTTGGGTCAACATAAGTTGGTGAGAATTACATAGGTTTTTGATAATAAAATGAATAAAATGTTGTGCAATTCATGTGTCATGTTAATCTAGCCCATATGTGAGAACATATTAGAAATAAATCGAGTGCATAATCAACCCTGTTAACTGTTATAAAATGATACATACCATACACTTATGGTCCCAATGAATATGTTATGCGATAACAAACACCCACGTAACCTTTGTAGGAGGCACGTATCCGGGTGGGATTGTCAGTCCAATAGATCTATCAATGTATACCGTCGGCTGATCAATGTTAATGATTATGCTAGAATGGTGCTTACTCTAATCATGCTCAAGACATAATGCAACATAGAAAACACATAGACACATTGATGATTGAATTGCAATGATAATGTTATAACATGTTTCACCCCAAAAATGGTGATAAATAAAAGGGGCTATGTAAAACTCACCTTAGCAAATGTTAACTTGTTGAAAAGATGTAATAATTGTGTTGCCCAAAATGATTCCAAATATCACCCTATAATAAGGTAATATATAATAAGTCTAAGTCTAATTAACTTACAAGTGTATCCTAGGGTTTCGATTTGGGGATAATCAATTGTTGAATTTTAAATTAAAATGTTTAATTAATAAAGGAGAATTTGATAATTAATAAAAGAAAGTCTTTTTATAACATTTGAATTTTGAATGTACACATTAAAGTGTTTGAAGCATAAAAATAATTTTTATAAAATTATTTTATTTAAAATAGATTTTTAAATCTATTTATTTATAAATAGCCAATATTTAACTTTAATATTCAAAAATACTAAAATTAAAGAATTTCTATTTTAAAAATCATAATTCTGTTCCAAATAATTAAAAATAATTTGTATAAAATTTTGGTGCAAAAATGATGAAAATTGGATTTATTATGATTTAATTATGATTAAATCTAACAAAAATTGATTAAAAATATAAAATAAATGATTTTACTGAATTAAAAATTATTTCAGTAAAGTTTAACTTTATAAAAAGTCAGGATAAATTTTGGAGAATTTAATAAAATTGTTTTGATATATAAATGGATTTTTATAAATATAATAGTATAAAAATGATTTAATTATTATAAATATTAAATAAATGAATTTCTGAAAAATAAAAATTGTAAATAAAACTTTTATCTCAGATTAAACAAATATAATTTTTTTAGAGTTTATAAAATAGTTGTGATATTTTAAAATGAATTTAAAAAGGTTTAAAGGTTTAATATTTGTATATATATATAATTGTTTGTTTAAAAAAAAAAGAAAAGAAAAGAAAAGAACAAAAACGGTCAGAGCCGGGACTCGAACCCGGGTAACCTCTGTGGAGAACCAGGGTCACAACCACTTGGCCTAGGCCGGTGGTTGTGATGTTTTGCGTTTAAAATTAATTAAATACAAATACGCGAATCAAGTTTATCCCCAATTTCAAATGACGAACCCTAGATTTTGCAATTGGGCAAATCAGCCAACTTGAGCCCGATTAATGTTGGGGCTTTTGTTGGTTGATCGCCGATGAATAAAACCCACACAGAAAATCAGACTCACAGTGATGATTTGATGATAATAGACGGGTCAAGGCAAAAGTCAAACGACGAACACAATAACAATAATCAGAGTGATTTAGAGAGAATTGGAGGTTGAGAGAGAGTTGTGAGCGAGTGATCAAGGTTCGCAGACCATCTATTTATACTGAGGATCGTTGGTTAAAGTTAATTGGAAAGTTTGACCTTGATAATTATCATACGCGTATAATTGATCAATTGGTCAACGATTGACGTGTAATTGACGTGTAAACGAGTTGTAATAGGCTGGTAATCACCCAAATTTACCAATTTTAGATTAATCATGAGTTAAAACATAGGATTGATCCATCAAGCTAACCCACAGTTGACTTTCTTGTCAACTGTGAAGGTTTTTAGAATGTATATAAATATAAAGTGTGTCCGGGTTATTTCCAAAAAGAAGGTCTAGCCCAGTTGGTTGTGCATGTGTGTGTGTTTGGTTTAACCCGGGTTCGATCCTTGCCGTGGACACTCTTTTTTTTTTTTTTTTTAACACAGAATGGGAAGGTGGGCTTGGTGGGCCGGCCTGATGGGCCTAAGGCATAACTGGGCCGAGCTACAAGGCTTGGGCTCTGAACTTGGGTTGGGTAAAAAAATCGACAAAATAATTATGGTTTAAATTATTATTATTATTATTATTATTATATATGTATGTATATATATATATAAGTTGTGTGGTCGTGAAATAAAACTTAGGCACGTTATGCAAATAATATACGTTTCATAATTTGAAATTTTTGACGATGTTACAGTCTCCCCTACTTTTAGGAACTTCGTCCCGAAGTTAAGAGAAACACTAGTCCTACAATTGGTTAACTACTGAAAACCTTGATAAGATTTCACACTACCTTAATGTACCTGTAAATTCATGATTACGTTCCGGACCGTAATTACCAATTTACCTTACATTAGGGTTTTGCGTCCTTTTATGACTTTACCGATTGTTGAGCAGGTCTGATAGTACCCACCAGTCGTTGAGGAGGTGGTAGGGCCTCTCCCAACTGTTGGAAAGACATGATGACCTTTACCAATCGTTAAGTAGGTTGTTTGGTAGTCAACTATTTGTTGTACAAGTAAGTAAGCAATCAGTTCACATTAAAACAAGCATGCACACAGATGTTATGATAATACTTGAATTTTATTACTTGAAAATAAAAATGTCAATACATGGAATTAAAAGCAAACAACGTTTAAATGGTGGGTGTTGGATCAGTTTGCTCTTGTTTGCTAAGTAAGAACTTGCTATCTTGACACTTAAGTGTTTAGCAAGTCCTTGTAAATCAGATTATAAGCACAGCGGAATGTTATAAGTTAAAGCAACACTTTTTATGCAAAGGCAGAGTTGTAGCTCCCCCTTGATGTTTGAAACAAGATAAATGACAAAGTATTTATTATGAATCTAAGTTGTAAATGAGAATTAGATACTTAGAGAGATTCACAATAAATACAGAAATGGAATATAACAATGAGAGTGTTTGAAGGATTTTTCTGTTAAAAATCAATGTCTAAAATAGAAGGTTGAAGCCTTCTATTTATAGACGATTACATGCATGTATCTTGCCTAAAAAGCAAGCACAGAAAGTCCAGTTACAAGTTGCACAAGTTGCAACATTGAAAGAAACAAATAAAGCTAAAAGTAATATTAAACAATAAACTACTGATGCAAAAGGGCGGTGGCAAATATCTTCTGCTAAGTGCTGATGAAGGACAACTACTGAAGAGTAGTTTTGTCTTCAGTACTTCTGAAGTGAACTTGTCTGGTTTGGACTTCAGAACTTCTGCAACTTCAGCACTTCTTCATATCTTCTAATCAGCAGTTTCTTGTCTTCTATTCAGTACTTCTATACTTAGCCAAAAATGACAGAAGTGAATTAGACTAAGGTTTACAAAAGTGGTTTCACCAATCCTCTTTGTCCTAACAATCTCCCCCTGGATTGATGAAGCCAAAACCTTACTAATTCCTTATGTGTTTCTTCTGTCTTGAACAATCTTCCATATCTCTTTGTACATGGTGTTCTTGAGCTGGTTGTACAGATCATCAGACAGAGATCCTCTCTGTGGGTCTAGATGTTGAATTGTGAGCAGTCTTGTGTTGACAGTTTCTTCAGATCACTGATCTTCTTGTAAGCCCTGCTTGAGAAGTCTCTTCTTGTCAACAGTACTGAGTTGTTATCAGTAAGTGACCATCTGATGATAGGGATCTTTGACTTGTTAAAGTCAGAAGAATAGGGAACCAGACTTGTCCCTTGGGTTGATGGTCCTGAGTGCTGGATGTCTTCAGTTTCAGATAGCCTCAGGTGGGATTCTCTTCCTTGTTGATGTTGTTGCATACCAGGCATCTGAACAGTTGGGAGATGGTGTTCAGTCACTACTTTGGTATGCAGCTTTTCTGTGATGGTCTTTTGTATTTGATAAGCGAAAGTGGAAGGATCCCTGAACTGTGTTAACAGAGGTTTCTCCTCAATGTCAAAATCTGAATGGACTATTGAGCTTCCCTCAAGTAGTACCATTTTGAAATCAGTTTTGACATTGTCCTCTGCCTTCTTCTTCTGAGCAGCAGATCTTCTAGATACACCAGAAGTTCTAACTACTGATCTTGAAGGATCAGCAGTTTGAAACTTCTCAGGATTTGCAGCCTTGGCAGCCAAATATTTTCTATATGTATCCATTAGTCTTTCTTCTTTCCATCTGGATACAGAGGCTTTTGAACCATATCCTTCTGCTACTAGCTCTTCTATTATCTGGGCTCTCTTGGCCTTTCCTTCTTTGCTTGTGGCCATTTTGTCTGCAAGCAGTTGTGCTCTTCTTGTCAGCTCTTGCATAGAGAGTCCTTTGAGTGTAAAGGCTTTAGTCTTGCTGTTCTTGGTGATATAAGACACCAGTTGTTGTCTTTTATCCTGTTCAGCAATCTCATCAAGGCTAGCCTGCCTTTGTAGTTCAGCTGCATAAGCCTGAAGTTTTTCTTCATGGCTTAAGTCCAAATCATCCCTTTCTTCCAGAGATTTCCAAATCTGATCTTCTCTGGCCTTCTTGTTGGCTGCAATTAAACTCTTCTCTAATAGTTCAGCTGAATGAGAGATGGGAGAAGGGTTTAATACAGTCATTGTTGTGACAGATGTAGGCCTGATGGGATCAGATGTTGGTTGAATGGGAGCAGTGGTTCTGGAAGGTTCAGTTGTTTGAGGTTGGGAAGTGTTAACTTCTGAAGTGCTGACAACTGCTGATGGTTTGTCAGCTACTGAAGGATTGTCTTCAGTACTTTCTGATTCTTCATCAGAAGTTTGGTCATCAGAAGTTTCTTCATTACACCTTAGGGAATCATCAGAACTTTGGGTCTCATCTTCTTTCTCAGCAGCTTCAATTTCTTCAATAGAGACACCAAACTGTTTGGCCAATCTTTCTTTCCTGGCCTGATCTTTCTGATCTCTTTCAAGGAGTGCCACTCGTGCCTTTACTCTGGCTTGGAATGATTCCTTAGGTTCCCTGATCTTCTCCCCCTTTTTGGATTCATCAATTCTAACCCTTGAAGCAGAGGGTTGGGAGAAGTGTCCTTGAAGATGAGCAATCTGTTGACTGTTGAAGTCTATTTTGTTTGACAGATCGTTCATCTTGGTCTTGATCACTCCAAATTGGTTCTTGATTGACAGCTCCAAGTCAGCTGTATATGTTTGGAAGTGATTTCTGATGAGTGTGTTCATCATGTGGTACAGGGGACCCTCTGGGCTGCATAGCTGGTTCAGGTCTATGCTTGTTTGCCCAGGGAATTGGGTAGGCATTTGCTGTGAAGGGGGTGTTTTTGGGAGATCCTCATGTTGTACAGAGGATGCCACTCTAGGGGTTTTAGGGATTGAGTGGACTTTAACCTGTGCAGAGGTGACTGGCTTCTTGAGCCTGGATACCTTTGCAGCAGGACCTTCAGAAAGTGCCGTCAATTCAGTAGTTGGAGTTTTTGAAACATCATCCAAATTAATGGAATCATCTGTATCCCTGATGTTGCCCTCAGAGAGGACTGTCTCAGTTAAATCATGAGCTGAGCCCAACTCAGTTCTCTCATGAACCTCTGTTTCTTGGTACTGAGGATTTCCTACTTCAGGCATTAAGCCTTCATCAGTAGTTGCCACATCTGAGGTCTTAGCTATGTTACTTCTGTCCTCAGATCCACCACTGGGTGGTAACTAAGTAGTAGCAGCCTCAGATGCCCCAAGAGTCTCTAAATTTGGGCTTAAAGACTCTGGTCCACCCTCATCTCTTGGGATAGGGCTAATGATGTCCACATCCATGTCTAAAGTAGTAGTTATGTCCCCTGTTTGTTGTGGTTGATGGGGACTGACATGATCAGATGGGACATTCTCTCTTAGCCCAGAGAGAAGTTTGGCAATTTCAATTGCCTCTTGTTCAGAAATTTGTGGGGAAGGTTCAGTAGTTTGGGCAATAGTTTGTTGTTCAGCAGTTTCAAAAGAAGAGTGTGTTTGATATGTTTTTCTAAGTCTTTTTCTTTTGAAATGAACAGATATGGGTGCTCTTGGTGGGGTTTGAGATGGATGAGACTGAGAGGGTGTTTCAGTCTCAACAGTTTGAAGAGCAGAATGCTCAAGAGCATGTTCAGGCATCTCAACCTCCTGAACAGCTTTTCTTTTGGGTTGGTGGGTTACAGTTTTTGTTGGCTTGGGCTTTTTGGCTTTTGGTGGTGTGGGTGTGGAAGATGTGGGCTTCAGGGGGACTTGTTGTTGTTCTCCCTGATCATCTTCTGGCCAGGCAGCCGGTTTGTTCAGTCTTGAGTATGCTTGTGATGTTAAAGGGTTTAAAGTTGAAATTTTTCCCACAAGCACCTCATTACCCAGTTCCCCTATTATGCATTGCATAATGAACCTTGGGTACAACAAAAACTTTTTCTTGGTATTATTGTGATGTAACACCAACTCATGGAAAAACAGTTTTGATGCCCTGAATTTGGTTTCATTCACAATGGAATGAAATATTGGTTGAAAAGTGGAGGGCATCTGGTCATATGACCCTGTTTTTGGACTCAAACACATAATTATATAATGAAACAAAAGTTTGTATTTTGGTTCAAAATATTTTTTGAATATTGTTGCATGGGAGAGAGTACCTTGATAACCACACTCAGTCATGGTTAGATGAATATCTTTGTTAGCAACATGGTCAGGGGCAGCTACATCATCCAGACCCAGTCTTGTTGCTAGTGTGGCCGGTGTGATGGTCAGTTGTTTCCCTTTTATCTTTGAGTTGAGGGAAATGACCTCACCACCCATTGTAACCGTCTCAGCATTTGCCCAGAACTCATTCAGAGTTTCAGTGTGAATTGGTGGGTTAATTGTGAGAGCAGTAAAGTATTGGGATTTGACGACAAGATCAATGATCTCATCGTATTGGGACCAGCCTTCTTGTTTTTCAAGAAAAGCTCTTTGATTGTGTCCCTGTTTTAGAACTAGAGCCATTGTGGTTTGGGTGTTTAATCGAACAGTGAATTTTCAGGCATAGGTTTTGAGAGAGTTTTGAGAGAGAAGGAGGGATATTTTGTGAGTTTAAAAGGATAAGTGTGTGAAAAAGGTATTTATTAGAAGTTTTAAACCGCTTGAATCTTCTTTAATAGAAGTTTTAAAACCGCCTTTGGTTAAAAATCTCTTTATCAGAGGTTTTAAACTTATTAGGTCAAACCTCTGATGATGGGAAAAGTCAGATTTGCCCTTTTGACTTAAACTGCTGATGAAGGATTACTTCATCAGTAGTTCCCATTTTCTCTTCAGCAGTTTTAACATCTGATGAGAAATGTTTTCATAAATACTTTATTCATAACTTCTGAAGTTTATTTTATCAGAAGTTACACACTTTTTCAGAAAGTTATCCCTATACTGATGATTTTTGTTCATCAGTAGTTTCTCTCAAACTGTTTTTGTTTTTCAGAAGTTTTGTTTCAGACTTTTGACATTTGTAAGTGAAAACCAGAAAAAAGATGGAAAAGGTTAACCTGAAATCCACCAAGGTAAACAGGATGGAATCAGGGGTGGAAAAAAGGAAAAATAAATTTTTCATTTTGATTCCACCATGGTAAACAGGATGGAATCAAGGATGGAAAAAGGAAAAAGAAAAATTTTGATACATATCAGTAGTGATTGATGTAGAAGTTTGCTGTAGAGTTGGGTAGAATCAAGTGTTAACTTGGATTCTAACTGATATGCAGAAAAAAAATAAAATAAACACTTACAAATTTAGCATTCCAAGCATGGAAACTAACTTCTGAAATGTTGATGTGTCAAGGGGCTTAGTGAAGATGTCAGCTATCTGATTAGCTGTTGCTACATGCTTCACCTCAATCTTGCCTTTTTCATAGCAATCTCTTATGAAATGGTATCTGATCTCAATATGTTTAGTTTTTGAGAACTGTACCGGATTTTGAATGATGCTAATGGCAGATTTGCTGTCTACAAACAAAGGTGTCTTGGTCTCTTTGATTCCATAATCAAGAAGTTGATATTGGAGCCATTGTATCTGTGATGTACAACTTGCAGCTGCAATGTATTCAGCTTCAGCAGTTGAAGTTGCAACAGATGTTTGCTTCTTTGATTGCCAGGACACTAGACAGTTACCCAGGAATTGACAACCACCAGATGTTGACTTTCTTGTCATCTTACACCCTGCATAGTCACTATCTGAAAATGCTGATAACTTGGTATTGCTTGAAGCAGGATACCAGATTCCCAGCGTTGGAGTTCCTTTCAGATATCTAAAAATTCTTTTGACTGCAATAAGGTGTGATTCCCTTGGTGCTGATTGATATCTAGCACAGACACATGTTGAAAACATAATATCTGGTCTAGAAGCAGTTAAGTATAAAAGGGAACCTATCATGCATCTGTACATGGTTTGATCAACCTGTTTTCCTTGATCATCTGGTTCAACTTGTGTGATAGGTGTCATGGGAGTGGAACATGATTTACAGTCATTTAAAGAAAATTTGTTCAATAATTCTTTAACATATTTTGATTGATGTATAAAAGTTCCATTTGTTTGTTGTTTGATCTGCAGTCCTAGAAAGTACTGCAGTTCTCCCATGGTACTCATCTCAAATTTTGATTGCATGAGTTTCTTAAAATCATCACACAATTTTGTGTTTGTTGAACCAAAGATGATATCATCAACATAAATTTGAACAAGTAAGACATGATTTCCAACATGTTTAATGAAAAGTGTTTTATCAATGGCACCTCTTGTAAAGTTATTTTTGAGTAAAAAGGTGGAGAGTGTATCATACCAGGCTCTTGGAGCCTGTTTGAGCCCATATAGAGCTTTATCCAGTCTGTACACCCACTCAGGATGAGAAGGATCCTCAAACCCAGGTGGCTGACAGACATACACCTCCTCCTTGATTTTACCATATAAAAATGCACTTTTCACATCCATTTGATAAACTTTTATTTTGTTGGAAATGGCATAGGCCAGAAATAACCTGATGGCCTCAAGCCTTGCAACTGGAGCAAAGGTTTCATCATAGTCAATTCCCTCTTCTTGAGAGTACCCTTGAACTACCAGTCTTGCCTTGTTCTTGATTATCATACCAGCTTCATCTTGTTTGTTCCTGAAAACCCATCTTGTACCAATTGGTTGCTTGTTTTGAGGTAAGGGACAGATTTCCCAGACCTGTTGCTTGTTGAACTGTAGTAGTTCATCTTGCATAGCCTGCACCCAATTGTTGTCTTTGAGGGCTTCCTGGTACTTCTTTGGTTCCAACTGAGAAATAAAGGCTGAGAATAGGCAAAAGTTGGAGAGCTGGTTTCTGGTCAGAACACCTGTAGCTATATCACCCATGATTTGATCAAGTGGATGATCTCTGTGTTCAATCAGTTGTTGTAAACCACTGACAGGTGTAGGTGGCTCTGGTTCTTCAAACAAACTACTGAGGTCTATGATATCTGGTTCAGCAGTTGCAGCTTCTTCAGTAGTTGCAGGTGTTGAAGCAGATGTTTGAGTTTGGCCTTCAGTATTTGTTTGATCAGAAGTTTGGAAAACTTCTGATGGTGTTGTAGTTGACTTAATGACTGTTTGAGGAGTCCATGGTGCAGGATCCTCATCTTCAAACCTTTGATCACCATAATAAGTAGGTTTGGAAGAAGTAACAGCCTTTTCAGGTCCAAAGTGAAAGTTGTCAAGGTCAAAGAGTTCAGCAGGATGTGCTGGAATAAGAGTGTGTTTTGACTCATTGAACTTGACATTCAATGTTTCTTCTACTATCTTGGTGTGAGAATTAAAAACCTTGTAGGCTTTTCTAGTTGAAGAGTAACCAAGAAAGTAACCTGAGTCAACTTTGGCAGCAAACTTTGAGATAGATTCCTTGATGTTCAAGATGAAACATTGACACCCAAAAGCCCTGAAAAAGGAGATAAGGGCTTCATGCCATGAAGAACTTCATAGGCAGTCTTGGAATGTCTCTTGACCACAAGAACTCTATTCTGAACATAACATGCTGTGTTAACTGCTTCTGCCCAAAAGTACAATGGCAGTCCAGAATCAGCTAACATTGTTCTTGCTCCTTCTATCAATGTTCTGTTCTTCCTTTCTACTACACCATTTTGTTCAGGAGTTCTGGGAACACTGTATTGTCTAATAATCCCTTTAGACAAACAGAATTCATCCAGAGTTTTGTTCCTGAACTCTGTCCCATTGTCACTTCTAATGGTTTTGACAGATAGAGAATATTGTTTCTCTACTTGTAGAATGAAGAACTTGATGATTTCAGCAGCCTCATCCTTGGAAAATAAGAAGAATACCCATGTGAATCTTGAGTAGTCATCAATGATGACTAAGCAGTACTTCTTTTTACCAAGGCTCATGATCTTGACAGGCCCAAATAAGTCCATATGGAGTAGTTGAAGACATGCAGTTGTTTTTGATTCTTCAATAGACTTATAAGAGGACTTATGCTGTTTTCCCTTTAAACAGGATACACAGTGTTCTTGACACTGGTATACTTTCAAAGGTAGACCTCTGACCAAGCCCATTTTTGTGACTTTATTTATGGTTTTTAAAGTTCACATGGCCAAGTCTCCTGTGCCAGAGATCTGTTTCTGAAGTTGATGCCCTTGAGAAGAAACAGGCAGTGTTGTTCAATACTTTGTCTTTTTCAATGTCCACTGCATAGACATTGCCACATCTTTTGGCAATCAGCAAAGTATGATCTTCTATAATCTTCTCAATCAACTTCTGGCCTTCTGGTGAGATGATCTTGCAAGCTGTCTTTGTGAAAAAGGAAGAATATCCTTTATCACACATTTGTGACACACTCAGCAAGTTGTATTTAAGGTTCTCCACCAGATTGACCTTGTCAAACTGTATTTTGCCAGAGGAGACATTGCCATGTCCTAGCACATATCCCTTGGCATTGTTCCCAAAGGACACAGATCCTTCTCTTTGGCTGATAAAGTTGTTTATCAGGTATCTGCATCCAGTCATGTGCATAGAGCCTCCACTATCAACATACCATATGTTGTTTAAGCCCCTGGAAACTCTCTGCACATAAAAGCAAATTAGTTAGATTTGGAAACCCAAGCCTGTTTGGCTTTGGGTTTGCTCTTGAGAACAGTTACAGTTTGTTCTTGACCAGGTTGAGAAATCCATGTCTTTTTGGCAATGGATTTTTCATGAAGAACTATGGTGGTATCCTTTTTAGGGCCACCATCAACCTTGGTCATCAGTAGTTCTACCATGTTCTTTAGATTTTGAATCTCAGCAGTTTGTGAAACTGCTGATGATTCTGGTCTAACTACTGACAAGGAATTTTGAGAAAAAGATTTTGGTTGAGATTTTATCTTTTTCTGAGAAAAGGTGTTTTCAGGTTGTTGTTTCTTGGGTTTAAAGACTTTTTCATAATCATTTCTGATTTGATTTCCCACAACCTGTTGTTTAAATTTTTGATTGAACTGAATTCCTTTTCTGTATCTACAAAATTCAGTTTTGTGGTTGAACAGGCCACAAATTTCACATGCTTTTGCCTTCTGTTTTTGTTCTGAAGGCAAATTTCTGACAGTTGTGAAAAGATTTTGCTCATCAGTAGTTTTCAGGATCTCAACTCCTGAAGTAGATGAAACTACTGATGGCTTATTGTCAGTTTTTGTAAATACTTCTGAAGTACTTTCCTTAAAAATGCCAGGATTTCTGTTTAGAAAGTTTTCATGGAAAGATGTGCATTCTTTCCCTTCAGAAGTTTCATTTGAAACAATTCTTCTCCCATCTTCAGTAGTTTTGGGAGAAAAATCTGTTGGTGTTTCAACATGATGGTATCCTATGCCAAACTTCACATTTGAAGCACTTTGTTTATTTAGCAGTAGTTGATACCCCCTACAAGATTCAACCCATTTTTCACAAGTGATCCTGGTGTCAGCAAGCTCTTGTCTGACATCTCCCAGGTCATTTAGCATCATTTTGATTTGTGCTTGGGTTTCAATGGCAGAGTCAGTTAATTTAGAAACCTCTTTTGTTTTAGCACACAGTTTTCTTTCCAAATCACATTTTATCTGTGTGTATTTTCTTTCTAAATCATTGGCTTTGCCTTGTAGGTGCACGTTTGTCTCTCTTATGAGAGCAAAAGTTTCTTTGCAAGAGTTTGAACATAGTTTTGTCAAAGATTCTTTTGATACCTGAGACAATGCAGATTTTGAGGTACAGCCTTCAAATGCCATTAAGGCAAAGTTCTTTCTGCCATTGTCTGGTTCTCCCCAGTTGATGTCAAACACTTTGTTGTCTGCATCAGGATTACACTCTGTGGTGTCATATGGGAGACTGCTCCAGTCAACATACCCCGAGGTAAAGAGGCTTTGTTGAGGGGGTTGTTGAGGCTGTGGAGGAAGTTGAGCAGCTGGAAAGGGAGGGATTGATTGTTGGCTCTGCATCTGTTGAGCAGGCACTTGAACATATTGTACTTGAGGCATATATTGCTGTTGAGGAGCTTGTGCCTGTACAAAATGAGCACTCCCTTGAGTTCCATTGTTCCTATTATAATTGGGGTTATAGTTATTTCCAGATTGTGATTGGTTAAAGCTAGAGCTTCTACACTCTCTAGCAAAGTGTCCCAACTTTTGACACTTGTGACATCTCAGTTTAGATTTGTCAAAACCAATTTTTGTGTTACTGGTCAATCCTGGAAATTTCCTTCCTGACCTTTTATAAAACTTGTTAGTTTTAATGCTTAGCATGGCCAGTTGGTGAAGTATGTCCATTTCTTCCAAGTCATCACTGCTAAAATTTTTCAAATCATCCATGATAAAACATAGATTATCAGCAGTTTGACTTTGGTCATCATTGTCATAACCTGGGAAAGATCTTTCTGATGAGATCCCAGTGGTTATGTCAATATTGTCATAAGATCCATAGGAACAAGTTGGTGAATCTTGTCCCAAAAGTGCTGTACTACCTGGTAGGTAGTCATCAGCAGTTTTACCAGAAGTTTGTAATTTCTTCTTTTGATCGATTTCTCTTTCAAAAGTGAGTAATCTCCCATGGAGTTTTGTAAGGTTTTGGCTTCATCAATCCAGGGGGAGATTGTTAGGACAAAGAGGATTGGTGAAACCACTTTTGTAAACCTTAGTCTAATTCACTTCTGTCATTTTTGGCTAAGTATAGAAGTACTGAATAGAAGACAAGAAACTGCTGATTAGAAGATATGAAGAAGTGCTGAAGTTGCAGAAGTTCTGAAGTCCAAACCAGACAAGTTCACTTCAGAAGTACTGAAGACAAAAACTACTCTTCAGTAGTTGTCCTTCATCAGCACTTAGCAGAAGATATTTGCCACCGCCCTTTTGCATCAGTAGTTTATTGTTTAATATTACTTTTAGCTTTATTTGTTTCTTTCAATGTTGCAACTTGTGCAACTTGTAACTGGACTTTCTGTGCTTGCTTTTTAGGCAAGATACATGCATGTAATCGTCTATAAATAGAAGGCTTCAACCTTCTATTTTAGACATTGTTTTTTAACAGAAAAATCCTTCAAACACTCTCATTGTTATATTCCATTTCTGTATTTATTGTGAATCTCTCTAAGTATCTAATTCTCATTTACAACTTAGATTCATAATAAATACTTTGTCATTTATCTTGTTTCAAACATCAAGGGGGAGCTACAACTCTGCCTTTGCATAAAAAGTGTTGCTTTAACTTATAACATTCCGCTGTGCTTATAATCTGATTTACAAGGACTTGCTAAACACTTAAGTGTCAAGATAGCAAGTTCTTACTTAGCAAACAAGAGCAAACTGATCCAACAATTGGTATCAGAGCATTGGTTTATCTGATCACATATCAATCTAACAAATTGAGAATCAGACACAAAGCTCTTATTGATATTCAATAAAAAGATCAAAAGTTCACTTTTTATCAATATCCATCATTTAAAAGAGTCATCAGACAAATCTATACTCTTTAAAAATGGATCCACACAATACTGGTTCTGCCACCAAACCTGCCATGCTTGTGAGAAATGAGTACAATATATGGCAGAAAAGAATGGCACATACCTTGTCACAAACCAACACTGGTTGTTGGAGATCTGTGATATATGGTCCACACAAACCAGTAAACATAAACCTTGAAACTAAAGAAGGGATTCCTAAGGATCCCAAAGACTATACAGATGAAGATTTCCTAAAACTTGAGCTAGATGCTAAGGCATTCTCTATGTTGGCAATGGCTCTCCCAAATGAAATATACTCTGGCCTTTTACATTGTGAAAGTGCCAAAGAACTTTGGGACTGTCTTAAAGAACAGTTTGGAGGAACTGAAGAGGTGATTGCCAACACCAGAGAAATTTTGGCTCAACAATATGAAACATTTGCTTACATTAATGGGGAAACTTTGACACAACAATTTGAAAGATTTTCCTCATTAATCTCTGAGCTAAAGTTAAATGGTCAGACCTATACAACAGTATCTATGTTACATAGATTTTTAAGGTCTCTACCTGACAAATGGGAAACTTACTCCATTGTCTTAAGATCCTCACCAGATTTTAGCTCCCTCACTCTTACTTAGCAAACAAGAGCAAACTGATCCAACAGTGGGACTTGCTGTTAAGTAGCTGGAGGGTTTCAAGCGGGGTTATTTGGAGCATCAAGAGCGTTTGTAGCAGGGATTCGACAAGCTTCTGCAAGATGCCCATACCTTTGACAATTGGTGCACTGTCGGCAGGGTACTTGAGTTGGATGGTGATACTGACAGGTGTCACACTTAGGTAGGTTCCCATTGTATTGTTTCTTGGTGGGTGGGGCAGTGGTGTCTATTGCAAAATTCCTGACCTTGTTCTTCCCGTTGGTTGAGGCCTCAGTTTTGATTTCAACGGCAGGTTGGGAAGTATCCTTTTTCTTTTCCCCTTTACGAGTCAGGGTTCCTGCCTTCACATGGTTATCTGTTAGGGTGGCAGCCAAACGTTTTGCTTCCTCCAAAGTAGCAGGGTTCCTTCCCCACACCGTGTCTTGAATCTGCATCGGTAAGCCACCAATGTATTTTTCGATCGCAATGGGCAAAGGGGTGACTTTGTGGGGTAGCAGTAAGCTAAGTTCGTGAAAACGAGTGTTGTAAGCGAGGTTTTCCCCACTGTCTTGAGCAAGATCATGAAATTCATCTTCCAGCTTCTTAATTTCATTACGAGGACAGAACTCTGCCTTCATAATGTCTTTAGCTTGATCCCAGGTTAAGGCTAGTGCAGCTTCGGCTCCGCGAGTGCGTTTTTCTTCATTCCACCAAGTGAGTGCTCGCTTATGAAGAACACTCATGGCATAACGGACCTTAAAGTTGTCGGGGCATTCACTGTTAATGAAGGTATTTTCAATACCCTCAAACCATTGTAGGAGTCCTGAAGCTCCTTCTTCTCCACTGAATTTTGGGGGATTGCAAGAATTGAAATGTTTAAGGGTGCAGGCTTGGGGTCCATTTCCATTGCCATTGCCATTCCCGTTCCCATTGTTGTGACCATTCCCGTTGCCGTTCAATTGGATGACCTGAGCAAGTAAATTGGGAACCAGAGTTGCGATTTGCTGCGCCATTTGTTGAGAAATGATCGCAGCCAGTTGAGCATCGACCCCATTGTTGTTGTGGTTAGGAACTTGGTCATGGTTGTGGTTATGGTTATCACCACCTTCTTCGTGGTTCTCACCATTGTTGTTGCGAGTGCTGCGACGAGGAGGCATGATCTGTAATAGACACAATGAATGAGAGTTTATATAAGGAATGTAATCATTCATTCATTAATTAAAACGAATAAACGAAAACGTTGACTTATCAAAGGTTCTAAATTCTAATAACATATGAAGACATGCTTTAGCCTATAAGTGAACACTCATCCCGAGAATTCCCAGGTAGGCATCCGGGTCCCTCGTCTGATTGGGATATATGCGCAATGCCAGCCTAGACAGAAGACTCAGAATACAGGCGTTCACCCTTCCAGATTGCACGTGTTCGTTATTAAAATCTAGAACTTCGACGAGATCTCAAGGTGGTTCAGGTTAAACCTGAGGATTTTGCCTTATTAGTCTAAGAGTGAATCCAGTGATGGAGAGCAACCTTCTTGTAGGGATGAAAGTAGGGATAAGAAGTAGGAGATAGAGAATAGCAAGCAAAAGAAGCAAGTACTTGTTAAATCCTATGGTTATAGACTAGATTATTTTTCTAATAACCTAATTCCCTATAACCATGGCTCTGATACCAATCTGTAACACCCCAACCGATGGCGGAAACATCGGGGTGCCACGTATTGATGATTGTTTTCAGTTGCACATGGTATAACATAAATTTTAAATAATTTATTCAAACATAATATCCAAAATGTGAAATGATGTCTAAGAATTCAAATACATAAAATCAAATAACAACTTCAATAACTCCAAATAAACTTCAAGTAAAATCCTCATGCTAACTCAAGCCTCAGCTTCATTGTTACCTGAAACATGTTAATTTTGAAAGTATTTTGGGTCAACATAAGTTGGTGAGAATTACATAGGTTTTTGATAATAAAATGAATAAAATGTTGTGCAATTCATGTGTCATGTTAATCTAGCCCATATGTGAGAACATATTAGAAATAAATCGAGTGCATAATCAACCCTGTTAACTGTTATAAAATGATACATACCATACACTTTTGGTCCCAATGAATATGTTATGCGATAACAAACACCCACGTAACCTTTGTAGGAGGCACGTATCCGGTGGGATTGCCAGTCCAATAGATCTATCAATGTATACCGTCGGCTGATCAATGTTAATGATTATGCTAGAATGGTGCTTACTCTAATCATGCTCAAGACATAATGCAACATAGAAAACACATAGACACATTGATGATTGAATTGCAATGATAATGTTATAACATGTTTCACCCCAAAAATGGTGATAAATAAAAGGGGCTATGTAAAACTCACCTTAGCAAATGTTAACTTGTTGAAAAGATGTAATAATTGTGTTGCCCAAAATGATTCCAAATATCACCCTATAATAAGGTAATATATAATAAGTCTAAGTCTAATTAACTTACAAGTGTATCCTAGGGTTTCGATTTGGGGATAATCAATTGTTGAATTTTAAATTAAAATGTTTAATTAATAAAGGAGAATTTGATAATTAATAAAAGAAAGTCTTTTTATAACATTTGAATTTTGAATGTACACATTAAAGTGTTTGAAGCATAAAAATAATTTTTATAAAATTATTTTATTTAAAATAGATTTTTAAATCTATTTATTTATAAATAGCCAATATTTAACTTTAATATTCAAAAATACTAAAATTAAAGAATTTCTATTTTAAAAATCATAATTCTGTTCCAAATAATTAAAAATAATTTGTATAAAATTTTGGTGCAAAAATGATGAAAATTGGATTTATTATGATTTAATTATGATTAAATCTAACAAAAATTGATTAAAAATATAAAATAAATGATTTTACTGAATTAAAAATTATTTCAGTAAAGTTTAACTTTATAAAAAGTCAGGATAAATTTTGGAGAATTTAATAAAATTGTTTTGATATATAAATGGATTTTTATAAATATAATAGTATAAAAATGATTTAATTATTATAAATATTAAATAAATGAATTTCTGAAAAATAAAAATTGTAAATAAAACTTTTATCTCAGATTAAACAAATATAATTTTTTTAGAGTTTATAAAATAGTTGTGATATTTTAAAATGAATTTAAAAAGGTTTAAAGGTTTAATATTTGTATATATATATAATTGTTTGTTTAAAAAAAAGAAAAGAACAAAAACGGTCAGAGCCGGGACTCGAACCCGGGTAACCTCTGTGGAGAACCAGGGTCACAACCACTTGGCCTAGGCCGGTGGTTGTGATGTTTTGCGTTTAAAATTAATTAAATACAAATACGCGAATCAAGTTTATCCCCAATTTCAAATGACGAACCCTAGATTTTGCAATTGGGCAAATCAGCCAACTTGAGCCCGATTAATGTTGGGGCTTTTGTTGGTTGATCGCCGATGAATAAAACCCACACAGAAAATCAGACTCACAGTGATGATTTGATGATAATAGACGGGTCAAGGCAAAAGTCAAACGACGAACACAATAACAATAATCAGAGTGATTTAGAGAGAATTGGAGGTTGAGAGAGAGTTGTGAGCGAGTGATCAAGGTTCGCAGACCATCTATTTATACTGAGGATCGTTGGTTAAAGTTAATTGGAAAGTTTGACCTTGATAATTATCATACGCGTATAATTGATCAATTGGTCAACGATTGACGTGTAATTGACGTGTAAACGAGTTGTAATAGGCCGGTAATCACCCAAATTTACCAATTTTAGATTAATCATGAGTTAAAACATAGGATTGATCCATCAAGCTAACCCACAGTTGACTTTCTTGTCAACTGTGAAGGTTTTTAGAATGTATATAAATATAAAGTGTGTCCGGGTTATTTCCAAAAAGAAGGTCTAGCCCAGTTGGTTGTGCATGTGTGTGTGTTTGGTTTAACCCGGGTTCGATCCTTGCCGTGGAGACTCTTTTTTTTTTTTTTTTTTAACACAGAATGGGAAGGTGGGCTTGGTGGGCCGGCCTGATGGGCCTAAGGCATAACTGGGCCGAGCTACAAGGCTTGGGCTCTGAACTTGGGTTGGGTAAAAAAATCGACAAAATAATTATGGTTTAAATTATTATTATTATTATATATGTATGTATATATATATATATATATAAGTTGTGTGGTCGTGAAATAAAACTTAGGCACGTTATGCAATAATATACGTTTCATAATTTGAAATTTTTGACGATGTTACACTACCCGTCTGTTGGACGGGCATAAAACTAGTTATAGATGGTTAAGAGCATCATATATTTTAAAAACGCTACAGATATCAAATACTAAATAGTTATATATTAATACTCAAATCATTAAGTGGGTGGGACAACATTCACAAAAGTAAAACAATTAAATGCGTAACCTAGAGCATTTATATAATACGTTGCGCTAAATGCATATCGCCGTGTTTCTTTTTATTTGTTGCAACTTCTCCTTATCCTCGGCAAACAAATTATATGCCACTGTGTTCAAACTAAAACACAAAAAAAAATCCATTAATATGATATTTTCCAAACAGGGTACGATAAAAATTTAAGCGGCGGTTATGTTTTGCTAACCTCTTTAGCGAGTGACCACATCCACCAAAGTCTTGAAATTTTGAGTAGAGCTACCGTTTGGTCCAACAGCCTTATGAGCAAGATCTTTAAGTGCTCCAATTCTCTCTTTCATCCCTTTAGACGATGCATCGACCGATAAAACTTGTTCTAAAGCATAGGAAGTTTCATGTTTAGTAAACTTCCCTCCTTCAATCCACACCCCGATGCCCCAAACTTTCTTAACCATCCAAGTGTTTATTGGTTGATCCCCTATAAGTGGCCTACATATCATTGGAACACCAGCCCCTATACTCTCCAACACCGAATTCCATCCGCCATGTGTTACAAATACCCCTATTGCAATATGATCCAAAACTTGTACCTGTGGCGCCCATGGTACAACTTTTCCTGATCCATTCGCGGTTGTTCTCTCCACGAACCCTGAAGGTAAATGCCTTTGGGAATCCTTGTTTATTGACCAAAGAAATGGGGTTTTGGTCGATTCAAGTGCTTCGGCTAACGCAACTAGCTCGTCGGGCGGAGGACAAAACTTTGTGCCAAACGAAATGTATGCAACCGATCCTGTCTTTTGATTTTCTAACCAAGAAATGCAAGAAAACTCATCAAGTTTGGATGGTGAGTTATGTTTGGATACGAGATTAGATGGACCAATGTTGAGGAAGATGTTGAACATTGAAGAGAGGTTTTTAGTGACATCTAGATCTAGTTCTTGGAAAGAGTTAATGGCAACAGCGGTTGCTCTGGTTAGGTTTCTTCCCATTTTATGTGCCATGGTTGCAAAAGGCGAGTCAAGGTCTCCGAAGATGACTCCGGTTGGTAAGTCACCTAGTCGAATCGACTCAACTCCAGGGATCAAGTTTGCAATTTCGTCATTAGGTCCTACTGAACCTGTTCATGCAGAAGCAGTCAGTACAATAAAAAAGGGAGTATCACAGACACTAATCCATAAGTAAGTTGTTAGTAAAGGCAGTTCTAACGCAAATTTAATAGGCAATAATTAACCTTCAAAAATATTATCATGTAATCTCTTGTGCCACATATTGTTGATGGATATATGTTTGACTTATATTAAAAAAACACGGTTATATATGTAGGAGCACATTTTTTTTAGAACCAAAATGTGGTTTGTGAGGCCCCGTATTCTTAGCCGATAATAATTCCAACCAAAGACGTATAAACAATTGTACGTATTTTGTTGATGATTTAATTGAATATTGTGCAAGGAGGGACGGGGAACACCTTGTAGTGACCCTCTTTCCGGTTACTTTGTGGCTATGCAATACTGCCACTGCCCCTTAGGCAAGGTTGAATATTTGATGTTCACGGCAACATGTTGCTATGTTGCTGAGAAGGGTACTTGTGCTTTGTGTGTGTTAGAGGTGAATTTGATATGATACCATATGATAAGCTAGAGATTGGGCTAGGGTACTACCCTAGAATGCCCCTGCTCCCTAAGCTATTATGTAAACTTTTTGTGTATCACTTAAAGTGAATGCTACAAGTGTATAATGTGATTTTCAAATGTTTCAGCGTATAATGGGTTCAAAACACAATTTACGCGTAAATATTTGAATGTATATGAAATTAAATTGTTTTTACACATGTGTAAATTGTTTCATTTACACATGTGTAAAACGTTAATTTTAGAGTGTTTTTACAAGAAAAGGTGAATATTTGAAAAGAAATTTCATTTTTTATGTTTTATTTTAATTATAATGATGTTTGTATTAAAAAAAATTGATTTTCATTGGTTTTCTCATTTGTTCTCACGGTTCTCGCAATATTTAGCGTTATCAAGATAACCCTCCCCTATATATATATATATATATATATATATATATATATATATAATAGGGGGGGCTCATTTGAGAAGATTTTTTATTTGAGAAGAAAAAAAAAGAAAAAGAAATAATTAGTTTTAAATATTTTATTTTACACACATCAAAACTTATTCTACGCATATCAAAATTCATCATACACACATCGAAATTATCATACTTTCATCGTACACATATCGAAATTATCATTAGGTTTAGCCTACACAAGTAGAAATTCATCCTACATTTATCCTACACATACCGAAATTTATCCTTCACTGTATATTATATTTGCTTTAAAGATATATATTTGAAAAAGAATTATGTTTTCATTTATTTAACTAGTTAATAGGAGTTAGAAAAACTTTAAATTTATTTAACATTAAATACAACTATTAAATGGAAGATTTCTATTGGTTTAAATTTCTTCTTTTTCTCTTGTAAGAAAATTTATTCTCATTTGAACTCTCTACTATATATATATAGAGGAAAGTTAATTTGAGAACACCTATATTTCGTGCGAACCGTGAGAACGATATCTAAAACCATGCAAATTCAAAATTTCTTTTTACACTTGTCCTTATTACTAAAATATAATCTCAAAAACACAATTTACGCATAAAATTCAAACGCACACGAAAATAATTTGTTTTTACACATGTGTAAATTTACTATTATATACATGTGTAAACTGTTTCATTTACACATGTGTAAAAAAGTTAATTTGAAAGTGTTTTTGCAAGAAAAGATGAATTATTTGGAAAGAAAATTCATTTATTAATGTTGTATTTTGATTATAATGAGGATTGTATTAAAAAAATTGATTTTGATTAATTTTTTTACTTGTTCTCACGGTTCTCACAATATTTAGCGTTCTCAAGATAAGCCTCTCATATATATAGGGTGGGGTTCCTGTACAAAGTGCATTTTTCGTACAAAGTGTAAGAAGTCTATATAGACATTGTGTTTTAAATTTTAGGCATGATGTTTTATGTTCCTTTGGCATATTATTATATAGAAAAACACAAAAATTAACAATTTAAAACACTACTTAATGTATTTTCGACATGCAATCTAAAACACCATACGAAGAACGTAATCAGTGTGTTTTAAATTTAATATATAGAATACATTTGATTGTGTTTTAAATTGTAACGTTTGGTGCTTTTCTATACAATGCAAAAGGAATCAAAAACATTATAGCCAAACTTTAAAACACAATGACTATATAGACTTCTCACACTTTGTACGAAAAATGTACTTTGTACAGGAACCTATACCTATATATATATATATATATATATATATATATATATATATATATATATATATATACTAGTGGGGTGCCCGCGCGTTGCGACGGGATGACATATAGTGAAACACATAATGAAAGTTTGGTGGTTCTTTTAAAAAAATGATAACTTTAATGGAACACTTTGAAAACTTGATTACTTTTGGATAGGAAAACTATTAATCTTCATACATTTTGGATATATTTGAACATGCAATTATAATTTCGAAATCAAATATCACACTAATGTTCTATAAATTTCGTACTCTTTATATCATCATTTCATAAACTACCACATTTAATAATTAAACATGAGATGCCATTCCACTCGGTCTAGCCATATATGAAAAGTAACTTACAGTGCCACCTTCTACATCAACTAACTCAAGCATTCTTTTTAAGCATTCTGGAGAATCAACTTTATCAATCAATAGGTGAGCATGAATGTATTAAATCTTATGGGCATATGTTCCTATCACTAAATTCAATTCGCGAATCGAAACAATAAAAAATAGGTGGATTAGTGGTACATATTCTCGAATCAAAATCGATACCGGGGACGATAAACCTATGCTCGGTAGTCGCAAAACTAAGTGCAACGAATGGTTACAACATAAATGGCGGCATGACTGAAAGAAGAGGCGATATGCTAATGTTATTTCGTGGGTTTGATATGCCGGAATACGACCGGAAAACAGCGAGATGAGTTTTTATGAGTGTGTGGGTCTCGATTAGACTATATATAAACACTCTATCATGATTTAAATGTTACTAATTAATTGAATCGGTGGAATCATTGATTTTGATTAAATGTTGTCGGTTACGAAATTCCTTTATAACAACCACGGTTCCTTTGGAATTTCAAACAAGTCTCGAGGAGTATGAAAGGATTAAATTTGCTAGATGATTATTCAATTGCAATTATGTAATGATTGTTTCATTTACATTGGCTATTACAAAAGAAAAAGAAAACGGAATGAAGAGGCGCATTCAAGTTGGAGGAAAAATAAGAGTGATTAAACTTTATTAGTATTTTTTATTTAGCTCCCTAGACTTTCAATTAAATGTTAAACACATAATTGCATATGCTTGAGGTACCAAAAAGACAAATATGCCCAAAAACTAAGCTAATTAAGTGTTGTACCATAAGCATAAATAATTGTAATTACTTAAAATTTACAAGTATCCTTTATAGATGTTTTATAATATAGTGTGTGTGTGTATATATATATAACTAGATTATACCCCGGGAGGGTCCCGGGTTGAGAAATTTAATATGATACATTAATTTTACATATGAAATAGACTCATGTATAACTCTAATATTAATATCTAACCTAAAACAAATTAACAATGTACAACTCTAATGCTAATACCTAACTTAAAAGAATGTAGAACTTTAATATAACTCTAATATTAACACATATCCTAAAGACTAAACAAATGTACAACTCTAACATACTAATATTGATACCTAACTTAAAACAACGTATAACTTTATTAACCTATTCGGCTCTGGTTGAAAAAAAAATTCATATTTACTGATTTAAACATAATTAGTGACTTGTCTATACATGATTAATAATTTACCTGAACACTTTGTGTTTTTTTTCCTGTATAAACAAAACCCCACAAAAAATTTTCTCCGTTTTTTATATAGCACTATGGTACTCGTTGGAAAGATAATAAAACGCTCGTTAATTTGGTGTAATATTTTTCTTTAAAAAATCTCGTATATTAAAGATATTAACGTTTAAAAATTATGGGAGGAAACATGAGGGTGAAAAATCCAATTTTGTTTTTGAATTATTTTTTTCCTAAAATATCTCAATGCCACATGGGATGACATATGGCACACTCAAGGAAGAGAATGCCTCTTTGAATGCCATGTCATTAAAATGGCTTTGGTTTATTATATGTATAGATAAAGGTGTTTTTTACAATTTCGGATTTGGATAATCCGATTATCCAAAACAATTTTAAAATAAGATCTGTATCTAAATCCGAAATTTCAGATTATCTGATTTTTAAATATCCGAAAATTGGATAATCCAAAATTCGGGTTATACGGATTTTCGGATTTTTTAACACCCCTAGTGTATGTATATAAACAGTTATGATTGTTTACCTTTGAGTTCAGAATACTTTTGCCTTATGAGATCAGTATATAAATGCGTCGAAAGAGAACGAGCTCCGCCAGTCCGAAGCGCCACCCAAGGAATGTCCAACTCCTTAGCCAAATCAGCCGAAAACCACAAGAAAGCATCCACCACAAGACAACTGATTTTCATCCCAACATCCTTCTCGGCCACTTGAACACCACTCTTGAACTCCTCCTTGGCCACAGCCAAAAAAAAGTTAATATCCTCATGAATCTTCCCCTGCAAAACATATCCCTCCGGTATCCCGTCCGATACATCATACCGCATTATGTTATCACAACCGCGCTCTTTGAACAAAGCGCGGTTAGCTCTTTCGGTGCTGAAAAAGGAAAAAACCACTGTGGGTGCCGCAGCAGCTAGTCTCCGGGCAAGGTTGAGGAGATGGGTAGGGTGTGAGGCAAAAGGGAATGTGAAAACCGCAACATGTCGGGTGCGTACCGTGCCACCGTTGCCGTTGCCGATGGTCTCCATTTAGCCGCTATTATAGTTATGGCCTATGGGCACTATATAATATGCATGCACGATTGAGCGAAAAAATTGGTGTAGGCTCATCACTCATGAGTCATGATATTTAAGTGAATGATTATGGAAGTGAATTCAATGCTTGTACTAGAATGGTAGGGTTCGCTTTTTAGAGCCGTAGATTTGTTTGGTAGAAGGTGTGGATAACTTTTTAACACGTCTTGTGTGTTGAACAAAGCTTATATGTTTATAAAGCCGAATCATTATATATGTATTTTACAACTTAGCTTATATGTTTATAAAGCCGAATCATTATATGTGTATTTTACAACTTAGACCATGTGTAGTGGGCATTAACATAATTCTCTCCCACAAATCAAACCCATCCACCTGAAAAGTGCAATATAAAGCCCCTCCCACATATGATTCGGCGTGTTTATTTTCATGCCTCAAGCCATTTTTTTTTGAAGGATAAAGCCCCGGGGGTGGGGCTTGAAGGGGGGAAACGCCCTCTTTCTTCACCACTACGGGTGGTTTTACAAGTGCTTAAATTTATGTATGAATAAAGGAATTGAAGGCCACGGCTAAATGTATGGAACCAACTTGAACTTGAATCAGTTTTCGAAAAAAGTTTTCGGGTTAAGTCGTGTTAGAGAAGGTTGCTAAAGGACTTTGATACTAGTCTCAATTGTAGGTGGGTAGTTGAAGATTTTGGATGTCGGTTGATCACAAGATACATGCCAAATGGTTCACAAGTTTTTTTTTTTTTTTTTAACGGCTAGTGGTGCAACCGGTGGAGCTTCGGCTAACACCCTAGGCCAGGCTGTACTAATTACCCATTCCACCTAGATTGGGAATCTCCTCAGGTGGAACCCCCACATATGGTAAATATGACTACAACTATATTCGAACCATCAACCTCCACTTTAGCTCCCCCAATTTTCACATACGGTAAATATGGTTCATAAGTTACATCGAATTGCTAGTGGTCCTAAAATGGATATAAATATATAATTGAAGGGAAATTAAGTATGGTACCTAACCATTTGACTAAAAGATTTATTATTATAATAAGTTAATAACTAGTTAAAAAATTGGGAGAATCTATCAACATGCCATTTTAAGCAAATAACAACCTAGTAATTAATTTGACTTTTACTATATCTATCTATCTATGTATAATAAACATTTAATGGGGTCATTCTCAACCTTAATTTTTCTTCAAAACTATTAATATTGTATTTTTTTTTCTCATGTGCATAGCAGATGTATTTTCTCCCACCATTTTCAAATGTTAATAACTTATGGTTTATAGAAAGTAACATCTTAAAGTAATAACTTACTTTTTTTTAACATGTTAAGGATCTATGGTTTCAAGTTTGTAACAAGTTGGCAGTACTAAGGCCACCTCTGTTAATTTTACTAGCTAAGTTTTAAGAAAATAACTAAAATGAGCTATAATAATTAGAGGGGCTATTTTTGTAATTAACTTTACTCGATTACAAGGACAACTTTTACAATTTACTGAAAGTAGAATTATCTATTAATATTATTAATACTTATAAAATTTTAATTATAAAAATATACTAAAATTAAATAATTACACTCTATACATTTTAATATATAGTTTTTATAAGCATAACTCCTATTGTTGTCAAGCACCACGCCAGCTCTCATCTCCACTACCATTGCTACTAGGTTTTATCTATATTTGACATGGTTGTCATCACACTATTCAGATTTAGCAACTATTTTGCAAGTCTAAACCACCTCCACCATCAAGCACCACCACAGGTAACGTTGATCAAAGGTCGGCTACCACTCATCGATAGTATTTCCATCTCTAACTGATAACCTTCCTAACCCTATTCTAGCAGTTTGGCTGATGAGATTAAACAACAATCACTCAAATACATCTATAACACATACACGAAAAAAATTGTAACATATTCTTTAAAAATCAATATGTACATATGCAATGTCGCTCCTACACACCTTTCACACTACTAGAAAATAAGGCTAATGCAACTTTTTAGATGCAACTCTTTTCAGTTAAGTTGCATTTGACTCTAATGCAACTTTTGTCAAAACAGAGGTTGCATTAAACGATCTAATGCAACATATTCTTATAAAGGTTGCAATTTTTTACCAAGAATTGCAACCATTTTCTTTAAAGGTCGCAAATCTTCCCAATAGTTGCAACCTTTTTATTTAAAGGTTGCAACTTTTATTGAATTTGGAAATTTATTATAAATATTGCATTGTGAAAATTAAATACAACTCCTATTGTAATAATTTGCAATGTTGAAATCTAATGCAACGCTAATTAAATATAATTGACTTGTTAAAGATTAAATGCAACTATTTTTAAAGGTTGCATCCAAATATACGTAGTGTCATGTCATAACGTAAATACTAATTGGCCCACAACAGTAGCGGCTCGAAAAGTGTTAGGTTGAGAAATTCAATAAAAACGATAAAACTATAGTATATATCGATTCGAAAACGTAATGAGTTATAATATAAATAAATTACAATTCGGTATAACCACTTGTGAACTAACAAGGTGCATCATAACCCATTAATATCTTTCACGATTTTTGAGGCTCAATATTGTTCATTGATACTTACACGACGCAATATGAATAATTTTGATCTAATTTATAAATTAAGACCTACTATGAACTAATAAGTCCCATTTAGAGATACTATTACTCTTCAAACTCAAATTATATAAAAAGAAAAAGTAAAACCATAGTTTCAAACTTAAGCTTTTCTGGTTGATTTTCAATAAAATAAACATTATTTATGATTTATTTCTTAATTTATATTTTTTTGTTTGATATATTCTATAACTAATTTATAAAACTATATTTAGTGGTTTATTTTCAATATATAAGTCAACTCAAAAATCAAAATTCATGAATTTTCCGCTCCTCCTAAAATGATTTCATGGTATTCCCGCTTCCTCAATTAAAAAAAGGTTCTTGGTATTTTCAATTCCTCCCAAAAATGGCCAGATACCATTTGCCCTTCCATCAGTGCCCTAACTTCATTGAAACCCATCTTCTTCTTCTTTCGATCCGAGAACACAGAACCATTTGCTCTGAACAATAATGGCCGACGATGATTATGAGATGAGGGTAACAAATCACTTGTTTACAATCAATTAACAAAGCTTTCAATTTTCCAAAATGTTTTTTAATTTTTTTTAAATCTACAGATACGAAGATGTGCCAATCGAACCAGAACTCGATGCAAGCAACATGGGTCTGGATTCAAGTGATCACTTTCATACAAAAGTTGTGAAATTTATTGATTTGGGTACTGCTTTTGAGCGATTGTTGCAGGAAGGGACTATGGTTGATGAGGAGAACACGGATGAAGATATTCCTGATCCATTTTTGGGTGATACTAAAGATGGTGAAAGGGCTAGGTTTGGAGGGTGAGACTGATCCACTTGAGGTAACGATTCTTATGTTCAGTTTTGACTTTTTATTTGGTCAAAGTATATCTTTTGAAGAAGTGTCCTTTCATATTTTTGGATCTTGTTATAAAATTGGCTTCATGAAATCACCATTCATGTTTTGGGTTTAGCTACCTTCTGATTAACATATATGAACAACTCATGCAACATTATATATAGTTTTTCAACATGTTGAACAGATGGTGGCAGGATAAAAAATCACAGAAAATTGTCAGCAATATAAGATACAAAATATTTGGTATTTCCCCTCCAATGAACAATAAGTTTTGCCATGTTCCCAATTAGGTAATATGTTAATACTAAATTAAATAGCATATATCATATACCATTTCTCTTCAATTCTCATAATGAAAGTAAGTCTCCTTAACAGTAGTTGTTGGAGTCATGGTTGAGATAAACTACACCTATCCAAGTTTTATTTGGGGCTATGTATTTTAGGGGTGTAAATGACACGTAATGGCTTGAGAGCTATTGGGGATCGGCTTGGTAAAAAGCTCGAATGAGCCGAGCCTTAACGAGCCCGAGTTCGAGCCTGAAATATGACTCGTTTAGTTATCGAGCCCGAACTCGAGCCTTACATAGAAAGCTCGTTTAGGCTGCCCAAACAAATGTTGTATATATTTTTTATATATGCGATTTTGTCCTTTGAACATGCTCAATTTTAATTAATAATATTGGTTAGCCGAGCTCAAGCTAAGCTTTTGCTCGTTTAAGCTACTGAAACGAGTTCGAGCCGAGTTTTTAGGTCATTTAAAATTATTTTTAAATTATCTCGAGTCAAGCCGAGTTCGAGCTCTTAAGTTTTACTTTCGAGCCGAGCTCGAGCTCAGAATGATAGGCTCGAGCCGAGCTTGAGCCTCAAAAGACCATGACGAGCCGAGCTCGAGCCTAGTCAAGCTCAGGCTTGGCTCGGCTCGTTTACACCCCTATGCATTTATGATCTATATTTATGGGTTTTGAGTAGTATATTTGATACATTGAAATCATTTCTCTATTTTTTTTTATTTTTACAAGTTTTCAACATTTAATATGAAGTTTATTTGAAGCGGCTTAAAACTCATGCTTCTACTTTCAATTACATTGAAGGTTTATATGTTTAGATGTTAACTGTGGTGGTTTATTTTTATCACTACTATAGTTGTCACTTTCTAATTTTTTAGTTGGTTAGCTTATAAAATTTGAACATATTGTTTTCTCATATACTTTTAAAGTTTAACTTTGAGAGCTTTGCAAGACATAATTCATATGTGACAGGATCTAAAGCAGGCTTGCCTAATTTATTCAAAGAAATTGGCAAGTAATTTTACTATATAGGTGTCAATTTCAACCTATTTACCTAGATATATGATGATTTATTTTTTTTATTTTCATTCAATCCAACAGGTCGAATTGGCCAAACTTAAAAAGTAGATAAACTGAAATGGGTCATGGATATCTATATTTACCATGGTTTTATGTTTCTTAAATGGGTTGTTAAGTGGTTGTGTTGTGTTCAATATAATAGAGTATGGCATACAACTCAATGGAATTTTTTTAATAAGATGTGTGATGAAATTCTGCAACTCAATAGAGCTTTTTTAATAAGATGTGTGATTAAATTCTGATAGCTGTCAATCTTGTGGTATGCATGTCTACTTTTTTATGTTACCAGCTATGCATATTGGGTTATATATAAAAACGAGGCCTTAAATTTTAAATTCGTTTTAGGCCTCAAGAAGGTTGAGCCGGCCCTTGGTATAGTGTCTCCACTGTTGTAGAAGGCGCCCTAGGCGGAGCCCTTTATAGGAATTTCACCCTAGGCAATGAATTAGGCGAAATGGGATTAGGCGGAGTTTGGGCGGGCCTAGGCGGGCGTATTTTTTATTTTTTTATTAAAATTCTAAGTATTTCTAAGTATTATGTGTATATATCTTAATATATTTTCAAAAAACACATAAATTTGTGTGTATATATATATAATACGTATAAAATACCAAAACGTCTAATTTTCGCCTAGTCCTGGCTAGTCCCTAGGCTGGGACCTCACCGCCAGTCTAGCGCCTAGCGCCTTCTGCAACCTTAAGTGTTTATAATATAAAAAAAAGTTTCTTGAGATTTATATGGAGTTTATATTTATACATTAAACAAAGCTAAGTTGATCTTAGTTTTGTATGCTATTTTTTAATTTTATTAGTTATTACTGAATTTCTTCGTGTTGCACTTGTCAAATTTCTATTGCTCTATTAGAAGCCCACTTCTAATACTATATATACAGATCTAGTTTATGGTGTTTGGAACTAAACTTTCTAATGGCATTTTCTTATACAAAATTATGTTATTGACTGCAGAGAAATCCCAAGCTCTTGAAGGACCAAAGGTATGCCTAGAAAAACAAAAAGGAGAGAATGCCAAAATCAAGTGTTGAACTGCTGAAGAGAAAACAAAAATTCTGAGCACTTTTACCAACATTACAATACGTATGTCTCAATATCCCTTCATTAATGTTTTTTCTTGGTAAATTAATAATTTGAGTGATAAAGTTTGCAACATATGGTATTAGGTGTTTTTCTGGTTTGGATCTATGTTTACCTATTGTATTTTTGTTTGGATCTATATTCATGTGTATATTTTTGTTAATTGGAAATCAACGTTTTATCCTGTCTGATGCCTCACATATATATTTTTTAACTAGTTTCATTGACGCCAATATCAAATAATATCTTAGTTTTGAGTGGCTAACAGATTGTTTGCTCCACATCAATGTACAAGTACTACTTCTAGGAGCATTTGTAAGCTATATACCATATGAGCATATATATTAAACATATCGTTTCAATATCTTTACCACCTGCTAATCTTTTTGTTGGTCAAAGTGACAATGGTGAAATAGATATTAGGAATGTTAAAGAATACACCATGACTTGGTTATGAAATTATTCAAAGCGAGCTTAAAGTTGTAAAAACACTGTTGCTTGAAATGCAAAGAGAAATTGTAGCGGACCATCAGAGGAAAAAAAGTTGAGCTAGAGGCTATGCGGAAATATTTTGACAACCCATGAGCAAACTTTGAAGTTACGGTGTGGAATATTATAGAAAGGCTGCCTTTAGGAGTTCTCACGGGATCCTAGAGATGAGTAGGAAGTTTACATTACTTTTTCTCATTGTAATTGACAGCTATATTTTAATTACATTGTTATTTTGAGTTTGAACATGTTAAATTATGATATAAGATTATCTGTTATATATATGTTTTATCGTGTTTGTGTAATTTAGATAGTATGGCATATTAGTTGAAATTTTAGTACTTATAAAAAAGTTACATTTGACTGTAAAAAGGTTGTACTTGTGGTATCTAAAACGTTAAAAACATGTTGCATTTGATGTAATAAAAGGTTGCATTTTCAACTATTAAAATAATAATGGTTGCATTGGAGTGTAACAAAGGTTGCACTTGAGTGTTAAAAGAGTTACATTTAAAAGTAAAAAAGTTGCATTAGCATTTAAAAGGGTTGCATCCTAAAAAGGTTGCATTTGAAAAGTAAATGCAACTCATTTAAAAAAGGTTGCATTATCTAATTAAAAGGTTACATTAGGTCTAATGCAACTTCACCTAATGCAACCCTTGATAAAAGGTTGCATTAGGCCTATTGCAACCTTTTCAAGGCCTAATGCAACATTTTACCAGAGTTACATTAGCTTCATTTTCTTGTAGTGTCAGCTGCTAGAAACCAACCATCCCTAAATGAGTTTCCACTTCCCAATGGATGTTCTTGTGTTCGGTTGGCTAGGCAAAAGAAATGCTTGTGTGGACCTCAACAGAGTATCTCCTCTTGTAGGTCTTTGGGAAAGCATGTTCGTCTCAGGGTAAATGGTTTTGATGGTGGACTTAAAGAAGGTTGCCAAGCATGTACTGAGTATCAACATGTGTCCGTCCATTTCGTCTTCGATACGTTTGGATCCCTCGCTCCCGAGGCTATTAGGTTCTCGGATCGAGTACAAAGAGTCATCCACAACAATTCGTCTTCCCTGAGAAACCAAGGGTTTGAATTTAGCAAAATATGTTTTGCCATTCAAAAGGGGTAGTTGCGCAACTAGTTATCCGTGTGCCTACTATCTTCCTGTGATTGGTTTTATTGTTGGTTAATGATATAAACTAAAAACATTTTTATTACGGCGGTTTCTATTTTTTTTTTTGTTACTTGGGGGAAAGAAAGAAAAAAATGAGAGAGTATGTCTTTAAGATTTTGAATGAGAAGAATGCAATGAGCTCGAAAACTTCTAGTGTACTTATACAGTTTTTAATTACCTTTTTAAACTAATTTGACAAAATAAACAAAAAGTTGATACCAACAACCTAGACACCAACGTGGCTTTGCCAAGTATGTCGATTGTGTATTTTGTATGTGACGTTTACATTACTTTATTAGTTGCATGCTCTATGTGTTAATTGTTCTGTTGTTTACTATTCTTGTTGATTTTGTTAACACGTGTATCTAGCTCTAGAATTGGTTCCCACGCTAGGACTTGCGTTGACACCTCTAAGTGATGAATCAACGATCTGGACACCAACGCGGCTTCGCCAAATCTGTCAGTTGTGGTTCTTCTTCATGTCTTCCCTAAATTTGCTCTATTTTTGTTACATTTTTTGGGTTGCATGAATTTTGATGTATCACTTACCTCTAGACAGGGGCTTTGACACCTGTGTTGTTCAAATTTGTGTTTGCTTTACTGATATAAGACGTACAGTTATTAGTTGTTTAACTTGGTTATGATGATTTACATATACTTTTTGACAACTAATGACTATGGCATGGCAAGGCCATTGGATGACAGGTTTTAACCTGCAATCTGCCTTGCAGCCATGCTTCTGAAAAACTCTGAACCAATTAAATCATTCGTCAGTCTTAGCTAATGCAGGTTTCAACAGCAATAATGGCTGCAGCGAGGGTTGCTTGGTGTTGGTTTGTGTCAGGTCATGCATGAAGATGTCATTTGATCGCATTTGGCATTTAATAAGAAGCGCTGTTATGTTTTCCAATGCTACACCTTTTTTGGATTCAGTTGTAACAATGCTTATTTTTATTTATTTCAATGATGGTTTCAACTATGTTTTCCCGGTTCTTTTGTTACGCGAATTTATGTTATGTTTTTTTTTTACTAAGTTTCTTGAAAGAGTTGTGTGTTTAATGGAAGAGATCGGGTTTGCGTTTCGGTGGTGACAAAATTACAAGGCGCGCATTGTGCGGCCATCAATACCACCAGTTATGATAAATGAGTGAGATATAGCATATCTTGTCCTTATGAAAGTTGACTTTTGGCTGTCAAGTTTGAGTTCACTAAGCTCTAACTCGGTTCATTTTAAAGACTTTTGTGACACCCGAAAAATTCGGGTTAACTTTCTATAAGCGTTTACTATTTATTTTGGTTAAAAATATATACTTTGTTTAATTCGGATGATTTAATTTGGCTAAATATATACGAAACGACACAAACAGATAATCCAGTAAATTATCGAGGCATTCATACGAGTAATTGACCCCGAACGTTGGTGAAATAACAAAACTAATAATTGTGGAATAGCTCGGTTGATATTAATTGCAATTATGTGCTTTTGTGTATTTAAATGTGTATTTATGCTTAAGTCCGTGTATTTAAGAGAAACGCGTTACCTAATCCGTAACCGACACCCGACGAACCGAGAAGTTATTTTGGGTCTTGAAATATGGGGTTGGTGATTTGTGGTGTTGGATATAATACACTTGGCCCAATTATTAATCAAAACAATATATATAAATATATATATATATATAATTTAGCTTGACCCAAGCCTGACGGATGTCGCGGTCTTGTCAAAAATAATATTTATAATGTCCTAATTACCTTAAACTATGTAGCTAGTGGTAACAAGGGTGTCGAACCACGAAGAGTTTGTGGTCAGTGTAAATCGTTCTTAGTTGATTTAGAATGTCACTTTTATGAAGATGTTGTCAATTATGAAGATTGCAATTGTTGTTCATTTAAGAGTTTTGATTGAAAGTTTTAGAACCAACAAGTGATTCAAGATGATAATTGAAATAATAAAAACAATTAATTTGATTAATGAAAAGACTTGATTGGAAATAATTTTTAAAAAATAACAATAAGAAAAATGGATATCACACCGGTTCAACAAGTAACCTAGAGTTCTATAACAAATTGGGATCAATCAAGAAATTGCAATTAGGATTAACGGGTTAATTGTTACAAAACATTAATTCCAGTAACCCATCTTTATACAAAATATAATACTTACATACATAACCAACCATAAACCCAAGTCCAAGCCCAAAACCCAGGCCCAATCCACCCCCATCCCTTTCCTTCCATTCCCTTCCCTTCCCTTCACCTATACTTGATTCAGACCCATGGACCTGAACCTATGACCCAGTTTGACCCACCGACACACAATCAATCAATTCATGCGTTTTAAAACTAGATATCTAAAATTGAACCATCCAAATCACGCGCCTCAATCTAATCTTCTTCAATTTATGTTATTATTCGATATTATGTCCAAATTCATGGTTAATTTTATCAAGATTTAATCGGTTTTAATAACCTTCCAAAAACGATTCAATCATCTTAAATTCGTCGTCATTTCCAAAGATTTTTATGTCCTATATATTCAGACTTGCAGGGCGAGTAAAACCCTCAAGAAACACCCTTTCTCACATTCTAAATCGCTCAAAAATTGAAGTTTGTTCCTTCGACTCGTGTCTGCTCGTTGTACCGTCTCTGGTCGGGTTGATCCATTTGGATATTTCTAATTCAAATCTCGTTGTTCGGTAGATTTCAAGTTACTACGCAAAGTGTGAGTACTACTTATCCCTTGTTTTTTTCATTTTTACACTTTTGGGGTGATTCATGCACAAGTATATAAAACTTGCACATTCCCGTGCATGAAACTTTTATTCATTTACAATTCATATGCGTGTGTTGTTATCTTGGTGCTTTATATTGAACATGAATGTAGCTTACATACGTTGTGCAAAATCATTAACTTAGACGTAACTTGTGTTACGGTGCTCATATAGACGTAACCTATGTTACGATGCTCTTTTAGACATAACTTATGTTATGGTGCTCTTTTAGACTTGACACGTGTTAGGGTGCTCATTATCAATTTTACATTTGATCTTGTCTTGTTACTTACGTGTTTACATAATGCCTTGGTAACGCTAGACACATGAATTGTACCTCTTTTCAAACTTATACTATATGTACAAAGCTACGTAATACTCTCCAACATTATGTATTGACAAAATTTATTTTTGTGCATGTTTCAGGATAAGCTTGCTTGACGTTTCGCATAGAACATTGGACTTAGATTAAATCAATCAACTATCATTATTTTCATTGTAGTGTATTTATTTTCACAATTTTGTAAAACGATATTCAATAATCAAACTAGGATGTTACCCGCGCTTCGCCGCGGGGCACGATCACTCCAACCTTCAAAACATATGTGCTATAGCAGCATAGTATTCTCAAAAGTAGATAGGCTGAGACATTCAGCAGCATGTCAACCGGTTGCGGTGCAAATTGAGTACGATTCACAACGCCATCACAATTAATGCGTGACATCATCGCCAAACAGACATGACTGAAAACTTATACAACCTTTACTTAAAGTCAAGCGAAAAAAATAAAACAACTACCATTCAAACAAAATAAAATTCATACTGCACAAAACATATAGTTGAAGCACCATAGAATAAAACAACTGGCATTCAAAGGTTTTATATATTCCAACATACAACAGTCCAATCACCCAGTTATCAATGAAGGATTTAGACAAGGCAATAGATAAAAAAAACAAAAAACAAAACAACTAATATGATAAGATTGCAAAGCTACTTTATTATTCAATAACAAAGCAATTCACTGTGAATATGGTTATGACAAAGGGCATCTGTTGTAGCTAAAATTATAAAATAACCATGTGTAGCTAACCATGTATCATATTGGCAGCACATTAAACTAAAACAAACTTAAATGAAACTCAAATCAGACTAATTGGCGTGAAACTTAGATGTCACTGCATATCACTAAAACGTAAAGCAGTCTAAAGATCTGTCTCAAAAATTTACCTCGTTGGCGTTAGCACTCTTCTTTTCCAAGAAAGAAACCTTCTTCGACCGAGACAACCACCATCGCTGTCGTTAACCTTTGTATCACCAGCAATGTCATCGGGTTGACAAAACAGACATCATCAATTTGTTGACCACCCTAATCGGTTCGTGCGCCTAAACGATGGCTTGATGAAGCGCCACCGCCACAGAGTAAACTAACAAATTGAGATATAAAAAAGCTAATAAAATTACCAAATTGAAATACTTTTTTGGAACTACCTACATACAAAAAACATTTTACATGTGTTTAATAATACGCATGTATTCCGGCATCCTATTTTGGGTATCTATGAAGTATGAGCTAATTAGACAGGTCTTACACAGGAATTGTTTTTAGCCATTATAATAACTCATCCATTCAAATACAATATATGACGATTCTTAACTAACATAGAACCATTATGCCCCAATCTGACCCAATTAAAACTTATCAAACCCTAACGTAGGTATACACGATACTTCTAAGATGGAATTGCTTACCTTGTAGCCCTTATAGGACTACTTTTATTCGGCATTTGGAGCAGTCGCCGATACCGTAGGTAGGGCCGTAGGGTTCGTGGTGAAAACCTAATGGCGTCGTTTCTGCCATGACCGTGGGTGCCTCTCCTTTTTTTTCTTTCAGACCTCCCTTCTCTGTCTACTTAATGTTCTTTGAGTTACAGACCTCTTCATCAAGCACAAACCCAAACCCAAAACCAAAAGAAAAAAAAAGAAGCTTGGTGGCAGAACATAAATTATATCTTTTTTTTCAATCAACCTACTGTTCAAAAGGGCTTTCATAATGACGGGGCAGATCAGACAGTGGCTGGCGGCGACAGTGGTTTGTTTTGTGCGGTGGTGACGGGTTTGGTGGTGGAGGATGACGTTGGCTGATGTGGTGTGAAGTTGATGTTGGCTGTTGTTGATGAAGGAAGGTGGTTTTCTATTGAGGTGGTGATGAAGTTTGTTGTCTGGATTAAGGGTATAACTTGTGATGGAAGATCGATGAAAAAGGGTTTTGAATTTTGATGGAAGAAGATGGAAAGTATGAGATGTTTGTGAGTCTCTATGAGAGAGAGAAAACAGGTGAAAGAATTTAAGAATAAAATAATAAGGAGTTGAGAAGTCTGGAACGTTGGATCTAAAACCAACGGCAGTGATGAAGAGACTGTTCCTAAGCCTCGACAAGTTTTAATTATATATAGAATATATACATTTTAGTACCATGAGCTCTTGAAAAATCCTCACTACGTAACACCTCGATGATTCTGCCATCGGTTGGGGTGTTACATCTATTCCTGTTGTCACTAGATCTGCCTCGTCCTCTTCCTCTACCAAAATCCTTGACCACGACTTCTATTCCTCTTGTCACTGGATCCTACCAAGGTACATAACTGTTCTCTCCATGCTTTTTATGGTGATTAACTAACAAAGTCAGGTCTTTTGTTTTTTACATCATTTTTTAGTTTGAAACCAGACCAATCTAAATTGCAAACATTTGATCATTTCGTCTCAGTTACTAACATTGCTATGCACAATTTGGGGCAATTGCGTTGGCAATTCTCCACATTAACAGGCATCTTTTGAATCACGCGGAACCGACATATGGGCCCTTTATCATAACACGTATTTTTATAGTTCAGGAAGTATATTCTCTTTATTATTTTATTATCCGGGTATAATGCATATATGTACTAAAAAATATGTTACTGCATGAAAAGTAGTACATATATGGTAGTAACACCAATCATGTATTATTTATATGGCATTGCATGTTCATTAAAACCTTTTATTGAATGGATTGCAACTTCTGGCCGAAAGTGACAAATCGGTATGGCTGCCCCTATTATTTGATAAAAGTTAATTCAAATATTTACGTAATGACTTCTTAACTGTTTTATTATCTTTTGCAAATACCTGAGGCCCATTCAAAGGCCCAGGAGACACTAAGGGTAAAGTTTCATACATCAACCAAGCTATGCAACTATTGTAAATATTCATCATCAATTCTACATATTGGTTATCATTTCTTTCCTGTACACAACTTGGTTTATCTTAATTTATTTGTGGTAGTATGTATAAAATGATCTCAATATGAGTTATTATTCTTATTGTAAAACTAAATATTGAGATGTACAAAAATCAGCATGTATTTTGGTTCCAGGTGGATTTGGTGAACATGGGAAGCAGTTGATGAGTAAAGCTAATTCTTTTATATGTTATATATGCAATTATTTCGATAATTTTTTTAGTTTATTTGTTTTATGCTCAACAAATGCAAGTACAAGATCATGAGTTTTTCTATAAGGGAATAAAGGAAAACATATTGCCTCGAATGGTATGATTAGTACACATATGCTAACTTTTATGATACCATATCTTTAATAGTAATGGAGAGGGAAATGTTGGTCTCATTTGTGGTTGTCCTCCATGCTAAGGAATAAGTGGTTATAATTGCCATAGAAATATTAAATCGCCATGGAAATTATTAACTTTATAAAACCAAAGTATATCTGATGGTAACTGTGACAACTCGGGTAAATCTCTCTCTTGGTTTCTATCTTTCGTTTGTTCCCTTCGTTATTTCTTTTGTTCTTTTGTTACTGGTGCAATTTTCGGGACGAAAATTCTTTTAACGTGGGGATGATGTGACACCCGGCAAATTCTGGTTAACAACGTTGTCTAGATGAAAGTCTACCTTAGCGAGTCACGCGTATATTGTACTTAACTGGGTTAGTTAAGTCGGGTTGGGGTCCCTAATTTTGGAAATACGGGATGTGAAATCATATTCAAATTAGACCAGATCAAGAACCGGTACATGTATGAGTTAATTGACAAATTTGTGTGTTTCTTATTATATGATTGGTGAATGAATCGACGGTGTTTGCAATTTCTAAGGATCTTTTTGTCTGGTACATTCATGATGAATTGATGTTTTAATTGTTTCTCCCGTCTTGCAAACAGCTTTGAGTGGTATATAATTGTTATTACTATACGGCTGTCATGAAAATCAAAGTGCTAGATCATTTTCCGGTGGGACTCTATTACTTTGCTGAGTTCATGAATGATCCTGCAACTATATGAAATTAAGTGGCGGTTCAAATTTTATGTTGATACATATATTATCTTTTTTCGTCTTATGGTAATGTTGTCGATATTAAGGGGCCAAGGGTCACTGAACTTGCAATTGAAGTAGTTCACACTATGGGGTCCAGTTGAAAATGTAATATTGCAGCAGCTTAAATAATTCCCTCATGTTAGCAACGTAGGTGTGGTAAAAGAAAAAAAGTAACCTCATTTATGGGCTACAAAAAAAGTCATATTCATAATTAACAAACAGACTTTTCTTCATTAATATTAGTAGATTTTCGGTTAGAGAAAGGATTACTTGATGGCTATAAAATCATGGCATCACATAAAAGGGAAAAGTGATGTGTCATTTATTATGGTTAGTTTTTTCTCTAGCTTTGGAGAATCTTCAAACTCTATAATATTTATTATGGTTAGTTTTTTTTCTCTAGAGAATCATCATAATTAGCTAATCCCATTAATAGTAAAGTTAGGGTAGGGTTGAGGAGGGGAAGATGTAGACAACCTTACCTCTATGTCATAGGAATAGAGAGACTGCTTCTGTAAGACCCACCCCGTTTAAAGCGGTATTATGAGAAGATTTACGAGTTAATAAACTTAATTTGAAAGTTTGAGATTTTGTCATTAAGAGCTCAACGAGTTTTTTGACAAAATATTTGCACATGTATCTCATGGTTTAAACATACATACGATGAATTTAATAGCGAAAACGTTTTCAATGGCACCTTCCAAAACTAAGTTTATAACCCTTTTAGCTCAAAAGTTGCGGAAGCGGACGAGTCTTGTGCGTTCGGATCTTGGTTCAATTCATGATCATCATCCATTCAGTATAATAGAGTACCTGAGGGTTAAACACGAGGAAATAACCCATTAATACGTTATTATGAATGTCTAGTATTGAAAGAATAATAAAATGAAGTTTCTTTTTTTTTACATAACCTTTACCCGGGCGGGTAAGTGTTTTACCCGGGCGGGTAAACCTGCTGTTAGAAACTACCCTTTTTTATCAGGACCTTTACCCGGGTGGGTGAGTGTTTTACCCGGGCGGGTAACCTGCTGTTAGAAACTACCCTTTTTCTTGCACCAAGCTACACTTTTAGTGCAACTTCAAGGCCATTTACGGGGATTCTTGAGACTTGTTAATGGGTCATAATACGTACCTCTTACATGATTAAAGATATGTTTGGATTCCTTGTTCGGTTTCTAACCCAAAAACCATGAATTATCTATCCATCTTTAAGCTGACCCGTTAAGTTTTATACATGACAAAATCATAAGATTTTATGATTTCCAAGTTCTAGTTGTGGTTTTTGCCCACTTGTCAAGTCTCAACTTGACTAGGGAAATTTATGCCCAAGTCATTTATGCCGTGATTGCGGTGCCTCGTGTCCATGGCCACATGTGCCATTTCTCTCGGTCTTGTACGCTCGGCCTCTATGACTTATGACATGGTTTTTTTTTTCTGTTGTTTTCTATCTCTTGGAAATCACAATTTCTATTTTGAATTAAATGATATACCCATAAATACACTCCCAACTTATGCATATATGTATTTATCTTACAAAGTCATAGATATGACTTACCTTGGCTCGCGCCCTTTTCTTTGCTTCTAGACTAGTTTGAGGTAGATAACATTGGACCCATGAATATACTCAAGCAACTAGCACGAGTTCGTTACCGGCTAAATGTTGACATTTGGCCTAATCTATTGTCTATCTAGCATTTTATCCAATTAACCGATAGTCTACTTGGGATATTAACAACCTTCATCTAAGGCCATATTCTATGAATTGTGTGTCTCATTTATGCTTCTTTTGTGACATTTCAATGTCTAGTTCCCAAATACATATACAAAGGTATAATTAAGCATATGAACATACTAGAGACATATTAAGAATTAAGTCATCGAGTGACTTACCTTATGTGTGCTTCCTCTTTACCTCATTCTAAGATTCCTTGGCTATCCAAAGTTTCTTGTATTCGCACCTATGAGGTGAACGACCACTTAGGTTGTTAGAACCTAGTCTTTACATGTTTGTAAGCATTATTGGTCATGTTTTACCAACATACATGTTTTCACCAAGTTATCTATGCCCAAGTGAAATCGATTTTCATTGAGGCATTTTATCAAACACTTGGTAGGCGTGATTTTCCTAACTTTGATTTTAGGTCTCAAGGACCTCATGTATCCATCTTTGACCAAGATAACATTGATAGTATTCTATCTAATTCATAGTTTATAACTAGTATTTCATGGTTTAAGGGTGGTTCCTACCAATCCACCAAAAACCTAATTCATTTCATAACCTGAACTACAAGGATGTAACCTTCTCACAAGAATTTTGCTTAACACACACAAATTAACATGTATTATGGTTCCCTCATACAAGATTAACCATTATAAGCCCTTAATTCACGTTTTTATAACAACCCATGATTTTCATCATAGCCATGCAAAAACATACCATCAAATCTAGCCAAATAAAAGGTTACCTTGGTGTGTATTAGGCTTGGAAGATTCGTTTTAGGGCTATAGCACTCAAAACCCCTTTGATTCCACCTTGATTCACGCTTAATCTTGAGTTTTAGGGTTTGGTGTGTGTGGGTGATGATGATGAACGAATTTGGGGTATGGAGTTCATCTCAATCTCTTTTTTTATATATAATTAGTAAAAACACAAGTTTGGCAACTTGGAAAGTTTGCCCCTTCATGTTTTGTCACTATTTGATAGTTAAAAGCCCCGTGTGCTTATATTATCATATAATACGGTTTAGAAATTTTGGGGTGTTACAACTCCACCCCCCTTAAAGAGGGTTTCGTCCTCGAAACCGGATATATCTACGAATTCCCATGGGTCGCGCCTCATGGTTAATCTTGAATTTTATTCCCGCTCGACGAGGTTTATTTTCATTAAATTAGATTACACCCCCTATATTTACGTATACACATTCATTTACCTCTGCCGGGAATTATTCTAGCTCAGGCACCCGTAGGTGTCATGGTTTGCCCAGGCATCAGTGATTTGACTCCTTCGTGTTTTCGTACCCTTAAATTCCCGAGGGCTTGGGGTATTCGTTCGATTATTTACGCTACTTAGGATCATTTATATGCGCTAAAGCACATACTTGGATTTGGTTTTCATGACGGCTTTCCAAAGATTGTCACCCACCTTCCACGTGATATTAATTTTTGTTTGATTTGGGCTCAAGGCCTCTTATAATGCCATGGTTTTACCGGAAAGCATCGAGTCCTTTTCGTACCTCACGTTTTCTTTGTCCTAGACATCGCATGCCTTAATTAACAGTGTTTTCACCTGTCACTAGGTTAGTTATATTTATGCATTCCTCTGGGTCCAAGTCGTGATGACTACACTTGACCCTTTGAACCTTCTAATGATCGCTTAGCTATCACTAGACTATTAATGGTTCATCATTCGTTCTGTTACTATCCGATCGCCAATTCTGTGAATAGTTAATTCATCAGGGTTTTCGGCTACAAATTAACTTAGTTTCATAAGTCACATGCTTTAGTCAGTCATCCAATCTCAGGACTGTGATTTATGATGTGTTTCTACACACCGTCTATCAAACTTCTGAGTTAAGATTTGTTGGGCTTCATAAAAAGTCCAACTTTTGCCTAACTGACTGTAACAGCCCAAAGTAACTCTTATCATATATTGTCTGCTTTGCCCGCCCAGCCGTATTAGACTGTGACCAAGCTCACGGTTTTGCATTGGTCTCACTCCCGAAGGACTGGCCAAAACGCGTTGTGATAGTGAGGGTGGCCACTCCCTTATAAGGAAGTGTTTGTTTCCCTTTCCCAACCAATGTAGGATCTTACAACGTGTATATGTCTTGGTTCAGTGCTAGGTTAGTATTTTGCATCACTCATTTAGAGTTAGAACATTTCCATGGAATCCTCCATATAATACCTTAGATAGCATAGCATTTCGCCTGTCTCATGCATTCATTAACTCACATTGGTATTATCTTATCCGAATTTTAGTATGTGAGTTTCACTCTTAGTTGAAATTATTTCTAGGCGATTGATCAACTATTACCCCTTGCCCCAGTGCCTCAGGCTTTTAGGATTTTTATCTTACCAAAAGAATTTATATAGGGTGCGTTACCCTTTCTTATCTGGCCTTTCAAATTTATATTTCGAGCTCTCGCAAGCATCTTATTTGAGATTTAACCCGATTCCTCTGTCTCTTTTATTTATCTGGGTATTATTTCGTATATAATACACGTTTTCACGTCGCCTTCCGGACTATTTTTTTTAATACCTCGGAACACTTTGGTTCTAAAGCAATTTCTTCATTGGTTAAGCCTTATAGGGCCCGTTACTGAACCGTGACCCGTTTCTGTTTATTTATGTCCCTTAAGACTTATTGACCCATAGATCAATTCAACGTTTCTCAAAATGGTTCTCACTCATTTGTGTTTCATGGTGTTACGTTACCATGTTTAGTTACACAAGTCTATTACTTATGTTTTCTTTACTTAGTATTCGTATTCATAGTGAATCGGCAGGTTGCGTTTGGTTTATTATGAAGGCATTGCCTTCATATCTATGATTCACAACCATATATATGATTTAGAGTTTAGATTTCATGTTCATTCATCACATGTTAAGGCCCATGAGATTTATCTCGCATCATTTGTGTTTGGCGTGTCTTTAATAGATCTCATCATTCATTGTTTACTCTCATACGATCCTTGCTCGAGGCTAGGATCGTTCCTCTGGTGCGGATGCACCTCCGTTTTCCAGGGTCTTCTACGATCCCCCTTTTTATTTAGCGTTTCATTCCTTCTTTTATTTAACACGTCTTTTTTATGGTATAAGACCATGTTTTTAGCTTAGGTTTGTGTGAATCATAATTCACGCTTGCCCCATGTGGTTTTATTCTCATTTGCATCCAGATTTAGCGAGACACGTAGTTCTTGGTTGCCCGTGAACTTTCACGGATCATTATGATTTAGTGTGATACTTAGTTCACAATTTCCCGTGGGTTTCCATGAATTCATTATGATTAGTGTGACGCATAGTTCACATTTTCCCGTAGACTTCCATTTATTACGAGTCAAGTTTAAGTATAACTTAACCCCGAGCTTAGACCGAATCTTGGCTTTTGTTTTACCTCAGTACGAGGTTCATGTTGGAATACGAGTTAACCTCTCGAGTACGGTTTAGACTCGTTAAAAGTTTTACCCTTTAGATGAGGTTCATATTGATTTATGATTTAACCTTTCGTTAAGGTTCGACTTTTACTGCTTGATTGACTCCCCATCCAGGTTCGAATTTGACTATGTATTAACCTTCGATTAAGGTTCAAGTTTCCTTATAGTTTAACCTCTCCCTAAGGTTCGAATGTGATTATGACTTGATCCTTTAATTAAAGTTCAAGTCTACTTACGAGTAAATTCTCGATCATGTCTCAAGGTGATCATTATTTAACCTTTTGGTTAAGGTCGAAATCCATTTAGGAAATTGGCCTTTGATTATGGTTTGATTGTATTTAGGACTTAACCTTGGACTAAGGTTCAAGTCTATTTGCGTGTTAACTCTTAACTAAATTTGAGTGTGTTTACGACTTAACCTTTGATTAAGATTCAAGTCCCCCCCCCCCTTTTTTATGAATTTAACCTTTTATAAAGGTTCGAGTTTTATTATAACTTAATCTTGTTTAAGGTTCAAGTCTGGTTACGAATTGAACCTGTTTATGACCCAACCTTGATTAAGGTTCAAGTTAATTTACGAGTTAACCTTTAGTTAAGGTTCAATCTTAGCTTGGTCCGTGTAACCGTTTTGGTAATACCTCTGGCTCTACGGCCCCACGGGCCGTTTATGCATTGGTTTCACATACTGTAACATCGCGTAATTTTTACTTTTCATATATTTTAAATTCTATGTTTAACAAATTCCAAGTTCGCCTTTACTCGTTTCGTTTATGTTACTTCTACCAAGTCATGACGAGTCGTCATTATAATTTATGCTAAACAATTTAGACATTATAACTAGAAACTCATTTAGTTAAGATCTTAATATATATATATATTTACTTTTTTTAAATAAAACATATATATATTTGTTTTATAATAATAATGCTTTAAGATTTAAAAAAAAAAAGAGAAAGAAAACGTGGAAGTGGCTGTTGACTTTTGTCAATTGTCACAAACAAATAACAACAACAAACATTAAAAAAAATAGTAATTTTCAAAGTATGATCACTCCACAATTAAATAATGTGGGTATTCGGTTCATGACTTGGATAAATAGTTATATTATATACATATATACATTGGTAACTTATAAAGTATGGATCAGTGGATTTAATATAAAGTACATATATCATTTAATCACAATAACAAACTTGATGCATTCGTATCTGTTCCTTTTGGACTCGATGGAAACAACAGAATGCAACAACCATCACCACCCTATAACAATCAAACTCAACCCCCACCTAATCTCCTCCTAACCACCCTATTAACTCTATTTAATACCCAACCACCTTAACTCACTTATAAATACAACCCCTCCCCACTCCTTAATCCTTTGTTCATCTCTAAAACTCTCTAATCTTCAAGTTTTCAAGCCAAACTTCCTGTTTTGCATCAGTAAGTTTCTTGGCTTAAAACTTCAACTTACATTCTATTTTTTCTTCTTCTTTTTCATCTAAAACTCCTTGAAGAAACCTCTAGGATCTTCCCCATATTTATCCACATGAGTGTGATAAGGGTAGAGCACCTAAAAGAGGTCCCAAAGGTGTTTATTTTCTGATTCGTTTTTTATGTTCTTAGTTATGCTATGTATTATTATAAACTACTTTCAATCTTCTATCTTATTGTCCTATTAGTAACCTTTTGGAAGGTTTGTGGTTACACCCTACCTTACCAACTCTCTTGACCCTTCTTGTGCTATGGATTTATCCATACTAGAAAGGGGAAATCCCGTGTCCAAAACCCACGTTTATTCCATAAGCGAAGTGGTTATGACATGAACCTATCAAGTGGATTCACATTCCTAACTTCATACCATCCGAATCATCTATGATGGTTTTGTGCTTGGTCTAACTTAATCTCATGACCATCCGGATTGCCCTAAAGGCAATTTGTGCTTGGTTTGCCTAAAAGGCTTGCATGACTCTCGTGAATCTATAACCTAAACTCGAACCTAAGACCCTTTATTCTTTAATTCTAGTTAACCAAGGCTAAGGAACTAACCTCCCAAGACTCGTCTTTGGAGCCTTACTAAACGCACCCAAAGGTGAGTTCATACTTGTCCCCTTTTTACTCTTTATCACTTTTGGGGTGTAAACATGTATCATATGCAAAACACACTAATGCTTTCATAAACACACATGCTCAATCTATTAAACATACTTATATGCTACTTGCCATGCTTATGATTCTTAGATACTTAAACATAATTCATTAACTATTATTAGCCCACTTAACATGTATAGCGCTATAGGACTAGCACACCGCCCCCTTTATGGGTCATTGTTAAGATTTAAACGGCCTAACATGAATATGTTAGGTATACGCTGTGGTACTCGCGGGTTTGAGTTATGTCTTTTGTATGATAGGTATGTGCAATGCTATAGTATGAGATTTGAGTAAACCATTCTAAAATACTATGTATGTAAACTAAAACTAGTATGCTCACCAATGCTTTATGTGTTGACAGATATTTCATACATGTTGCAGGAAATATTTATTGCAGGACATTCAAGAAAACTACTTAGGATTGGACATAGAAACTCACTCTAGTTCAAGTTATCATATTCTTGTTGTTGTATTTTTCGTTATTTGAACTACTTGTATTTCTATTTTTAGACAATAAATGAAATCCTATCTTTAAACTATGTTGTCACAAAATCTAGTGTCATGAAGTCTTTGAACATTCTACCACTAAGTCTCACCTCGATGATTCCGCCATCGGTTGGGGTGTGACACATACCCGTCTACCCGGCCTCTTAAATGTTTGGCAATACCTCGCGAATTTTATATATATATATATATATATATATATATATATTTGAAGAGGTTCATTTGCCTTTCTCCCCTGACCCAGTCCTTGTCACGTGAAAAGCAGACATGTAGATCACGAGAAGTCCACCGCACCATGTGTTTAACACTTACCTGGCCAGGGTAAGCAATCCACACATGACACGATGATCTTATCACGATCACCAAGGTACTCTCCAGGTGAGCAATTTATGGTCATGCATCTTGCTTAATAAAAACATTCTTCTTTGTTTGTCTAATACATTTTCGTATACACGCGTTATTAAGCTATTTATGTTTTAACCGATTGTACAGTCTTAACCATACAATCACGTCTTCCAATTCTTGGTTCGGCTGAGCCTTGACCCACCATGACCGTGAAATTGGCAAGTATTCGCGTCTTAGGTAATCATTGTACCTTTTTATTGTATCACTGCAGTGATATAACTAGATCCCCACAACTTCCGGTTCACTCTGACCGTGTAGTTGGAATTTTGTGTTTTCGAGTTTCTAAGTGCTTGTTGCACTTAATCCATCGCATCATCTAAGTGAGGCGACTAAGTTTCCCATTTCCGGTTCGGCTGAGTCTTAGCTCACTATGACCGTGTAATCGGTGTGTTTCTTGGGCGTTAGTGTCTAGTACACTGTTCCCTTAGTTCGTTCTGATTGACTCGTGTTCAATCATGATATAGATCGTTTTTGACAAGATTATTACATTTCGGAAGTGAATTACTTACTGGATTGATGATCATACTTGAACCGAACGCTTAGACACATTTAACCTTGGGCTCTGAATACCACTTATAAGACCCACCCCGTTTAAAGCGGTATTATGAGAAGATTTACGAGTTAATAAACTTAATTTGAAAGTTTGAGATTTTGTCATTAAGAGCTCAACGAGTTTTTGACAAAATATTTGCACATGTATCTCATGGTTTAAACATACATACGATGAATTTAATAGCGAAAACGTTTTCAATGGCACCTTCCAAAACTAAGTTTATAACCCTTTTAGCTCAAAAGTTGCGGAAGCGGACGAGTCTTGTGCGTTCGGATCTTGGTTCAATTCATGATCATCATCCATTCAGTATAATAGAGTACTTGAGGGTTAAACACGAGGAAATAACCCATTAATACGTTATTATGAATGTCTAGTATTGAAAGAATAATAAAATGAAGTTTCTTTTTTTTTACATAACCTTTACCCGGGCGGGTAAGTGTTTTACCCGGGCGGGTAAACCTGCTGTTAGAAACTACCCTTTTTGATCAGGACCTTTACCCGGGTGGGTGAGTGTTTTACCCGGGCGGGTAACCTGCTGTTAGAAACTACCCTTTTTCTTGCACCAAGCTACACTTTTAGTGCAACTTCAAGGCCATTTACGGGGATTCTTGAGACTTGTTAATGGGTCATAATACGTACCTCTTATATGATTAAAGATATGTTTGGATTCCTTGTTCGGTTTCTAACCCAAAAACCATGAATTATCTATCCATCTTTAAGCTGACCCGTTAAGTTTTATACATGACAAAATCATAAGATTTTATGATTTCCAAGTTCTAGTTGTGGTTTTTGCCCACTTGTCAAGTCTCAACTTGACTAGGGAAATTTATGCCCAAGTCATTTATGCCGTGATTGCGGTGCCTCGTGTCCATGGCCACATGTGCCATTTCTCTCGGTCTTGTACGCTCGGCCTCTATGACTTATGACATGGTTTTTTTTTCTGTTGTTTTCTATCTCTTGGAAATCACAATTTCTATTTTGAATTAAATGATATACCCATAAATACACTCCCAACTTATGCATATATGTATTTATCTTACAAAGTCATAGATATGACTTACCTTGGCTCGCGCCCTTTTCTTTGCTTCTAGACTAGTTTGAGGTAGATAACATTGGACCCATGAATATACTCAAGCAACTAGCACGAGTTCGTTACCGGCTAAATGTTGACATTTGGCCTAAGCTATTGTCTATCTAGCATTTTATCCAATTAACCGATAGTCTACTTGGGATATTAACAACCTTCATCTAAGGCCATATTCTATGAATTGTGTGTCTCATTTATGCTTCTTTTGTGACATTTCAATGTCTAGTTCCCAAATACATATACAAAGGTATAATTAAGCATATGAACATACTAGAGACATATTAAGAATTAAGTCATCGAGTGACTTACCTTATGCGTGCTTCCTCTTTACCTCATTCTAAGATTCCTTGGCTATCCAAAGTTTCTTGTATTCGCACCTATGAGGTGAACGACCACTTAGGTTGTTAGAACCTAGTCTTTACATGTTTGTAAGCATTATTGGTCATGTTTTACCAACATACATGTTTTCACCAAGTTATCTATGCCCAAGTGAAATCGATTTTCATTGAGGCATTTTATCAAACACTTGGTAGGCGTGATTTTCCTAACTTTGATTTTAGGTCTCAAGGACCTCATGTATCCATCTTTGACCAAGATAACATTGATAGTATTCTATCTAATTCATAGTTTATAACTAGTATTTCATGGTTTAAGGGTGGTTCCTACCAATCCACCAAAAACCTAATTCATTTCATAACCTGAACTACAAGGATGTAACCTTCTCACAAGAATTTTGCTTAACACACACAAATTAACATGTATTATGGTTCCCTCATACAAGATTAACCATTATAAGCCCTTAATTCACGTTTTTATAACAACCCATGATTTTCATCATAGCCATGCATAAACATACCATCAAATCTAGCCAAATAAAAGGTTACCTTGGTGTGTATTAGGCTTGGAAGATTCGTTTTAGGGCTATAGCACTCAAAACCCCTTTGATTCCACCTTGATTCAAGCTTAATCTTGAGTTTTAGGGTTTGGTGTGTGTGGGTGATGATGATGAACGAATTTGGGGTATGGAGTTAATCTCAATCTCTTTTTTTTATATATAATTAGTAAAAACACAAGTTTGGCAACTTGGAAAGTTTGCCCCTTCATGTTTTGTCACTATTTGATAGTTAAAAGCCCCGTGTGCTTATATTATCATATAATACGGTTTAGAAATTTTGGGGTGTTACAGCTTCCAGTGAGACTCCCAGCTTGATATTTACTACATCGATCAACATATTTAAAAACAAACATTTCTAACCAAGTTGTGTACATTTTTTTTAATGGCTAGATAAAGTGGTAACATGTACAAATACAATTGTGAATCCACAAGACCCGGGAGGGAGTGACTTAATATGCTCAAGAAAACATATTATCCGTCTAACGGACGTGTATAAAACATATTATCCGTCTAATGGATGGTTAAGAGCAACATTTATATAACTAAGTACATCAAATACAGGGGCGGATTTACATATGTCGAGACGGTTCACATGAACCCACTGAGTTTCAAAATTTTAATAGGATTATATATAAATAGTCTGGTGTGAACCTATTAATAAAATCTGAGTGAACCTGTGACACCCGGCACGTTTAGGTTAACATTTTATAAAACACATAAGTCTACCTTAGCGAAAAACGTTTTCAAACATACTTAACTAGGTCGGTTGAGTCGTGTCGATGATTCGGGAATCATCGGGAGTCGTTACAATGGTCTGAGGGATCATTGGGTGTCGGTCCATAACCATGTGTACAAGGATCGGTGATTCGTGGAATTGCCGGGTTTAACGCACACACGCAAGTCTCGAGTCCCGGGAATTAGTGAACGGACGTAAACGTGTTAGTTATCGTGCATTATATGTTTGTAATCATTATATGACTTTCCGGTATGTGAATACGTGTTTATATGTGTTAAAATAGTGATTTCGCGTAATCGCATGACATTATAGGTGATTACGCGTAATCACCAATAGTATAGGCAATTAGGATTGTAATCACCTATAGTATAGGCGATTAGAATCCTAATCGCCAATAGTATAGGCGATTAGAATCCTAATCGCCAGTAGTATTGGCGATTAGAATCCTAATCGCCACTAGCTGCTGCGTACTCGCCTGATCTGCACGTGACGACTAAAAACGCCTATAAATACCACCCTTATGTTTTAAAACATCATTTGTGAAACCCTAATACACCCCAAAGCCACCCCACACCTTATCCAACCCCTGCAACACGTTTTTGAGCAAGAAATCACATTTCCAAGCTTTACACCTCATAATCTCACAATTTCAAGGTGTGTTCTTCATCCCAAACCTTTGTAATGATATTGTTTTGATCCCTAAAGGTCCAGACCTAATTTCTAAACATTTGTGCCTTTGAAAATTCATTAAAATCAGTTTCTAAACAAACCCAAACCTCTATACTTGTTATATGTGATGTATTCATGCAAGATAGGATTTTGATCGTTTAAACATGATTGTTCTTGTATTATTATTATGTTTCTGATCTAAATGAGTTAATATGATGATAACCTAGGAGTTTGAAGGTTCATAGATGTGTAATATTGATATTAGGCGTTTTGACCCGTTTGAATGATTATGGAGGATTGATGATGATATGTTGTGTTTTGATGATTGTTTGAGGTTAGGGTTAACTCTAGGATAATGCTAGAACAGTAGGATATTGTCGGACAACGTCATTATGTGATGAAATCTGGATATATGCTATTTAGGGTAAGTTTTGCATGAGGATGTGATGTTTACATGATAATTATGTTATTTTGGGAAAACACATGCATTCGGGATGGCTAGGGTGATGATAAATTAGGGTTTTTTTGCTTGAAATAGTTGGATTAATGTTTTGGGTTTGATATTGGGTGTTTCCACATGTTTCGGATCTAATTTGGAGGGTTAAACGCGCAAAAAGGCGGGACAGAACAGTAAGGGCGAATAGGGGGTTTCTAATCGCCTGTATTATAGGCGATTGGCCCCCAATCGCATGAACTATAGGCGATTGGAAGCCCAATCGCCATTTTGACTGGCAATTACAATGCTACTCGCTAGTTTGACTCTCCTAATCACCAGTTGACTTTTCCTAATTGCATGTTTGATTCCTAATCGTGTGTACTGCTGCTATATGTATATTTTAACATCCCGAAACACGGATTGACACCTAGGAACATGTTAGGAACCCCATGACATGTCTAATAACTTGGTAACACGTGTTCGGACTTGTTTATGCGTTAATTGGGCGTTATGCTAGATAGGGTGAATGTTTGCGCATGCTAAGTGTTTAATTGCATATGTGCATGATATCTTGTATGTGGCTAACACGTGGGATGTCGGGTCACCAATGGGATGTCGGGTTTTGTCTGGTTTGGTCGGTTTAACGTTTAAACATGTTTTCAACATACACGGTCACGGTCTGGACAATTTGGGGACTGATTAGCCTTCGGGTTAGTAGTCATCACACTTATGTAAACTCATTGATAGTGTAAGTCCCGAAATAACAATGATATCAAATAATATAATCAGTAGGCGGAATCTAGTGATTATATGATTCAAGAACACAATAAACGATTGATTAACAACCTCAATAGCATACGATCTCTAAAGGATTCATCTGATACTAGAGAGTGTTTTATTAGAAAATGTAAACCGCTAGTTACAAATGAACCACAAAACAACTTTAAATATGTGGAAGGTTTCTCAAATGGGCCAACATGGCCTTAGCCCTTCCACAACCCAATCCACTAGTTAAAGCCCAAATACTAACAAACTGAGAACTACTAAACTATCCGAGAACCTTAGTGTTCTCGGTCCTAAATAGTAAAACCCCTATATGGATCACCAATATGTATTTGATAGCGTCAGTCTCATTATTATAGACCCAACAATCTCCCCCTAGACTGATTCTATCAAATGGTCTTCATAACTTGAATTTAGCATTGTGATCTCCCCCTTGATTGTTGATCGGGTGTTGGTGTTGTTTTGTTGAAAGTCTTCTTTTCTGTACTCTCAAACTTGGGCCTTTTCTTCTTCTATGGGAGTAAGATCCACACTTGAATCATCACTAGCATTCGCTTGATCATTTGATAAAGAAGATGTGAGAGGAGGATTCTCATATCTTTTTCTTTTTCAATCATTGTCTTCAAGCAGGATCACAGGTACTTCTACATGTGTACTTTCATTATCAGAACATGCAGTCACTTCAAGTTCTTCTGCCTCAGGTACATCTTCTTATCACGATGCTTCATGCTTGTTAGCAACTAGAAATGATTCTTCATCCACTCCTGTTTCTTAATTCAGATCAAATTCTGCACATTCTCAGAACTTTGTAAGCAAACATCTAAATATAACAGAGGATCAAGTATCATAAACACCAAGTAAATCCATGAACTTCCAATTGAAATTTTCAAAAGAAACTTGAATTTCTTTAATCTTTTGGATGATCGGTCAAAACATCAAGAATGGCTGATTTTATAAAAATTAAAACTAAAAAGAAAATAAACAAAAGCAAAACAGTAAGAATCAAAATAAATGAAAAAGAAATTGAAATAAAAATAACTAATTTTTTTTTTGTTGGGATTAAATCACTGTGATTTAGACTCAGGGACACTTATCAACACAGATCTACTCCAGTCAGTCTGGGCAATTGCCAGTATATTCGTCCACTTAAACTTATTGCCTTAGCCCTTCTTATTTGACTATCCGTGATTAATTTATCATGTTTTGGTGTATTAATTATGGACACTCAAGCAAGTCACAATCAAATCCTAGAATTATATGCGATACACTCTATCATGCAAGCAGTTTCCCTACCACATATTTTCACGGTGTCTGTTCTAGAATTCTGAAACCTTAACTGGGACTTGGTTGAGAAGAGAAAAAAATAGATCATTAAGAAATAGAGTGGTATAATATACAAATCAATTTGATTTCTCAAATGATATAGGTTTTGGTGTTTTGGGCTCTAGAGGGCCTCTTTTGTTATGCACATTGGCATCTTTTTGGGCTCATTGGCCTCTTTTGGCGTTTTTGATCTACAGTGCGACAACGTACAGCTAGGTCAGCATATATCTGGATGCAGCAAAAGCTGACATTGCCTAGCATCCCCAGGTCTTTGCTTACACAAAACAAAGGAGATACACGAGATTTTCAGAAAAAAATTTCAGACCTAGAACACAGTGTGTATCGGGACGTCACACAAGCATTCAAATAAAAAATGTACCAATCCCAAGTGACGTTTCCTACTGAGGCCATATCTTATCTTTAAGTGTGTCACTAGATCAGCCAATTTTCCAGTCGTAAGGACCAAGCCTACCAACACATCACCCTAGAGCCTAACCGTTTCAATGCTGGTCTTACGTGTGTCAGCCTTTTTCACAAGTGATACAACAAAAACTCTTTTTGTAGTTTTCTCTTTTTCACATGTTTTTGTATTTTTCTTATTTTCTCTTCCATCTCCCCTAAATTTTGTACATAACTCAAATGAAACACTATTTTTGTATTTTCCTTGATTATCTCCCTTCTCCCCCTAAATTTTGTGCATAAATAACGAGAGAATAAACTTTATGTATAAAATTTACCAAAAAATAAGAAAATTCTTTTTGTTCTTTTCTATAACCATTCTCAAAGTAACGACCAATCAACCTTTTTCAAAGTTTGTGCATCAAATTTAAATGTACCTGTCATGCTGACCTTACCTCCCTTATCTCCTTTGAAGGAAACATACTCTGTGTTAAAAGATGTAGAGGTATGTAACAGAGAGATGTCACCTAACATATGCTTGGAACAACCACTACCAACACACCAGTGGTTATTGATAATCCTCCTTGGCTGTCCCTGCATGAATAAGGAGATTAGTTAAAACTTGGTACCCAGGCCATCGCGGTCCTGGGCACTCCTAAAGCATCTATGTAAGACACTTCCCTTAAGCACATGTCCTTATTCTCTTTTGGATCAGTTGATGCTGCCGCCTTTGCTTTCCAAACTTGCTTAGGCTTAAGAACCGGTTTTGCTACTTTCGGAGTAGCAGCTTTCGGTTTCTTAGGTTGTTTAGACTTCTGTGGTTGAACAACCTTCTTTTTGCTCTTGGCAGCATTCCAGTCTCCATCAGACGGTTTGACTTTGGGATTCGCATTCTTCCTTGCCTTAGGTTTTTCAACCTTCATTGGCTTGGAGTAGAAGTTTTCCCTAGGCATAACCTTCTGATATTGTATGTAATAGGGCACATAAGGACGATGTGCGCAGTTTCTTGCAATGTGACCGGGTCTTCCACAGTTATAGCATGTCTGCTTCTTTGCATAAGGAGCAAGTCCCGGTCTGTTAGATCCCACTGAAGAATGTGAGTGATGAGATCCGTTTGATGATTTGTTTGCAGGCTTCATACTTTTTATGCTCTGCTTAGAAGATCTTGAACACCCGTATGAACAAGATTGTCTTTGCGATGTTGACTGTCTTTGAGCTTTCTGTTTAACTTCAGGAACCTGTTCATGAGAGTTAGCACAGGTAGTTTTTCTATGTGGTGGCACGTATTTATTAGTCGTGCCATTAACATATAGCTCAGAAACAATCTTTTTCACATATGGTTCAGCATCTGCAGATAAATTAGATTGTTTCACACAAACATCTGCATTATTAATGAAAACAACATCATCCCTTTCAACCTTAACTTCATTTGCACATGAGGTAGAAGCATCAAAGTTATTCACACATTTAAATTCAGTAGTTACTTCCTTTACTGTTCCTGTCCCGACAATTTTTGAATCAAACATGTTTTCTGAGTCAGATCCATCTGATGTTTCTGACTCAGTTGACGAACTTGAAGAGCCTTCAGAGTTGATAGATTTTGCAATGATTTTAAACAACATAGATTCAATTGATCCTAATGATGAATTTGATTTTGTTGAAGCTTTGTTAGCATCGACAATGTTAAAGTTGTTTTCAGATTTAACACAAGTGCTCATTTCATTGCTTTCAGATTTAGCAAACTTTGCGATGGGAACAGAAGTAAGAGGAGTAACATACTTAAATTGTTTCCTATGACCTTCTGGTTCAGTAATCTTAATTGGCACAGACTTAACCGGCTCTACCACTGACCCCTTTGGTTCTGTTATCTTTATGGGAACACTTTTTGCGGGTTCAACCACCAATCCCTTCCCATATTCCATATTTCCCTCATTTTCTATTTCCTCATCCGAAAGAGGCAATCCGGTGTAGTTGTGATTGTAGGGAGGTGCAATTTCTACAAAACCTATACCAGCTCCTTTGGTTTCCCTAAACCTGAGTTTTGAACTTATCATTTTCTCAACACGCTCACTAGAACAATCAAATTTTCTAAAATGGAAATCAGCATTTTCAAATTTTGATTTCAAAGAATCTAGCTCAGCACTAAGTTCATCAATAACTTTCTTCTGATGCATGACAAGGCAATTTTTATTGCTTAAATCATTACTGTATTGAACAACATCCTTTTCTAAGGCTTCTACTCTAAGTTTGTAAGCGGAAGTTCGGCTATTAAGACAAGAAATCTTTCCTTTTAGCTCATCGTTTTCTCTTACTAACTCAGAGTTATATCCTACGTAATATTTAGCCTTTTCAGCACAAGCATTAGAGCATAGATCAGAAAATACCTCATGTGAAGCATGTTTGATATATCATACCAGCACAGGAACCTGATACTCAACAGGTACTGGAACAACAGGAGCGGGTGCAGAAGTTGTAGCAGATATATAACTTGGCAGAGTGGCAGCAACATTTTCAACTTTTGGCTTCTCATCCTGATCATACTTGTTTATTATTGAGATCAAATCTTCAAGCTTTGTTGTACGCAAATTCTCCGTGTTCTTGATTTTAAACACGCTTGTATCCCAATGACGTGAACGTGGCAGAGCATTCAAAAGTATTTTGTTAACTTCACTGTTTGACACCTCAATTCCGGCAGACTTCATTTTAGACATGAGTTTCGTAAATCTGTTGATTTGTGCTTCAACAGTTTCATTTAAGAGATGTCTAAATCCATTGAATTCATTTTTTAGTAGATCAAGTTGAGCAGACATTTTAAATCGATTAATGACAATCCACAAAGTCTTTAAATCCGAGAACCAATCCGGAAACACAAATAAACTTCGAGAACTCTAATCCGAGAACAAGAACAAACTGAGAACAAGTCTTGAAACCCGAATTCCAAAAATCTGAGAACTTCTTTTATGAATGAGTCGAGAATGCATTTAGGACTTTATCCAAAATTGAGCAGTCCGAGAACCGTGTGAAATCCCAATAGAATTCCGAGAATAGAAACAAATCTCCGGAAACTAAGCTAAATTCGTGAACCAAAGCAAAAACTCGAGAACCACTTGTAAATCCAAGAACAAATCTTGAAACCTGAGAACACTTTAAATTTTCGAGAACCCGTGGAACCCGAGAAAAATAATAGCTCCAATAACAAGAAACCCGAGAGCCAACTCCTTTTCGGGAACACAACTGAAATCCCGAGAACCTCAAACGTAGTAAACTGAGAATCCGAGAAAAAACTTATGAAATCCAAGAGCAATCAAGAACAAATTTAATTACCGAGAACTTAAATTTTGAGAACTATGAATTTTAGAACGCTCCAAAACTTAAAAACCAATCTAAAACCGAGAACATATATCAATCATCCGAGAACAAGATTTGAACACAAAGAAAACGAGAACCATGAATCTTTCTGATAACAATGTTCGAGAACAAGAAAGAAAAAAAAACGAGAACACCAAGAACTTGACTAAGTCCGAAAAGCACATTAAAATTCTGACAGACCGAAATTTAAACTCCAAGAACAATAAAACACACTCAATGATCCGAGAATTGGGCGTATTTTCGATTTTCCGAGAACAAAATTATGTCCAAGACTTCGAGAATTTTAAAAAATTTGAAAATAATGCAACCACCCTTTGCGGAAATCAATGAGATAACATTAAATCACTTTAAAATTTATGAGATATCCAGAAAATTTTAAACTTTTCATAAAATCTCGGAAATTCCAAACCAACAAAACAATATTGAAATATTTAGTGGACCGAAAATCATGCAAACATTTTCTTGTTTTCCCAAAATGGATTAAACATAGAATTTTGTGAACTTTTCTTTTACTTTCTGAAAACAGTTTTCAAAACCTTCTTTTCCAATAACTCCTTTATAAAATGATCGAACCACATTAGAAGATTATTTAGACTTTTAATATCAAATATAAATGAAATCGATTACTTTTGAATTAACACCTAACGAACGAAACGAAATATAACAGAAAAAAAATATTATTTTCAACCCAAATACCCTCTTGAATCCCTTGATATCAAAACCGAGCCTTGAACAAGCTTCAATGGCTCTGATACCAATTGTAAGTCCCGAACACAATAAACGATTGATTAACAACCTCAATAGCATACGATCTCTAAAGGATTCGTCTGATACTAGAGAGTGTTTTATTAGAAAATGTAAACCGCTAGTTACAAATGAACCACAAAACAACTTTAAATATGTGGAAGGTTTCTCAAATGGGCCAACATGGCCTTAGCCCTTCCACAACCCAATCCACTAGTTAAAGCCCAAATACTAACAAACTGAGAACTAATAACTGAGAACTACTCAACTATCCGAGAACCTTAGTGTTCTCGGTCCTAAATAGTAAAACCCCTATATGGATCACCAATATGTATTTGATAGCGTCAGTCTCATTATTATAGACCCAACAGATAGGTCGCCACTAGTAGGGACTATTACACACGTATCGGATTTCTAGTTACTGAGGACGCACTCTAAGGTGAGTTTCACGGCCCCACTCTTTTACTGGTTTTACATTTCGGGGGAGAAAACATGTTGTATTCTTTAAACGTGTGTCAACTATGTTTTCATAAAAGGCGTTTCAACTATGTTTTCATGAAAGGTGTGTCAACTATGTTTTCATAAAAGGAGTTTCAACTATGTTTTCACGAAAGGTGTGTCAACTATGTTTTGGTATTCATGAACTCATTGGGTTTTGGAGTATTCATTATGTTTTCAAGTATTCATTATGTTTTGGAGCATTCATTATATTACTATGCGATCTTTGGAAGTCCCATGGAGAACCATGAATGTGCGGGGATGCACAACGGAGGAAATGTGGATAGATCTATTTGGGCTTGACCGGACCCACTCGTCGACTGGAGGTCGGACGGGTGCATGTTGTCTCTTAGGTATTCAGTATTCAGTATGCAGTATTCAGTATTCAGTATTCATTCGGGCACGTATTCAGTATTCACAGTATTCGAGTCCAGTAATGGTTTTCCAATCGCAGTAGTAACAGGTATTCATATGTTTTGCATGCATGTGGTCTAGATTGACCATGGGCATTCATTTGGGAGTCGGTATTCATTAAAAACCTGTGAACTCACCGGCATTATTTGCTGACGTTTTTAGCATGTTTGTCTCAGGTTGCTAAGGTAGCAGCTGTCGATAGGCGCACGGAGTCTCACGGCGTCTAAGAATCATAAGCATGGTTTGCTAAACATTTTAGACTTTGAGTTTTACTTTTGAGTTGTAATAATACATTTTGCTTTCGCTGTGTTAGAACGGTTTTGAAACTCAATGGCAGTTTACGTTGTTTTCGAATCATATAGTTGTCGTTTATTGTGACCGTTAACTTGGATCCTGGTGTGTCACGCGCCTCGTGGTAAAACCCCGCACGTGGAATTTGAGGGTGTGACAGAACCCATAGACAAGAATCTTAAACTCTCTCAGTGGTTAATGCATTTGGTTTTAAAGAAAATGTCTCAGGTTCGAGTCTTCAAACCGTAACCTTATAAGTCACTTGTTCAAGCTTCTTATTATAAACTCATAAGTTATTATTTACTTATATTGTTTTATTTGTTTTTCTAAATTTTGTATTACTACATACACATTAAAGCCAAATTTCTTTAGATGTTTAGATACGGCAACTTGTAACACCCCAACCGATGGCGGAAACATCGAGGTGCCACGTATGAATGATCGTTCAGTAGCTCATGGTAGTACACAAGTTTAAATAATCCTTTAATACATTACAATATTGAATTACATTAAAGTCTACATCAAGTAATCAACAAAGCTTCAAATATCTCCTCATGCTAGCTCTAGACTTCAAGCATCAGTATTTCCTGTTGAGTTTGGAAAAATGGGGGGGTCAACTAGAAGTTGGTGAGAATACATAAGCCATGTCAAGCAAGTAGTTTAAGTATAAAAGTTTAGCAATTCATATGTCTATCGTAAGTTTAAGTCTACATGAATAAACATGATATGTTGAATCGACATAATCAAACCTCCGACTAGTTTAGGTCCATCCCGTCATCCACGGTTCACCTTAATAATATATTGGAACGATAACAATCACCCACGCTACCTATGTAGGAGGTACACGTATCCGGGTGGGATTGTCAATCCAATAGATCTATTATTGAGTATCGCCGGCTTGGCCATAGCTAATGATTATGTAATGTTGAAACTCGTTGAAACTGTTGTTGTTGTCTAATTCATGAGGCATTAAAGTTTACAAGTAGACATGCATGTAGAATTGCTTAAGTATAATGTTGCAATTATGAAGAATTTGCATAAACATAGTTACGTAAACTCACCTTAGTATAGTATTAAGTCTTGAGAAATAGTATGAGTGTAGTCCAAAAGATTGCCAAGTATTACCCTATGTATAAGGTAACAAATAAGTCTAAGTCTATCTAGTCTACAAGTATATTCTAGGGTTTCGATTTGGGGATAAACATTTGTTGGATTAATAATAAAGTGTTTTAATAAATAAGAGAAATTTGATAATTAAATAAATGAAAGTCTTTTTATAAAATTTGAATTTAAGATGGTCACAATAATGTGTTTAAAGTATAAAAAGAATTTTTATAAAATTATTTTCTTAAAAATAGAATATTAAATCTATTTATTTCAGTTTGTCAAAATTTAACTTTAATATTTAAAAATACTAAAATTAAAGATTTATTAGATTAAAAATTATATTTTTGTTCCAAATAATCAGAAATAATTTATATAAATTTTTGGTGCAAAAATATTGAAAAATGAATTTATTATGATTTAATTATGATTAAAACTAACAAAAATTGATTAAAAATATTAAATAAATGATTTTTCAGAAATAAAAATCATTTCAGAAAATTTTATTGTTATAAAAACTCAGAATAATTTTTGTGGAAATTTATAAGATCGTTTTGATATTTTTATAGAATTTTATAAATAAAATAGAATAAACTTGATTTATTTATTTTATATATTAAATAAATAAATTTTTGAAAACTAAAAATTGTATGTTAAACTTTTTCACTAAATTAACATAAAATAATTTTTGTAGAATTTTTAAAAGAGTTTTTAGTATTTTAAAACTAATTTTAAAATACTAGTAATTATATATATATATATATATATATATATATATATATATATATATAAAGTTGGAATGTTTAAAAAAAAAAAAAAAAGAAAACCTTGGTGATGCCGGGGGTCGAACCCGCGTGGACTGGTTCAAGGGCACCAGACACAACCACTTGGTCCAGACCATGTGGTTGTGTTTGGTTTCAGTTTGATTAAATTATATATCATATGCGAAAACAGTAATCTTCCCCAAATCGAATGATCGTGCCCTAGATTTTCCAATTGGACAATTCACACAACATTAACCCAATTAACCTTAGGGTTAATGTTGTGTATATGCCGAACAATAAAACCCATCAAAAAAATCAGACTTACAAACACGATATGATACGAATTGGTCAGTCAAAGCTCAAAGTCAAAACGCGATCAAAAATACAAGAATAACAGATTCAATACAGAAATTGGGGGTTGGAAGAGGGTATTCGGCGAGTTGTGATGGTTGTATGATGTTCAATTTATAGTGATGATGTCTGGATCGTAGAATTGGAATGTTTGACCTTGGTTTGAATGTTTACGCGTATAATTGGCTTGAATTGGAATGAATTGAGGATGATTGATCGTGGGTTCAACGTGTATAAGGCCGGACATCATGCAATCATACTAAATTGAGGTTAAAAACGCGTTCAAATGGGTAAATTAAGGAAGTTTGTTGTCACAGTTGACTTTCCAAGTCAACTATGGTGAAGCTTATACGTGATATATTAAAAACGGGCTGGGTTTGAAACAAGAGAAGTGGGTAGATCAGATGGTTAAGTTGTGTGTGTTATGTGGCCCGGCTTGGGCGCGGGTTCGAGTCCCGGCCCAAGCAATATTATTATTTTTTTGTAATTAAACTATATATATATATATATATATATATATATGTATATCATATATAAATAATATAGTGTTAGGGTTCCAAAAACGCCACAATAATACGAATAACAATAATGGGACTTGACGTTTTTATGATAAAGTACGAGTATTAATGCGTAATGTTACACAACTCCTATTTTTTTTCTCTATTCACATGTAACATTCAAACATTCTATACTAACTATTTGTAGGGATGTTCACGAGCCGAGCCGATCTGAGCGGAGCGGAGCGGCTCGTTTACAATCGAGCCGAAAATCGAACGAGCATTCTTCGAGCGTAAATTTTCTGAGCCAGAATCGAGCGGAAAATAATATGGACGATCATATAATTGAGATGTTTCCTTCGATGTTTTCGTTGTCGGGTGACAACTAAGGTCGAAATGTTCGATGATAACACTAATATTAAGATCTCAGAGTCCAAGGATGAGGCTTAGATTGAGGTTGGTGAGGTGATGAGCATACATCAGAGAACAGTTGTTGCATTGTGACGTAGGTGTGATATCAAGCGACAATTAGCGATGAACGACTAATAACGTAAAGAAGTCAAAACTGTCACCTCATGACTTATTGTTTTACTATTAAATCTAGTGTTCATTTTTTAATTAAGTTAAGTGGGCTGGTTATATTTTGTTTGCATATAGTGAGTCAAATCCAATAGAATCTTATATATAAAGTCATACATTTATATGTAAATTGTGTGTATATTTATTATTAAATAAATAAAAATTTATTCGAACCGAACCGAGCCGAGCGTACCTTTGCTCGTGCTTGGCTCATTTACAAACCGAACCGAGCCGATCGGCTCATATACAACCGAGCAGTAGATCGAGCAAGCATTTTCCGAACGAGCGGCGAGCAATTTGAACAGCCCTAACTATTTGCTACTCATTTCAATTTTATTTTATGTGCATTTTTGTATTCACGTGTTGAATATTTGTTTAAATTCTTCGCTAACATATTAAAGACGAAGGGAGTTATTATTAGTTTCTAGGATTTATGGGCATCGTACTTTTATAACATGATGAACCTTATGTGATCCAATCGTTAAACCGACCCGAAAAATTATGTCTGATTCTATAAAATTAGTGCTTATAAAAATAGTAAACCCACTGAAAAAATTTCCTGTATCCGCCACTCATAAATACTAATACTAAATAGTTATATATTAACACTCAAATCATTAAGTGGGTGGGACCACATTCACAAAAGTAAAAAAATTTAAATGCACAACCTAGAGCATTTATATAATACGTTGCGCTAAATGCATATCACCGTGTTTCTTTTTATTTGTTGCAACCTCTTCTTATCCTCGGCAAACAAATTATATTCCAGTGTGTTCAATCTAAAAAAAAAAAAATAAATAAAAAACCCATTAATTTGATATTTTCCAAATTTTTGTACGATAAAAATCTAAGTGGCGGTTTCGTTTAGCTAACCTCTTTAGCGAGTGACCACATCCACCAAAGTCATGAAATTTTGACTAGAGCTACCGTTTGGTCCAACAGCCTTATGAGCAAGATCTTTAAGTGCTCTAGTTCTCTCTTTCTGCTCTTTAGACGATGCATCGACCGATAAAACTTGCTCTAAAGCACAACAAGTTCCATGTTTAGTAAATTTGCCACCTTCGGTTCGCACCCCGATCCCCCAAACCCTCTCAACCATCCAAGTATTTATCGGTTGATCTCCTATAAACGGCCTACATATCATTGGAACACCAGCCCCTATACTCTCCAACACCGAATTCCATCCGCCATGTGTTACAAATACCCCTATTGCAATATGATCCAAAACTTGTACCTGTGGCGCCCATGGTACAACTTTTCCTGATCCATTCGCGGTTGTTCTCTCCACGAACCCTGAAGGTAAATGCCTTTGGGAATCCTTGTTTATTGACCAAAGAAATGGGGTTTTGGTCGATTCAAGTGCTTCGGCTAATGCAACTAGCTCGTCGGGCGGAGGACAAAACTTTGTGCCAAACGAAATGTATGCAACTGATCCTGGCTTTTGATTATCTAACCAAGAAATGCAAGAAAACTCATCAAGTTTGGATGGAGAGTTATGTTCGGATACGAGATTGGATGGACCAATGTTGAGGAAGTTGTTGAACATTGAAGAGAGGTTTTTAGTGAGATTTGGATCTAGTTCTTCGAAAGAGTTAATGACAACAGCGGTTGCTCTGGTTAGGATTCTTCCCATTTTATGTGCCATGGTTGCAAAAGGCGAGTCAAGGTCTCCGAAGATGACTCCTGTTGGTAAGTCACATAGGCGAATCGACGCAAGTCCAGGGATCAAGTTTGCAATTTCGTCATTAGGTCCTATTGAACCTGTGCATGCAGAAGTAGTCAGTACAAAACAAAGGAGTATCACAGATCACACTAATCCTTAAGTAACTCGTTAGTAAAGGCAGTTACTAACGCAAATTTAATAGGCGATAATTAACCTTCAAAAATATTGTCATGCGTAATTTCTTGTGTCACATATTATTGATGGATATATGTTTGAATTATATTGAAAAAACATGGTTATATATGTAGGAGCGCATTCTTTTTAGAACCAAATATACGTTTAGGCTCGTATTCTTAGCCGGTAATCAGGGGCGGATGTATTTAATAGTGAGGGGTAGCGTCCGTTACCCCTCAACTTTTCCTGCGTAGTGTAAATTTTTCTGTATTTTTATGTTTTTTGTATTATGTTACCCCTGAAAATTATGTAACGTTATCTCTCAATTTTTTTAAAACCCAACACACCCTCAAAGTTTTAATATAAGTATAACATAAAAATAGATAGAAACTTACAGGTCATAACACAGTCCATTTGTAATTTATTAATTAAAATATACAAGCCTATTGACATTGGTTAAAGTATTGAATCGGAGTGAAAACGAGGCGAACAACTCGCAAGCTAGACGAGATCGGCTTAATAAAAAGTTTGAAACGAGTCGAGCCTTATTGAGCCCGAACCGAGCTTGAGTTTAAAACAAAGCTCGTTTATTTTTCGAGCCCGAGCACGAGCCTGACACGTGAAGCTCGTCAGGCTCATAATATTAGTTTTATTAATATTTTATGTTATTTACCCGTAATTTAAAGTTGTTTAGTAAACAAGTCGAGCCGAGCTTCTCACTTATCGAGCTCGTGATCCTAAACGAGTCTATTATTTTTATTTAATATATTAACTAATAGATATTAAATGAGTCGAGCTATAGCTTGAGAAACTACCAACGAACCGAGCCAACTTTTCACCTATCGAGCCCACGAGCCTAAACGAGTCTATTATTTATATTTTTTTTATTTAATATATTTAAACGAGCCGAGATCGAACTTGAGATAGCTCGGGCTCGACTCGTTTGCATCCCTGGTTTTAAACGGGTAAAAATAAAATAAAAGAATCAAGAGTGGGGAAAAAGAAGCAACAGAGAACTTGACCACCTATTATCGCTCTAATCGGATAGACGACATAAAAAGATTGTATTTTGTTAAAAAGGCTTTTCAACCACGAGGTCATCAATATAAATGGACACATTAACCTAATGGCCGGTGAAGTGTTGATGTAAAATGTTTTGATAAATTAGTGGTTACAATATAGCGCTAAACAAGAAAAAATATATTAGCTTATGAAAGTATGGTAAAAAAAAAATTGAACATTATTTATTATCGTGTTTTTATTTTGTTTCGTTCACAATGTATGAAAATACTTAGTATGGTAAAAAAATTTAAAACGTTACCCCTAAAGTTTTAGTCTAGATCCGCCACTGCCGGTAATAATTCCAACCAAAGACGTGTAAGCAATTGTGCGTATTTCATTGAGGATTTAATTGAATATTGTGGTAAGGAGGGATGGGGAACCTTGCGGTTACCCCCTTTCCAGTTACTTTGTGGCTACGCAACACTGCCACTACCTCTAGGCAAGGTTGCAGATTTGATGTTCACTGCAACATGTTGCCGAGAAGAGTACTTGTGCTTCATGTGTGTTAGAGATGAATTTGATGACACCATATGATTCAATAGGGCTAGCCGGCTAGGTTACTATCCAAGAGTGCCCCTGCCCCTAACCTAAAAGCTACAAGTGTATAATGCGATTTTCAAATGTTTCAACGTATTATTGGTTCTGAAATGACACTCTCTAGAGATGTATATGTATATAAACAGTTATGATTGCTTTTACCTTTGAGTTCAGAATATTTTTGCCTTATGAGATCAGTATAGAAATGTGCCGAAAGAGAACAAGCTCCCGCGGTCCAAAGAGCGACCCAAGGAATGTTCAACTCCTTAGCCAAATCAGCCGAAAACCACAAAAAAGCATCCACCACAAGACAACTGATTTTCATCCCAACATCCTTTTCGGCCACTTGAACCCCACTCTTGAACTCCTCCTCGGCCACAGCCGAAAAATAGTTAATATCCTCATGAATCTTTCCGGGCAGAATATATCCCTCCGGTAGTCCGTCTGATACATCATACCGCAATATGTTATCACAACCGCGCTCTGTGAACAAAGCGCGGTTAGTTCTTTCGGTGCTAAAGAAGGAAAAAACCACCGTGGGGGCCGCGGCAGCTAGTCTCCGGACAAGGGTTAGGAGGAGTTGAGGGTGTGAGGCAAAAGGGAATGCGAAAACCGCAATATGTCGGGTGCGTACCGCGCCACTGTTGGTCTCCATTTAGCCGCAACTATTCGGCAGAAAAAGAATAAGGTACCGGGTCGTTAGGAAAGTGTTTGATATATAAGTAAATGGTTATGGCCAATGTAGATTAATATGCATGCAAGTGGAAAAAATGGGTGTAGGCTCATCACTCACGAGTCATGATATTTAAGAGAATGATTATGGTACCGTTGGCTTTTTAGGAGCCGTAGATTTGTTTAAGTAGAAGGTGCGGATAACTTTTTAACAAGTCTTTTGTGTTGACCAAAGCTTAATTAATTCATAAAACCGAATCATTATATATTTGTAATAATTTTGGTTGATTAAGTGCTGAATGGTTAAGAGGTGTGAATGGTTAAGCGCTGAATCATTAAGTTGAACCTTTTAATGGTTAGTTTTCTTGTCCCACGTTGGTAGGGGAGCCTCATTAAGGTTCAGTCTAGTTCAGTGCTTAATGGTTCAGCAACATCTCAAATCTTAATGATTCAGACTTAACCATTCCATTCAGAAGCTGAAACAAACACACTGAATGTCGAATCATTCAGCGCTAAATGATTAAGAGCCTCATTAAGAGGCTACCAAATATCCCCTTAATTTATGTCTGAATAAAGGAATTGAAGGCCACGGCTAAATGTATGGAACCAATTAACCCGAACTCGAATCCGTTTTAAGAAAATGTTTTGGAGTTTACTCGAGTTAGAGAAGGTTGCAAAATGACTTTAATACTAGTCTGACTTGTAGGTGGGTAGTTGATGATTTTGGATGTTGGTGGATCACAGGATACATGCCAAATGGTTCAAAACTTGTTACATCAAATTGTTGGTGGTCCTGGAAAGGTATATATGTAAAGGGAAATTAAGTACGGTACCTAACTATTTGACTATAAGGTTTATTATGATAATAACAATTAAGAAAAAAAAGGGTGAATCTATCAATAATGCCATTTTTAGCAAATAACAACTTAGTATTTTGACTTTTACTGTAAATAAAAAAATAAAAATTAGCAAATAATATATAGAGTACGAGTCTATTTTTGTTAGATCATACGTCACTTGTTGTCTGCTCACCTTAGGTACTATTTGTTTTCTAAGAAACGTTTGCGCAGACTTTTCTGTGTGCGTCGAGTAGGCTACGCGCATACATTGTTATTTGCATACTGTTTATTTTTTCAAAGACATTTTATTAAAAAACGTCTGCACGAGCTCTTCTTAGTGCGGACTTAACCCAGCCAATTCTAAAATCTTCTAAGTATAAAGGGTTAAATGTGACACCCGGCAACTTCCGATCTACACCGACGTGATTTTTGTTATTAAAAATTAAATATTTATTAATAATATTGTTAATTATTGAGTTTCGGAAGTTTACTGACCGTTATCGAGCCTAAATCTAAACCGAGACGTTTACGTTTAAAACGGGTTAGATACGCGGTATTAACCTACCTACCATTAAACCCTAGCTATAAAATGAAACTTATCCCCTTCCTTCTTCATTTCAAACCCGCAGCCAAACACCCCCCCCCCTCAAATCTCTGCCATCTCTCTCTCTCTCTACTCTCTCTCTAAAACTCTCTCCCTCACCTGTTCAGTCTCTCTCTCACAATCCATCCCGCATCTCTCTCTCCTTCTCCTCAAAAACAAGCCGGCCAACCACCATGGTTACAGGTGGCGGCGGCGGTGGCTTTTTAAAGCCCGATTAGGGCTGAGACAGTGGTGGTTCAAGGGAGCAGGGGCGGCGCGTGTTTTTGAGCGCAAATCAGGCTGAGGACTGGTCGTGTTAGGGGTTGGGGTGCAGCAGAGACTCGGGTCAGATGGGCTTTCGTGGTGGCGGGTTATGGTGGTCGGGAAGGATGACGGCGGCGGAGGAGGTGGTGCTCGGTTGTTGTTTAGTGTTTGGGTGTTCGGTTGGTGGTTCAAGGCTGCAGCGAGGATGGTTATAGGGTCTCGGGTTGGTTCCAGCTGTGGTGGTCCGGTCAAAGGTTGTTCAGGTGGAGGTAGTTGCAGGTAGGTGGTGGTTGTCTTGGCAGGTTGGTAGTGGTTGCTGGCTTGGTGTTGCAGATGAGTACAACGATGCAGATCCATTGGCTCGAAAACAGGCTTAGCATCTGGCGGGTGTTGATGTTAGTAGCTGCAGGTTAAGATCGTGGTTCGGGCCAGATCTTGGTCCGGGTTGTGAGTCAGTTCATGGATCTTGTTTCGCGACCGGTCAAACTCGGTCAAACCGAGTCAATTGTGAGTTCGTCTCTGGATGTTGGGCCTCGCTTCAAATCTGGTCAACCCGGGTCAGATCTGGGGAGGTCAGTCAATGCGCGGTCCGAGTCGATGTCGGGTCGGTGCAGTCAACTCGTAGATCAAGGCGTGCGCGTAGCTTCGGTTAGGTATAACTAACTCGTGCTTATTTTGATGAATTATTATTTATATATATATTTCTAAAATATATATAAGTATAAACGACTTACTCGCTAACGAACCGAAAATATATATATATATATATATATATGTAACGACAAATATAAACCGTAGCTTGTTAATAAAGCGTGACTTTGGGTTATTAAACGTCGATATCGGACTAATGTGTTGGACTACATTGCGTGTATATACTTATGTATGTATACGGTTATGTAAAGTATTTATATAAGTGTTGAAACGTATAAGTCTCGTTTGATTTAGAATTGCGGATAAACAAAATGTCGACTTGTGTTTGATATTGATTTTTGGGAAAATTGTAGGCGACTTGTGTTGCCTGGTTTGTACAAAAACAGAGGAAACTCTGCCGAAATTTTATAAAATTTATAAGCATAAATGAAGGCGATATTTGTTGTATATTTCATTATCAACAATCTTCAAGTATTTTTGACAAACGATTTCTCTCAACATTTAAAGAAAAACGTCGAACGCTATTTCCAAAACAAATGCATATTATACACTGAGCGTCAATTTCATCAACCTTTAAAGATTTTAGTAACTAAAACATTTCTATATTAACGGTTTTGAATTACAAAACGCTCGGCGTATTGGAGAAAAGAATTATACAAAAAGTTAATATTTTGAAACCTTTAAAGGCTTACGGATTTAGGAAAAGAAGCGACACTTGTTATGGATCGGTTTTTAAATAACTTTACTTATATTTTTATCAAAGAATATTTTCCTAAAATATAATTATAAGACGAGCTACGGCTCGGGATAAGTTATACGTTTCATAATATAGTCCAACGTGGTGTGCACACGAATAGTGACGAGTGCGCAACTTGGGTACTATGTCGTGTGTTAACGCATAAGTAAGATAAGTCATGATCGGTTCGTCGAGTTAAAGCATATTAGTACTCGGATTAATACACGCGAGTCTAGATAGTTGGATAAACTATCTTTTAGCCGGATAATAGGCTAGGTTTATATGTGTTAGACTTTAAGGTGTCCTTTGTTGGTTATAGGGCACGAGGAGGTCGGTCAAAGCTTCGGGCTTGTTTGCTAGCTTAGCATGGAAATTAAGGTGAGTTCATGACCCCACTTTTTACTGTTTTATAAATGTTTTCGGGGTGGAAGACATGCTTCTTTTATGAAAACCTGAGGAATTCCAAACGAACAAGTTTTTGAAAAATGAAATGGGTGCGTGAGTGTCACGGCCCAACTTTTGCTGGTTTTACATTCGGGGAAGAAATACGCGTACTACTTACATTGTTTTAAAGATCATGTTATACTATGGTTATGGTTGTTTACTATACGGGCGTTTCATCAGGGAAGTCCCAGGGGGGAAACCATGAGTATGTGGAAACACATATCGGGGAAATATGGATAGATCTATTGGGGCCTGACAAACCCCACCCGACGGCTTGGAGCCGGGCGGGGGCATATTGTCCCTAATTACTTGGAGCCACCGATGATGACGGTGGTTCCTACTTACTGGGCATACTTATCACGGATCCACGGGTCAGTAATTGTTTCCAACTCGTAGTAGTAACGATACTTAACGTCTAGCTAACGTTCTTATAACATAGTATTAATGGGAATGATCTTTTCAGACTTACGGAAACTCTTTTATAAAAACTTGTGGAATTATTTTTGCAAAACTTATGAACTCACCAGCATTATATGTTGACTTTTTAAGTATGTCTTTCAGGTTTAAACTTTGGTAACGGCACGGTTGGAGTAGTCGGCATATTGGGATCGGGGATCCTAGAGGGTTAGCAATGGCGTTCAGGATATAAGAGTCTTAGATGCATCTTTCCGCTGCGCTGGCAAAGGCACCAAACGTCGCATCCGACAAGGGAAAAGTCGGGGTGTGACAGTTTGGTATCAGAGCCATAGGTTTTAGCGAACTAGGTGTCTGGGTAGATATCTAGGCTTTAACCTGAGTTTGTTTTGAAGTTGGGACCAAAATTTCTAAGACATGATATTTAGTGTGAACGCCTAGGAACTGAAATTCCAACCGTTGCCAAATCAGTTGCGTGACTATTAGTGTATCACACTAGCTCAGCGTACATTCCTTCGGCACAAGGAACGATTATTTTCTTATGTGAATAGGAAGTCGGTATTTTCTATAGTGGTATATAGAAGGGATAATAACACGTGGTGGCTAGGCATACCTCACTGGTGACTGGCGAGTCATCGCTTTAGATATCAGAGTGGTTATTCACATAGAGTCAGCTGAGTCATTGTTTCTTGGTACGAGGAACAACTTACTTGTTTATATATTATGTGTATTTATGTAAAGTATATATAATATGTATCGCCGATGGTTGTCGACTCAAGCTTGGACGTATCTAGAACGCTCACACGTGTCGCGTTAGTTGGACGAGTTGGCAAAGGGATCGTTGCAGCATCTGCGGTCTCACATCCCTGGTTCGGAGTATGCTATGTCATCAAGGTCGGGTTGGGCCGAAGGCGTCTTGATGAGGCACCTCGTTTTGCTGATGATGCTGCGAAGCGGGAATGCGGACGGGAAGAGCACTCGGAAAGGTGGCGCACACGACGAACATTATATTATGTTGTATATATATACGTGTTATGATATGAATGTGACGAGTGCTCGTGATACAACTTATGATGGAGGTTAATAGGATGATCTGGTGAGGTAAATTTTTGATAACGTAGACGTCACGTTATTGCAAATTTACAGGCACCTGATAGTTCTAAGAAATTCTATCATGAGGGTATCCTATGTGTTGTTGTATATATATTTATATATATAAGTAATGGATAAGGGTTTTTCATTATTTCGTTGTTACGGACGTGATTGTCGATTCTCCCCTGTTCGTGTCATTCGTGACCTTGCTTTTCTTAAACCAGTTTAAGATCTTGATGATCTTGTTTCTTGAGCTTCTAAGGTTCATGTTGTAGAACCTAGTTATATCTTTTGAGTACGATTTACATCTCTCTTCTTTTGTATTCGTGGCCTTCAACATTCAATCGTAAAGGAATTTAATTTTTGTTGATTCCTTATTCTTTTCACCAAATTAGACACATATTTTTGTACATGTGTCAACTATTGTATGTTTGGATTCTTTAAATCTGTGAAGGTCCATTGTAGGGCTTCGCATCAAACAATTGTTTCATTAATGATTTGCTTTATCATTACGTTGCTCGTAATGTTTGTCTTCTAGTCTTGCTATGTCAGGCCATTGTGGGCAATGAATCCTTTGATACTTCGTCAACGAGTTTCTTTAAAGTCGACGTTTCAGTTGAATCGAATTGTTGGAATTTGATACAGCACCTTGCGGTGAATATTCAATCGACTTGGAATAACGAATGATTTTATCGACATGTCTCACTTTCATCAACTTGTTTGTTATTGCCTTAAATAATTACACACCCTGTGGTGTGTAATGAAAAAGTTGGTGCACTAGTTGTTTCGTTTGAGGTGCGTCAATAGTGTTTGTTGACAGAGTTATTGTTTACACTTTGCATTCATTTGATTATGGAAATTTATCTCGTGCCATTTGTACCGGCAAGTCCGTTGACCATTTTATTATACTACCATTCGTTCTTGGATGATATCCTACCTCAAATTTTGAGGACAAAATTTCTGTAACATGGGGAGGATGTGACACCCGGCAACTTCCGATCTACACCGACGTGATTTTTGTTATTAAAAATTAAATATTTATTAATAATATTGTTAATTATTGAGTTTCGGAAGTTTACTGACCGTTTTTACAATCGAAACTGCGACCGGTTAAATTAACGCGATTTAAACGCGTGTTCTGAAAACATGCGTCGGACATCGAAGATATTTATATTTATGCTCGGTTTTGTATTTCGAACAAAACCGACTACTTTTTATAATTAATTATCGAGCCTAAATCTAAACCGAGACGTTTACGTTTAAAACGGGTTAGATACGCGGTATTAACCTACCTACCATTAAACCCTAGCTATAAAATGAAACTTATCCCCTTCCTTCTTCATTTCAAACCCGCAGCCAAACACCCCCCCCCCCTCAAATCTCTGCCATCTCTCTCTCTCTCTACTCTCTCTCTAAAACTCTCTCCCTCACCTCTCTCTCTCTCGTTCAGTCTCTCTCTCACAATCCATCCCGCATCTCTCTCTCCTTCTCCTCAAAAACAAGCCGGCCAACCACCATGGTTACAGGTGGCGGCGGCGGTGGCTTTTTAAAGCCCGATTAGGGCTGAGACAGTGGTGGTTCAAGGGAGCAGGGGCGGCGCGTGTTTTTGAGCGCAAATCAGGCTGAGGACTGGTCGTGTTAGGGGTTGGGGTGCAGCAGAGACTCGGGTCAGATGGGCTTTCGTGGTGGCGGGTTATGGTGGTCGGGAAGGATGACGGCGGCGGAGGAGGTGGTGCTCGGTTGTTGTTTAGTGTTTGGGTGTTCGGTTGGTGGTTCAAGGCTGCAGCGAGGATGGTTATAGGGTCTCGGGTTGGTTCCAGCTGTGGTGGTCCGGTCAAAGGTTGTTCAGGTGGAGGTAGTTGCAGGTAGGTGGTGGTTGTCTTGGCAGGTTGGTAGTGGTTGCTGGCTTGGTGTTGCAGATGAGTACAACGATGCAGATCCATTGGCTCGAAAACAGGCTTAGCATCTGGCGGGTGTTGATGTTAGTAGCTGCAGGTTAAGATCGTGGTTCGGGCCAGATCTTGGTCCGGGTTGTGAGTCAGTTCATGGATCTTGTTTCGCGACCGGTCAAACTCGGTCAAACCGAGTCAATTGTGAGTTCGTCTCTGGATGTTGGGCCTCGCTTCAAATCTGGTCAACCCGGGTCAGATCTGGGGAGGTCAGTCAATGCGCGGTCCGAGTCGATGTCGGGTCGGTGCAGTCAACTCGTAGATCAAGGCGTGCGCGTAGCTTCGGTTAGGTATAACTAACTCGTGCTTATTTTGATGAATTATTATTTATATATATATTTCTAAAATATATATAAGTATAAACGACTTACTCGCTAACGAACCGAAAATATATATATATATATATATATATATGTAACGACAAATATAAACCGTAGCTTGTTAATAAAGCGTGACTTTGGGTTATTAAACGTCGATATCGGACTAATGTGTTGGACTACATTGCGTGTATATACTTATGTATGTATACGGTTATGTAAAGTATTTATATAAGTGTTGAAACGTATAAGTCTCGTTTGATTTAGAATTGCGGATAAACAAAATGTCGACTTGTGTTTGATATTGATTTTTGGGAAAATTGTAGGCGACTTGTGTTGCCTGGTTTGTACAAAAACAGAGGAAACTCTGCCGAAATTTTATAAAATTTATAAGCATAAATGAAGGCGATATTTGTTGTATATTTCATTATCAACAATCTTCAAGTATTTTTGACAAACGATTTCTCTCAACATTTAAAGAAAAACGTCGAACGCTATTTCCAAAACAAATGCATATTATACACTGAGCGTCAATTTCATCAACCTTTAAAGATTTTAGTAACTAAAACATTTCTATATTAACGGTTTTGAATTACAAAACGCTCGGCGTATTGGAGAAAAGAATTATACAAAAAGTTAATATTTTGAAACCTTTAAAGGCTTACGGATTTAGGAAAAGAAGCGACACTTGTTATGGATCGGTTTTTAAATAACTTTACTTATATTTTTATCAAAGAATATTTTCCTAAAATATAATTATAAGACGAGCTACGGCTCGGGATAAGTTATACGTTTCATAATATAGTCCAACGTGGTGTGCACACGAATAGTGACGAGTGCGCAACTTGGGTACTATGTCGTGTGTTAACGCATAAGTAAGATAAGTCATGATCGGTTCGTCGAGTTAAAGCATATTAGTACTCGGATTAATACACGCGAGTCTAGATAGTTGGATAAACTATCTTTTAGCCGGATAATAGGCTAGGTTTATATGTGTTAGACTTTAAGGTGTCCTTTGTTGGTTATAGGGCACGAGGAGGTCGGTCAAAGCTTCGGGCTTGTTTGCTAGCTTAGCATGGAAATTAAGGTGAGTTCATGACCCCACTTTTTACTGTTTTATAAATGTTTTCGGGGTGGAAGACATGCTTCTTTTATGAAAACCTGAGGAATTCCAAACGAACAAGTTTTTGAAAAATGAAATGGGTGCGTGAGTGTCACGGCCCAACTTTTGCTGGTTTTACATTCGGGGAAGAAATACGCGTACTACTTACATTGTTTTAAAGATCATGTTATACTATGGTTATGGTTGTTTACTATACGGGCGTTTCATCAGGGAAGTCCCAGGGGGGAAACCATGAGTATGTGGAAACACATATCGAGGAAATATGGATAGATCTATTGGGGCCTGACAAACCCCACCCGACGGCTTGGAGCCGGGCGGGGGCATATTGTCTCTAATTACTTGGAGCCACGATGATGACGGTGGTTCCTACTTACTGGGCATACTTATCACGGATCCACGGGTCAGTAATGGTTTCCAACTCGTAGTAGTAACGATACTTAACGTCTAGCTAACGTTCTTATAACATAGTATTAACGGGAATGATCTTTTCAGACTTACGGAAACTCTTTTATAAAAACTTGTGGAATTATTTTTGCAAAACTTATGAACTCACCAGCATTATATGTTGACTTTTTAAGTATGTCTTTCAGGTTTAAACTTTGGTAACGGCACGGTTGGAGTAGTCGGCATATTGGGATCGGGGATCCTAGAGGGTTAGCAATGGCGTTCAGGATATAAGAGTCTTAGATGCATCTTTCCGCTGCGCTGGCAAAGGCACCAAACGTCGCATCCGACAAGGGAAAAGTCGGGGTGTGACATTAAATACCAGCACCCAATGTCCACAACCACCCACCGCCTACCGACCACCACCGTCAACCATCCACCACCACAACCACCGTCCAACACCACCACCTACCACCCATTGTCCACCACCACCAGTTTATTAAGAAGTCTACATATGTTAAAAAACAAACAGTCTTTTTTTCTTGCAGATTGCACAAGTTTGATCCACATTTTTTTCTGCAGATGTCTGCACTAGATATATTTTTTGTTCGTTCTTTTGTTAATCAAACTAATTTCAAATAGATTGGAGAGAAATTTTCTGGTGTACTTTTTTAAAAATAATATCGTATGAAAAAGTTACGACCGTTTTAAAAATGGGAGTGAAACTTGAAAAAAGTCAACAATTATGGTGATAGACAATAATAACATTTTGGCTAGTGACATCTGCCTACCTCTTATTTCTTCTAACACTTTTTACATTAAGGTCATTTTTACAATAGCTCATTCTTGTTACTTTGTCTCAAATTTTTGTGTATTTATCAGTTGTTGGTATGATAATTCAAGTATTTTATAACATTCAAGTCAATAAACGAAAACCCTACTTTGTCTAAATACCATCCGTCTATGCAATCAAAAATGCAACAAACCATCTATTTAAAACCATTGATTCCATAAACTAGGTTCATGTCAATATTCAAGGGGGACGGTGCATCTCCGGGTACCCAAACCTGGGTAGGTACCCAAATCGTTAACACTGCACCGCTATCATTTCGGATACCCTAAATCGGGTATGGTGTTTAGGTAGTTGTCAATGTGGGTATGAAAGCGATAGAGAGAAAGAGTAATGGTGTAGAGAGATCGAGAGAGTGGTGTACAAGAGTAGTGCTCATTATTTAGGGTACTATTGTCACTGATTAATATATTTTTAGATAGTTTATGGAATTATGGTAAAGATAAGTTGATAATGCGTGATTAGTAAAACTTAAAATAGTTTGGGGTTGGACACAGACCCTTGAAAAGTGTACTTCTTTGTAGTGCTTTGAGTTTTTGTCATTTGTTTTTTATAGTATAACTAGTGGTAATCGAGGCTGCGCGTTGCGCCTAGGTTAAACCGGTATCTAGTTCTGTGTATGTAACGCACAACAGTGGAAGGACGACGCAATTTCTTTTAGTATTACAACAGCCTTGCTTTTAATTTTTCAGTATTTGTTACTGGCGTATAAGTTGCAACAATATTGGCTTTCGGATCTGATGTGGCGAACCAATAATTAACAGAGTTGAATAGTAACTTGCCGGCCTTGAATAGTTACTTGACAGAGTTGAATAGTAGTTGACGGAGTTGAGTTGACTTGAATAGTAACATGACATAATTGAGTAGTACCCTAACGGAATTGAGTAAAGAAAATTAAAAAAGACATAGTTAAATAGTAACTTAACGGAGGAAAAAAAAGAGTCGCGGGAAAAAATAAATTAAAAGAACAGAGTAAATAGTAACTTGACGGAGTTCAATAGTAATGTCGTTAAGCTAACGGAGTTGAATAGTAGCCTAACGGAGTTGAGTAGTAACCTAACAGCGTTGAGTGGAGTTGAATAGTAACTTGGCGGCCTTGAATAGTAAATTGACAAACTTGGATAGTAGTTGACGGAGTTGAGTTGAGTTGAGTTGTACCATGACAGAATCGAGTAGTAGCCTAACGGAGTTGAGTAAAGAAAATTAAAAAAAATAGCTAAATAGTAACTTAACAGAAGAAAAAAGGAGGTGCGGAAAAAAAATTAAAAAAAACAGAGTAAATAGTAACTTGACGGAGTTAAATACTTAACGTAGTTGAATAGTAACTCCGTTAAGCTAACAGAGTTGAACAGTAGCCTAACGGAAATGAGTAGTAAGCTAACGGTGTTGAGTGGAGTTGAATAGTAACTTAACGGCCTTGAACAGTAACTTTACGGGGTTGGATAGTAGTTGACGAAGTTGAGTTGAGTAGTAACATGACGGAATTGAGTAGTAGCCTAACAGAGTTAAGTGAAGAAAATTAAAAAAAAAAAAATAGAGTTAAATAGTAACTTAACGGAGAAAAAAAACGGAATTAGGAAAAAAAATTAAAAAAACAGAGTAAATAGTAACTTGACGGAGTTGAATAGTAACCTAACGGAGTTGAATAGTAACTCCATTAGTACCATTCATGAGTTTTAAAACTAATGTGTGTGTGTATATATATATATATATATATATATATAGGGCAATTATAAAATGAAAACCCTATTGAGTTGAGAAAACCTTGGAAACCCATGTAAAAAATCATTATTTTTTTTTGAAAAAAATAACCAATGTAAAATACATGTTTTTAAGTGTTTTGGGCCAAAAAAATAAAAAAAGCGCCGAAGGGATTTTTTTAAAAAAAATAAACAAAGCTGCGAAAACACATGTTTACACCTGATAAAAAACAGCAAATAGCTGAAAACATATGTTTTTTTAGCAACTTTGTTTATTTTTTTTAAAAAAATCCCTTCGGCGCTTTTTTTATTTTTTTGGCCCAAAATGCTAAAAAACATGTATTTTACATTGGTTATTTTTTTCAAAAAAAAATAATGATTTTTTACATGGGTTTCCAAGGTTTTCTCAACTCAAGAGGGTTTTCAATTTATCCTTCCCCTATATATAATATATAGGGCAATTATAAAATGAAAACCCTCTTGAGTTATATATCTATACATATAATAAACCAAAGCTATTTTAATGACATGGCACTCAAAGAGGGTATTCTCTTCATTGAGTGTGACATGTGTCATCCCATGTGGCAATGGCTTTATTTTAGGAAAATAATAATTTAAAACTTAAAAACAAAATTAGATTTTTATCTATAATGTTTTCTCCCATATCTTTTAAACATTAATATCTTTTATATACGAGATTTTTTAAAGAAAAAAATTTCACCAAATTAACGAGCGTTTTATTATCTTTTCAACGGGTACCATAGTGCTATATAAAAAACGGAGAAAAAAAACGACTATTTTTTGTAACCCGACAGGTATTGTGTCAGGTTTGGAATTAGTTTAAAAAAAATTGTGGGTTTGGGTCGGGCCTGGGATTAGGTGATACCCGACCCAATTACCCTTTTTTTATATTAGAATATGATAACTTATGGCAGAGATTTGTTTAAAATAATAATAATAATAATAATAATAATAATATTCATTAATCACATATTGGCAAGTCATTAATTATGTTGTCATATTAGATATTTTATTATGTCATATTAGATATTTCAACCCGGGACGCTCTCCAACAGGTAATTGCTATATAGATGCCATTTTTATAATTTAGATACTTCTAATTTTATTCACTTTACTTAGATTTCTCAACCCGGGACGCTCCCGGGGTATAAGCTAGTATATATATATATATATATATATATATATATATATATAATTAATCAAGATCGGTTAAAAAGGAAAACCAATCATTATAACTTTATGATAAAATACACTCTCCTTGTCAAAGAAGGAGAGCATCGTCAACTTTTACAACTGGCCGCCGAATAAAGATAAAAATGATAAAGAAACAACTTGTTTAAAATATGATTTGATTTAATAGGAATATGTTTTTTTAATGATTTGTTGTAAGAATAGCTATTAAAAATAAAAAGTAAAAATAGAAGTTTCCATGTAGTAAGGGTACATCCCAAAATAGCTCTATAGCCCCGTATAAATGATTGCACAAACTCTTACGTGTCATTAATATTCATCAGTCAAAGTCATGTCAGGACTTATACGCCGCATATATGTCTATACGTGGCGTATAGGCATGCACGTGACGTATTGGGGGGGGGGGGGGGGGAGGCACACAACATTTCTCATTGTCAGACTCTCATACACGGCGTATTGGGCAACAAGGTGTGCAAACAAAAGTTGGAGGTGTCTAGGCCTGTAAACGAACCGAACGTTCATGAACTGTTCGTGAACTGTTCGGCGGGAAGTTCGTTTATGTTCGTTTATTTAAATAAATGAACGAACACGAACACAATTTTTTGTTTGTTTAATTAAACGAACGAACATGAACACACGTTGTGTTCGTTCATTTATGTTCATGAACGTTCGTTTATGTTCGTTCATTTATGTTCGTTTATTTTGTTCGTTTATGTTCGTTTAATTAAACTTAGCTTTATTTTTATTATTTATTTCCTTTTGTTAAGTAACCTTAATTCATATGTTCTAAAAACTTAACCCTAACCCTAACATTCTAAACATATCACTTATTAGCCGCTCTTCACACTTCACAACCCCACACTTCATAGTCGCTCCCCACCCTAACCCTAATGTTCATTTATGTTCATGAATCATTATTAACTTGTTTTTGTTTGTGTTAGTTTATATTGATCATTTGTGTTCGTTTATGTTCATGAACTGTTCGTTTAGGTTTAAATGAACGAACATAAACGAACACGAACACGACAAATTTCTTAATGAACGAACACGAACACAAAAATGTGTTCGATTATGTGTTCGTGTTCGGTTAAAGTTAAATGAACAAACACGAACACGCTTGTGTTCGTGTTCGTTCGGTTCGTTTATAGGCCTAGAGGTGTCCCAATACATGGAGCCTTAAAACATGGTATTAATTTAATCAACATTTCGTTGTTCTAGAAAAGAAAAAGAAAAAAAAAACAGTGTGACAATCATCATTGAACATGGATGACACCTAATTTTCGTTCTACCCCTAATATTTTATACTAAAGAACATGCTACAAATCTAACAGTTTTCGTACTAAAAAAATCCAAGGAGTTCTGCCCCAATGTGGTTTCCTAAAGCTACTTCCATGATCTTGGTGTTCTTCCTATGCATTCTCTTGTCAGGAACCAATGCCATCCCACACCCAAAAAAACACTCACATCATGTGATCAAAGACTTCATGTCCCTCCAAAACCAAGCACGAGCCGCAATTCACATGCCGCCACTAGTGTGGGACAGGAGCCTAGCGCGTTATGCAAACATGTATGCTAGGCAAAGGCGGCAAGATTGCTTGTTGAAGCATTCCAATGGGCCTTATGGAGAGAACATTTTTTGGGGGAGTGGTACTAGGTGGAGACCGTCCCAAGCTGCCGCAACATGGGTGTCAGAGGGGCGTTGGTACAATCACCAATCGAATTCGTGCAATCAAGGGAGGGAATGTGGGCATTACACGCAAATTGTGTGGAAGACAAGTAGACGAGTTGGATGTGCTAGAGTGACTTGCTTTGGAGGTAGGGGTGTGTTCATGATTTGTAGCTATGATCCTCCTGGAAACTATATAGGTGAGAAGCCTTATTGAATATTAGCGTCTAATTGTTGTGAAGAATATTGTATGATTCTTTTAACTTTGTATAAATTAGTGAAATAATATTGGGCATAATATTAATTGCCAGTTATCTTCTTACTTTTACTAGTATCAATTAGTCGGCATTCTCAGTATTATTGGATTACTGTAAAATTCTATGTTTTAATTAACTTTGTTTTGCCAAAAATAAGAAAATCGTAGGTTTGTTGCTGAAAGAATGGTAAAATTCTAGCACCACATCTTGTAACAGGATGATGTTTCACGATTATAGAGTTAAAGAACGATTATAGTGTTAAAGACATAGTGACATAATTCATAATTTAACGTGTATATCGCATTGTATTACAAGATATTTGAACCCAGATAATTTAAGTTTTCATTACAACGTGTTTCTAACTTGAGTTAAGTGTAATTTTCGTCCATGTGGTTTGTATGAATTAACAGGTTCAATCCAACCCTAACACCCTGAGTCTTTGTGGTTTGTTGGGTTAACACATTACATCCCTAAGATTGTCGGTCATTAATTTTTAGGTGAAATGACTAATAGACCATCCTATTAACACAAATCAATAGTCAATAGTCAATAGTCAATCCCTTTGTAATTATTTAGTCATAATCAATATTCTTAGTCAATAGTCCTCCTAGAATCAAGCCATTGTATTAATGTTGTAACCATTATATAGGGTTAGGATCAAATACACAAGACACTTTTTCTAGGAAGGGTGAGAAGGATTGTGATCCATCTATACATATAATAAACTAAAGCCATTTTAATGACATGACACTCAAAGAGGGTATTCTCTTCATTGAGTGTGCCATGTGTCATCCCATGTGGCAAGGGCTTTATTTTAGGAAATAATAATTTAAAATTTAAAAACAAAATTAGATTTTTATTTCTAATGTTTTTTCCCATAACTTTTTAACGTTAATATCTTTTATATACGAGAATTTTTAAAGAAAAAAATTACACCAAATTAACGAGCGTTTTATTATCTTTCCAACGGGTACCATAGTGCGATATAAAAAACGGAGAAAAAAACGACTATTTTTTTTTTTGTGTGGTTTTGTTCATACAGAAAAAAAACACAAAGTGTTCAGGTTATTCATTAATCATGTATAGGCAAGTCATTAGTTATGTTCAAACCAGTAAATATGATTTTTATTTACAACATGTGTTAGCATTTGTAAGTGCATTATTCATGTATGTCCCTAGCTAGTGATCCGGTACAGAATGTCGAAGGTTCAGATAATCAGAAAACGACCAAGATTTAAACATGAAGTCAATCCAATCAATAGTCGAGGGGGAGTTTGTAGATGCACGTATTGCGACTAGTGATTGGATCTACAATATTAACATGTGTTAAAAAGTGTTGATTACATGTGTTAAAAAGTGCTGATGGGTTGAAAGTGGAAAAAGTGGGCGAAGGTGGAAATATAGTGGAAAAAGTGGACGAATGTAGAATCATACTGGGCGAATGTGGAAAGATTCCACATTCGACCATTCACACTGGGCGAATGTGGAAAGTGTCCACATTCGCACCATGAAAAGGGGCGAACCTGCAGAGCCTATAAATAGATTTTGAGTATTTGTGATGAAAAGAGAGTTATTAGTTGTGTGTGTTTTGAGGTCAGGTTCCAGGTTAGATTGAAAGTGTCTGTATTTGATCTAGATTAACTGAATTGTGATTGTAATCAAGTTTATGCAAAAGTTAATCTATGAAAAGCTTTGAAAATGATATTGATTGTGTTTTGATTTGAGTTTATATCAGTTTGTTCAAAGCTAGGGTTTCCGCACCTAGTTTTGTAACTTGTATGATCAAATAATCCTGTTTTAGTCAAAATCTTTCGCTTACAAAGTGGTATCAGAGCCATACGGATCATACAACAACAAATTTGATAAACTCAGAGCTGATTTGGACATATTTTTGATCAAAATACATCTGTTTTTGCATGAAAATGGTTTTTGAGTGTTTTTGATTGATTTGAAGTTGATTTTGTGGTTAAAATCTAAAATTCCAAGAATTAAAGTTGCTCCAAATCAATTCCGAATCATAACCTGATTAAGATCATTCAAATCCACAAACTTTTGAAAATCAGAGATCAAAATAACCGTTTTTCAAAGTGTAACCGTTTTTCCAATCTGAAATTTTCTGCAAACTGGGCGAACCTGGAACCTTGTTGGGCGAATCTGGAATCTTTATGGGCGAACCTGGAATTTTTTGGGCGAACCTGGAACTGTAGTGGGCGAACCTGAAAATTTTTGGGCGAACGTGGAATAGAAGTGGTCGAACGTAGACATTTTTGGGCGAACGTGGAATTTGAATTTTGATATTCTACATTCTGGTGTTTATTCTACATTTGGCTGATACTTTTGGGCGAACGTGGAATCAAAAGGGGCGAACGTAGAATTACCAGGGGCGAACGTAGAATTTAGTGCCTAAAAATTTCGATAAGGCAATTTTTGAAGATTTTTGTTGGAAAAATGATTAATTACATGGGCGTATGTAGAACGGATGAGGAGATCAAAGCTCTAGTCGAAGCTGAAAGAAAGCAACAACAATTACAGAGACAAAATTCTCAAGCTGACAACATTTGGGGATTTCCAATGACACCGAAACCAACTGATGAAATGGTACATGTTAACAAGTGTGTTAACGGAGAAGGTGTTCATAGGAATGTTGTATGTTTAGTCAAACAAATGAGACATGATGATTCCAGTGAATTGTTAAAGAGTGATTTGAGTTCTGATACAAGTTCAGAACAAAGTACATCAGAACAGAGTGATAGTTCAAATGGTGATGCAAAATCTGATAATGGTAATAAATCAGATGATGAGGTAAGTGCTAGTTGTTCTAAATGTGTCAAGTTGAATTGTGAATTGATGACACTTATTGAGGACAAACAGAAACTAGCAAATGAACTAGAAAATTGTAAAAACCAAATTAAAGTTTTTGAAAAGAATGAAAAAGATTTGTTAAATAAAATTGAATCTTTAAAGAAAGAAATGTTAGAAATGAATAAAAGTGTTTCAAAGAATACTTCCACATCAGAGTTGGAAATCACAACACCTTGCGTTGTTAATTCTGATTCTGAAGTGAAACAAATGTTTGAACAAAAAACTGAAAATGTTGAAACAACTTCAGAATCTGATTCTGAAGAAAAACCCATATTCAGTTTTCCTGAAGGAGTTGAAGGATCCTACATGTTGGAAGGACATGACAAATTGATTTTCAACAAAGATTTTTTAATTGAGAATATCGAACAATCTCTACTTAAATGTATTTTTGTTGATAATCTTGATTTGTTAAATCAATTTAGAAATCAATTTGATCATCTTCATTTTGAACTCAGTCCTAACCAACATGAGAATAAAGAGGATCAAAAGAAAAATGTTGAAAATAAGAATGGTCCTAAAGTAAAGGGATCAAAACCAAACAAATTGAAAGGAAATGATCAGATAAAAAATTCTTATCAAAAGAATTCAAGAAATTTTTCATCTAGATCATATGACTATTATGATTATTCATATAACTCTCAATTTGATGGTTATTGGGGAAACAATTCACCACAGTATTCTCATGGTTATGTTGAATGGAGAAACTGTTTTGAATGTGGTGAAGTTGGACATATTGCTGCTCATTGTCCCTATTGGTATTGGGATGACGGGTATGCATGTGATTTTGAAGAGTATAGGTCTTGTTATAACTGCGGAGAGTGTGGGCATTTAGTTGCTTACTGTCCGTATGTTAAACAGAAAAAGACAGAAGTGAAATTTGCTAGAAATTCAGGCAATGTCAGAAAGCCTGTATCCCCAAAACCAATCAAGAAGCAAAAGGGGAAACAGTTTGTGTATGACAATCGTAACAAAATTGCCTTGAATAAAAATGGAGATTGTGGTAGGGTTGCTAAGGTAAGGGGGAGTTCTCAGGCTAAGTCTAAGAATAACTCTAAACCTGGGTCTTCATCAGTTAAGTCTGAGAAGATTCCAAACAAAGTTCAGAAGCAGGTGTCAAACATGAAACCTGAAAAGTCAAAAATCAAAACGATTTCAACAAAATCTAAAATAAACTCTGAACGTGTTTGGAAACCCAAATCACTTTCTAAGTCAATAGCAATTTCTACTTCAAATCAATCCATTGAAAAACCAATTGATTTTTCAAAAGGAGAATGGATTGATGTTCCGAGAATTGATGACCTTGGACGACCCATCATTGTGAAGGGATGGGTGCCTCTCTCATGCTAATTGTTTAATAAGTGTGCAGATTGTTCCAGACAGACCTATTAGCTATTCTTTGATAAGTTGATAGTGGAGCATCTGTATACACACTATTTATTGGAGAGGTGAAGGTCAAGGAAGGGTTATTGAAGAAGGAAAACATGATTTCAACAGAGAGGAGAGTGTTTGTAGTCTGTCTCCAACCTGTGAAGCCGGAAAAAGTTGCAATCTCTTGCAATTGCTCTCAGGTGTTGGATTTCAATAATAGATACGACAAAATGGTTTGCTAATTGAAAAATCTTAATGAGTCTAGTAATCTGAGTGGAAAATGGTTTTTAAAACTCAGTGGGTAAACCGCATCGGATATCATTTTATTTTGTTTTTCTTCAAAAGTTTAAAAATCCAAAAATATGCTTATTTTTAGATTTTTAGGGGGAGAAAATTTCAGAAAAAAAAATCAAAATAAAAAAATTAAAAAAAATCAAAAATGAGTTTTTCCTGGAGAAAAAGAGGAGATGATAGTACATCAGTGGATTGTCAGACTACTCTAAAAACAAAAATAATTTGATAAACATTGAGTAGCCACTACAATTATATATTGGTAGGCTTGAAATCAAAATTTAAAGTTCAGCATGGTGATATAAATTTAAAATCAATAACTGATAATCATGTGGATCAACGTATCGTTGGCATATGGTCTTAGTACCGAAATTTCGTTTGATAGATTGCCAAAATCGGAGGTTTCGGGTCGTTATATTGAAAGTTATCTGGGGATAGCCTAACTGATCTTTTGTCGTATTGATTTACGGACCTAGATCAGTCAGGGTATCTTATTAAAAGATCTTTAATGACAAAACCTTAAGTTACCGAATGAGGAACTTAACATGTGTGATGATAATCAAAGATTATCTAATGCATCGTATCCAATCATTGATGCAAATCATGATTGATATTAGTCCTCACCCTGGTAGAGTGCACAAGTCGCTTTGAAGCATTAATTTGCTGACCTGTCACCACTGTGTCTCGTACCTTGTAACTAACAGATAACTACAGTATAATCACGCGTTACGATGAAACTTTGCGCAATTCTTGATACGGGAATGTGTTGCGAATGCGGGGACCATAGATTTTTCAGTATCTAATATTACTATAATGTATCTAAAGTGCTGAGCAATGAATGATGATTTTGAGTTTAAGTGGACAAACATACTGGTAATGGTTGTAGGATGCTCAATGACAAAAACAGAAAATTGATCAAAAAGAGTTATGACTGACTGTTTCAATACAGATATGATCCTCTTAACCGGAAAATTCACAAAAATATGTTGAATTTACTTTTATGCAATTACATTGGAAAATTCAAAAAGATTTTTGGTGTGTTTTAGCTTAAAGTTTGAAAAATCAAAAAGTTTTGTTTCAACTTTATTTTTGATAACCGATGTTGGGATACTGAATGAGAATGCTCAGATACTTAAAAGTTGAAAAAGATTTCAAATTTTCAAGTTTCTGGTATATATTGAAAATGTTGTATAGTTCAGGGGGAGAAATATTGAGGGTCAAAAGGAATGTGAAGAGTACTTTCGAGATTTTTGTCGTGTCTAACGCCATTTTAATGAGAAGGATTGTGATCCATCTATACATATAATAAACTAAAGCCATTTAATGACATGGCACTCAAAGAGGGTATTCTCTTCATTGAGTGTGCCATGTGTCATCCCATGTGGCAAGGGCTTTATTTTAGGAAAATAATAATTTAAAATTTAAAAACAAAATTAGATTTTTATTTCTAATGTTTTTTCCCATAACTTTTTAACGTTAATATCTTTTATATACGAGAATTTTTAAAGAAAAAAATTACACCAAATTAACGAGCGTTTTATTATCTTTCCAACGGGTACCATAGTGCGATATAAAAAACGGAGAAAAAAACGACTATTTTTTTTTGTGTGGTTTTGTTCATACAGAAAAAAACACAAAGTGTTCAGGTTATTCATTAATCATGTATAGGCAAGTCATTAGTTATGTTCAAACCAGTAAATATGATTTTTATTTACAACATGTGTTAGCATTTGTAAGTGCATTATTCATGTATGTCCCTAGCTAGTGATCCGGTACAGAATGTCGAAGGTTCAGATAATCAGAAAACGACCAAGATTTAAACATGAAGTCAATCCAATCAATAGTCGAGGGGGAGTTTGTAGATGCACGTATTGCGACTAGTGATTGGATCTACAATATTAACATGTGTTAAAAAGTGCTGATTACATGTGTTAAAAAGTGCTGATGGGTTGAAAGTGGAAAAAGTGGGCGAAGGTGGAAATATAGTGGAAAAAGTGGACGAATGTAGAATCATACTGGGCAAATGTGGAAAGATTCCACATTCGACCATTCACACTGGGCGAATGTGGAAAGTGTCCACATTCGCACCATGAAAAGGGGCGAACCTGCAGAGCCTATAAATAGATTTTGAGTATTTGTGATGAAAAGAGAGTTATTAGTTGTGTGTGTTTTGAGGTCAGGTTCCAGGTTAGATTGAAAGTGTCTGTATTTGATCTAGATTAACTGAATTGTGATTGTAATCAAGTTTATGCAAAAGTTAATCTATGAAAAGCTTTGAAAATGATATTGATTGTGTTTTGATTTGAGTTTATATCAGTTTGTTCAAAGCTAGGGTTTCCGCACCTGGTTTTGTAACTTGTATGATCAAATAATCCTGTTTTAGTCAAAATCTTTCGCTTACAGCATTGGAGTTGTACATTGTTTTAGGTTAGGTTTTAATATTAGAGTTATACAGTGTTTAAGGTTATGCACTAACATTGAAGATACATTGTTAATTATTTTAGGTTAAGTGCTACCCGAAGCTTTCCTGCATGTAACTGTAAAACGAATCAGTCTATTTCAGGTGTAAAATTGATATTTTAAATTAGATTTCTCAACCCGGGACACTCCCGGGATATATTAGTTTAAAAAAAATTGTGGGTTTGGGTCAGGCCTGGGATTAGGTGATACCCGACCCAATTACCCTTTTTTTATATTAGAATATGATAACTTATGGCAGAGATTTGTTTAAAATAATAATAATAATAATAATAATAATAATATTCATTAATCATATATTGGCAAGTCATTAATTATGTTGTCATATTAGATATTTTATTATGTCATATTAGATATTTCAATCCGGGACGCTCTCCAACAGGTAATTGCTATGTTTTCTTTTTCTACCATATTCTTAAATAGCTAAAATCTTATTGTATGCAGTTAAAGACCTTTGACTGAATGTATTGGTGCTAAACAATCTTTGTCCCCTTGAAGTGCTTGGGATCTTTTTTTTTTTTTTTTTTTAAAGGAGAAGAGGATACTTTTATTCCACACGAAAACAACCAAAACATATGCGAGTACAGATTTTTCCTAACCAGAGGTTAGAAAAACCGGGAGTAATAAGAAAAAAACAAGAATACACTAACATATCCCTCGCCAAAAAAACTAATACAAAGATACTATCTCTCAACCAAAGTCTATGACGCACCAAAAATCGGATACTCTAGATCACACTTGTTGGAAGGATATGGACTTAATAGCTTCAAGAAAAACACTTCAGAACCTAGATCTTTAATTCTTCAATTCTTCACAGAACTATTCCACAATGTCTTTGACATGATACAATTTTGGAACTTCAATCTTGCAGTATAGGGTTGTCAATCCAGCATAAACAACGCACCAACCAGGCGGATTCACTTGAACTAAGACAATAAGAGGGTATGGACTTTCATCTTCGCCATGATTTCAGCTACACTTCTGGCATCAAGAACTCCATACTATTACCATAGTCGCACGATAAATACTTGCTATACAAAAACGGTTCTTCACAAATACCACCCGCACCTAAATCAACAGAAAAAGACCAGAACCAAGATGTCTGCGATGACTCGCCAATATTCTGTTTTAGGTGTTGATGTTGTAACGTGAAATGGATCTTTTGGTATATATTTTTTTTTTAAAGTATCTAATGTAAGTTGATACATAGATGCCATTTTTATAGTTTAGATATTTCTAATTTTATTCACTTTACTTAGATTTCTCAACCCGGGACGCTCCCGGGGTATAAGCTAGTTGATCATATATTTGAAAGGTTGAGATTAGTTTGTTTGAAAAAAATAAATAATAAATTAGAGAAAGGGCATAAAAGGAAAACCACATTTGTTGACTTTCTCTCTCCACATGCAATGCACATGTCAATTCCCCCATCATTTTAAAACGTCTATAACTTTTTCATACGACATTTTTTTTTCAAAAAAATTTCACCATATTAACGAGCGTTTTTTTATCTTTAATATGAGTACCACATTGCTACATTAAAATTGAAAAAAAAATTCGTGCTAAATGGGTTTTTTTTCTCCGTTGTGTCTTCTGCACGTTTATTGTGTTATAGTATGCATGTGTGCTTTATAAATATGTTATTTATGTTTTTTTAGTCTACACATGATTTAACTTTGTCCATTGTGTTTTTAGTATGCTTTTAATTGTGTTTTACGCAAATGAGTTTTGTATTTAGGCGTACATTGTGTTTTATTATGTTGTTCATTGTGTTTAAGTCTATTATTCATTATGTTTTAGTATTCTGTTCATTGTGTCTTTTATATGTCGTCAATTGTGTTTTATTAGACTGTTCATTGTGTTTTATACCATATTATTCATTGCATATTTAATTGGTACTCATTGTGTTTTACGTTATCTCCATTGTGTCTTACGCAACTGGGTTTTCAATTTTTTTTCCAAAAGTATTCATTGTGTTTTAATCTTCTGTTCATTGTGTCTTTATTATGTCGTCCATTGTGTTTTACACAATTGGGTTTTTAACTTTTTTTTTCAAAAGTATTCATTGTATTTTAGTCTTTTGTTCATTGTGTCTTTCGTATGTCATCCATTGTGTCTTACGTAATTGGGTTTTCAACTTTTTTTTTTCAAAAGTATTCATTGTGTTTTAGTCTTCTATTCATTGTGTCTTTAGTATGTCGTCCATTGTGTTTTACTAGACTCTTGATTATGTTTTATACCCTATATTTAATTGGTGTTCATTGTGTTTTACATTCCATTGTGTCTCATGCAAGTGGGTTTTGAAAAAAAATTTCAAAAGTATAACAATATGGTACTCATATTAAAGATAAAACGACGCTCAATTTTATGGTATAATTTTTTTTAAAAACGGGTGACGTATAAAAAAGTTACGGGGATTTAAAATGAAGGTGGAAATGGCATGTGACTAGCATGTGCATATGTTTTTGACAAAATTACCCCTGTCACTTGTTAATCGTTTGGACACATGTCATTTTCTAGTGGCTTCTCACCCTTCTCATTTTTTGTAGCCTTTGTAGAATAACCCAACCCCCATTATATAATCTTCTGTGAATAATGAGAATAGCACATTTGATCCAATTCACTCTATTACCAATTACTCTATATGGTATCAAGAGCCTAAACCTCCCTTGAGTCAACCGATCCATCACAGCTTTCATCTTCTTTTTTCTGATTTGCGGCCTTAATGGCTCCCCTTTTGTTCGTCAATCGAACTGTAACTACAATCGGAACCCTTGTTCATCAGCCTCAAACCTCTCATTACAAAACCGACCCTCCTCATGGTCAAACAAATCCGCAACCCAAACTCAAAACAACCCGACCCACAACAGCCTAATTCACCTACACATCCTTCCAATGACTCTACCACCTCCTCATTTCAAACTCCTTCAACTAACCCCTCTCCTACCACCTCTACTCGCCCACAACGGTCTCGCAATCCTAACCCAAAATATTACAATTCCAACTTCATCAACTCCACCACACTTTACCCACTTCCTACATCCATTGAGCCCTCTACTCACATCCAAGCGATGAAAGATCCACAATGGCGACAAGCAATGGATCTTGAATACAACGCTCTTCTTCAAAACCATACATGGGAGCTTGTCCCTCATACTACCCAAAAATCCAATCGGATGCAAATGGGTATTCCGAATCAAACGAAAACCCGATGCAACTATTGATAAATTTAAAGCACGCTTGGTCGCAAAAGGGTTTCATCAACAGTACGGTAAGGACTATTTTGTTACCTTTAGTCCGGTAATGAAACATGTCACCATTGGTACTATTCTTTCCATCGCACTCTCTCGAGGGTGGTCGTTATGCCAACTAGACGTCAATAATGCATTTCTTCATGGCACCTTACATGAGGATGTGTACATGATTCATCCACCCGGATTTGATCGGCATTTCCTAATCACATTTGCAAACTCAACAAATCTCTTTACGGTCTTAAACAAGCCCCGCGGGCTTGGTACAATGAATTAACTGCCTTCCTCATTAGCTTCTGTTTTAAAAAAATGTGTCACACCACGCCTACGGCGGAAACACGTGGCGCGACGGTTCAAGAGGATTAAGCCAAGATTAATGCAAATCACAAATTAATTAAAGAAACGGGCATTTATTCAAACGTTGAAAATCGCGTCAAATTATTCATACATAACTTAAAATTGTTTTTAATATAAATAGGGAGGCTCCTCCCTATATCCCGAATTCCTTGGGATAGAGAGACAAGACCCCTTCACAACATCCAACGCCCAAATTGGAGATTCCCCCGACCCTGCTTGCCATGTCATCCATCATCTGTCAATTACCTGAAAGATATGTTTAAAAATCGTCAATATATAAATATTGGTGAGTTCACAGGTTTTGGTTTAATAAAACTTTATCTCATGGGAATATCCTTGTATGACAATTTATAGGAGTTGCAAGTTCCTGCAATTTTACTTGAGCCTATAACCAAACCAAGACAATTAATAATGCCCCGCCCAAGTCGTTACTCGGTATTCCTACGACTTGATTTCAGAATATGTGCACCCCAGGCATACGCCGATGCATAATCGACGCTATCGATTAGGGGTGGGCCTTGTCAGGCACCAATAGTACTATACTATCCAAATATTCCTTCGGTTTCACTTTCCTGAATTAATGATTATAGTAGGGAGGTCTCAACCCCGAGTGGCGATCACAACTCAAGTATCCAACCCGTCAAACAAATCCCAACATATCTTTCCCCCGTAAAAACGTTAAATAGTTTAGAAATGGGGCCGTGAAACTCACCTGTAACTGTGCTCGGCTCAAAGAAGAAAATAGCAAATTTTGCGGTCTCGCACCTACAAATGTCCTAGACGTATAAGTCACTTACACCTATAGTGCATGTGCATTGGCAAGTTGTACACCCAACTTCCCGACCACATTTTATCCCAATTCCCGTTTAATAGTTTCGTATCCTAGGTTCATTGGCGATGGATTACCCTTTTCTTACAAGTCATATATTATTCTTGTTAATATTCTTTGTGACTTGTATACTATTATTCTCGACACGACTCTACCCCACGTATAATTATTTTCCCATTTAAATAATTATACTTAGGATCGTTTTCGCTCGATATAATATGATTTCTTATTGCCCGACCCGACTCACTTTGCCACATATTTATTTTCCCATTCAAATAAGTATGCTAAGGTCTTGTCGTTTGGTAATATATTCTTAACGCCCGACTCGACTCACCATGCCATACATTTATTTTCCCATTTAAATAAATGTACTAGGATCTTGTCGGTATTCACATGTTCGTAGATATACTTCACCTACTCGTCTCGATTTTCCTTCTCGCATATCTACTTTCCCATTTAAATAGATATACTAGAATTTCGTCGAAACGAGCATGTGTATATATATCAATGCGTGAATTTTACTTGTTAAGTCCATGTGTCGTTTAGCGTTTTTAATTCATTACGTTGTGTTTTCTCCCACGAATATTCTTTCTACACTTAGGAAAGTGTTACGCACGTTTCACCCTTGTTATATATATTTTCATCTTGCCGTAATGGCATTTTTCTCATATGTCCGTTTATCCGTTTTCGTTAGTTCATGTACTAAGTCCATTAGTTAGCTTTTTCCACATTTTCTTCCAATATGCGTTCTATGGAAATTTTATTCATACTTCCAATTCCGAACGTATATTTCTTGGAAAAAAATACACTTTTGTACCTTTAGCCCAACTTGTTCAACTTGTAATCCAAAAATGTTTCCGATACTTTTATATTCCCATTTATATAGAAGTATCCATTTTTGTACAAGTTTTCCCAAGTCTTTACTAATATTTTATAAAACCTTATTTTTATAAAATCCTTATGTTAACTTATCCTCTTATTTTTATAAAACTTCTATTTTTATAAAAATACCTCTTTTAATTTATACATAAGTAAGTTTCTCATGTTTATCAAAACTACACTCGGAAAAACTATTATTTACGTTTTTGACACCGAACTTTCCGTTAATGCATTTTTGGACCAAAGTTTCTAAAATACATATTTTAGTCCCTCAACTTTCTAAGTTACAATATTAGTCCCTTAACTTATATTTGTTGCATTTTTCATCTCATCTTTCAAGGTTAGCATTTTCCTTCCAACTTAGTGGACTTTGAAGAATCATTTTCTTAATGCTTGATTATTTTTACTTCATTCCACTTCCAATAATCTTATAATCCATCCTAGATGCTATTAACATGTGTGTTTCATATTTTTATCCAAAATATCAACTTTTCACTCATCCAAGTGGGTAGACTTTGAACATGGAACTTTTTCACCTATGATCATCATCTAACCCATTTTAATATATTTTTGACATTAACTAGTCATCTTATGATGATTAAAATCATCTTTCATCATATTCAAGTCCTTTTCACAAATCACATTCCAATCATCATCCAACTCAAGTGTATGTTCATATTATTACATTTTCTCAAAATTTCACCTTTATTAATATTAATCCAAGATTTCTTCATGTTATTATTCTTACATTTTTATTCTTGTAAGACACATTATTTCAAAACCATATTTCCCATCAATGTACAACTTGCTCATAAAGACACTTAATATGAACATTAACAAACAAAACAAGGTTAAAACTTACTACTAGCTCAAGGCTAGGGAAGACAAGAACCTTGGATTGGATGGGGTTTTAGTGTGTTCTTCCAAAGGGTTAAGCTCCAAGCTCTTGAAACACACAATGGGGTTTTGAAGGATAATGATCTAGAGGTGATTTGGTAGTGTAAGAATTGAAAGAATAATGTTGATGTGGGGGTGATATGGTACGGCCAAGGGAAGGAAGAAGAAGAAGTTTTTCCTTTGTTGTTTCAAGTATGCTTGTGTATGTATCCTTATATGATCTTCTCCAAATCCATAAGATTATATGTATCTTGTATGGATTATGTAGGATCTAATGGAGATTATGTGGGATATGAAAAATCTTTGGGAGATTATATAAGAGGGTGTTTGGCCGAGATTTTAGAGAGAGAAGGAGGTGGATTAGTGGGTTTTTCTTAGCCAATGCACATCCATGCAAGCAAATGATTAGTATCTCCTAATGATTTCTTTTAGTTAACACAAGTTATCTCACCTTGGTGGGCCATAGGCCGGCCCCAAGGGGGTGTTTTTGTGGGGTCCACTTTGCTAAATAATACCCAATATTATTATGTTTAAGTTAATCTTGTTCGGGTGCCATCCGGGTATTTTTCGAGTTTTTATCGCGCGTCCTCCGGATATTAAAAATACTTTTAATATTCCTTAAATATAGTCCAGTTTAATTACTGATAAATTATTTTGGCTTTTGTCGGGTGAAATTACGTGTTACGCGCGTATCGGGTGCGGTACGCGTACTTTATTCGTTACTGGGAGATTTGTACAATAGGCTTTCACGTATGGCTTTGGGTTTCCAAAACTCATTATATTTTGTGAAATTATCATTTATTATATATTCCGGGTGTCCGGGGTTCGTTTCGCTTATTTAATTTTTACCGGGTAATCGCCAGTGTCCATACCGGATAGATTTGCTTGCGCATGATCCTATCATGTTTTGTAATTAAACTTATGCATTCCTATGCATTATTTGGGAATTGCTATCTTTCTAAGGCCTCAGTTAAATAATCAACACATAATTACGTTCAATTACGTTAATCGCGTTTAATTAATTAGTACGGAATTACCTTAATTTTGCCGGTTGTTACAAAATGTCTCTCTGATGCGTCCCTTTTTGTCTACAAAACAAATGGTAACACTTGCTACCTACTCGTCTACGTTGACGACATTGTCCTCACTGGAAACAATAATCCATTTATGGACATCTTTGTTCAAGCCCTAAGCAAAAAAAATTCGATCAAAGACTTAGGCCCTCTACATCACTTCCTAGGAATCGAAGTCATTCCAACTCCTCATGGTCTATTCCTCTCCCAACATATGCACATTCAGGACATCTTAACCACTTTCAAAATGGATGGTGCCAAAGAGTTCCCCATCCCCCTAAGTGTCTCTGGTCCGCTTATCCCCTCGGATGCCTCTCCACCCGTTGACCCAACTCCTTATGGAAAACTTGTTGGCACACTTCAATACCTGGCCTTCACCCGCCCTGATATCTCTTTCGCTGTCAACAAACTCTCCCAGTTTATGCACCACCCAAAATAGTCACACTGGCAAGCTCTCAAACGGGTTCTCCACTATTTGAAAGGAACATTGCACCATGGGTTATTGTTAACTAAACAGTCCTCACTTGATTTACATGCTTTCTCAGATTCTGATTGGGGAGGCATACATGACGGAGGAAGATCTACTACATGTTGTATATTATATCTTGGATCCAACATCATCTCCTGGCGTTCATCAAGACAAAAAACGGTATCACGCTCATCCACTGAAGCAGAATACAAAGCACTAGCAAACGTCGCAGCTGAAATCTCATGGGTTAAAAATCTTCTCCAAGAACTCGGTCTTCGCACGGCACGTACACCATCTCTTTTCTGTAACAACACCGGTGCCACCTACCTTTGTGCCAACCCGGTGTACCATTCTCGCATGAAACATGTGGCCCTCGACTACCACTTTGTTCGTGAGCAAGTCAATGCCGGTCACTTAAAGATCTTTCACATAAGCTCAAAGCATCAACTAGCTGATCTCCTCACCAAACCACTTCCACGATCACCGTTTCTTTCCTTTCGCTCCAAGATTGGCATATCTTATGGATCCTCCATCTTGCGGGGGCGTATTAACACAAATCAATAGTCAATAGTCAATCCCATATGATTAGCAAGTCAACAGTCAAAGAGCTATCTTTATGTCTTTGTAATTATTTAGTCATAGTCAATATTCTTAGTCAATAGTCCTCCTAGAATCAAGCCATTGTATTAATGTTGTAACCATTATATAATCTTCTGTGAATAATGAGAATAGCACATGTGATCCAATTCACTCTATTACCTATTACTCTATACATCCCTCCATCTTCTTTTCCAACCAACCCACCCATCACTACCACCACTACCACTACCACCACCTCCGCAACCACCCTCCATTTTCTTCTCCAACTAATGCCCAAAATACAGAAACAAAAATCCTACAAAACTTTACATTTTCTTGGTCTCATTATTATTATTCTCTATCTCCGATTATCACTGTAATCTCTCTCTCATCCCGACATCTCTCTCTCTCCTCTACCGGCCGTTATCGGCCATTGGAATAGTGTCCGTGGGGTGATCGATGTCGTTTGGTCGATCAAAAGAATGAAAATAAGTAGTAAGTGGAAGTCGAGTCGTCTCCACAGGGAATGGGTGGAAAGTTATAGTTTTTTTAACTACATTAACTATTGAACTAAGTAATTGCTTGATTTGATTAATTTAACTCCCAAAAGAATGACTTTGAATAAGATTTATAAACAATTATGAAAAACACATAACCTCCTTCGGATTTCTGTTTCAATGATTCACCCAAACTCGTTCAATTAGTAGGATACTACATAGACATGAACTTGTTTAACAATTATTAATTAAGTGATAATCAGATATAGGTTTTTAATAATAACTTATGCAATTTAGTTACCAGACCATATGTGCCAATTACCCACCCAATAATCAAACTGCTCACGATGCAAGAAAACCGAATGCGAATGATAAAAGATAAGAAATTGCAACACATAAGACTTGTTTAAATGAATTAAAATCACAAGTATCTTTCAAAACATGAAAAACGGTCCCAAATACTAAAAAGGAATCAAGTTTGAGTTTCACATAAACAAACTGTACACCCGAAGGTGATTACAAAGAGAATTAGCCGCTCATCTTCATCAGAGGATCTTTAATTGATGAATTAGATGATGATTGCATCAAATGATTGATTTGATTGAGGCTTTGGATGATGAAAAGTGTGTTTGGGAGCTCAAAAACGGCTAAGGTTCAAGGTCTATTCGTTTGGGGTTAAGGTTAACTTTTAAATATGGCAAAAATCCTTGAAATTTGCAAGTTTCCAGACACGAGACGCACGCATGTGCCCAGATCATATGTGAGGCACCTATGAGGGGCTCACATAAGACAACTTTTCCATCAGGCGCAAGCTTGTGCCATGTCTCAGCAGGGGGCACACGTGTGGGGCTCCCAATTCCTACTTTCTTGCCGTTCTTCTTGTTTTCATCATAAAATCTTCGTTATAACTCCGTTTTCGTCGATTCTTACGACCATGTCTTCGTATTTCAGAGCTCTATCATATCATCATTTAAAATCTTCAATTTAAATCCATTTGGTTTATCCAAAAATGCATCCAATCCACTCCTACTACCTACAATTCAAATTAAGCTCAAAGTACCATGTTTTATGATATAAATCATTTAAAAACACGTAATTAACTACATCTAAACATGGTAAAACACCCTCTCAGTCCCATCATGGGGTCATAATAGTCCCTGTGGCGACAGATGATGGGGTTTTGATGGCTTTTAGCAGCGTGGTGGTTGTGGTTTATGGGTGTAGTGGTTGTTCCCAAGGCCCGTCACGGCAGCAGGAGGGTCGTCAAGCTCACGAAGTATTGTGCTATGAACGACTACCGTGGGTCGTTTTTTGTGTTCCCGATAGATCTGATGGGGTTACTACTGGTGGCTTTGTCCGTTAGTGGGTCTCAGTTAGGAGTTGGTTTGGGTTGGGTAGGTGAAGACGGAGGTTTGGTGGCACTAGCTCAGGGTAGACGACAGGGCGGTTATTATGTACGGTGGTCAGAGGTGGTTGTGCTGTAGGTGGTGGTGGTGGTGGTGATGGGTTGGTTGGTTGGAGAAGATGATGTAGGAGGGTATATTAGTCATTAGTCATTTCACCAAAAAAAAAACAACAGAAAAACTAAAGAACGTCAGTTTCAGGGATATAATTGACACATGTTCTCGGTAAATAGGTTTTGATTCTTGGTTGTTCATGCTAATTGGAAACTAGTGGCACTCGACGCTTGGATTATCGTCTGACTATGTTATTTGACTTCTTATGTTCGACGACTGAAGTTGGTCACAATAGACGACGACTGTTCTACTAAACCTAACGGGCGATTGTAAAATCTTTGGCGGCGGCAGCGGAAGAGGCTGGAGGTGATTAGTAGTATTTCTCGTGTGATTCCAATCAAAAGTCTTCGGTGGCTAGGAAAGCTAAACTTCGAAACAGGTGGAAGACTTTAGCGATCAAGAGCCTAAGCTTTGATACTACTTGTCATGAAATAAACACAAAGCCAAAAGCAATAAACGACCTAAGATATAACATGGTTTGATCTAATCTGACCTATGTCTAAGCTGTAACTACGGTTATGTTTAACATTAGAGAAAAAATGGTTTTGCTCAATATATGAGTGGAAACCTTATGTGACATCTTGGAGATGCACCGGAGATGTTCTTTATGTTTCGTATTATAACTTAACATTTTTAGTTATCTTCCGAGTATCCTACTAGTTGCCATGAATGTGAAACCAGAATTTGAGCTTGTGAACTTACTATGCCCGTGATAGGAATATTTGATTTATACTCTTTGTCATGTATTTCCATCTCACGACTTATGAATTATATTAAGAGAACTTTGTTTAGACATTAAATTTGACATGACATATCTCATTGCATTTGTTTGCTATGACTTGAGCTTGTTATTCATTTCGACTATGATCGATGTCCGAACAAGCCTCTTGCGGGCCGGGAGGTTTTATAGGAGCGTCATCAATGCATTGATGGTATGACATATTTCATGGTAGCTTGATTAGCTAGGCTACTAGATATTACTATTTATTATGTCATATGAAATGTCGTGCGTTGTATTTAACATCCCAACTCACACTTGGTCTATAATTTGGGTCAACGGATATAATTTGGGTCTATATTATGCACAAATGAGTATTTCCTTATGACATGTTAATTGTTAAGTTTTCTTAATCTTTGCTATGTCCTACATGTTAATTCTATCATTTTCACATAACTTATTAAAATTGTTGCTTGGAAGCATTGGAGACCCGTGACAAAAGCAAACAAATTTAGAAGGTCCACGCGTCACATTTTCCAACGAAAACATAGAATATCACATGCATCAAGATGATTCACGGGTTCAACTAACAAAACTACCACATATATACCACACATACACACAAACTGACGAAGCTTGGTTTTTGAATCGGTGGGGGCTGAACTCAAATTTTTTTTATCGGTAATGGCCGGAAGATCAAATCGATGGGGACTGGACTCAACCCAGACTCAATTTACCTACGAAAATCTCAAAATTCCATAACTGCGCAAAAAAAATCGGTGGGATCGGGGCCCCCTCGGGCCCGAAAGAAACTTCGCAACTGCATACACATACACATACACATACACATACACATACACATATACAGGGTTGGGATCCGTTGAGAACTCGATGAGTTGCGAAAACTCGCGAGAACTCGACATAAAATTCGAATTTTTTTTTTGCACACTGCTGTAAAAACACGTAAATTCCACTGTAAAAAAATTAAAAAATACATGAATTTTCGCTGAATTACACTAATGTAAAGGATTTTTACCCCATGTAAGTATATTAATATTTTATTGTTGTTTAATTTTGGACCACGTATTCATTTTTTACTAAAATAAGTGTGTGGTTGTAAAGTGAGTTCATATGGTTCTCATAACTCAAATAAGTTCTCAAATGATCTAAATCCTACATATACATATACATATTTATAATCATATAGATAACATTAAGCTACCAAACTTTATATAACATTAGTAGTTCATAATAGAGTTATATAATACATTAATACAGTTATATTATAATCGTCTTGTCTCTTTCTCCTTCTCTCATATTAAAACCAAAGTTCGTATGTACATACTTACTACATACAATTGTGTATGTATGTATGTAACATTATTAGCAGAATGAAGCCCACGCCACACATGGTTTTTCATGAATGTTAGGCTGGTAACCTTCGATCAATGGCAGTCACATCTTGGTGAATGTCACAATCTCCTATGCAACAACATATATACTCCTCTAAACTGCCTCCCCTATCACTGCATCCTTCTATTCCATTCCTACCAATAATGACACCATCTTCTCTACTCTTCTCCATTCTCCTCCTAACTTCCCTAACTATTTCCTTCTCAACACCAAACCTTCCCTACAACAAAAAACCCGACAATGATACCATCTACAAAACATCTAAACAACTTTGTATTGGTTGCACATATGAGTCATTACAATTCTTATTTGCCCAAAACTTGGTTCGGGCAGCCAAGTGGGAAATCCCATTAGGTTGGGATTTCCAACTACAAAGATACGCCCAATGGTGGGCGAGTCAAAGGAAAGGAGATTGTCAACTGATGCACTCCTTTCCTGAGGACGATTTTAAGTTAGGAGAGAATATATATTGGGGAAGCGGGTCATCATGGACTCCGGTGGATGCTGTGAATACGTGGGCTGGAGAAGAGAGATACTATAGATATGGTACTAATATGTGTGCATCGGGCCAACAATGTGGTCATTACACACAAATTGTGTGGAAAACAACTCGTCGCGTTGGGTGTGCTAGAGTGGTTTGTGATACTGGTGATGTGTTTATGACTTGCAACTATGATCCCGTTGGAAATGTTATAGGGGAACGGCCATACTAATTAATCAACAGTCGTGACATAAATTTTTGCCAATTTAGTCGTTGGGAGAGATTGTGTCACGTTGTATTATTATTATTATTATTATTATTATTATTATTATTATTATTATTATTATAATTATAATACAATATATGTAAAAATCATAGTATTACGTAGTTAAATGGATGTAAGTACGAATGAAATAATCATTATCGGATTTATAATGTGTTGTATCAGTTTTATTTGATGGTTTATTTGAAGGAATGTGTTAACTTGATTAATTTCATTGATGTGATAACCTTATACAATACAAAGGAATATCTTCACTAATTATGGAGAGATAATTACAATCAATTACATTTAAAATTTACTATATATAACACATGTTATTACACCCCCGCAGTTGAAACGTCAGGAGGACCGATGTTGAGACTGGCACGAAAATCATCAAAGAGTACTCGAGGTAGGCCCTTCGTGAAGATGTCCGCAATCTGGTGACGAGAAGGAACATGTAAAACCCGAATATATCCTCGCTGCACTTGTTCGCGAACAAAATGGATGTCGAGCTCAATGTGTTTAGTGCGTTGGTGTTGAACCGGGTTGCCCGAGAGATAAACAGCACTAACATTGTCACAGTAGACTAAGGTAGCTCGAGATAGGGGGTGATGAAGTTCAAGGAGAAGATTGCGCAACCAACAGATGTCAGCCACAACGTTTGCCACGCCTCGGTATTCAGCTTCGGCACTGGACCGAGAGAACGTCGACTGGCGTTTAGAAGACCAGGAGATAAGATTGTCTCCTAAATATACGCAATACCCTGAAGTGGAGCGACGTGTGTCTGGGCAGCCAGCCCAATCAGCGTCAGTGTAGGCCCGAAAAGAAAGATTTGAAGCGGGACCCAGATGAAGGCCGTGGTCCATAGTACCCTGAAGATAGCGTATGATACGCTTCAAGGCGTTCCAGTGGTCAAGACGAGGAGCATGCATGTGCATGCAGATTTGCTGCACAGCATAAGAGATGTCGGGCCTGGTGAAAGTAAGATACTGGAGAGCACCAGCAAGGCTGCGATATGTAGCAGGATCATCATGTAGGGGACCTGTATCAGCAGAAAGTTTGGACTGCGTGTCAACCGGTGTTGCAACAGGGTTGCACGAGTCCATTGAAGCTCGATGAATGATGTCTTTTACATACGCCTGTTGTGACAAAAACATAGTGTCACCATCCCTGGTCACCTGAATACCCAAAAAATAGGAAAGAGAACCCAAGTCTTTCATCGCGAATTCACAAGACAAGTCGTGTAACAGTCGTGTCTTAAGAGTATCGTTGGACGTGGTGAGAATTATATCGTCCACATAAATAAGGAGGTAAGCAATGTCAGTCCCATGATGATAAATAAACAATGAATTATCAGACTTGCTTTGGCAAAACCCCTGTAAAGTAACAAAATTTGTGAATCGCTGGTACCACGCCCGGGGTGCCTGTTTTAACCCATACAGAGATTTCCGAAGACGACAGACATGATCTGGAAAGTCCCGGTGCCGGAATCCCATAGGCTAATGCATGTACATTGTTTCTTCCAAGTTTCCATGAAGAAAGGCATTAGTAACATCCAATTGATTAATTGACCAGGACTTGGAAAGAGCCAAGGAAAGAACCAATCGTATGGTGGACGGTTCGACAACTGGGCTAAAAGTTTCACCACAGTCGATTCCCGCCTGCTGTTTACGACCATCACACACCAGTCGTGCTTTATAACGCTCCAAAGTGCCGTCTGACCTGAAATTATGTTTAAATAACCACAAACTACGAATAATATTCATGTCCGGGGTCCTAGGTACAAGATCCCAGGTCTTGTTTTTAATAAGTGCACTAAATTCGTTGGACATGGCATTAAACCATTCAGGAGAGGACAAGGCAACCTGAGGGTTTTTGGGGATGGGGACGATGGTGGTAGTATGTAGGTTCAAGGGATGTTTCGGCTTCACGATGCCACTCATGGATCGTGTGTGGGGTCGTGTAGGGAGTGGAGGTGGGTTGTCAACGGGTGGTGTGGCTGAGGTGGGTGGGACATGGGCGGTATTTTGGTTTGGAAGTTGAACCGTGGAGGTGGACGGGGGATGGGCCGGTGTGGTGGTGGGAGGCGGGTTGAGAGAGGGGTGGAGGATTGGGCCGGTTGTGGATTAAGAGGCGGAGATGGGCCAGTTTGGTTCATTGGGCCAGGCTGGTTGGGATTTGGGCTCAGAGTATGAGCGATGGGTGAAGGTGGGACGGGATTTTGAGAAACGGGATTTTGAGAAGTGGACACAGGTGGGTCATTTGAAGTCATAGGTGGGGGTGATGGGGTTGTGTGAGTTGTGTAGGTGTTCCCACACAAGTGGATGGATGGTGGGGTTTAGAAATTCATATGAGGGTGGTTTGGTGGGAGATTGTATAGTATAGGGAAAAACTGTTTCTTCAAAGTGTACGTGTCGAGAGATGGTGATTTGGTGTGTGGTGAGGTCAAGGCACTTGTACCCACGATGGTTTGCGGGGTAGCCAAGGAAGACACAAGGGTGGGAACGATAGTTGAGTTTGTGAATAGTGGTGGATGGGTGTTAAGGATAACAAAGGCATCCAAAGACACGAAGATGGTCGTATTCAGGGATGCAATTATAAAGGAGAGATGTGGGGGATTTAAAGTTGAGGAGTTTGCTAGGCAGGATATTTAGTAGATAGGTGGCGGTTTCAAGGGCATGGTGCCACATATTAGGGGGTAAAGAGGCTTGGGAAAGAAGGGTGCGGATCATGTTATTGATGGTGCGGATTTTGCGTTCCGCTTTGCCATTTTGGGACGAGGTATAAGGACAAGAAAAGCGAAATTGCATGCCGTTGTGATGACAAAATTGATAAAAATTGTGATTGGCATATTCTTTCCCATTATCCCATTGAAATTGTTTGATTTTGCAATTAAATTGGGTGTTAATGAGATTGTGAAGAGTGGTAAAGGTGTTGAAAACTTGTGATTTATTGGAAAGAGGGAAAGTCCACAAAAAATTGGTAAAATCATCAACAAACAAGAGATAATATTTGTGGCCACCTGTACTAAGTACAGGGGAGGTCCATAAATCACTATGAATAATGTCAAAAGCAGAATGAGTAACATTGATAGAATCATAAAAGGGCAATCTAACACTTTTACCAAAAACACAAGGTTCACAATGAGTTTTATTAAATTTGCCATAATCAATAAAGGAAGATAATTTCAAAGACTGTAATAAAGGAGTGCCAGGGTGACCCAATCTTTGATGCCAGCGATCTTGAGAGACAGCAACGAGAGTGGTTGGTTGGGAGAACTTGAGTGGGAGAGGTTCAGTCAATGGGTACAGATTGCCTGTGCTATTGCATCGTAGGATAGGAGCCCGAGTTTTGAGATCCTTCACAAGAAAGCCAAAAGGGTCAAATTCAATAGACACTAAATTATCCGTGGTAAGGCGACGGACAGATATAAGGTTTTTGATGATATTTGGGGCAAACAGGACATTGTTAAGTTTAAGGGGTGGGTAAGGTGGTGGTAGGACTTGGTTGCCTTGGGCCAATACAGGGATGGTCATGCCATTACCAACTACAATAAATTTATTAGTGCATTTATTAAAAGTAGACGGAGAGTATATACCTTGGGCATTGGCGGAATGAGATGAGGCACCGGTGTCCATCACACCATTATCCGACGGGTTGAGAACAAGTGAGTAAAGTGCTTGTTCAATGTCAGTCGGAGAATAAGCAGCAAAGTTGACTTGATCCGGGCGAGAGCCAAGAATACCTTGAGAATTATTTGTGTTGGGCCTAGATGGATAAGGGCAAGGGGGTTGAGATTGGGCCGCACGGTTCTGCTGATTTAGCTGTTGGGCCTGTTGTAACACCGTGGCCCACTGGGCTGTAGTCCAATAATTTGGAAAAACAATATAGGGATGGGAGGTGTTATTGGGCTAGGCATTAAAGGGTCTGTTGCGATTGTTATTGTTGTTGGGCCTTGTGTTTCGGCGGCCGCGATTGGGTCTGGTGCGATTGGATGTGGTGGGTTGGGAAGGGTTGTTAGAGATGGTTGATGTGTTGGTGTGTAGGGCTGTAGCAGCCAAGTTCGAGGCCCGAGTGGCGTGATGTTTTTTCTTAGTTTCTTCTTGGTTTAACCGAGACCAAACATCACGAAAATCGGGTAGTGGGTTTTGGTTTTGAAGCACCGTAGAGATGCTGTCATATGCTTCGGTGAGGCCCGAAAGAACCTTAAGGACAAGCATGCGGTTGTCAACGGTGAGCCTACGCTCGCAAGTTGATCAGCCAAGTGTTTGGCTTGTTGACAATATTCATCCATAGAAGAAAAATTCTCAAGGTATAGATTTGCAAACTCCTAACCAAGAAAAATAGCCCGAGTGTTTAGATTATCACTAAACTCGCTCTCAATGGCATTCCAAGCTTCGTATGCGTCTGACCGGGTTGAAGAATTATGTGTAGAAGAGGCTGAGAAATAGTGGCGTAAATCCACTGTAAGACGATGGCGTCTAGGCGTGACCAAAGAGACTCATCAGCAATCACCGCCGCCTCTGCCGTGGCGGCAGAAACGGGGTCGGATGATGCAGGGGAGGGGTCACGGGTGTCCTAGGGGCAAGATGGTGCTGCACCTCATAAGCTTGACAATGGACCTTGAATAAGGTTTCCATGTCATGAAGTGGGTTGAATCTTTCTCTAGAATTATAGGGATGTGAGACTTGATGTTGGTAACGGTGAGTGCGGGATGGAGGGTTTTGGAATCCATTAGAAAGAAGGATAGGGGAGATACGGAAAGGGGCAGAAGATGTGCACGTGAAGATGATACAGAAAGAGGCTGAAGGCTGTTGCACGTGAAGAAGATGTGCGACAGACCGGTGAAAGGAGGTGCCGGGCGGCGGAAGGGTGGGTTAAGAAATGTTGCAAAACCACGAACAGATTGGTGGAACAAACAAAGTTGCAAACTTGGTTGGGGGACAAGTGTCAAGAAGTTATTGGGGATAATATTATTATCATTTTTCTTTTTTACTTCAACCTAATTAGTTATAAATAAAACTTGTGTTTATTTAATAACATCTACTAATTAACAATTATAAAAAATATAAAAATACAGTGTTGATCAGTTTTTTTTATGAACATGGCGGTATAAATTTTATTAAAAACAGAGTTCGTTTAAAAAAATGTATTTTTTAATATAAAATAATATTAACAATAATTCATATTTTTCCCATTATCTAAAAAGTCTAACATTATCTAAAAAGTCGAACACTTGGCGGTTTTTTATTGGTTCGAAAGATTTTCTGAATCAAGTTTATTATCTAAAAAATCTAACATTATCTGTTTAATATATATATATTTAAAAAGTTCATTATTTTCTCTATAAATATAGTATCATATTAACATAGTTTTATATCAAATACCATTATCTCTTCTTTTTTTTTCTTTCATAATTTCTACCATGGATCCTTCGAATCCAAATCTTTGTATGAACCTTGGAGATTCTGAAGATTATCTCAATACTCAATACTATCAAAACTCTCATGTTTTTCCAAATGCAAGTCAAGTTCTTATCACTGATGAAAACCTTCAACCTCACAAACTTATGAAAATCAATCACAAGGAGCTAGTAAATGGGATGTTGCTGAAGATGTCGCGTTAATGTCAGCATGGTGTATAATGGGGAAAATTATGATTGCATGTATTATCATGCATAATATGATCGTTGAGGATGAACGACAAACATATCTTAACTATTATGATCCATCCGAATTTCTAGATGACAGGCCTCAAAATCGGCAACAAAGAAGCTCTAGTCAGGATGATGAACAACCTTTTCAATACTCTACTCAACGAATTGGAAGCTTATCTAGTTATATGACCAATAGGGAACAACTTCGCAATAGAGAAGCTCATATCGCATTAAAAACGATTTGATTGATCACATATGGCAAAAGTTTGGTGATGATGAATAATTATGTAGTTTGTATTATTTTTAAGCTTAATGTTGTATTTCATGCTATGAGTGTAATTTGGTTTATCTATTTAATTAAGTATGTTTGATGAATATAAATATATTTTTTTTCTTTTTTTCTTTTTAATATTTTTAAATTAAATAACTTAATTTTTTAAACATAAACTAACTATTTTTTATATTTATAATATGTATTAATAAATAACCAAAAATATAAATCACATTTATTTATTTTATAAAATATTGTGAAGGTTGGGTTGTTAATGAGAGTGAAAAATTGGGTTTGGTTGGGTTGTATAGGTGGAAGAGAGAGAAATTAGTTTTTTATTAAAAATTTGGATTGGGTTGGTTGTGAATGGGGATGGTCTAAGCTAGCTAGAAGGCACAAAAACAACTATTTATATATTCCCACAATAATTATTAAATTTACAAAGTTTCTGTAAACGCCAAAGTTACTATGAAATATTTAAATGTATATTAAATATATTACACATTAATATAATTGCAACATGTACACCCCATCAATTTGACACTGCTGGCTGTTAGTTGCTAGAAAAAGGACGGCATATAACAAATACTAGGTTAGAGCCTTGTGGGGACCCACGGTGCAAACTAAAGTAAATTAAAAATAATATTAAACTAAGAGTTGTATTATTCAAGTTGAGTGCCCGTAAAACCAATCAATATATCCAACCTAATATTAACATGCAATTCCAAAACAAACAATCAACTACCATGAAAAAAAAATAATAATGTTAATGTAGTAAATTAAATATTAAAACAAAAGTATTCAAATAAAACTTGTATTATTGAAGTTGTATGTACATAAGTTCAAAGATGATAAGTAAAAAAATGCATCAAATTTTTTTACCTTATTCATAAAGCTTGAAATACTTCTTTGTACACGACGTTGGATGTTTTGTTCGTCAGTTCACCATCTTCATCCAGTATAACTATCTTCAGTCCATCTCGACTTCTGACCCTTGATAGTGCAACATACAACTGGCCGTGCGAAAAAACTGGATCCTTCAAATACAACCCAACTCTCGATAACGATTGTCCTTTCATTGCGAAAGAAACAGCAAGTGGAAACTGTCTTCTGTTAAATTTAAAAGGAATTTTCTTATCCGAAGGGGATAAAGTAATTCTTGGAATAAACGTTCGCATTCCAATGTTGCTTCCTGAAATGATTTTGGCTTCAATTACACGTTTTCTCATTTTCACAACTTGTAACCTTGTCCCATTACACAGACCGCTTTTCTGATCAATGTTTCTTAGTAACATTACAGGAACACCAACTTTCAAAACCAGACGATGGTTTGGTATTCCAAAAAACTTAAGACCATTCAGCACATCGGGAGAAACTAATCTTTCATCAACATGTTCATTTACATCTTCGGACTGACAAACACTGTCTGAACTAAGATACTCAACTTCGTCACCTGGAAACATAGAAAGTAATCTATCATTAATTTCTTGGACAACTTCATTCAACGGTGCCAATATAGCTCGATCTTGAAAATAATCCGGGATGTTGATGTTATCCACAAGTGACGAATACACAAAGGGTATCAAATCAGAGACAGGATCCGAAGATTGAGAAATAAGTAAGTCATCAGGTATCTCAATAACATCCTGATCATCACTTATTGTATCCACCTTTCCTTCTCCTATATCCAGAAGCCAAGATGCAAAGTTTTTAGTTTCCTCGATATCAGACTTGGAGGTTCTAGAAAGCAACCTCATATTTTTCGTTAACTCTAAAACAACGCATCTGTGCCAAATGTATGATGAACTTAAAGAGGCATTAACAATGTCATGCCTAGTTCCATTTGGTACAACTGGTAGAATTTGTCTAAAGTCACCCCCAAACACAACAACCTTTCCACCAAATAACAAATCAGACGAGTCATCAGGATGAACAGCAAATACATCTTTTAAGCTTCGATCTAGTGCTTCAAAGGCATGTTTATGAGTCATGGGTGCTTCATCCCAGATAATCAAATTGTTTTTTTTAAGCAGTTGTGCAACATCACCGTTAGGTGGTATGTAACACATAGAATCTTCAGTTATGTTTATAGGAATACGAAACCTGGAATGTGCTGTCCTACCACCTGCCAATAGCAAAGATGCAATACCACTCGAAGCAACATTCAAAACAATCTTTCGTTTACATCTTATGGATGAAGCTAGTGTCTTCCACAGGAACGTTTTACCAGTACCACCGTAACCATAAACAAAAAAAAAACTCCTCCTTTCTTCTCATCGACAGCTTTCATTACACAGTTATAAATATTTTTCTGTTCATCTGTTAAAGAAGCGAACTGAGTATCAAATTCTTCAACCAAACTGTTTGTGTCATATCCCAACTCCTCACAAATAAGACGATTGTCTAATGACGATAGAAACTCATTCTCGGGATATAACATGCCTACGAAATGTCGTAGACTGGAACTATTACGCAATAAGAACTTCTCGATATCAAGTAAAGCTAAATTCTTAATTTCGTCGTCTGAAAGGATCAAATCTGGGAAAAAAATATGTTAGAATGAAATATATAGAATAAAATTAACATATAAAATGAATAAGTGAATATGTGGAACCATTAAAAATAGTATAATTTACATTCCTAATAATTATGAATCATTACAATTTAGTATATGTCCACAAAATTGTAGAAAATCTATGTTAAAGTAATAATATATTAAAAAAAAGTTAAAAACCTGGACAGTTTGAATCTATTCTTCTCTTGCGTAAAATGTCATCAGACAAATAATTCCATGTTTCCTCCCACACAATGTTAGGTCTTGACAAACTGTTGGACGCTAAAAGAGTTGCAAATAAGTTCCTTAGATAAGGGCCAGAACCTGCAAAAGCCGCTTCCTTTATTGCTTTAACCTTATTTAAAAGAATTCTCAAAAAATAAGCTTCACCAACAGAAGCAGGAACTGAATAAATCCGACCAATTGACTTTATTCTTTGCCTAGGCTCCCATTTTCTTTCTTGTGCTTTCCAAACATATTGTGAAGGGAATTGGATGTAAGTTAGTTGCCTTGCATTGGCATCATTTTTGTTGCGTTCCATCCAACCCAAAAACATAGATGTAGCACAAGAGGGTTTATTGAGAACGTCGTCAATGTCCTGCGTAGCATCGAAAACAATTCTTTGTTCACCGGGTAGATGAAAAGGTAGTCTCATTACAGGAGGTGTCCTGTAATGAATATCATATGAGAATATTCTCCATGAAGCCTCACAAGCAGAAATATAACGACAATCATAAAATCCTTTGACTTCATCAACCACTATGTCTTCACCCGGTACTTTCTTGCTTTCCACAAAATTAACAGTAACTCTATCTAGACCCTTGTTAATGTATTTAAATAAATACTTAATGGATCCAGCTTGGTTACACCATTCAACGTTGATATGTGCCTGGTATCTTTTAAGAAGAGTCTTGTTATACGGAACGACATATCTGTTATCTAACTGCTCACCCGACTTTTCTACAAACGAACCATTATCTCTTCATCTATACAATGCATAACCATCATTATCGATAGAGGTTTCATGCTGAAAATTCTTTGGGAAGTTTTTTGAACATTTGTCATTGACCATACACGGACAACGCATGTTCAAAGGTCCACAAGGACCGTGAATCATAAACTCACGTACAAGTTCATACAATTCTGGCTCCTCATCTTTATTTGGTATCTCAGCTGAAATGAAGTTGTCAATATGGTCAACTGTTGGAAGCTTATAACCAGCGGCCATGAACAAACAGATGTGTGCATGCGGTAATCCACGTTTTTGAAACTCAACCGTGTATACAACTGCAAAGTATTGGTAGCAAACAAAATAAAATAAGTTATAAAGGTTAAAAAAATAAATAAATAATGTTCTAATAAAATAAACTTAATGTATTCGTACCAGCTTCAACAGTTCCAAATAAGTGTTTATCTTTCAGGTCTTTAATTATCGAATCAAGTTTTATTTTAAACAACCTGCATAAAATGTTTGGCCTATCTTCTGGTCTAAGATTGGTATCTTGAAGATATCTTCTCATCTCTGGCCATTTAGGATTACAAGTAATTGTAATAAAATAGTCAGGGTATCCGTACCACTTGCATATTTCCATTACGTCTAGATAATTTTGCATCATATATCTAGCGCCACCTGTAAAAGAAGATGGAATAATAACTCGTTGACCCATGCTTGATGTCTCTGTTTGTCCTTCTTCTCTTTGTTTGCTTAGGACATTATACTTCTCACTCCTAATAAGGGTTTGCTTACCCTTAATGAAATTCAATCTTTCCATTTCAATCATTGTATATGAATCAACTAAAAATTGCTGTAAAAGTCTCCTTGCATTAAGAATTAGGGAGAATTCATTACTCCTATCTTGAATCCTATAAGCAAAAAACTCCCTCATTGTTGTACTTTCATGTTTTTTGTTTTTTGTATTTGAAGATGAGCTCCCATCTGGTAAGATAACATTTTTTTGATGGTCATTTTTTTTTTGTTTTTTGAATTTGAAGATGAGCTTTCATTTGGTAAGGGAACATTGCTGTGAAGGATGTCAATTCTATATCCATCATCACCATAAGGAAGCAACAATGGATACTGAAGAGCAAGATACGACGGATGTAACTCACTAACTCTTTTTAGCTTTCCGTCAATGGTCTGCACGATAATATCACGTTTATCTGTTTCTTCATTGAGGTCACCAATTATCAATGCAGCAACTTCAGAAACTGTGGGCAGGTTGTATGTTCTACCATCTTCTTTCCTCATTCCGTTTAATCGAAGCTTGACTTGTGCATCAGGATTCTTCTGAAAGCAATCTCTCGCCATTCTATAAGATTTCACCAAGGAGTTTTTGTCATCCAACATTTTTTTCAATTCTTTTACAATTTGAAACTCAAGCGCCTTTTCTGATGAGTGATCCTCGTCTGCATCACTATAAATAAGATGAATGTATTAGATTGAAAAGCATTTAGGTATGTATACCGTTCGAAACAAAAGACATTAAGAAAAAAAAACATACCCAACGACATTGATTCTATTCGAAACTTCATTTTCAGTATCATAGATGTATAGCTGAGAGAATACTGGATTTTGTCCATGTGATGGTAAAAGATTTCCCAAAGCATGGTAGTTTTCACCACTTATACGATAGATGAAAAGAGCATTACGATGATTTATAGACTTATCAATTTTTCCACCCATGGAAGTAAATGCAAACATAGAGTTGAACCGTCTTATGTTCTTTAAAAAGAATTTGCTTTTAGAATCAACACCATTAAAATACTCTTTATAACTGTCCGGTGCCTCCTTAAAAGTAGAAAGCAAAACTTTTCCATAACCACAACATAGAGAGAAATTTTTTTTAGCACCACTTCTTTTATGCCCTCTTGTAGATTCACAACTCCACAATCTTGCATTGCAATCCTCACAAGTCACATTTTGATCCCCATGGTCCAAGTAATCTAAAAATAGATATTGAAAATTTATATATATAAGATAATTTTAATGTAATTTAGAATTACAATTGAATATATTTTATAGTAATTACCGAATAAAGAGTACCTGGAGATATGCCTTTTATTACAATGTTTGAAGTTACTCCATGCAGATTTTCTAAGCATTCTTCCAAGTTGGCCATCGGTATGGGAGTAATACTCGGGCGTTTTCGTTTTAAATTAGATGTTGACCGCGTATTGCGTACATTGGTATTTCGATTTGCTTGTTGTTGGGTAACATTAGAAAGCGGAGACCTAACACCTGAAGATCCTGACAAAGTAAAATAATATAAGTTTGATAACTGTTCATGTATTATAATATACTTTGTAAAAGTAAGTAATCTCTACACATACCAACAATGTCAACTGGGTGTGATTGTGTGTTAGGTGTTATAGTTAGTTTTCCTTTATTACTCCGCTTAGAATCCAAGATATGCTTTCTTTCTTTTCGCTTTTGTTTATAAAATTCTGATAAATTGCTATGTTGAGATTCGTGACAGACTGTTCAAAAATGAAATAAATAAATGTCATGCTTTGAAAATAACATAACTACAAAACGGGACAATACAATACGATTATAATAACAAAAATACATAAGTGAACAAATGATGACATAAAAAAAAGATAAATAATACCAATAGAGATGTTTGACAAAGGCGTTATCTGCGTGTTAACTATAAAATAAAAAGAAATAATTACAAAAAAAAATTGAAATGAGTAAGCAAAAACACATTTGGGCAATGTATAAAAGAAAATTTACCTTCAATTGTTACACGATTATTTGTTTTTGTGGATGCAAAATTTGTTTTTTTTTCGCTTTGTGCAATCGGCACGGTCATTAGAGATGTCTGACAAAGGCGTTCTCTGCGTGTTAACTAAAAAAATAAAGACAACTAAGTAAAAAAACAACGGATTGTAGAAGAAAATTTTACCTTGAATTGTTACTAACGAAGGTGTGAAAGCGTTTGGAGAGCCTTCTACATTTTCAACATTAGAAGCTGAAGAACCGACATTGGAACTTATGCTATCCAAATATGCATTCATCCGTTTACGTCTCTTAGAGACATTAAGACTCACTGAACAATAGAGTATACTTATACGTATTATTTTGTAATTGAAATTTAAGAATTAAATTTATAAGATCAAACATAACAAATTACGTACCATTTGATATGTCGGACAACGGTGTTGCAGTATTGATATCTCCAACATAGTATTAGTAATTTGAGATCGAGATTGATGAAATTTTGACGCAAGTCTTGACTCGCTTAATTGATCATGTCATGCCACCCTTCACTGTGGATATATTCGATGGATTGACACGAGATGATCGAAAGTGTATGTATTACTTTAGACGAAGATTATCAAATTGTAGAAGTTCATACAGACTAATCGAGAGTGTTTCCTACGACAATAGCAAAAGTTATCGAGATACTCATTTAGTAATTTCCTACGACAATAGCAAAAGTTATCGAGAGTGTTTGGTATTATAATACATATGATGTTATGCTATTTCATGAGTATTTATATTACAATAACTAATTACAGATGGAATATTATAGGTATAATATTACTAAATGTGAGTATAAAACTTGGATATCGAATTACCTTGATCAAACTCGAATGCTTGATAACAGACAGAATAACAATGGTGGATTTATTGTGTTTAGAGCTATTTGTCTTTTAAAGACATTCTGTCTGATATCATATCTATAAATAGGTTAGAAAAATCAATTCTATTTATTCAAAATGTCTTAATAATAATTATAATGGCATAATCAATGGTAATTGAAGGCATGAGTAAATGTCAACTATAATTAGGCAATATTAATAAATTAATAATAATAATTATAATGGCATAATCAATGGTAATTGAAGGCATGAGTCAATGTCAACTATAATTAGTCAATATTAATAATTAATAATTTAATAATAATAATTATAATGGCATAATCAATGGTAATTGAAGGCATGAGTAAATGTCAACAAAGTAAGGTCTGAAACATTCATACAATTATGTAGGCATGAGTAAATATTAATAATTAATAATAATAATTATAATGGCATAATCAATGGTAATTGAAGGCATGAGTCAATGTCAACTATAGTTAGTCGTGTGTAAGTATATTCTATAGAGGTTATAGGAGCAAACACATCTATAAACATAAATGTGAAATACAAAAAAAAAAATCTACTTTTCATTTTCATTGGTTAGCCAAGGACGATGAAGAGTATATATGTATATTCTTTTTATTCTATGTGTATATTTAATATTATTATTAATAATCTCATTAGTGTTATTAGTCAATATTAATAATTAATAATAATAATTATAATGAAATTTAATCAATGGTAATTGAAGGCATGAGTAAATGTCAACTATAATTAGTCAATATTAATAATTAATAATAACAATTATAATGGCATAATCAATGGTAATTGAAGGCATGAGTCAATGTCAACTATAACTAGTCAATATTAATAATTAATAATAATAATTATAATGGCATAATCAATGGTAATTGAAGGCATGAGGCAACTATAATTAGCCAATATTAATAATTAATAATAATAATTATAATGGCATAATCAATGGTAATTGAAGGCATGAGTAAATGTCAACAAAGTAAGGTCTGAAACATTCATACAATTATGTAGGCATGCGTAAATATTAATAATTAAGAATAATAATTATAATGGCATAATCAATGGTAATTGAAGGCATGAGTCAATGTCAACTATAATTAGTCAATATTAATAATTAATAATAATAATTATAATGGCATAATCAATGGTAATTGAAGGCATGAGTAAATGTCAACAATGTAAGGTCTGAAACATTCATACAATTATGTAGATATGAATCCGTTATTGTTAATACTTGGCAAGGTTTTTAGTTGACATTTACTATTGGACTACATAAGTGTTATTGAAGAAATGTCATGAATGTTTATAATTAGTCAATATTAATAATTAATAATAATAATTATAATGGCATAATCAATGGTAATTGAAGGCATGAGTAATGTAGCGACATATTTGAAGGATTTGATAAAGGAAAATTACGAATATGCTGTAAGTTTCTATTAATAATTACAATGACTTAAAATCAGATACTAATTTGATAAAATTAGATTACAGATTTTTCGTTTATTTATTAACGAAATAGAATTACTGATTGATTTATTTAATGTCATTAATTAGATGACAATCAATCATTAACAACATTTTCGTAATTGACTTCTGTTGAAGATCTTTGCATTTTTGTGGAGTAGCAGTTTTGGGATCAAAAACTTTCCCATCCGCCAAAACCAGACCCTGTTTCATCCGACCCATCTTTCTCGAATGTAAAACTTGCTTTGAGGTAACGGGCACCCGAATACACTGGTATTCTTCTAAACCCACACATAAGTTTTCGACCCCAGATTTCATCAGACATTGACCAAGAACCGCTGCATCCAAAATGGACATGTTTGTACTCCTCAAACCATGTGGCGTTGTTGGGTGAGCCGCGTCTCCAATAAGCACCACACGGTCCCAAACAATCCGGTGCAGAGGATCACAATCATATATGACATTCAAAAATGGCTCTTTGGTCTCTTTTATTACTCTTACAAGTTCAGGAACCCATGTTTTCTCTGCTTCCTCTTGCATCTTCTTGATCATATCGTTGCTTACTTTCATAGTTACCGAACTCCCCTAAAAAATTCAATAATTAGGCGGGGAGGTTAATACTTATAATTTCATAAACATTAAAAAACGTTAGGATTCTAAGTTAAAAAGATGATCAATCACCTTGAGTTGTGGCTCGGGTTGATTGACATACCATATCCAGTTGATCTTCTTGTTCAAAAGCTCATAAAAAACAGCATGCGTTCCACTACCTAAATCGAAGTACAGGCACTTGCCGAGATCTTGATAAACCTTTCGCAATCCTGCATAAATCTCCGAGTTTACATCACCAGAAAGATCCAACACCCCTCTCCAAGCACAGTACCCTGAGTACCTACAAATCATTCTCAACATTAGATTAACAAATCGACTAATAGAATAAAACAAAAAAACACATATTAAAGGTTCTTCAAACCTTAATTTAAGGTCAGGGAGGAAAACTTGTCGAATCGAAGACAAACAACCGTTTATAAAGGAAGATTAAAGAATGAATAAAAAAATTATCATGTGTGAACAGAATCCGGATTGGGATTGTTTAAGCAATTCACGTAATCGTTGACCTCTTGCTAATTGATTCTGAGTAGCTTTATCGAGATCAGAAGCAAATTGTGCAAAAGCTTCTAATTCTGCGAATTGTGCCAGCTCCAGTTTTAATTTACGGCTACTTGTTTCATAGCTTTAATTTGAGCTGCAGACCCCACTCTGGAAACAGAGATACCCACATTAATAGCGGGTCGGATTCCAGCATTGAATAGATCGGCAGATAAGAATATTTGTCCATCAGTAATCGTTAGGGATACATATATATCCTTAACATACTAAAGCGGCTCCCATTATTGGTGTCAAACCAATATCGATTCATACAAGCTAAATCCTCTAATCGATAATTAGGCCAAAAAAAGAACTTTAATTTAATTAATTCATTTTTTTTATGTCAAACTTTTCATTTTCATCCAAAAATTGACTCCAGTTTTTTATCTTGGTTATGAAAATCCACGAGAAGCGACTGGGCGTATTGTATGCGCCAATTGCCATTTAGCTAATAAACCGGTGGATATTGAGGTTCCGCAAGCGGTACTAATGCATAAAATCACTCACTTGATTCGGCCAGTACACACTAACCATTTATATATCGAACATAATCAATAATGCAAAAAAATTATGGATGTGCGATGGTATGTTTCAATAGAATACATGACCTAGAATCAAGAATGCAAAAGAAGAAGAAGGATGAATGTTGGTTGGAAGATTTGTTAGAGAGTATGATGGAAGAATGTAGTGTAGATTTATGTTTAGAAAAGAGTATTTATAGTGAGTTAGTTGGAGCTCCATATACAATATGGATACCTCAAACACTCTCTAAGGGCTTCATTCAACCCTAGTGACCTCAATTATTATATAGATAGATATATCATTGCCACATGCACACTCCATTGGGCGCTATGTTTAAGGTCGATTACTCGACCGCTGCTAGCCCTTTGCCTCTACCCTCTACCCTCCCAAAGGCACAACAGTAGAATAATCGGTAAAACCTCACCTCCCATCCGAGTCAATTATCGACTCGGATGAGAGACAAGGTTTTACCGATTATTCCACTATCGTGCATTCGAGCGGGTGAATGTCGGTTTCCGCACATCTGCAAGAGCCAAAGGGCTGGCGGCGGTCGAGTAAACAACCTTGACACCTAATTTTATTCTCTATAGTAACTTTGTTCGCTAATTTATTAAAAATAACAAATATATATAATTGCCACATGTACACTCCATTGGGCGCTATGTTTAAGGTCGATTACTCGACCGCCGCTAGCCCCTTGCCTCTACCTTCTACCTCCCAAAGGCACAACAATAGAATAATCGGTAAAACCTCGCCTCCCATCCGAGTCAATTATCGACTCGGATGGGAGACAAGGTTTTACCGATTATTCCACTATCGTGCATTCGGGCGGGTGAATGTCGGTTTCCGCACATCTGCAAGAGCCAAAGGGCTGGCGGCGGTCGAGTAATCAACCTTGACACCTAATTTTATTCTCTATAGTAACTTTGTTCGCTAATTTATTAAAAAAAAAAAAAACAAATACGCAGGCGCATTTAACTTCTTTCTCTCGACATTCTAATGTAAAATTTATTGAAAATAGACTTGTATTCAAAAGTAGTCTATTTTTTGGTATCATAAACAATACCAAAACGAAGTGCACTGATAGCGGCAACTTTACCAATACCAAGTGTTATCAGAATTAGTATCAGTGTTGTTTTTATAAAAACACGTGTCAATATCCATTCGACCACATCACAACATTCTTTTGTTTCTCTTCCGACTAATGTCGTTAGCGTATAAGTACCATAACAAACCGTACAAAACCGATACGAAATTCTTGTCGCATCATGCTAAAGAATCCTACAATTAGCTTGTTAAAGTCTAGAGTAAACTACTGTTTCTGTCCTTGTGGTTGATAGAAATTGCCAGTCCAGTCCAGAAAAAAATATCATGCCATTTTCGTTCGTGACGTTTCTAAATCATGCAGTTCAATCCAAAAACTTAACAACTGTTGATTTTGACTTTTAAACGAAGGGTAGAACGTTCACTTCTAATAATCTTTCCTTCTCTCATTTAATGAAGAAAAAAAATAAAAAATAATAAAATAAACATGTAAAATGACGTCTTAACCCCTTTTTAATAGCTATTTTTAACGTTAATTAACTTTTTTTGGATTAAATTGGCATGTTTTGAAAACGTGAGGGACGAAAATGGCACAATTTTTTTTGAACTGAAAGGACAATTTTTACAAACCTCACAGACGAAAATGGCCAACTGTTTGTCATTAAAAAGGGTGCGTATATTTCAACCCCCCTCCCCCTCCAAGCGCCTCGCTTTGGCCAAAGCGAGGCGCTTAGGGTTACTTTTTCAGACTTTATGTCAAATCAGTCATACCTTGTACCTCAAAGCGCCTCGCTTTGGAGATACGAGGTTGACTGATTGGTCTAATAAAGTCTGAAAAGAGGGGACATGTGAACCCTAAGCGCCTTTAGCCCATAAGTTTGTGACTATAAGTTCATTTAATACGTTTGTTATTATATCGTTTGTTTTCGTTTTACATTTAAGCATTTACATTCATATCCACGATTTACAAATTTTATCCACAAAATACGAGATGTATTACGACTTCATTTTCGGTGATTCTTACGACTAGCCTAAACCAGATAATGTCGAGGAAGTTCAGTCTAGCATTTGTTATCATGACAATACGGTGTCACTGGACTTGAATACCTCATTGGAGGACCCATATGCACAACACTATTCCCGTCAACCCGACTACGGTTACGGTGGTGAGCCACCATTTGATCACCAAAGCTATCCTAACCACACTTACGGTGGTGAGGAAACATTGGTACAACAAGACTATCCAGAGACCAGGGAGACGGTGGTGGTGAGGAGAAGCCGGTAGAAGATCAGGAAGGCTCTTGCCCGGTCATACTTGTAACATCGCGAAATTTTCCCCAATCTTAGAATTAGTAAAATCACCAATTTTCCTATATTATACTTTCTTTTTTTATAAATATACTAACCTTGTCAAAAAAAAAATCTTTATTTATTTCAAAACAATTTTTTTTTCTTATAATAATAATAATAAAAATAATAACAATAATTACGTATAACTCTTTTCCAATTTGTGATATGGCAATCTAAATTTTAGATGGCAACCCATAATTGACCATGTTGACTGCCAACTTCATAGAAACAAAAAAAAAGGAAATCACAATTTGACCAACACAAGTCTAACCCAAACTTCCGCCAAAAATCATGGCCAATTCATTCTCTTCTTCAATTACAACTCCTTCCTTTTTTTCTACTAATCAAACAATTATATTAATCCTAACCTTCGCCTTCCTGCCATCCAAAAAAAAAAACAAAACCTTTTTATTTACGTTTGATTTAGTATTCAAAGTAGGTGCCGACGGGCCACTGCTAGGAAACATCGGTGTCTCTACATGACGACGTTAGGCTTTTCACCAATGCTAGGATCTGTTGTTCTTTTCTGTTCATACCAACGGCGGTGTGATAACTACGACTCACCACCGCATCCATCACACACGCGTCATTGTTCGGTTGTTGTCAAGCCGCAAACCATTAATCTCTCATCGGTTTCGCTTTGCGATTAAGGTAATAAATCCACACCTAGAAAATATACATATATATTAGTTACAAGCATACAAGAATAAATCCTTTAAATTGTTCTTAACTTCCACAATTTGTTTCTGTTATAACTTGAGGAAGAAGATGAATGGGTTGGTTTGTAGTGGGTTTTATTATTTTATTTTCATAGTTGTTAAAAACAAATAAATAATAATAATATTAATAAAATAAAAAGAAAAAATGCATAATATGATGGTGTACTATATGCAACAGCTTATTTCATAACCAAAACCATACAACTTTTCCCATATTACTTGTGAAAATGATTTCTTCAATGTATATTTTTTTAATTAACTTAACACATTGTTGAGTGATTGAAAATATAAAAATAGCATATTTTCAACCAATACTCAACTTAATATTAGTTCACCATTTTAATACCTTACATAAGTTTCGGGACGTTTATAATTGATGTACTATGTTTACTAAATTATAATGTGTGAATTTTTATAAATATTCACTATTCTTGAAAAATAAACGCAAGGGTGGTCTTCGGTTGATTTGGGATGTCGGTGTATAAACTATTAGGACTATTGGTTGTTTCATTTTTTTATAAACAATTATCGTTATTCGAATATTTAAAAATTTTTTTAACTCAATTATAATTCAATTCTTATAAATCTAGACTATAAAATCCTAAACGCCTGATCTTAGAAAAACTTAGATTGTAAGCCCTTTCATTCACAATAAATTACATTAATCATTTAGGTGATTCCTCGTGTATCATCTTGCTAGCTGTGCGTTGCATTGTGAATGCTTATTTGTTTGCTTGAGGTGAGTTTACATAGCCCCTTTTTTCTGTTTTACATTTTGGGGTGAAACATGTTTAAACATTTTATACACTATCATTTACTCATTCCATCATTTGACTGTAACAAAAAGACACAGTACAATCATTAACATTGATCAAGCCGCCTGTTTAGATTATAGCGCTATAGGTCTGACAAGCCCATCCCCCCGCATAAATTCAGGGATGATCGATAACAGTTACACTTTTACTAACTTGCGAGTTAGGTCTCAGTCGACACAAGGTTTGATTGTACAAAAGACGCATTGTTACATGTCAGACTCATATTCTATCATTGCTCATTATTATACTTCAACTACGATTGCTATACAACATATTGTTTTCAACTATATGCAAAACCTATGTATTCTCATCAACTATTTATAGTTGACCCTCCCATTTTTCCAACTCAACATGTTTCAGGTTTATTTGCTATTGGAAGTTGTACAAGTCTTGGAACACATAGGAGCTTTGGACCTAGTTTATATTAATCGACTTTTGTAATCTTTACTTGTAAGATGAATTGTAAATTGTTTAATATTATTCAACTTCCATTTAGTACCATGAGCTATTGAACAATCATCACTATGTGACACCTCATTGTTTCCGCCATTGGTTGGGGTGTTACAATACTTCCGTTTGAGACTGACCGGACCATTCTATCACGTCGGGAGTTGATCGACTGAGTACAAGACAAGGGAAATGAACATGGTTACGTCATTGTTATAACAAGATTGAAGAAAAAAGGAGACGATTTCCTGAAGGTATATTTCAGTCACTCTTGTTTTTAAAAAGGTCAATAAACCATTATGAATTATTAATTTAAAAAACTTATTTTATAATAAACTTATTTTGTAAATGTTATATTTCATTGCACTCTTGGTGGTTTGGGGGGGGGGGGGGCATAAGAGTGTGGCGACAGTGAGGAAGACAGGTAGCAAAAAAATTTGTTGCCCATTTGAGTTGATAAGGGTGCTTGAATCTCAGAGAAAGGTTTGGAGGTTAAAGGTGAAAAACCCAGCGCACAACCACACTCCCTTTGAAAACTTAGAGGTCACACGTATGCGAGAATGCTTTCTACAGAGGATAGAGAACTGGTCGGGCATATGGCAGAGCAAGATATTCCAAAGCGTAGCATCTGGAGAATACTCACGAAAAAAATCTCGGGAAAAAAGATTATCCCGAAAAATATACACAATGCGGTTCAAATGATAAATGCTGAAAAGCAAGTCGGTGAAAAGGGATGGAGGATACTGTGATAGTTTGACAGTAGTTGTTTGGTTGTGACAGTACTGGTTTGGTGGTGTTATGTTGATGTGCTGACGGGTTTATAGTGGCATGGTGATGGTAGTGGTAGTGGTGGTTTGAAAAGAGATGGAGGAATTTAGAGAGAGAGGTAGAGGGTCAGAAGAAAAGAGGTTTTAAAATGGGGCGAACAAAAAGACAGAAATACTCCCAAAGTTAACGATAATATTTAATTGGGTTAGTGTCACGGACGAATTTGACAACAAAATATAAAACTGAAAGATCCGGATGTAAAAACTATTTTGGAACTGATGTGACAAAATAGCCAAAACTTAGAACAATTAAAATACATAGAACACTTGGTAACAAAACTCGAATCCTACCGGCCGTAGCACACGCTAACATATCGGCTGCAACCAACCTCCGCCACACACCGTCCAGACACACTGTTCAATTAAATTAAATCCTCCCCTGCAACCATTACACCTTCCAATAATAATAAAATAATAATAATAATCTTTACTTTACAGTTTACACTCATGATCTAATTATATTCCACACGCATGTTTGCCGTCACTAGAAAACCCCCCCATGTGCTGCCCCTTAATTTTTCTTGCTTTAATCTAGGCTTTCAATACAATCCAAGGATATCTGTTCCACCCAGTTTAGAAATGGATTTAATTCCCAAATTAGGGAAATTGTTCTTCGTTAGCAATCAGAATAACAAGACGAATCAGGCGGTTGATTCCGATGATAGTAATATTAATAATAATAATGGGGTTAGTTGTGAAGATGGGTTTGATGTTGTGGCGGATGATGATAATAAGGTTCAACCTGATCATCTTGTTATTATGGTTAATGGCATCATTGGCAGGTTATTTTTGTTATTATGTTTTGTTGTTAGGTTTGTGATTTGGATTTAGAAATATGTTATATGTGTAATGATTGTTTGATGAAACCCTAATTAAGTTAATGGTATTGATTAAAGAGACTGTTTAATACATTTGATCTATTTTGCTATAGATTTTACCTGATATAAAGATATTATTTCAAACCGTTAGAACTTTATGGTAGAGTTGCAGGTAACGGGCAACAAACTGCGCCGTAACCCCCCTTTTGAATAGCAAAGCCAATGCTACCGAAAACAACGCTATGATCTAATTAGCAATTGTTTATTGACTTTAATTTAAAAAAAAAAAAAAAAAACCTTGAATTTGTGTGATTAGTTTGAATTTGTGTGAATAGCTTGAATTTGTGTGAGATGTTCATATTGTGTGCATCTATAAAATCTTTATATAGTTCGGTTTTGTGTATAGTGCTACAGATTGGGGATATGCTGCTAAGCAGTTTGTCAAAATGCTTCCTGATAAAGTTGTTGTTCACTGTAAGTTACGAGTCTTTGTATGTCACATTTCTTGTTTAGACTAGGCGTTTGGTCTAACTAAAAAGTGCATAACGCACCGCCACGTCAACAATAGGCATTAACTAACTCGCCCTTAACTATCACATTGTGGTTTAAATGAAAATTAAAAAATAAAATAAAACAAAAAAGGTGATTGGTTGGAATGGGGCGGACCCCCCACCTTCACTCATATGGTGCCTGTTATCATGTTAGCGAGAATGCGGGTGGCGCCATTCAATGGTGCCTGTGTTTTGGCGGGGCTGTATCATGCACATGTGGCTGGGGGCGCCAAGGTGCAACGGCCAACGGGTAGTCTTAGTGACTTCTGTATCACACTGATTAGTGATTAATGATAATGTACCTTAATCTAGCTCTTTATTTGTGATATGTGTTGAGTAGGCAGTGAGAGCAATTCGTCTACTTTGACTTTTGATGGTGTTGACCGCATGGGTGAAAGGTTGGCAGAAGAGGTATTTTTGCTTCTTTCTTTCTTTCTTTCTTTTCTTTTGTTTTTTGTTTTTTGTTTTTTTTTGTTTTTTTTTTTGTTTTTTTTTTGTAGTGTTTTAGAAAAACAGTTTTATACTTTTATGTCACATGTTCTTGTCTATATTGCAGGTTCTGGAAGTTGCTAAACTTTGGCCTAATGTGTCAAAGATCTCGTTTGTAGCACATTCATTGGGTGGCCTAGTGGCACGATACGCTATTGGAAAACTGTATGAAGACCGTCCTATAAGTGAATTATCAGATTCTGATGACAAGAATAAAAGCGATCTTTATGAAGCTAGAATTGCTGGTCTAAAACCAGTTAATTTCATAACATTTGCAACTCCACACCTTGGTTCTAGAGGACACGGGCAGGTAGGCTTAACCAAGGTTGTAAAAGGCGCTAGGCGGGCGGTGGGGTCTAGCTAAGGGACTAGTCGAGACTAGGCAAAATTAGGCGGATTAATCGTTTTGGAATTTTTTATACATATTTTATATATATACATACACAGATTTATATGAAAATAATACTTAGAAATTCACATAATACTTCAAATTTCGAACAATTCACATAGTACTTAGAAAATCATGTTTTTTTCAAGCAGGAGGCTTTATTTGATGGAATTAGGGCTGGTAAATGATTTTTTTTTTTTTTTTTTTGTGGAATAAAAAATGACCAGCGCCTAGGTCCGACCAATCCTCGCCTAATCCCCAGCCTAGGTCAGATTTCCTATATTTACCTCCGACTAGCGCCTAGAGCGCCTTTTACAACGCTGGGCTTAACCAACTCCATTATAAGTGTTTTTTTTTGTTTTTTTTTAATCGCTGCATATTTGACATGTTCTATGAACTGCACACAGCTTCCATTACTATGCGGTGTACCTTTTCTTGAAAGAAGTGCATCACAAACTGCACATTGGATAGCTGGGCGATCCGGGAAACATCTGTTTCTCACCGATAATGATGATGGGGAACCTCCCTTTTAATTCGGATGGTTAATGACTCAGAGGACATTAAATTCATGTTGGTTTTTCTTTTCTTTTCTTTTTTCCTCTTTTTTTTTCAATTTATAGTTTTCTGATGATTTTTGTTCGTTGCCTACTGGCAGCTCTGCTTTAGGATCATTCAAGCGTCGTGTGGCATATGCTAATGCAAACTATGACCGTATCTTTTTTCCTTTTTTTTTTATTTTTTGGTTACATTTTGTCGTTTTTTCATATCCATGTTAAGACCTTTATTGACTGTTAAGATATGGTTGGATGGGAAACATCTTCTATTCGCCGTCGACACGAACTTCCTACTGTATGTTTGCTTTGTCCCTTAATATTATCACTTAATTTGACAAATCTATATTAATTTCCCTTTTTGTGTCTCTACTTCTAGTCAAATCTTCTTTCGGAGAATGAAAAGTATCCACACATCGTTTATATCGAGCAAGATCAACAAGAAGCTGGTAAAACAGTTCAAAACGGATCTCCTGCTTCAGTTTCACCCGATGATTTCGAAGGTAATATTATCAAATAATTGCAATGGACATAATTAATTTCAAATGAAAAATTGAAAACTATATTTGATAATATTGTGTTGTATATTCAGAGACAATGATCAGAGGTCTTACACAAAAACCTTGGGAACGTGTCGATGTTAGTTTCCATAACAGTACACAGCGATATATCGCACATAGTACTATTCAGGCAAGTTGTTAAACACATATAAAAAGTGTTTTGAACCTTTGTAAATTTATAAAATGGTTACTGATTATGTAATTTATTTTTAAAATCAGGTGAAGATATATTGGCTAAATTCTGATGGTGCAGATGTGGTTTCCCATATGATAGACAATTTCTGTCTTTAGCATCCTGCAAAAGATTCAGGATGCTTTAGTTATTTGTTTTTGCACACCCTGTACGTTTATCGGGTCGTATATAGGATATAATCCTTAAGTCAAGGATGGTTATAAATTTTCGTATCTTGCACATTTGCAAACTAAATTCATTTTGTTCATAATTTGGATATTTGTTATGCTCTTAAAGTTAATGTGTTTATTAAGTCTTACTTGATTTTAAGTAAAATGATTTTATTGCCTTAGAAAGGGTTCACTTTCAAATTATATGTGGTAGACATTCTGTAGCAGTATGATTAAAAATCAATCAAGAGAAGAGAAGATAAACCCAGTTTTCTTTCTTAAATAAAAAGATTACCTTCGGCCGATGATATAGTGGTATGGTGTTTACCTGTCATTGGTGGTGTAAGTTCAAATTCTTGCAAGTGCAAGGTTAGGTAGTATTTAGGCATATAAATTGGACTTGCTTCGACAAAAGTTAGGGATCGAAGCATCCTAGTTTGTATCTTTACATTTTTAGGGAAACTAATAGAGTTGGATGTAGATATTAAGCATGCTGATATCGATTATCAATCAATGGCTCATCACTTATGTAACTTACATTATTTGGAAAAATAACTTTGTTGCGAAAGAAAAGTATATGAGATTATTTGTTTTTTTTTTACCTGACTCATCATTTGGAAATTGTTGAATACATATGCCTACTAAACTTGTCGGGTAATGCCTAAGGGTGTAACTTGTTTGTGCTCGACTTGTTTAACATACGAGAGCTCAAACTCAGTTCATGAGTAATTTTACGAGTTCGAGCTCCATTTGGGTTCAACTTATTTAACATTTAAATTTTTATAAGTATATATAAGTTTTTTTATATAGATTTATAACTACAAGGAGACACACACTATAGTATACATAAATTCAATACTTTAAGTAGAAGTATTAAAACACGATGTAAAATCCTTTAAAGCCTTCAAAACCTTTTAAATTCTCAAATCATTTTGAATTTTTGCGAATCTCATATCGACTTGGAAACAACTTTGGATGAAACAAATGACTATAAAAGAGTTCATTTCTTTTGCTAAAGAATTATTCATTTCATTGTTACTTTGTTCCACATTGATGAAGAAACAAAATGGAGGGATCATGTACTTAGGCAAGGTTAACTTTTGCAAGAATTAATTAATTGTGTAAGTTACATACATGGCCTTTTGGCTTAGTAAAGTTTTATTTTAAGTCTTTTGACAAAAAAAAAAAAAAAAAAAAGTTATATGTTTGCAGCTTATGATAAAATAAGTTGTAAAGTCAAAACCAACTTGAGTCGGGCTCGAGTTTAAGATTCCGATTTAACTTTTACTTTAGAGTCCACAAAGCCAACATAATATGAAGTTCTAATCGAGCTTGAGCTAGCCTGGGCTCGGCTAAGCTTACCTCACTGACAAACTTTAAGTGTGCAAAAGCACCACTCTATATAGTAAAATTAGTTTTATATTTTTTAGATAAATAAATTAGATTCAAATCTTATTTTAGAAATCATGAGTAAAGAATTTAAATGATTCCAGAAGCTTAGAGGCTATTTTTAAATTTAGAGTAGAGTACAAAAATGATCATTGCCATTTGTTCAAAATCTTGGCTTTGGTCCTTTTACTTTTTTTTTTTTCCGGTGGATTAAATTTCGTGATGAATAATAGAGTTAGTCTTTTCTGTTAAATAAAGTGGTGTCAAATTACCCTTTTAACTCTTGCTTATAAAAAACAAGCCCCTCTAATCAGTTTAACCTATTTGAGATGTTTAGATAAACAAGTCAAATGTTTCTTGTTCGTGTTACTCGATTTTAAGCATGTACGAGCTAGGGTTAATGTTTTATACATGACTAAATATGTGAACTCCGATCAAGTTGTACAAATCAACATGTCAACACATTATTAGAAACAACTCAAATTTTAACAAAAAGAAAAATATCGCAACATAAACAAACATTATGTATCGGATTAATATGGGGAATTAGATTTTAATAATCCAAATTTTGCCTCGTTGTCTAATGATATCTGTACTTAAAAAATTCCTAACAACAATCTCAACTTTCAAAGTATTGGCCGACAATGAACTTTCGTTATTTAAAAACTATCCCAATTTCAAAACTGAAAGAGTTTGAAAGTCAAAAAGTTTATTGTCGGCCAATACGTTGAAGTTGGGATTGTTGTGGGGAATTTCTTAAGTACAGATTATTGCCGGCCATCGAGGCAAAGTATCGATTATTAAAATCCAATTCTCCGATTAATATTATCTATATCTATATCTATACTATATACTTATACTATATTATAAAGTACCAAAGATGACCTTAATGGTAATTTTACATGTTTTTTAAGATGGGAGTCCAAAAGTCTCATGTTTATACCCAAAATGTCATGAAATTATTTCCCTTCTTACTCTTTCTTGCAAAACCCACTTGTACCCACATTCTTTAATGTTTCGTATTAATTATAAAACATGAAGTACACATAATAACTAGCTTTCACATATTCTTAATTCAATTAAAAGTGTCAAATACATTTCACTGGTTCGATAATAAATATCGGTTTCAGTTTGTTCAAGATTTAGGCTAAATTTCATTCATATGTTCGTGAATTTGAAACCCCCAAATTGAAATCCTATGGGTTAACAAAGATTGTGTATGACAACGAGGAGGTTGACAGGGTTGAAGAGTATTTTGGTGTAAACTTTTCCTTCAATATTATATATGTGTGTGTGCGCGGGCTCGCTTAAAGTTAGGTAGTTAAAGCATCAAAGGTGCAAAGGGTGAACCTGTCACTCTAAAAAGCGAGAGCCGTTTCAAGCAAGGAGCACATATAAATACGTTATTTTTAGGGATTTTAGACATGTTTTAAGTTGGTTGCAGTCCATTTTTAGTTTCAGACCAGTTTTAGCTATTGCATACCTGTTCAGACAGTTTTTTTTTTTTTTGTAGGATTTGGCTCGAGTTTAGCTGGAATTTGTGCATGTGTGCCTTGTTGGATGCAAGGCGTTATTCTGTTTGGTAAAAGACAATTAAAATATCAAGTTTCTACAATAAATGTTGCTAATTATTAGCCCTGTTAGCTCTTGAGTGTGGGCAGATTATGAGTACAAAATCTTTCACCTGATTGTGATTACTAAACCTTGTTTCGGCTATAGTTTGTTGGGTGGATCAGTCATTTGTGGGCCGGGTATCCAAAAGTATGTTTTTGGTATATACAACATGTTGGGTAGAACACTTAGGCCCCTTTCTTTTGCCTTGACACTGTAACTAGGTACAGTGTTTAATGTTTATGTATACTTAGTTAAGCAAAATATGCATATGTATTTAAGAATTTATGACGGTGGTGCTGGTCTATTACTAAACGATGCCATCATGAAGTTTTGTATACCATTTCATTTTTAGTTAATAAGAACGCATATTTCTTTTGAAACATTTTCGTGTTGTGCGTCAGTTGTGAGTTTGTTTATCTTTATTGATATCTTTTACTACTCAACTATTGATGTTTGTTGTCGCTTTATTTGTGCACATGCCCCACTTGAACTTAATGAAATGTCAATGGTAGGGTTGCGCAAAGCGACTTAAACTTAATGTTTTTTTTTTTTACATTTTAGTGCGGCGCAACGTCCGCGAGAAAGGTGCAAGTATACTATAACTTAAGAGAAGAAAGTCAAACGACATCTTGAATAAAAAATAAAAAAAAAAACGAAAAATTATACTTTATTAAAAAAAAGTCCCTAAGTTAATCGGTTATCATACTTTCAAAAAACAAATTATCGTGTAACATAGTCCAAAACTTATCTTAAAAACATCAATTTAAAAACGCACGTAATCGTTTTCATTTAAAGCATCCCACATCACTTGTGACTCTCCATCCTTATCTTATATCTTAAAATCATTTATAAAACCAAATAAATTACAAAAATCAATGCACATTTTTAGACTACCAAACAACCTGCTTCTGCTTCAAAATCCATAATATTATTATCAATTACTTCATCTAATTTGCATCCTAAAATCTATTCAGGTTCTTCACTCTCTCTTCTTTCAATTGTTGATATATTATTTTTTATATAATCTTGTTGATCACTTCCTGTAAAATCGCTCACAGTAGTCATTATGATCAAAATCTGTATATGAAGTTGTGTTTTGAGTTTAATTTATGATTGATTTGATCTGGGTTAGGGGATTTGAATGAGATGATGATGAGTATCAAAGCTATGAAGCTGTTGCTGTGTGTTATTATTTGCTTTAGTGTGGTATTTAAAACAGTGGTAAGTAGTTTTATGTGTTGTTAATTGATTGGTTTGTATGATTTAGTGTTTTAAAGATTTAAAAGTTATAATCTTGATGATTTTTTTTTTAAAGATTTGTGAACCTTCACATACTTGTCCTGCTAATCTTGATGACGGTTGCGGTTCGGATGATTCGGGTGAATGGAAAGGGGAGTTTTTCCCTGGCATTCCAAAAATTAAGTATGAGGTGAGAATATTGGTATTTAGTTGTTGTTATCGCGTTTTTGATTGTTATGTTTGGGATTTTTGATGAGTTGCATGTGTTATTGATGTGATTGTTTTGTGTTAGGGGCCGACTAGCAAGAATCCGCTTGCGTATAAATGGTACAATGCCAATGAGGAGATTCTTGGGAAGAGTATGAAGGTTGGTTTTTGAAAAAGTGCGCCTTTTGGTTTAGGGAATTTAAAAGATTATTATGCATTTGTATGATGTTGTTGGTTGGTCACCGTAGGATTGGATGCGATTTAGTGTTGCGTTTTGGCATACGTTTCGGGGAACTGGGGTGACCCGTTTGGTGCGGCCACTAAGATGTGGCCGTGGGAAGATGGTACTAATTCTTTAGCCATGGCTAAACGAAGAAGTAAGATTGATTGTTTTTGAACTGTTGAACACTGCTTTATTTGTTTAGCGGAATTTTGTTTGCTTACGGAATTTTGTTTTTGTTGCAGTGAGGGCTAACTTTGAGTTCCTTGAAAAGCTTGGAGTGGACAGATGGTGTTTTCATGATAGAGACATTGCTCCTGATGCCGAAACATTGGAGGTAACTTGACCATAATTGTTATCTTTGTCATAGATAATAAACATATATTGATATTATCATACTGATTGATCATTTTATTATCTTTGTAGGAAACTAATGCAAATCTGGATGAAGTTGTAGCTCTTGCGAAAGAACTTCAGGTAATTTCTCATGGTTTAATTAAATAATTACGGTCTGAATGTTACTCCGTTATGGTTTAAATCGAATGCTTACTTTTTTTAAGTCAAAACATAATCATTCAATCTTTTTATGAATCAACTCATATTCTCTCAGGGGACCAAGATCCGTCCTTTATGGGGAACGGCTCAGTTGTTTATGCATCCCCGCTATATGCATGGTGGTGCCACCAGGTACTATTACCATTTTCAAAAATTATTTTTTTGAATATTATTAGTTAATTATAGCTTCGCACGAATCTATATTCACCTGGTATGTCATTACAGCCCTGAACTTGGAGTCTACGTATATGCTGCAGCTCAAGTTAAGAAAGCAATAGAGGTTGGTACTTAGTAAATTAAATGAAATAGACTTTTTCTGATGTTGACATGATTTTCCCAGGCTGATTATTTAATAAAACACAGGTTACACATTATCTCGGGGGTGAGAATTATGTCTTTTGGGGCGGTCGTGAGGGTTATCAGACTCTTCTCAACACTGATATGGAGAGAGAGCTTGATCATATGGTAAGATTATGGCGAAAAGAACTTTTTAAGTAGATTGTTTTATTAATATTCATAAACAACGTGGATGAGAAAACATATACAAGAAATGCTAATTCGGTTGTGTTCATAACTTTTTACATACATCGTCTAATCTTTCTATTGCTCGTTTGCAGGCACGGTTTTTTGAAGCTGCTGTAGCTTATAAAAAGAAGATTGGATTCAAAGGTATTTATGCTTTCCATTTTTGATATCGTATGCCGAACATTATAATGCTAAATATGACTTTGTTAGTTACAACTTTGACTATTAAAGACTAATTGTAATGCTAATTGTACTTTTTTCCAGGAACACTTCTTATTGAGCCTAAGCCTCAAGAACCAACAAAGCACCAGTAAGATATTATCTATTTCGTTAGCAAAGTAATCAACCCATTTTATTTCTTTCTCATGAGTTCGCATAATTATGTTGTCAGATATGATTGGGATGCTGCCACAGCAGCTAATTTCTTACGAAAGTATGGACTCACAGGTAAAAAATATTATGTTTTAATTCCAAAATCATACTAGATAAAATGAATTATTTGAAATTGTAAAATAAAATTAAATGAATTGCAAAGTTATAAAGATTGTGATCAGAACATATTTATTATATATTCAATTGCAATAGTTGTCAATAAAACATGTTCTGACTTTTCTGAATTGTGTTTAATCTATGCAGGAGAATTCAAATTGAATATTGAATGCAACCATGCTACTCTATCCGGGCACAGGTGCGTGACATACTGATTGTAGTTCTTATTTATTTATGAACAATTCATTATATCATGATATGTGTGTGTGGCAGCTACAATTTTTTTTCTTATATTTTTTATGTACTTTATATAAAAATGTGGAAAAAAGATTTAGTGTCTTTAATGTTTTATAGTCAAATTAAAAGTTTATTTTTTAAATTCAATTTGATATTTTTTTTACCTGCAGTTGCCATCACGAGCTTGAAACTGCTAGAATCAATGGGTTACTAGGAAATGTTGACGCAAACACCGGTGACCCTCAAATAGGTATAATATTGATATTAGGCTTCTTTGATTTATTTATTAATATGTTTGTGTGGTTATTTAAACTTTGACCAATGTTCATAAATAGGTTGGGACACAGATCAGTTTTTGATGGATGTTAATGAAGCCACATTGGTTATGCTTAGTGTTATAAAAAATGTAAGTAAAATTGCAATCTTTGACTTCCAAATATATTATGAATATTCATTGACAATTTGTCAAATATGTAGAAAACACTAAATAAAATCAAAATATATGTATTGAATCTTAATCAATGCTAATGTAGTAGTATGAGGGTAATGAGCAGTGGCGGATCTAGACCAAGATTTCAGGGGTAACGTTTCATAATTTTCACGGGTAACATAATACAAAACACGTAAAAAAAATTAAAAATACACAAAAATTACACTACGCCAAAAAAGTTGAGGGGTAACGGACGTTACCCCTGCTTAAGTGCTAGATCCGCCCCTAGTAATGAGCATATGGTAATTTTAAATATTTTCTTTTTCTTGTGCGTGTTTTTTAACGCTTTTTTTTTTTTCACGCAGGGTGGACTTTCACCTGGCGGCTTCAATTTTGATGCCAAATTGTGAGTTCCCTTGGTGATAAATCACACTGGTTCATATTATTTTGCATAAAAAAGCAACACAAATTTACAAAGTTGATGTTGTGTATACAGACGTAGGGAGAGCACAGACGTTGAGGACATATTTATTGCTCATATAGGTGGAATGGATACACTTGCACGCGGTCTTCGTAATGCTGCAAAGCTGATTGAGGCATCTTTTCTGCTTTATTATATTCTCCTGTTTGTGTTTTTACTTTTATTTATGTCTAACTCAAAATATGACGGAATATTATTATTCTATTATAGGATGGTTCTTTGGCTGAGCTCGTTCGCAAGAGATACCAAAGCTTTGATTCAGAGCTCGGTGCCCAAATTGAGGTAACCACCCGAATACCCGATTCCCATCTTATGGGCAGTTTTGTGATTTGACACAATCTTTAACGGTTTCTCATTTTATGTCCTTATGGTCTATTTTAGGCTGGAAAAGTTGATTTCGAATGGCTAGAAAAGAAAGCTATGGAATGGGGAGAACCTAAAGTTCCTTCCGGCAAACAGGTAAAAGCTTCTTTTAAATTAATTTAATATATATTTTTGCACCTAATTTGCCTATCGACCCATCTGTTTGATTTTTGTAATAATTTGAAGGTCTAAATTTAAAAGTTTTGAAATTATGAAAAAAATCATGTCATGTTTCAAGATTTTTTTTGATCATTTTAAGGTGAGGTGTAATGATTTTTCCTAATGTGCAGGAACTTGCTGAGATGATCTTTCAATCTGCAATGTAGGTTAGAGTTGTCAAGTAGAAATAGTAGGTTAAGACGGTAAAATAAGGCGTTTTCATGCAATGCACATGTATATTTGACCTCTTGAAAGATTCTTGCAAAGTATGAATATTTATTTGATTTTTTTACATATTTCCCCCTGCTAAGCCTCTTAATTACATATTTACCCAACCCTAAAAATCAATGTGTGTTGGTTTGTCTTTGGTGCGGATGGTACTAACCGAATGCAAATTTTGGCTAGCCGCTTCCTTCAGTTTGGTCCATCTGGTCTGGCTTTGAAGTCTTGAATCGGCCTGTCCTTGACAGGGGTTGACCCAAGCGTTGGGTATCGGTGACTTGGGTCAAGTGACTTATGAGAATATTTTTACGCGTTTTTTTTGTGTGTAAATAACTGCAGTGGCGCAGCTTTTTGAGGATTCGAGGGGGGCCCGGCTCCCACCGTTTTTTGGCGTAGTGGTGGAATTTTGCGATTTTTGTAGGTAAATTGAGTCCGGCCCCCAGGGATTTGATCTTTCGGCCACTACCGATCGAAAAAAAAAAGAGCCTGGCCCCCACCGATTTTAGAACAAAGCTTTGCCACTGTACATAAGTGACCTCAATTCAACAAAAATCCTGGGTCTACTAATGCTATGGGGCTTGTAGCAAATGGAGCATTTGCGCCGGTGTTGATCCTTTCAACGTTAAAAAGCACCCAAAATGTCATTTTAACATTTTACTTCTACTTTTTTACCTTCTTTTTATATTTTTATCTTTATTTAACAAATGTTAAATGATATTTTACATATAAGGTTTTATCATATGGAATATTTATGCAGTCATTAACTTAACAAAAAGCCACTTGTTTGAGAAAAACCATTCTAACATAAAGTCCATTAGAACCATTAGAATAATGAGTGCAATTTTGTTTGTTTGTTGTGATGTCTTCTCACTAAAGTGAAGTGATCGCTATGTTAATCGTCAATTGAAACCCAAGAGTTGGCCGGTGTGTGTGATCCTTGAGATATCTTCAAACTCGTTTTGTAAACATTGACTGTAAATGAAAAGAAAGCCCTATGGTGACCTCATGAGAAGTGACTTGAGCAAATGTGGAGGTGGGGTTTTATTTTCGGAATTTGGTTTCTAATATAAAAGAAATCAAAATTAATTTGAAGACTCATCTTTAAAAAAATAAAGTCTTTAGAAAAATTTAATAAAGGCTGGCTGCTGTGGAGGGATGCCCATGTCACCAGATATTTTCCCAAGCATCAAACACCATGACACCATTGTTAGGTTCGGTGTGGGAGTCATGGAGCTTTCGTGGAGTGACATGGCACTCATGGCCATTAAGTGTACACTACCCTAATGATCATGGTCGTGAAGATAGTGGAAATCTTCATGAACGCCACTAAGGAAAGAGAAGAGATATTGATGGGTGGGTGAAACCAAGGGAGAAAGATGGTATGGTCGTATCACTCTACTTGCTATTGAAAGAACCGGTTCCAATTTCAGCTACGGTTCCAAGCATAAAAAACCATACCTAGTGTACCAGTTGGGTCGGGTATGGAACCTGTAATTAAAAATCGGGTACAACAACCGGTTATTAAAAGACCGGGTCTAGTAAGACAAGTATTGAAAAAAAAAAACCGGTTCGGGTACTGAACAAACCCGGTTCAGAGTTGTTGTGTTTTGAACGATTTTAACCCCTTTTCATGGAAAAACCATAAACATTAATATGTAACATTTATATAAGTAACATAAAAGTGCATATGTATTAGAAATAGCATTTAAAACAATAAAAGTTGAAAATATTTTGGGTATTGAGAAAACCCACTATCGATTATTGAATAAAACCAGGTAAAGTTCTGGCCCCAGAATGGGTCCTGGGTACAAATTGAGTTCGGTTCCAAGTACATTTTTTAGCATAGAAATCTATACTATATGCGTACCCAGTTGATAGGGTCAGGTACTGGCAAGTTTCCTAAATAACCGGTTATAACTATACCCGGTTCCGGTTCTGTTTTTTTTTTTTTTTTTTGTGCACCTCTAGATAAACCAGGGTAAATTTTATAACTTTCGCCCATTGTTCATCATTCCACATCCCAATTACAGATCCTGACCCTAAACAACAATAAACATCGAAATTTAAGTTTATTATCATCCATCCCAATAGATCGACACCAAAATCAAACCAATTGCAGTTTCCTATAAACCAGATCCTCCGTTTCAGAGGTACTCTTTTGCCCCTTCAAAATCATCAATATCTTTCATTTTCACATACTTATCTTTTGTTTAAATTATACTTCTGAATAATATTAATATTACTCTAATTCAATGCAATTAGTTGTAAATTAAAGTTATTCAACTCACTGTTGTTTTAATGGCATTCAGGATTTGGATTTGAATTGATTGGATAGATGGGGATAGTGTTTACAAGATTGTTTTCTTCGCTTTTCGGAAACAAAGAAGCTCGGATACTTGTTCTCGGTTTAGATAATGCTGGCAAAACCACTATACTTTGTATGATCATGTCTTTTTTTTGTTTATTGGGTTTGATCTTGTATGCAAGTTAGTTTTTTTATTGATTGTTTAATTGGTTGTTGAATTGGTGTTTAGATCGGCTTCAGATGGGCGAAGTTGTCTCCACTATTCCAAGTTGGTTCGCTTTCGTATTTACATTCGAGATTTTGATCAGTCTTGTTAGTTGGATGTGTGGACTGATGTAGAGTTTTTCTGTGCAGCGATCGGGTTTAATGTAGAGACGGTGCAGTATAATAATATCAAGTTTCAAGTCTGGGATCTCGGTATGTTTGATTTGGTCTTTTCTGCGATTTGAATTGCATAATTATTTGGATGTTATTGAATTTTGTTGGGAGGCATAAAGTTCAACAATAAGAATCAAATACTAGTTAGGTTTGAGTCATTTGACATATTTTTAAGCAATTTACTGGACTGTTAGGAAGAAGCTCAAAAGGTGTTGAATTTCCTAGCTATCGGTTCATGCCCTGTTATGAGATAATACAAAGAAAGCAGAAGCACCATGGTAGAGCTTATTACATGCAATACGCACGCATTCTTACTTGCATCATTGGTTACTACTTGTTACTTGTAATAAGCTTGAGTATTAGTTTATTACCGTGGCTAAACAATATGCTAGCCTTGCTTTTAGAAGCCGAGGCGCTCTGAGGCGTTTAGGTCTCGAAGGCCAAGGCACGAGGCGTTGCTTGATGTGCAACCATAAGCTGCATTTCTCTCAGCTCTTTTGCGTATAAGATTTTTAATTAAGTAAAGCATTGATGAATTCTTCATCCTTTTGGTCATTTTTACACATCAGCCTTCTACAGACAATATATTTGACCAATTTTGACTCACATGTACATGAAGCGCCCCCTCAAGGCCCTGAGGCATTTTTCTGATCTTTTAAGACCGACATACAAGCTTTGTGCATTTTAACAGTTTGTTTCACCTTTAAATGTTTAATCAAATAAGCATCATTTTCGTTAGAGGTGTTTGATGTCCCCCTGGACTCTAGAGTGAAGCCAAGAAAGCACACCCCTAGGATAGGAGGAATCTCCAAAGGAACCACAAGTGACATTAATCATAGGGTTGAATTTAGAGATCGGAAGTTATTAAAAACTCATCTTTCTGCACCTGGGATAAAGTCGCTGTTTTTTGTTATTGACTTATTGTGATATCACACTCTGTTATCATATTTTTTTAGCATAATTAATCTGAAATCAGTCGTTGCTAAATCATGGTCAAATGTGGAAACTCAACCTGATCTTTCATTTTACCATTGTCAATTAATTTAGACCTCGGTGACATATATTAGATTATTAATTAGAAGCATGGGCGTAAGTTGGATTTAAACAATGATTTGAGTTCATGTAAATTTGGTAGTTGTAAAATATAAGGAATTTTATATGTGTTGTTCAAGCTTATATCAGAATGCTAAACAAAAGGGCAATGCCAATGACACAGAATATGATAGTTGTTGAACAAGATGTTATAGGGCATTATTATTATACACACGCATATACATACATACCTTTTCAGGTGGTATGCAAAGGGTATAAAAGACAAACTACTCTGATAATATGTTAATATGGTCAATCCTAGTTTTTTTATGGTATGTATTTACAGATATATGAAGCCGTGGTAAAGATGGAAATGTGAGTGATGAGATACCAAAAAAGGTTTGAACATATCTTAAGCAATATAATGTAGTGATTAAAGGAAGAATCTGGCTAGCAGTTATAAGTTTTAATTAAATTTAGTTTTTGTCCTAGTTAGATATGATCAATGGCATCATCATTTTGGTAAGCATACAGAAAAAGGTCATCATCATCATCATACTCAGTTAATCCCACCTATAGCAAAGCTAAGGTAGGGTCTGAGGAGGGTAAGATGTAGACAACCTTACCTCTACCCCTAAGAATAGAGAGGCTGCTTCCAGTGAGACCCCCGGCTCGATGTGGTTTGGTATCAAGCCTTGGACATAAGGCACAAAACACTTAGCCGTCTTTTGGCTATCAACGCCACCACATGATGCATGATTAACCGTCCGTCGTTTTTAACGTTATTTCCACGAAATTAGTAAAATCACGTTAAAACTAGTGCAACTTTACTTTTGCCCCCCGAGGGCCACACATATATACATTATATGTGCACACCGTAAGTGGGGCGTAACAGAAAAAGGTGTAGATGTGTATATATGTCAGTATGAATGCAATTAAAAGACTTCGATTAGTTCCATCGGTCTCCAGAAGAATTATGAAGAAACATGTAGACTTGGTTTGGTCAAATAAAATTCTTTTATATCTATAGGAATTTCCTGCCTTTGCTTGTTTTCTTTGAAAAATAATTTTCTGTTTTTTACTTGCTAACATAGTGTTTCTATGATACAGGTGGGCAAACAAGCATCAGGTAGCCTTTGATTGATCTTCTCAAATCATATCCCATTTTCTAATCCGACTTGCTAGTACTACAAACGTAGTATTATGGCTAATCGTACCTTTTTTTTTTCTATCGATAATTTCTTTTTTTTGAATTATCTCAATTTTTTTTGTTAGATATATACACAGTGGCATATATAAAAGTCATGTTATTGTTAAGCTGGCTTTTGTTTTTCAGCTGATATATTCTTGAGTTATTTTAGGCCATACTGGAGATGCTATTTTCCAAATACGCAAGCCATAATATATGTGGTCGACTCAAGTGACACAGAAAGACTTGTGATTGCAAAAGAAGAATTTCATGCAATTTTAGAGGTATTCTTTTTTTCTTCTCATTAAAAAATTAAATACAAATATTATATATTGTTAACATCTTTTTGTAGTTTTTAAACACTAAACATATCTACTCCGTTTTTAACGTAGGAGGAAGAGTTAAAAGGTGCTGTGGTTCTCATATTTGCTAATAAGCAGGTTTGACGCCTTAACTTGTCACACAAGCAGAATAAAACTGTTAATGTTGTAAACTATCATTACCAAGTAATTGGATTTATTTTCCTACATTAATAGGATCTTCCTGGAGCGCTTGACGATGCTGCTGTGACTGAATCCTTGGAATTGCATAAAATAAAAAACCGTCAATGGTCAATATTTAAAACTTCTGCAATCAAAGGAGAAGGTCTATTTGAGGGCTTAGACTGGTATGCATACATTGCTCACTTATTATTATATACTTCTCAAGTATACACACGCATATAGGTGACCGTTAAAACCCGTTAGGAAAAAAAACTCACGGTCCCATCAATATCCTGTTAAGTGTTAACAAGTGGATCATGTAGCTTATGCTGGGCAGTTGGCCTCCAAAGGGTAAAGGCGGGAAGGGGAATATTGATTAAGATTTTATGGTTCTGTGCATTTAGCAGTTAGCACTAACTAATGATTTCTGATTGTAGTTGTAGCTTTACCCTAGTATTTCAATTTTTTTAAATTGCATTTTAACATGATTTTTTCAGTTAAGACTGTTGCAAGTTTCACTCATAAGTTTTAGAAAAATGAAAATAATAATGCAAATTAAAACAACTACAAATTGTTTCTTGAGACATATAACTTACAAATATTCTTGAGCTCATGTGATATGCACTAAAATCGGAAATCTATTGAAAATTTTGAACTTGTTGAATTCGGAACCTAAATGAAAGATTTTGGGCTTGAAACTTTAATATTTACTATACACAATGAATTCATTGGGGCACACGGTTCTATATGTTGTCGCCTTGCCGGGCCAACTTGGGCCTGATGTACGCATCCTTACCATGCATAAATGCAAGAGGCTGTTTCTACAATTCGAACCTGTGACCTCCAAGTCACATGGCAGCAACCTTACCGTTGGTCCAACGTTTGTCCATAATTTTTGTGGTTATTATACTTTGTGATTTTATATATTAATGCCAGGTTGAGCAACACACTCAAATCTGGGGGTGCCTAAAGCTAGGAGTTTGTGAGTTGGTTAGTGTGATTGATATGGTATGATGAGGAGGCAAAATGTGTTTTTGGAGGCAAATACTATTGAATTGTACCAAGTTTCATATCACCATTTTTCTTAATTTTTATTAGTTTTTGTATACCTGTTTTTGATACATTTCTTCCATGAAAAACGGATATCGTGTAACGTTGGTTGTGTTTATTTTTCTTGGCTGGATGTGTATGGAAACTATTAAGGATTTATAATTGCTCACAGAAATTTGTTTCTGTAGTGGAAAGGAAAGCACTAAGGGGCTGTTTGATTGATTAAGTGCTGAATCATTAAGATGTCTGAATGGTTAAGCGGCTCTGAATGATTAAGTGCAGAATGGTTCAGCTAATCAGCTATGCACCAAGTCTGAATGATTCAGCTCTTAATCATTCCATTCAGAGCCTTTTTTAGGTTGAAACAAACAGTCTGAATGCTGAACCATTCAGAGCTGACTGATTCAGAGCCTCATTAAGAGGCTACCAAACAGGCCCTAATTTCCATTCATTATTTGAGACAGGTATGTTGTAAACTAAATACTAGTATGGTTATTGGTTACACATTAGTCATACTCAAGTCGTGGTCACTCTTTCGCATTATGTTGTCATTTCCCCCAATGGTTATTTTCAAAATTTCGATGTTTATTTCCTTGATTTTCGAAAGCTAGAGAAGAACTTGTGAACTTGAAGAAGGATATAATACTTTAACATATAAAGCTAATTTGACCTTGTATTTAGGTTATGTGTAGTTTCAAGAGATTTTCGAACTGATTTCTAGCATGTTTAGATTAAGATAAACAGTTATGGTATCCATGATGATTGCTTAAGTTTGCTATAACATGTCTTCCGAAGAAGAAAATGTGGATTTTAAAACTTACTTGACTATTAATTATCCCGCTCTGTATTGTGGTTTCATAAGCTAAATTCCTCTTTGGATTCACCTTAACCATGAGACAAGTGTAGCATAGTAACCCAAAATGACAGATCCTTAAAGTGGTAGTACATTATGTTAATTTTTTTTATAGCAACTTAATTATAATGTAAGCATTTGTATAATTATCGATGTTGGTTGATAATTTAGAAAAAAAAAAATAGACCTTCTAATCCAGATTAATTATATTTGTTTCGTTACAAATGGTCCAAATAAGAGTCCTTCAATTCCTGGGTTGGCTCTGTGTCAATTAACCCTCTATATGATCTCGACAAAAGATTTAGTTCGTTTCGTCACATCATTGTCATTTTTGTCTGTATTTTACAAACCCCGTAACTCCAAATAAGAGTCCAATTTCTAGAATAGCTTAGTATCAATAGTCCATCCGATAATTTAGACTCGAAAGAGTTGGCTTGTAATTTTCATCTAGCTTGTGTCCCTAGCAAAACCCAGCACATGTCAACAAACTTGTTTTGTTTGCCAAAAATAGATCCTTGCTCGACTAGTTAATGTAACATCGCAAAAATTTCCCCAAATTTTTATACGTAAAAGCCTTATACATCTTTATCATTAATTATTCCTAACTCACAACTTATATATATATATATATATATATATATATATATATATATATCTGTGTGTGTAAATAATAATAATAATAATAATAATAATAATAATATTAATAATAATAATAATAATAATAATAATGTTACAAAAAAAAAAAAGAGTTGGAACAAAACTTATGCATAGCCCACTCAATGTTTTGTTTTTTTTTAAAAGAAAAGAGAAACCGGAGCCCAGCCAAAAAGCCCGAGAAGCCGGCCCATACCAACAGTCCCCTTCCCCTCTACCCGGTTACCAGACCCGACCCGCAAAGCAGTCAAAAACCCGGCTCAATTTCCACGATTATCGGCCTTATTTTGGTAACCATTTCATCAATCTTTGACCGACAAACATTGTTCCATGATTTAATCTCGTGAATTACGCCTGAATCTCCTCCAATTCGTATCACAAGCTGCGTCGTTGACCAAGTTGTGGTCAAAATTTGAAACATTCCTTTACACAAGAAAACTATATAATGAACCCACATCGTCTTTCTAATGGCAGCGAAAAACTCTTCCCACACATCAAATTGCACGCAACAAGCTTAAAATTCAGAATTGTTTGAGATTTTTTTTATATATGAACGCGTGACTTGTTCGCATCCATAGAGCTTGGTAGATTTCAATTCCTCGTTCCAGTAAGTTTATCGCCCCTTTTCATCATTAACCCATGATTAATCAACCCTTAGCATCGTGTTTAATTCAATTGTAATACTAGGGTTCTTAGGCTTTAATATGGGGAAGATGACTCTCAGGCATTTATGTTAAATAAAATTCTAAATGAAAGATATCAACAAAACTGATATGGATCAGATGGTTTCCATTCCTGTATTAAGTCATACGGGGCTGGGTCTGACCCGGGTTCGAACCCCACAAAACACAAACCTTTTTTTAAAACTTTCTTTCTTTTTATACTTATTGTTTTATCTTTCAAATTAATTTTAAAATACCAAATTTATATTAGAAATTCTACAAAATTTATCCTATGTTGTATAAACAATAAACCTTGTTATAAAATTTTTAGTTTTTCAAAAATCATTTAATTAATATATATAAAACATATTACAAGTTTATTCAATTAAAATTCTAAAAATTCTATAAAAATATCAAAACAATTTTATTAAATTCCACAAAAATTATTCTAAACTTATAAAACAATAAACATCCGAGAAATGTTTTTTATTTCTGAAAAATCATTTATTTAATATTTTTAATCAATTTTTGTTAGTTTTTATCATAAATAAATCATAATAAATTCATTTTTCAATATTTTTGTACCAAAATTTTATATAAATTATTTCTGATTATTTGGAACAGAAATATAATTTTTAACCTAATAATTCTTTAATTTTAGTATTTTTAAATATTAAAGTTAAATTTTGGCAATTTGTAATAAATAGATTTAATATTCTATTTTTAAGAAAATAATTTTATAAAAATTATTTTTATACTTTAAACTCATTATTGTGACCATCTTAAATTCAAATTTTATAAAAAGTCTTTTGTTTATTTATTTATTAAATTTCTTTTATTATTCAAACATTTTATTTATTAAACAACCGAGCATTTATCCCCAAATTCGAAGCCCTAGAATATAATTGTAGACTAGATAGACTTAGACATATTTATTACCTTGATTATAGGGTAATACTTGGCGTTGTTGAGCAACACATATTCTATTTTCACGAGACATAACATTTTGCTAAGGTAAGTTTACATAGCCTCTTTTCTCTATTTTCACTATTTTTGGGGTGAAACATGTTTACACATTTTATACTATCATTTACTCATATTTACTTGTGATTCAATTACAACATCATTCTATCATTTGACTGTAACAAAAAGACACAGTACAATCATTAACAATGATCAAGCCGCCTGTTAGATTATAACGCTATAGGTCTGACAAACCAATCCCCCCCATAAATTCAGGGATGATCGAAAACAGTAACAACATTAGACTAACTTGCGAGTTAGGCCTCAGTCGACACAAGGTTTGATTGTACAAAGACGCATTGTTACATGTCGGTATCATACTCTATCATCATACAACTGTGAATGCTGTACAAACTATTGTTATCAATTATTTTCAAAAACCTATGTATTCTCACCAACTTTTGTTGACCCAAAATATTTTCAACTTAACATGTTTCAGGTTCTACTTGCTTGAAGATTTGAGTTAATGCTTGAAGATGTGTGCATAGTATTATTCATTTTGATGTACGAATTCTTGTAGAACAATTGTATGTAATTTATTTAAATCATTTAATGAAATTTATTATTCACCATGAGCTACTGAACAATTATCACTACGTGACATCCCGATGTTTCCGCCATCGGTTGGGGTGTTACAGATTGGTATCAGAGCCATGGTTATAAGGAATTAGGTTATTAGAAAAATAATCTAGTCTATAACCATAGGATTTAACTAGTACTTGCTTCTTTTACTTGCTATTCTCTATCTCCCTCCTACTCCTTATCCCTACTTTCATCCTTACAAGAAGGTTGCTCTCCATCACTGGATCCACTCTTAGACTAATAAGACAAAATCCTCAGGTTTAACCTGAACCACCTTGAGATCTCATCGAAGTTCTAGATTTTAATAACGAACACGTGCAATCTGGAAGGGTGAACGCCTGTATTCTGAGTCTTCTGTCTAGGCTGGCATTGCGTATATATCCCAATCAGACGAGGGACCCGGATGCCTACCTGGGAATTCTCGGATGAGTGTTCACTTATAGGCTAAAGCATGTCTTCATATGTTATTAGAATCTAGAATCTTTGATAAGTCAACGTTTTCGTTTATTCGTTTTAATTAATGAATAAATGATTACATTCCTTATATAACCACATTCATTTCATCGTGTCTCTTACAGATCATGCCTCCACGTCGCAGCACTCGCAATAACAATGGTGGTAATCATGAGGAAGGAAATAGCAACACTAACCACAACAACAACAACAATAACAACAACAACAATGGTGTTGATGCCCAACTGGCTGCGATCATTTCTCAACAAATGGCGCAACAAATCGCGACTCTGGTTCCTAATCTACTAGCTCAAGTCATCCAGATGAACGGCAACGGGAACGGTAACGGTAATGGAAACGGCAACGGCAACGGTAATGGAAACCACCATGGAAACGGGGATGGTCTCCCAGCTTGCACTCTTAAGCACTTTAATTCCTGTAATCCCCCTAAGTTCAGTGGAGATGAAGGAGCTACTGGTCTCCTACAATGGTTTGAGGGTATTGAGAATACCTTCATTAACAGTGAGTGTCCCGATAACTTTAAGGTCCGTTATGCTATGAGTGTTCTTCACAAACGAGCGCTCACTTGGTGGAATGAGGAAAAGCGCACCCGAGGAGCTGAAGTTGCACTTACTATGACCTGGGATCAAGTCAAGGAGATAATGAAAGATGAATTTTGCCCACGTAACGAGGTTAAGAAATTAGAGGACGAGTTCCACACCCTTGCTCAGGATAGTGGGGAAAACCTTGCTTATAATACTCGCTTCCATGAGCTCAGTCTGTTATTGCCCCATAAGGTCACTCCACTACCTGTAGCCATCGAGAAGTATATCGGTGGTTTGCCCATGCAGATTCAGGACACGGTATGGGGAAGGAACCCTGCTACCCTTGAAGAGGCCAAACGTTTAGCAGCTACCTTAACTGACAATCACGTAAAAAACGGGACCTTAGTTCGGAAAGGCAATAAAGCAAGTATTGTAGCCGCGGTAACTACTGAAAACCAGAAGCGTAAGGCCAGGATCCTGATGTCAACCTCACCACCCAAGCTTCTAACAAGAAACCCTATATAGGAAACTATCCATTGTGTAACACATGCAACCGACATCATCCCACTGCTTCAGCATGTCGCTTGTGCACCAATTGTGGAAAGTATGTCCACCTGGTCAACACGTGTCGTGAGACCCCAAATCCTAATGCCAACCAACCCACCAACCCTGCTCAGGCTACTAATCCTAATCGATACAACTATGGTCAATGCTATGAATGTGGAGACCCAAATCACTTCCGTAACCGATGCCCTAAACTAAACAGAGATCAAGACCCTCCAGCTACCTAACAGCAAGTCTCACCATTTGACTATTGGTTGCTTTTATTCTATGTATTGACGCTATTTGATTCAAGTAATAAATTCTAGTATTGAAACTTTTGTCTGAGAGTTGTTTACATGGTATAATCATAACACTTGAATGCATGATTGTTTGAATGTGAACTAATTATCTAAATCTACACAACTACAACTCATATACTGTGCTTGTTATACTTATAAACTTGCTTGCATAAACATGTTATCAATTTGCAATCTATGTGTATAATAAATGTCACCATGCCTTTTCAACAGTCGGGAGAGGCCCTACAACGTGCTCCACGACTGGTGGAGGCTATCGAACCTACTCAACGATTGGTAGAGGTCATTATGCCTTTTCAACAGTCGGGAGAGGCCCTACAACCTGCTCCATGACTGGTGGAGGCTATCGGACCTGCTCAACAATCGGTGGAGTCATAGAAGGACGCAAAACTTTAATGTAAGGTAAATTGGTGATTGCGGTTCGGAACGTAATCATGAATTTACAGGTACGTTAAGGTAGTGTGAAATTCTATCAAGGTTATAAACTCTAGCTGTCTGGTAGTTCATCGACCCACACGAGACAGTTTATTCTATTCATGTCATGCTATAACCCAAATCACAACTATTTTTATTCTTACCCAATCATCTTCAACCCTATGTTTTTAATAAACTTCGGGACGAAGTTTCCAAAAGTAGGGGAGACTGTAACATCGCAAAAATTTCCAAAATTTTTATACGTAAAAGCCTTATACATCTTTATCATTAATTATTCCTAACTCACAACTTATATATATATATATATATATATGTGTGTGTGTGTGTGTGTAAATAATAATAATAATAATATTAATAATAATAATAATAATGTTACAAAAAAAAAAAGAGTTGGAACAAAACTTATGCATAGCCCACTCAATGTTTTGTTTTTTTTAAAATAAAAGAGAAACCGGAGCCCAGCCAAAAAGCCCGAGAAGCCGGCCTATACCAACAGTCCCCTTCCCCTCTACCCGGTTACCAGACCCGACCCGCAAAGCAGTCAAAAACCCGGCTCAATTTCCACGATTATCGGCCTTATTTTGGTAACCATTTCATCAATCTTTGACCGACAAACATTGTTCCATGATTTAATCTCGTGAATTACGCCTGAATCTCCTCCAATTCGTATCACAAGCTGCGTCGTTGACCAAGTTGTGGTCAAAATTTGAAACATTCCTTTTACACAAGAAAACTATATAATGAACCCACATCGTCTTTCTAATGGCAGCGAAAAACTCTTCCCACACATCAAATTGCACGCAACAAGCTTAAAATTCAGAATTGTTTGAGATTTTTTTTATATATGAACGCGTGACTTGTTCGCATCCATAGAGCTTGGTAGATTTCAATTCCTCGTTCCAGTAAGTTTATCGGCCCCTTTTCATCATTAACCCCATGATTAATCAACCCTTAGCATCGTGTTTAATTCAATTGTAATACTAGGGTTCTTAGGCTTTAATATGGGGAAGATGACTCTCAGGCATTTATGTTAAATAAAATTCTAAATGAAAGATATCAACAAAACTGATATGGATCAGATGGTTTCCATTCGTGTATTAAGTCATAGGGGGCCGGGTCTGACCCGGGTTCGAACCCCACAAAACACAAACCTTTTTATAAAACTTTCTTTCTTTTTATACTTATTGTTTTATCTTTCAAATTAATTTTAAAATACCAAATTTATATTAGAAATTCTACAAAATTTATCCTATGTTGTATAAACAATAAACCTTGTTATAAAATTTTTAGTTTTTCAAAAATCATTTAATTAATATATATAAAACATATTACAAGTTTATTCAATTAAAATTCTAAAAATTCTATAAAAATATCAAAACAATTTTATTAAATTCCACAAAAATTATTATAAACTTATAAAACAATAAACATCCGAGAAATGTTTTTTATTTCTGAAAAATCATTTATTTAATATTTTTAATCAATTTTTGTTAGTTTTTATCATAAATAAATCATAATAAATTCATTTTTCAATATTTTTGTACCAAAATTTTATATAAATTATTTCTGATTATTTGGAACAGAAATATAATTTTTAACCTAATAATTCTTTAATTTTAGTATTTTAAATATTAAAGTTAAATTTTGGCAATTTGTAATAAATAGATTTAATATTCTATTTTTAAGAAAATAATTTTATAAAAATTATTTTTATACTTTAAACTCATTATTGTGACCATCTTAAATTCAAATTTTATAAAAGGACTTTTGTTTATTTATTTATTAAATTTCTTTTATTATTCAAACATTTTATTTATTAAACAACCGAGCATTTATCCCCAATTCGAAGCCCTAGAATATAATTGTGGACTAGAAAGACTTAGAAATATTTATTACCTTGATTATAGGGTAATACTTGGCGTTGTTGAGCAACACATATTCTATTTTCACGAGACATAACATTTTGCTAAGGTGAGTTTACATAGCCCTTTTCTCTATTTTCACTATTTTTGGGGTGAAACATGTTTACATATTTTATACTATCATTTACTCATATTTACTTGTGATTCAATTACAACATCATTCTATCATTTGACTGTAACAAAAAGACACAGTACAATCATTAACAATGATCAAGCCGCCTGTTTAGATTATAGCGCTATAGGTTTGACAAACCCATCCCCCCGCATAAATTCAGGCATGATCGAAAACAGTAACAACATTATACTAACTTGCGAGTTAGGCCTCAGTCGACACAAGGTTTGATTTTACAAAGACGCATTGTTACATGTCGGTATCATACTCTATCATCATACAACTATGAATGCTGTACAAACTATTGTTATCAATTATTTTCAAAAACCTATGTATTCTCACCAACTTTTGTTAACCCAAAATATTTTCAACTTAACATGTTTCAGGTTCTACTTGCTTGAAGATTTGAGTTAATGCTTGAAGATGTGTGCATAGTATTATTCATTTTGATGTACGAATTCTTGTAGAACAATTGTATGTAATTTATTTAAATCATTTAATGAAATTTTATTATTCACCATGAGCTACTGAACAATCATCACTACGTGACATCCCGATGTTTCCGCCATCGGTTGGGGTGTTACAGTTAAACTCTAAACAAATATGATACATGTATCACCAAATGTACAGTAGTGCGCTTAGCTCTTCTTGTCTCCCCGGAATTGGTGTTTGACGACTCGGGTTACTCTCATAGTACTCGATTTGTATGGTGGGTGCCCCGAAAGTGCTTGGTTTGATTTGTTGGCCGTTAAAAAAAATAATAAAAAAGTAAAATTGGAGCAACCGCTTCAATCCACTACAAAATATATGTTGAAGTATGTCTCTTTGTTTAGTGAAAATGTATGGGATCTACTTGTCTAAATTGCTTATTTGATAGTTTAGAATTGGAGTATAAGTTGTTTTGAACAGGCAGGCAATAAGTAGATAAGTGTCATTTAATCAATTAGTTGCTTAATGGTTTAGGATGTTGACTGTGGCCGTGCGTTGGGGTGGCGACTGCTGAAAAACCAAAATACTTAGATTATGATTGATTAATTGATGTGTAAATGGTAAACTCATACGAATAGTGGACGTCGCTATAGTACGTTCATCATTCCAAAAGCAAGCACCCCAATACTGACAAACCTTAGAACAATAACCATTGTCAAAAACGATGACTGACTAGAAGACTACTGTAACACCCCAACCGATGGCGGAATCATCGAGGTGCCACGTAGTGACGATTGTTTAAAAGCTCATGGTACTAAAATGTAAATATTATTGAATAAACCCAAAAATTGTCTTACATGGAAATGGAAAAATACAAGGTCTTAAATGAAATATAAATAATGAAATAACTGCATAATAAAGCACTAAAAGTTTCTTGATCAAACTGCACCTGAAACATGTACAAAAATAGGTTTGGTCAACATAAGAAATGTTGGTGAGCATTCCTAGTTTTGATATATATAGTAGGTTGAAAAGTTATACAATTCAAGTGCAAGCTACAGTGCAATTATGTAAACTATGTATCATACAAATGAGCGAAATCAACCCTGTGACTGTATAATGTACTGTATGAACGGCGGTGTACTTATCCAATAAATGGATAAAAGCTTAACACTGGCCACGGATTCTCCGATGAAAAAGGGGGAGAATCAATCTAGGCGGGTTGTCAATCCAAATAGCGCTATCCAATGTTAAGGTCGGCTTGTACCATGTTAATGATTTCACTAAGTACAAATGTAATCCATATGTATTGTCTAAGCATAAAGCACGTTGTAAGCAATGCACATAGTACTAGAATTGTATTGTAAAAATGTAAACTTGTATTTGAAATTGTAATAGTGTACATGTAACACCCCAAAAGTGAATAAAAGCAAAAAGGGGATAGGAAATACTCACCGTTCACGTAGTAGTTTGAGATTTAACTGGACAACGAGATATGAATTGAGATTACTCCCAAATGATCAACCTAAAGTATTTGATAATGTGTAAGGGAAATAACTCTAGGATACATGTATTTCTAGGGCTTCGAATTGGGGATAAACGTTTATTTGTTTATTAAACAAATTGTTTATTAATTATGAGAAATTTAATAAATAAATAAATAAAAGTATCTTGGTAAAATTTTAAGTTGAATATAGTCACAACATAAGGTTTTAAGTATGAAAATAATTTTTATAAAATTATTTTCTTGAAAATAGAATACTTAATCTATTTATTTCAAATTGCCAAAATATGATTTTAATATCTAAAAATATTAAAATCAAAGAATTTCTGAATTAAAAATTGTATTTCAGTTCTAGATAGTTAGAAATAATTTATATAAAATTTTGGTGCAAAAATATTGAAAAATGAATTTATTATGATTTATTTATGATTAAAACTAACAAAAATTAATTAAAAATATAAAATGCACGGTTTTTCTGAATTAAAAATAATTTCTGAAATGTTTAAGGATGTACAAGCTTAGAATAATTTTTGTGAAATTTTATAAAATCGTTTAGATATTTTTATTGAATTTTATAATTTTAAATGAATAAACTTGTAATATTTATTATATATTTTAAATAAATGATTTTTGAAAAACTAAAAATTGGACAGCAAAGTTCATCATTGGAATGTCATAAAATAAATTTTGTAGAATTTATAAAATAGTTTTAGTATTTTAAAACGATTTTTAAAAGAATAAAGGAAATATAAGCATAAAGGTTAACACTAAAAAAAAAATGTTCATGGTGGGGGTCGAACCTGTGACCTGATCCGGTCCAAAGCCTTACCCACCACACTCACAACCAACTGCTCTATACATCAGATTTGTTTATGATTCAGTTTTGAAATAATTATATACATAAATTACAATGGTGTTCTTCCCCAATTCAATTGATAAGAACCCTAGTTTCACATACGATTACACACGCGATCTTAGTCTAATTAACCATGGGGTTAGTGACTAGGATTCGTTGATAATAAAAGGCGACCACTCAATTAAATCGTTACCTTTACAGATCGCTTCAAACAAAAAAAGTCAACAGAAGTCAACTTCTTGGCTCGACGACGAACAGCAGGTGTAAAGAGTTTTCGAGGTTAGGAGGTTGTTTATCGGCATCTAGAGGGTGATAGGGAGAGCCCAATTTATACTAATTCATATGGTTCAAGAGTTTGGAAAGTTTGACTAATACGTGGTCAAACCGAGCAATAGATGCTCGTGAAATAAGCAGCAATTAATTGGGTCCAAATTAACCAAAATTAGTGCGGTCATCGGTCAAAGATGAAGGCTTCAATCAAGGGTCGTGATGGTGTGGACTGTGTTGTTGTTGCCTCATACTGCTGCTGTTCGTAACAGCAAAGAAGGAAGGAAAGGAAGACTGATTGGGAACGTATTAATATAAAACGGATAGGAGTAAAAAACAAGAAAGGGGCTTGGCTCAAGTGGTTGTTGGCGTGTGGTTGCATAGCTTCTGCCCGGGTTCGAGTCCCGCAGTAGCAGCTAGTTTTTGTTCCCTTTTTTTTTAAAACAAATAAGGGGATTGGGCTGGATCTCTTCTTGGGCTGTGATGTGGGCTCGTTTTTCTGGGCCTGTTTCTTGGGCTTCAGGAACAAAAGAAGGTGGTTGGGTTATGGTTGGGTTGGGTTTGATTTAGAGGTGTTGGGTTTAGTTAGTCTAAAAAAAAATATGATTATTATTATTATATATATAAAAAAAAATAAAAGTGACGGATGTCACAACTACGAACCAAGAGATATAGAATCTTTCGTACGCTTACAAAATGTCGTGTAATCTAAAAGCACTCACAGATTTAATACCAACAAAAACATATAAAATCCTGCCAACATAAACAATGTAACATAGTATAATGCTGAGAAGCTTACATATATTCTGAGGTTATTCTTCCACTTTTTAGCATTATAGTAGGCAACAGTAGTACTCAGATGGGGCCGAGGGCAGGGATTGGTTCAGGGGAGGTGGATGAGCGCGTGGGAAGATATGATTAAATCCTCTAACCTTTATTATCAAGGGTCTTGAATCCATAGTATTAAAGTAACTAAAACACAAAATGCAAGTTACGTTGGAACATTTTTATTTTCCCCGTGAGCAGCATCAGCATCAATCAGTTCTCTAAATAGCTTTACTCGCATACGTAACCAGTTCACAAACCTAGCGACTGATAATTTAGGTGATAAACGTTCTCACTTTCGATAAGGTGTACCCACTATGTATTCCCCATATTGTTGTTGTCGAATCTCGGACTCATCGATTTGTATGGGTTAACTAAGAGCGAACTAAACCTTTCTTGCTTGTAAGCAAGTACATGAGCATGCTCCCCGAGTAAATTTACTCTTGGGCTGACGTTGACCAAAAGATCTGACTCACTGACGTCTGGATTGATCCTAATGAATCTTCTGGAACTCCGGTAAATCATCATCAAATTCATGATGATCAAGGTTGAATCAAACATTTAGGGTTTTAACCAGTTTTAGATCTAACATATATTTAGGGTAATAATATTTAGGATTGATCCTAAAATGTGCAGGTTGGGCCGTTCACTTTTGTTGGGCCAAGTTTGAAAACATCAAAAGGATAAACTTAAATGTAAACATTTGTATAATTATCGATGTCGGCCAAAAATTCAAGAAAATAAGGAAAATGAGATAATGGCTGATGAAAAAAGATAATTTCAAGTCGGATAAGATCATTCAACAAGTTTAAATTCTTAAGTAATAGGTTTTATTTTAAAGGTGGAATTTATGTTTCTCAGGTTTGTTTATTTAATTAGTTTATTTGATTCCGTGGTAGGATTGATCTAATGTTTAGCATTACTATAAGGTTATGTGAGTAGTTTATTTTTAAGAAGTTCCTTAATGTAGTGTTCCTGGGTTTCATTTGAAGAGAGGAAAAAAATTGATTTAAAAAGACAAAAATTTATGTTTTAGAGTTTTCTTTATGGAGAAAAAAGAAGACAAAATGATGATTTTTTAGCCTAAAATCCATCATTCCAAATTGGAAAAAAAAATGGAGAGAAACGAAAAGAAGAGAAACCCTCCTAAACTTGGGAACATAACGTATGTAAAAAAAAGTCTAAGTGAGTTTAGGTTTGATAGAATTCATATTCTTTCAAAAAAAAAAAACGTGGATACAAATACAGAACAAAAATTAACTTCATAAATCCAGCCAAAAAATGTTTATTCCAAACCACTAGATGATTCAGAAAAAAAAAAAAAAACCTACAGATTCTACTCTCCCAGGAATCACTCAAAAGATTATTAACATAATAATCTCTAATTGAGAGACTAACGAATACTAATAAAAAAGACTTGATTTGAGGTGAATCAAATCTTCAACAAACCCTAGTTTGATAGGAAAGAGAAAGAGAAGAATCTTGAAACTCAATTATTGACTGAATGAATAAAAAAAATATTTGGAGGCACCTATTTATAACCAAACCCTAGGACTATTGAACTCCTGGGCTGGGCCTTGTAAACTTTATCTTGTTTTCAGCCCATCCATTCCATCTAACTAGCCCAGCTACATAATCATTAGCAATCCAACCCAATCATCAATAAGATCCAATTCACAATTATTATAACCTCAAAAAAAAAAAATATATTAAAAAAATATGACTATGAAAATATTAAATTGCAACAATTAAATTTTAAATAATATGCAAGATTTTATTTATTTTAACAACCCCGAGGTATTGGATTTTAATAATCCAAACTTTCACCTATTGGTCGGCAATAATCTGTACTTCAAAAATTCCTAACTGCGATCCCAACTTTCAACGTATTGGCCGACAATGAACCTTTGTTAACTGAGAACTAACTCAGTTAGTGGATGCTGACATGGACGTTGACGTGGCATGCTTACGTGGCATGCCACGTCATCGTTAGCATGCCACATCAGCGTACATGTCAGAATCCACTAACTGAGTTAATTCTCAGTTAACAAAGGTTTATTGTCGGCCAATACGTTGAAAGTTGGGATCGTTGTTGGGAATTTTTGATGTAAATATTATTGCTAGCCAATAAGTGAAAGTTTGGATTATTAAAATCCAATACCCCTATCAAAAGGATCAGTCATATTAAGTAACTTACATATTTGATTATGATGTACAAGAAGTAACCCCTTACCCCCTTAGAGCATTCCCATCAGCATCCCCATCCCTCATCCCGTCACAACCAATCACAACCACATATTACATTAAAAATCATTACAGTTTCTCTCTCTTCCACTCACAACCAATTACAACAAATATTAAAAAATAAATACAGTTTTCTGTATTCCCCAAAAGATTCCCAAATAACCCCCATTTTACCGATAAACAGTAGATTACTCATTTCTGTTCAATCACAACCCCTTAAAATCACCCCATATAATTTGAAGAATACACTCACCAAAAAATAGGGGGCCAAATATGAATGCTCTTAGCATAATGTGAGGCAGTTGATCCTTTAATTTTATTTCACTTATTTTTAAAGATGTTACTTGAGCATGTTTTAATATTGTTGTAGGTTCAAGAATTAACGTGACTCTTTTTTTTATCGGCTAAGGACATCACATTGGTATCCCGTTTCGAATCCCCATTTCCGTATTGTCCTTAAGGGCATAAGCCCTTTCAATGTCAAGGGGTGTATTTTTGTTGGCCCTATGATTCGAACCGTGTACCTCTCTCGGACGGGAACCTTTCTAAAAAGTAAACCCTCCTACCTTTCCCAAATTAAGCTGGGGTCATTGGCTAAGAATTAACGTGACTAATGTGGTTTAAACCAAATGATAATGGAAAATAAATGAAACCTGGTGATGTTATTATTATATATAACAATTCTTGAAGTCCTTGTCTAGAGTGTGTTTTTTTTGTCTTTTAGTGTATGTTGATGTTTTATAGATTATTTTGCAAGTGTAAATATTTGAAACCTTTCTTGGTGGAATGGTTTGATAAGTTGTTAATTTATAAGAAGGTTCTGGGTTCGACACCTTCCTGTTCCTTTTTAAACAGGATTTTTTTTGTCTTTTTATATGAAATACAGTTTTTTTCTTGACAGTTTTGTTATTCTGTCTAAAAATGCAAAGGCTATCAATGATGTTTCCGTTTTGTTTTTCACATATAAAGTTTCGTATGTTGAGGTTTTCACGTTTATTTTTTCATGGTTTTGCGTTATATTATTTGGTTGCTCTAACGACACAGAACGAAACCATAACCAATCAAAGTCTCGCTACAACGCTCGTGGTTGACGCTCATATCTAAATGCATCATTGCAATGTGCTTTAATATATATATATTTTTTTTGTAATACGTGACTAACGTGCTTATCTTTACATAAGTGACTTTCGATTATAGCATCGAGACATGGTTTTTTATCGCCACAAATAATGTCCCGTCGATATTCTCTAATTTTTATGTACGTTTCAAACCCACGGCGAAGCGCGGGTGGTAACTTACTAGTTATATATTAATTCAAGTTGAGTTGTTGAAAAAGAAAATACGGTGTTTGTGACTTGTGAGTATAGACATTGGAGCTAATTAAATATTGTGTACATAATCCAATGATGTTTAAACCAATTGATTTGGGGGAAGGTTTACCTATTTAGATGGGGTTACTTTTCGAGAGGTCTCAGTTTCGATTCCTTCTTTCACCGAAAAATATACTCTTCACATTGAAAGAGCCGGGCGTGTGGGAGGATTCGATTATGGGTAGCGGGGTTATAACAACAACTGGGTTACCACTGTTCTAGCCGTTAAAAAAAATATTGTGGACCTCAAATTGGTTTTAACAGGTTGCTTTAGAATTGGGCTTTGGGGGGGGGGGGGAATCGAATACTAACTATTGGACGCAACCTTTTGTCGGAAAAAGATTAGCACGACTACGAGATGACTTTTGCTAGCGGTTAGAGAATTTTTCATGGAAATCAAGATAGAGAACACAAAGGTTGGAGATACCATGCACGGTTAATTTTTTTTTTTTTTTTTTTTTTGTGACTTCTTCTAGACAAACTGTTTATATATATATTTCATACCTTATTCGGTTATTTTCTGTATAGAATCTTACTTTTAATGTGATGACAAGCATTTAAGTTTTATTGAAGTATTAGTTAATTTAAACAATTTATTTATGTTTTGTGTTTAGTCATTACAATTATGTCCGGTTGATGACAAAATCTAGAAGCGGGTTGGGTGATTAAAGGGGTTGACTTGACACTTATAAATTTGGTGATCGACATGGTTTGATGACAAAAGACTTGTTTTGATTTCTACTTAACTAGTTTCTGAACCATGTCTATCTGAAACCTAGAACCTAAAGTGTAACAACCGGTAAAATTAAGGTAATTCCGTACTAATTATACGTAATTAACGTAATTAAACGTAATTATGTGTTGATTATTTAACTGAGGCCTTAGAAAGATAGCAATTCCCAAATAATGCATAGGAATGCATAAGTTTAATGACAAAACATGATAGGATCGTGTGCAAGCAAATCTATCCGGTATGGACACAGGCGATTACCCGGTAAAAATTTAATAAGCGAAACGAACCCGGACACCCGGAATATAAAATAAAAGATAATTTCACAAAATATAATGAGTTTTGGAACCCCAAAGCCATACGTGAAAACTTATTGTACAAATCTCCCGGTAACGAATAAAGTACGCGTACCGCACCCGATACGCGCGTAACACGTAATTTCACCCGGCAAAAGCCAAAATAATTTATCAGTAATTAAACTGGACTATGTTCAAGGAATATTAAGGGTATTTTAATATTCGGATGACACGCGAATAAAAACCCGAAAACACCCGGACGGTACCCGAACAAGATTAAACACAACTAATAATGGGGATTATTTAGCAAAGTGGGCCCCACCAAAACACCCCCTTGGGGCCGGCCTATGGCCCACCCAAGTGGAGATTACTTGTGTTATCTAAAGTTGTGACATCCGTCACTTTTTATATAATAATAATAATAATAATTATTATAATAATAATAATAATTATAATATTATGAGTTAATAGCCATTTTCGTCCCTGAGGTTTGGGCCAGTTTGCCACTCCAGTACAAAAGTTTTTTTTTTGCAATTCCTTTCCCGAGGTTTGGATTTTTTTGCCAAATTCGTCCTTTTCACTAACCCAGTTAAAAAATCTTGTTAAGGTCAGGGGTATGGTTGTCTTTTTGCCACTTTAATGAAGGACAATTTTGTCATTTGATACCCTATAATTATTTTAATAAAAAAAACCCATAGTCTTCCCCTACCCACCCCACCTCTCTCTCTCTCTCTCTCTCTCTCTCATCCTCTGTTCTTCACTCACTTTATTTCAAATCCTCCAAAAAAAAAAAACACATTGCAAAAACATCATATGTCAAACAAATACATCCAGAAGATTCACATCGGACCACAAACCCACTCATAACCACAATGCAATCCATCAAAAACCCCTATCCATTCCATTTCCTACTCCTCCTTCTTCTTCCCCTGTTCTTCACCGTCGAGCCTCCTCCCCCTATCACCATCACCGGACCACCATCACCACCTGCAAAAACCACTTACGAAAACCCCACCACCATCAAACCCACCTGCAAAACCACCTACGAAACCTCCTCCCTCTGTCACCATCACCGTACTATGACCTCCCTCTCCTCCCTAACGACTCGGAGACGTGTGTGGATAGCCTGGAGACACGGCTCAGGAGTAATGGGTAGAGTTGAGGAGAGAGAATGAGTCGTGCGACGTCGTTTACTGTGAATGTGGGATAAGGCTGCACCAGTTGGCGTGTCCTGAGGCGTTTGAGGTTAATAAGAGTGGGGAGTTGGTCGGGAAGTATGTTGTGACAAGGTTGGAAAAGGATTGCTTGAATAATGGGTATCCTGGTCTGGATGGATGTTCTAAATGCTTGAAGACACTGCATTTGGTTAGTATTGATTATTATTATTATTAGTTGCAGAGATCTAGAGAGAGAGAGACAATGAAAGAGAAAGAGAGATAGTGAAAAGGACGAATTTGGCAAAAGACAAAAATACCCTGAACTTAACGAGCTTTTTTAACTGGGTTAGTGAAAAGGACGAATTTGGCAAAAAAATCCAAACCTCAGGGAAGGAATTGCAAAAAAAAAAAAACTTTTGTACTGGAGTGGCAAACTGGCCCAAACCTCAGGGACGAAAATGGCTTATTAACTCTAATATTATTAATAATAATAAAAAAATCAGATTATATATAGATATATAATCATAACCACACTCACTTGAAACATAACCCAAAACCAACCCAACCTTCCATTGTTATTATTGAGCCCAGATTTGAAGCCCACAAACCAGCCAAGAAGTCGGCCCACAAAGACAGACCAGGCCCAATCAGCTGTTAGAAAGAAAAAAAAAATATATGGTCTGGACGGGATTCGAACCCGCGTCCGGACCCGGTTCAGACACAGACATCAACACACGTAACCACTGGGCCAAACCCTTTTTCCTGTTTTAATTCCAACGCAATATATATATATATATATATACCCTTCTAAGCCAGACCCACCTTCTTCCTTGTACCTCTGTCATGCTGCTGATCGAACGCCTCAAACCAAGGCTGATTTGATTGACCATCTTGAACCTAAAATGAAGATTTTGACCAACAATTAATCACGCTCATTCTAGACGCGTTATAACAGCCCTAAAGACCCGTGTTCAGCTCGATTTTGAGCATAAGTCACGCATACACATTTAACCATGGTCAAAACTTTCCAATTCGTTCATACGAGCTTAAGACTATAAATTGAACCCTCTGCGAGACCCTATAGGTGCCGAATATACTCTCTAAATCCTCCATTTCTGTTAACAACCTCTCATTCGAAGTGTTTGGATCAAGTTTGACTTTTCAGTTGACCATTCAATCATATACGATTAAGCATTGTAAGTGTGATATTTTTGATGGGTTTTGATCTTCGGCATACACACATCAATAACCCTAAGGTTAATTGGGTTATTGATGTGTGATTTGTTCGATTGGAAAAGCTAGGGTTTATGAGGCACGAATTGGGGAAGAAGACCTTGTTGCGTAATGTTTAAGTTTAAAACGAAACGGAATGTATCACCAAATGATTCACAGATCTGTTGGTTGGAGTGTTTTGCTAAGGGCATTGAACCGGCCAAGGGCCCAGGTTCGAGCCCCACAACAAACAACCTATTTATTTTTACCCTTCTTATATATACATTTAACATATTATTTTTTTTAAATACTAAACGTGATTTATAAATTCTACAAAAATTATCATATGATCTTTAAATGATAAAGTTCATCACCCAAATTTTAGTTTTTCAAAAATAATTTATTTAATATATATTATTAATAATACAAGTTTATTCATTTATATTTATTAAATTCTATAAAAATATCTAAACGATTTTATTAAATCTCACAAAAATTATCCTAAACTTGTATATTCTTAAACATTCCAGAAAATATTTTTATTTCAGGAAAACGTTTATTTTATATTTTTAATTAATTTTTGTTAGTTTTAATCATAAATAAATCATAATAAATTCATTTTTCAATATTTTTGCACCAAAATTTTATATAAATTATTTCTAACTATCTAAAACTGAAATACAATTTTTTTATTCAGAAATTCTTTGATTTTAATATTTTTAGATATTAAAGTCGTATTTTGACAATTTGAAATAATTAGATTAAATATTCTATTTTCAAGAAAATAATTTTATAAAAATTATTTTCATACTTAAAACCTTATGCTGTGACTATATTCAACTTAAAATTTTACCAAGAGACTTTTATTTATTTATTTATTAAATTTCTCATAATTAATAAACAATTTGTTTAATAAACAAATAAACGTTTATCCCCAATTCGAAGCACTAGAAATGCATGTATCCTAGAGTTATTTCCCTTACACGTTATCAAATTCTTTAGGTTGATCCTTTGGGATAATTTCCAACACATATTTCGTTGTCCAAGTTCAACTTCAAGTTATTACGTGAACAGTGAGTATTCCTATCCCTTTTTGCTTTTATTCATTTTTGGGGTGTTACATGTACACTATTACAATTTCAAATACAAGTTTACATCTTTTTACAATACAATTCTAGTACTATGTGCATTGCTTACAACGTGCTTTATGCTTAGACAATACATGTGGATAACATTTGTACTTAGTGAAATCATTAACATGGTACAAGCCGACCTTAACATTGGATAGCGCTATTTGGATTGACAACCCGCCTAGATTGATTCTCCCCCTTTTTCATCGGAGAATCCGTGGCCATTGTTAAGTTATCACCCATTTATTGGATGAGTACACCACCGTTCATACAGTACATTATACAGTCACAGGGTTGATTTCGCTCATTTGTATGATACATAGTTTACATATTTGCACTGTAGCATGCACTTGAATTGTATATCTTTTTAACTTACTATATATATATATATATATATATATATATATATATATAAACTAGGAATGCTCACCAACATTTCTTATGTTGACCAAACCTATTTTTGTACATGTTTCAGGTGCAGTTTGATCTAATGCTTTAGCAAGAGACATTTAGTGCTTTATTTTAATTCAGTTATTTCAAAAATTACATTTCATTTAGACAATGTATTTTCCATTTCCATGTAAGACAATTTTGGTTTATTCAATAATATTTACATTTTAGTACCATGTGCTTTTGAACAATCGTCACTACGTGACACCTCGATGATTCCGCCATCGGTTGGGGTGTTACAGATTGGTATCAGAGCCATGGTTATAGGGAACTAGGTTATTAGATAAAAAGGCCTAGACTATAACCAAACTTCAACTTTCATGCATTATATTTCCTAAACTACCCTACCCCTCATTTCCCTCTACTTTCCTTCTTCCATCTTCCCCTTCTTCTCTCTCTCCATTCTTCTCATCTTTCATCATGGTGCATAGAGATGGTGTCCTACAGGGAGTGGAAAGTTTACATCATCATAGAACGGGAGCATTACCTTTTATGAAGACACTCTTAGACATAATACCTACTCTTATTTTACTCCTTCGAAGTTGTTGAATGTAACATCGCCAAATTTTCAAATTATAAAACGTATATTATTTTCATAATGTGCCTAAGCTTTATTTCCCGACCACACAACTTATATATATATATAAATATATATACATATAATAATAATAATAATAATAATAATAATAATAATACATCATATTTTATCTAGTATTAAATGGACACCTTACTTGAGCCCAACCATGCCTAAACCCAACCTACAATACCAATCCATCCCTTCTACCTTATTGGAGCCCACAGGCCCAACAACCCAATCCCTAGCCCATTAGCCTTGGTCCGGCCCAATAGCCCCCTTGTAGTTGTCTGTTTAAAAAAAAAAATGTGTGTTCCAGCCGTGTTTCGAACCCGAGACCTCCCACATACACACACGCGTCTATACCACCCGATCCACACACATCTCTTGTTTTACTTCCCACTCGTTTTAAATAAATACACTTCTTCCTGATTCCTTTTTTTCCTCCTTCGTCGTACAGCAGCAGATATGAACATAGTTTTTTTTTTTTTTTTTTTTAATTTTGACCATTCAATTCACGCGTCTAAATTTATATATGGATTGATAACGTGATTACCGGCCTCATCCAACTTCAATCACACGCTAATTACCAATCATCATTGACCAATTTGATCAATACGCGTGTATCATTGAATGTGGGTCAAAACTTACCAAATCGAACACCCGGCCATTTCACTATAAATTGAGCCTCTGAATACGATTCCAACTCGCCATTATCTCTTTCTCAAACCCCAATTATTCTCAATTATTCTCTGTTCTTGGTTTAGATCGCGTGTTTGACTTGAACGTTGACTGTCCCATTTGTGCTCGATTTCACATTGTAAGTATGAATTTTTGGATGGGTTTTTATCTTCGGCATCAACACATCAATAACCCTAAGGTTAATCGGGTTATTGATGTGTGAATCGTCCAATTTAAATTGTTAGGGCTCGAAGTGAATTTTTGGGGAAGAACTCGTCATAACTGTTTAGTATTTATTTTTTTATAAACCACACCAAACACAAACACTGGTATAGAGCAGATGGTTGTGTCTTGAACCCATCACACGAGCCACGCGGGTTCGACCCGTGGCAACAGCATTCTCTTTTTCTTTTTATTTTGTTTTTCAAAATCTATATATATATTACTTATAATTCATAAATTCATTTTAAGATACTAAAACACTTTTATAAATTCTAAAAAAATTATTTTTAGCTAATCTGATGTAAAAGTTTAACTTAAAATTTTTAGTTTTCAAAAATTTATTTATTTAATATATTTAATAATTAAATCAATTTTACACTATTATATTTATAAAAATCCATTAAATTATCTAAACGATCTTATTAATTTCCACAAAAATTATTCTAAGTTTTTATAACATTAAGCTTTTCAGAAATGATTTTTTATTTCTGAAAAATCATTTATTTAATATTTTTAATCAATTTTTGTTAGTTTTAATCATAATTAATTAATAATAAATCCAATTTTTAATATTTTTGCACCAAAATTTTATAAATTTTAAACCTATAATTCTTTAATTTTAATATTTTTAGATATTAAGATTAAATTTTGACTATTTGTTATAAATAGAATTAATATTCTATTTTAAAGAAAATAATTTTATAAAAATTATTTTTTATACTTTAAACACATTATTGTGACCATCTTAGATTTAAATTTCATAAAAAGATTTTTGGCTATTTATTTACTAAATTTCTCCCTATTGGCGAATATTTTAATATTAATCAAACGAGCAATTATCCCCAATTCGAAGCCCTAGAAACTTATACATTTGTAGACTTGATAGACTTAGACATATTTATTACCTCATTATAGGGTGATACTTGATACATTTGGGCAACACAATTTCTCAACAGATATAACATTTTACCAAGGTGAGTTTTACATAGCCCCTTTTCTATTTATCACCGTTTTTGGGGTGAAACATGTTACAACATCATTTATGCAATTCAATCATCAATGTGTCTATGTGTTTTCTATGTTGCATTATGTCTTGAGCATGATTAGAGTAAGCACCATTCTAGCATAATCATTAACTCCGTACAAGCCGACGGTATACATTGATAGATCTATTGGACTGACAATCCCACCCGGATACGTGCCTCCTACAAAGGTAGCGTGGGTGTTTGTTATCGTATAACATATTCAAGTGGACCATGAGCGTATGGTATGTATCATATTATAATAGTCATCAGGGTTGATTATGCACTCGATTTATTTCTAGTATGTTCTCACATATGGGCTAGATTGACATGACACATGAATTGCACAACATTTTTATTTTATTATCAAAAACCTATGTAATTCTCACCAACTTTTGTTGACCCAAAACATTTTCAACTTAACATGTTTCAGGTTCTATTTGCTTGAAGATTTGAATTGATGCTTGAAGATATGTGTATAGTTTTATTCTATTTGATGTACAAATTCTAGAACAATTGTATGTAATTCATTTAAATTATTTAATGAAATATTATTATTCACCATGAGCTACTGAACAATCATCAATACGTGACATCCCGATGTTTCCGCCAACGGTTGGGGTGTTACAGATTGGTATCAGAGCCATGGTTATAGGGAATTAGGTTATTAGAAAAATAATCTAGTCTATAACCATAGGATTTAATCAGTACTTGCTCCTTTTACTTGCTATACTCTATCTCCCTCCTACTTCATATCCCTACTTTCATCCTTACAAGAAGGTTTCTCTCCATCACTGGATCCACTCCTAGACTAATAGGACAAAAATCCTCAGGTTTAACCTGAACCACCTTGAGATCTCGTCGAAGTTCTAGATCTTAATAACGAACACGTGCAATCTGGAAGGGTGAACGCCTGTATTCTGAGTCTTCTGTCTAGGCTGGCATTGCGCATATATCCCAATCAGACGAGGGACGCGGATGCCTACCTGGGAATTCTCGGGATGAGTGTTCACGTATAGGCTAAAGCATGTCTTCATATGTTATTAGAATCTGGAACCTTTGATAAGTCAACGTTTTCGTTTATTCGTTTTAATTAATGAATAAATGATTACATTCCTTATATTACCTTTCATGCCTCATTGAGACTTCATTGTGTCCCTTACAGATCATGTCTCCACGCCACAGCACTCGCATTAACAGTAATGACAATCATGAAGAAGAGAGCAGCAACCACAACCACGACCACAACACTAACCACAACAATGGAGGTGACGCCCAACTAGCTACGATTATTTCTCAACAATTGGCACAACAAATCACAACTCTGATTTCTAACTTGTTGGCTCAAGTCATCCCAATGAATGGGAACGACAATAGAAATGGAAATGGCGATGGAAATCACATAAAGAACGGAACCTTAGTTCGGAAAAACAAGAAAACAAGTATTGTGGCCGCGGTAACTACCAAGAACCAGAAGTGTAAGACCAGGAATCCTAATGTAAACCTCACTACACAAGCCTCTAACAAGAAGCCTTATACAAGAAACTTTCCATTGTGTAACACATGCAATCGACATCATCCCACTGTTTCAGCATGTCGCGTGTGCACCAATTGTGGTAGGTATGGCCATCTGGTCAACACATGTCGCGAGACCCCAAACCCTAATGCCAATCAACCAACCAACCCTGCTCAGGTTACTAATTCTAAACGTCTTGGTAATTACAACTATGGTCAATGCTATGAATGTGGAAACCCAAATCACTACCGTAACCGATGCCCTAAACTAAACCGAGAACAAGACCCTCCAGCCACTTAACAGCAAGTTCCACCATTTAAATGTTGTTTGCTTTTAATTCTATGTAATGACGCTTTTGATTCAAGTAATAAATTCTAATATTATCATAACATCTGTGTGCATGCTTGTTTGAATGTGAACTGATTGCTATATCTATGATCATACTTGCTTACTTGTACAACAGTTAGTTGACTACCAAACAACCTACTTAACGATTTGTAGAGGTCATCATGTCTTTCCAACAGTCGTGAGAGGCCCTACCACCTGCTCAACGACTGGTGGAGACTATCAGACCTGCTCAACAATCGATAGAGTCATAAAAGGACGCAAAACCCTAATGTAAGGTAAATTGGTAATTACGGTCCGGAACGTAATCATGAATTTACAGGTACATTAAGGTAGTGTGAAATTTTATCAAGAGTGTCGGTAGTCGACCAATTGCTAACCTAGTGTCTTCCTTTAACTTCGGGACGAAGTTCCTAAAAGTAGGGGAGACTGTAACATCGCCAAATTTTCAAATTATAAAATGTATATTATTTTCATAATGTGCCTAAGCTTTATTTCCCGACCACACAACTTATATATATATATATACATATATATACATATAATAATAATAATAATAATAATAATAATAATAATAATAATAATAATAATAATAATACTTCATATTTTATCTAGTATTAAATGGACACCTTACTTGAGCCCAACCATGCCTAAACCCAACCTACAATACCAATCCATCCCTTCTACCTTGTTGGAGCCCACAGGCCCAACAACCCAATCCCTGGCCCATTAGCCTTGGTCCGGCCCAATAGCCCCTTGTAGTTGTCTGTTTAAAAAAAAATGTGTGTTCCAGCCGTGTTTCGAACCCGAGACCTCCCACATACACACACGCGTCTATACCACCCGATCCACACACATCTCTTGTTTTACTTCCCACTCGTTTTAAATAAATACACTTCTTCCTGATTCCTTTTTTTCCTCCTTCGTTGTACAGCAGCAGATATGAACATAGTTTTTTTTATTATTTTTTTTTAATTTTGACCATTCAATTCACGCGTCTAAATTTATATATGGATTGATAACGTGATTACCGGCCTCATCCAACTTCAATCACACGCTAATTACCAATCATCATTGACCAATTTGATCAATACGCGTGTATCATTGAATGTGGGTCAAAACTTACCAAATCGAACACCCGGCCATTTCACTATAAATTGAGCCTCTGAATACGATTCCAACTCGCCATTATCTCTTTCTCAAACCCCAATTATTCTCAATTATTCTCTGTTCTTGGTTTAGATCGCGTGTTTGACTTGAACGTTGACTGTCCTATTTGTGCTCGATTTCACATTGTAAGTATGAATTTTTGGATGGGTTTTTATCTTCGGCATCAACACATCAATAACCCTAAGGTTAATCGGGTTATTGATGTGTGAATCGTCCAATTTAAATTGTTAGGGCTCGAAGTGAATTTTTGGGGAAGAACTCGTCATAACTGTTTAGTATTTATTTTTTTATAAACCACACAAAACACAAAGACTGGTATAGAGCAGATGGTTGTGTCTTGAACCCATCACACGAGCCACGCGGGTTCGACCCGTGGCAACAACATTCTCTTTTTCTTTTTATTTTGTTTTTCAAAATCTATATATATATATATATTACTTATAATTCATAAATTCATTTTAAGATACTAAAACACTTTTATAAATTCTAAAAAAATTATTTTTAGCTAATCTGATGTAAAAGTTTAACTTAAAATTTTTAGTTTTCAAAAATTTATTTATTTAATATATTTAATAATTAAATCAATTTTACACTATTATATTTATAAAAATCCATTAAATTATCTAAACGATCTTATTAATTTCAACAAAAATTATTCTAAGTTTTTATAACATTAAGCTTTTCAGAAATGATTTTTTATTTCTGAAAAATCATTTATTTAATATTTTTAATCAATTTTTGTTAGTTTTAATCATAATTAATTAATAATAAATCCAATTTTTAATATTTTTGCACCAAAATTTTATACAAATTATTTATGATCATTTAGAACAGAAATATAAATTTTAAACCTATAATTCTTTAATTTTAATATTTTTAGATATTAAGATTAAATTTTGACTATTTGTTATAAATAGAATTAATATTCTATTTTAAAAAAAATAATTTTATAAAAATTATTTTTATACTTTAAACACATTATTGTGACCATCTTAGATTTAAATTTCATAAAAAGATTTTTGGCTATTTATTTACTAAATTTCTCCCTATTGGCGAATATTTTAATATTAATCAAACGAGCAATTATCCCCAATTCGAAGCCCTAGAAACTTATACATTTGTAGACTTGATAGACTTAGACATATTTATTACCTCATTATAGGGTGATACTTGATACATTTGGGCAACACAATTTCTCAACAGATATAACATTTTACCAAGGTGAGTTTTACATAGCCCCTTTTCTATTTATCACCGTTTTTGGGGTGAAACATGTTACAACATCATTTATGCAATTCAATCATCAATGTGTCTATGTGTTTTCTATGTTGCATTATGTCTTGAGCATGATTAGAGTAAGCACCATTCTAGCATAATCATTAACTCCGTACAAGCCGACGGTATACATTGATAGATCTATTGGACTGACAATCCCACCCGGATACGTGCCTCCTACAAAGGTAGCGTGGGTGTTTGTTATCGTATAACATATTCAAGTGGACCATGAGCGTATGGTATGTATCATATTATAATAGTCATCAGGGTTGATTATGCACTCGATTTATTTCTAGTATGTTCTCACATATGGGCTAGATTGACATGACACATGAATTGCACAACATTTTTATTTTATTATCAAAAACCTATGTAATTCTCACCAACTTTTGTTGACCCAAAACATTTTCAACTTAACATGTTTCAGGTTCTATTTGCTTGAAGATTTGAATTGATGCTTGAAGATATGTGTATAGTTTTATTCTATTTGATGTACAAATTCTAGAACAATTGTATGTAATTCATTTAAATTATTTAATGAAATATTATTATTCACCATGAGCTACTGAACAATCATCAATACGTGACATCCCGATGTTTCCGCCAACGGTTGGGGTGTTACATTGAACTTTAATGAGTGTGATAAGGACACGTGCAATCTGGAAGGGTGGACGCCTATACACTGGGTTTTCTGGCATAGGCAAGCATAGCGCATAAATCCATTTACGGACCTGTTATGCTTACCTGGGGATTCCTGGAGTGAGTGTCCACTTATAGGCTAAAGCATGTCTTCTTTGATCACCATTGGGTTCAATTCCTTTGAAAAGTCAACGTTCTTGTTGAGCTTTACAGCTAGACAAGGGCACTCCAAGCATTTTGTACAAGTTTTTCCAATAATACCCTCTCGTTTCATATACAATACTTTGCATATCATGATTGCTTACAAGATCATATCTTCATAATCATCCGTACGATTATACACTTAAATTTTCTAATCTCATGATTATTAATTAACTACCTCATAGATGTCTGCTCGCCGCATGCTCCGTGATGCCAGCCAACGCCCTGTTCGTGCTTCTGGACGACGTTCTGATCGTCGCCTCGCATCTTTAGTCGCCGAGCGAATTGCTGCAGTGATCCCAAACCTTGTCAGTGAGATAACCCAGAATAGTAACAGTGCCAACACAGGGAGTACGACTCAATTTCGGTGCACTTTCAAACACTTTAACTCCTGCAACCCCACAAAATTCACTGGTGAGGAGGGTACTACTGGCCTCCTCCAATGGTTTGAAAGCATGGAGAGTACTTTTGTGAACAGTGAATGTCCTGATGAACTCCGCGTTCGCTATGCTACTAGTGTCCTTCAAAAGGGGGCGCTAACCTGGTGGAATGGTGAAAAGCGCAATCGAGGAGCTGATATTGCTTTATCATTATCTTGGGCAGATGTTAAGGAACTCATGATCGCCAAATTCTGCCCTAGGAACGAAATCAGGAAACTGGAGGAAGAGTTCCATGGGCTGAAACAAGACAGTGGTGAGAATCTTGCGTATAATACTCGATATCACGAACTTAGCATACTGGTTCCACACATGGTCACCCCAGCCTCTCGAGTAATCGAAAAATATATCGAGGGATTACCTGACCTGATTCAAGACGTTGTCACTGGAGGCAAAGCCACTACGGTAGAAGAAGCCATCCAACTTGCAGCCACATTAACAGACAAACACGTAAGGAAAGGAAACTTGGTTAGGAAGGGCACCAAGACACCTACTGAGAAAACCACCAATGTTGTTGAACAATCTAAGACTATTTTAGCAAAGGCCGCCACTACTGCTTCGAACTTTAAGAAACGAATGGGCGATAATCAGAACCATGCTGTTGTTGATCCGGTGGCTCAGCCTCCTATCAAGAAATCCTACACGGGAATCCATCCTCAATGCAACACCTGCAAATATCATCACTCTGCAAATCTTCCATGCCGTCAATGCACTAGATGTGGAAGGTTTGGACACTTTGTTTCCACTTGTCGAGTAATGGTTGGGACACAGAGTAATCATCAAACAGCTGCCCAGGGACCACTACAGATTACTAACGGTCGGGCATGTTATCATTGTAGAGACCCTAATCACATGCTACCTCAATGTCCCAAATTAAACAATGTAAACCTGGTGGCACATGGACGAGCTTTCAATATCAATGATCAGGATGACGTTAATCCCACTGGTTAAGCCATGGATGAAATCTTCCCAAGACTCGAGAATCCAATACTCGTGTTTTCATTTTCTTGATCCTATTATCATTTTGTACCCAATTTTGTCGCACTCATTAGCATACAACATCTAGAAATTTCCTTGCATACTATTGTGTACGAACACAGATTGGAAATTTATCAAATTCGGTTACGTTTATTTTATATCGTATAAGTTCAGACTCTACATTACATTTTATTGAAACATTTGGTCTTGACTTCCATGGAAATCAAAATACTTATTTAATCCTACAAAGCTTTTCTAAAAAAACATCATTGTTTGTCATATGAACCCTGATTTTTCCCTTAATTTGACTACTCATTGAACATCGAATTATTCATGATACTCGTAAACATTTAATTATTCATGATAACACTTACACTTAATGGCCTTAGTACTTACAAACTTGCTTGCGTGTGTGTATTATCCACGCAACTCAGATAAACATTTCATTTAAAGGGCTCCTCGGACGAGTGGTAGCCCATACTTAAATACTATTATGCTTACAAGTCATTGCAAACCCATGCAATTGACCTCATTATTACATGGCCTCATTTCATTGATAACATCTCATTGTAACTCAACGTGTTTGTTGTGTCATCTTCTTGTGAAATTTACTTGTGTTAATGTGTTGTTAGAATAGGATCATAGAAGGACATAAAACCCTAATGTAAGGTAAATTGATGATTCCGGTCCGGAACGTAATCATGAATTTACAGGTGCGTTAGGGTAGTGTGAAATTCTATTAGAGTTTTTGGTAGGCGTCCAGTACGTTTTCAAGGTATCAAAGGTGTGGTGGGTTAGCTGCGGTACACCCTGTATACAAACACTAATGATGCATTGAAAGTGAAACTGGAAGTCGGACCAGGAACCAACTCTGGTTATTTGGTAGTTCATTTAGCCTTTTTGTAGACAATCAACTCGTACATTTATCATAAGATTCCTAAAACTTGAAACTTAGTGAATTACTAGATTCTTATTCTCCTTATTATTCGAGACGAACATAATCCAATCCTTAACTCACATCATTCGAAACAATTCACTCTGTTACCTATAAATTTACGTCGAGTCTTAACCCAAATTTTCCAAACCACAGTTATTTTAATTTTTTACCCAAGCATCCATAACCCTATGTTTCTAATAACTTCGGGACGAAGTTTCTAAAAGTAGGGGATGCTGTGACATCCGTCACTTTTTATATAATAATAATAATAATAATAATAATAATAATAATATTATTATTAATAATAAAAAAAAATTCAGATTATATATAGATATATAATCATAACCACACTCACTTGAAACATAACCCAAAACCAACCCAACCTTCCTTTGTTATTATTGAGCCCAGATTTGAAGCCCACAAACCAGCCAAGAAGTCGGCCCACAAAGACAGACCAGGCCCAATCAGCTGTTAGAAAGAAAAAAAAAATATATGGTCTGGACGGGATTCGAACCCGCGTCCAGACCCGGTTCAGACACAGACATCAACACACGTAACCACTGGGCCAAACCCTTTTTCTTGTTTTAATTCCAACGCAATATATATATATATATACCCTTCTAAGCCAGACCCACCTTCTTCCTTGTACCTCTGTCATGCTGCTGATCGAACGCCTCAAACCAAGGCTGATTTGATTGACCATCTTGAACCTAAAATTAAGATTTTGACCAACAATTAATCTCGCTCATTCTAGACGCGTTATAACAGCCCTAAAGACCCGTGTTCAGCTCGATTTCGAGCATAAGTCACGCATACACATTTAACCATGGTCAAAACTTTCCAATTCGTTCATACGAGCTTAACACTATAAATTGAACCCTCTGCGAGACCCTATAGGTGCCGAATATACTCTCTAAATCTTCCATTTCTGTTAACAACCTCTCATTCGAAGTGTTTGGATCAAGTTTGACTTTTCAGTTGACCATTCAATCATATACGATTAAGCATTGTAAGTGTGATATTTTTGATGGGTTTTGATCTTCGGCATACACACATCAATAACCCTAAGGTTAATTGGGTTATTGATGTGTGATTTGTTCGATTGGAAAAGCTAGGGTTTATGAGGCACGAATTGGGGAAGAAGACCTTGTTGCGTAATGTTTAAGTTTAAAACGAAACGGAATGTATCACCAAATGATTCACAGATCAGTTGGTTGGAGTGTTTTGCTAAGGGCATTGAACCGGCCAAGGGCCCAGGTTCGAGCCCCACAACAAACAACCTATTTATTTTTACCCTTCTTATATATACATTTAACATATTATTTTTTTTAAATACTAAACGTGATTTATAAATTCTACAAAAATTATCATATGATCTTCAAATGATAAAGTTCATCACCCAAATTTTAGTTTTTCAAAAATAATTTATTTAATATATATTATTAATAATACAAGTTTATTCATTTATATTTATTAAATTCTATAAAAATATCTAAACGATTTTATTAAATCTCACAAAAATTATCCTAAACTTGTATATTCTTAAACATTCCAGAAAATATTTTTATTTTAGGAAAACCGTTTATTTTATATTTTTAATTAATTTTTGTTAGTTTTAATCATAAATAAATCATAATAAATTCATTTTTCAATATTTTTGCACCAAAATTTTATATAAATTATTTCTAACTATCTAAAACTGAAATACAAATTTTTTATTCAGAAATTCTTTGATTTTAATATTTTTAGATATTAAAGTCGTATTTTGACAATTTGAAATAATTAGATTAAATATTCTATTTTCAAGAAAATAATTTTATAAAAATTATTTTCATACTTAAAACCTTATGTTGTGACTATATTCAACTTAAAATTTTACCAAGAGACTTTTATTTATTTATTTATTAAATTTCTCATAATTAATAAACAATTTGTTTAATAAACAAATAAACGTTTATCCCCAATTCGAAGCCCTAGACATACATGTATCCTAGAGTTATTTCCCTTACACGTTATCAAATTCTTTAGGTTGATCCTTTGGGATAATTTCCAACACATATTTCGTTGTCCAAGTTCAACTTCAAGTTATTACGTGAACAGTGAGTATTCCTATCCCATTTTTGCTTTTATTCATTTTTGGGGTGCTACATGTACACTATTACAATTTCAAATACAAGTTTACATCTTTTTACAATACAATTCTAGTACTATGTGCATTGCTTACAACGTGCTTTATGCTTAGACAATACATGTAGATTACATTTGTACTTAGTGAAATCATTAACATGGTACAAGCCGACCTTAACATTGGATAGCGCTATTTGGATTGACAACCCGCCTAGATTGATTCTCCCCCTTTTTAATCGGAGAATCCGTGGCCATTGTTAAGTTATCACCCATTTATTGGATGAGTACACCACCGTTCATACAGTACATTATACAGTCACAGGGTTGATTTCGCTCATTTGTATGATACATAGTTTACATATTTGCACTGTAGCATGCACTTGAATTGTATATCTTTTTAACTTACTATATATATATATATATCAAAACTAGGAATGCTCACCAACATTTCTTATGTTGACCAAACCTATTTTTGTACATGTTTCAGGTGCAGTTTGATCTAATGCTTTAGCAAGAGACATTTAGTGCTTTATTTTAATTCAGTTATTTCAAAAATTACATTTCATTTAGACAATGTATTTTCCATTTCCATGTAAGACAATTTTGGTTTATTCAATAATATTTACATTTTAGTACCATGTGCTTTTGAACAATCGTCACTACGTGACACCTCGATGATTCCGCCATCGGTTGGGGGGTTACAGAAGTGAATCATTAGAATGGATATTAATCATGGTCATGCATGGATTAGTATTGGGCAACAAAAATCACCAAATCCTCCACTCTCTCTCTCTAACTCACGGCACCAAACACCCTCTATAATCTTCCATGGATTTTATTTTGTGATCTTACATATCCCTTGCAATCTTCCATAATCCAAGACAAGATACAATCAATCTTTGCAAGATTTGAAGGGATATTATATACACACTAGTAAGAATACTTGAATCAAAACACAAAAACACTTCTTCTTCTTCTTCCTTGTGGCCGTGGCATTACACCCCCACATACACATTCTTCTTACAATTTTTACACTACCAAATCACCTCTAGATCATTATCCTTCAAAACCCCATTGTGTGTTTCAAGAGCTTGGAGCTTAACCCTTTGGAAGAACACACTAAACCCCATCCAATCCAAGGTTCTTGTCTTCCCTAGCCTTGAGCTAGTAGTAAGTTTTACCTTGTTTTGATTGTTAATGTTCATATTATGTGCTTGTATGAGCAAGTTGTACATTGATGGGTAAAATATGGTTTTGAAACATAAAGATAATGTGTCTTACTAGAATAAAAAAATGAGAGAATAATAATATGGATAAAACCTGGATTTGATATTAATAATATGATATTTTAAGAAAATGTAAGAATATGAACATACACTTGAGTTGGATGATGATTAGAACATGATTTTTGAAAAGGACTTGAATATGATAAAAGATGATTTCAATCATCATAAGATGACTAGTAAATGTCAAAAATATATTGAAATGGGTTAGATGATCATGGATGAAAAAGTTCCATGTTCAAAGTCTACTCACTTGGATGAGTGAAAATTTGATATATTGGATAAAAACATGGAACCCACATGTTAATAGCATTAACAATGGAATAAAAGACTATTAAAAGTGAAATGGTCTAAAAATAACCAAACATGAAGAATATGGTTCTTCAAAGTCCACTAATGTAGAAGGAAAAATGCTAACATTGAAAGTTGTGATGAAAAATGCAACAAGTATAAGTTAAGGGACTAATATGGTAACTTAGAAAGTTGAGGGACTAAAATATGTATTTTAGAAACTTTGGTCCAAAAAAATGCATTAACGGAAAGTTCGGTGTCAAAACGCAAATAATAGTTTTTCCAAGTGTAGTTTTGATAAACATAAGAAACCTACTTATGTATAAATTAAAAGAGGTATTTTTATAAAAATAGAAGTTTTATAAAAATAAGAGGATAAGTTAACATAAGGATTTTATAAAAATAAAGGTTTTATAAAATATTAGTGAAGACTTGGGAAGACTTGTACAAAAATGGATACTCTTATATAAATGGGAATATAAAAGTATCGGAAACATTTTTGGGCTACAAGTTAACAAGTTGAACTAAAAATACAAAAGTATACTTTTCCATGTAATATGTGTTCGGAATTGAAAATACGAAAAATATTTCCATAGAGCGCATATAGGAAGAAAATGTGGAAAAAGCTAACTAACGGACCTAGTCACATGAACTAACGATAAACGGATAAACGGACAAATGAGAAAAGGATGCCATTGCGGCAAGATGAAAATATATATATATTTTAAGAAATAAAATATATATAACAAGGGTGAAACTTATGTAACACTTTCCTAAGTGTAGAAAGAATATTCGTGGGAGAAAACATAACGTAATGAACTAAAAACGCTAAACGACACATGGACTTAACAAGGAAAGATTACGCATTGGTATATGTACACATGCTCGTCTCGACGAAATTCTAGTATACCTACTTGAATGGGAAAGTAGATATGCGAGAAGGAAAACCGAGACGAGAAGGTGAAGTATATCTACGAACATGTGAATACCGACAAGATCCTAGTACATTTATTTAAATGGGAAAATAAATGTACGGCATGGTGAGTCGAGTCGGGCGTTAAGAGTATATTACCAAACGACAAGAACTTAGCATATTTATTTAAATGGGAAAATAAATATGTGGCAAAGTAAGTCGGATCGAGTAATAAGAAATCACATTATATCAAGCGAAACGATCCTAAGTATAATTATTTAAATGGGAAAATAATTATACGTTGGGTAGAGTCGTGTCGAGTATAATAGTATACAAGTTACAAAAAGTATTGACAAGAATAATATATGACTTGTAAGAAAAGGGTAATCCATCCCCAATGAACCTAGGATACGAGACTATTAAACGGGAATTGGGATAATACGTGGTCGGGAAATTGGGTGTACAACTTGCCAAGGCACATGCACTATAGGTGTAAGTGACTTATACACCTAGGACATTTGTAGGTGCGAGACCGCAAAATTTGCTATTTTCTTCTTTGAGCCGAGCACAGTTACAGGTGAGTCTCACGGCCCCATTTCTAAACTATTTAACGTTTTTACGGGGGAAAGATATGTTGGGATTTGTTTGACGGGTTGGATACTTGAGTTGTGATCGCCACTCGGGGTTGAGACCTCTCTACTATAATCATTAATTCAGGAAAGTGAAACCGAAGGAATATTTGGATAGTACTATTGGTGCCTGACAAGGCCCACCCCTAATCGATAGCGTCGATTATGCATCGGCGTATGCCTGGGGTGCACGTATTCTGAAATCAAGTCGTAGTAATACCGAGTAACGACTTGGGGCGGGGCATTATTATTTGTCTTGGTTTGGTTATAGGCTCAAGTAGAATTGTAGGAACTTGCAACTCCTATAAATTGTCATAACAAGGATATTCCCATGAAATACCGTTTTGTTTAAACTAAAACCTGTGAACTCACCAATATTTATATATTGACAAGTTTTTAAACATATCTTTCAGGTAATTGATAAATGAAGGACGACATGGCGAGCAGGGTCGGGAGAATCTCTAATCTGGGCGTTGGATGTATTGAAGAGGCCTCGTCACTCTATCCCAAGGAAATCGGGATATAGTTGAGGAGCCTCCTTATTTGTCTTAAAAACAATTTTCAATTATGTATGAATAATTAACATGATTTTCGACGCTTGAATAAATGACCCGTTTCTTTAATTACTTGTGTTTTGCATTAATCTTGGCTTAATCCTCTTGAACCGTCGCGCCACGTGTTTCCGCCATACGCGTGGTGTGACATAAAGTGTAGAGGAGGTTGCTCTTTTCTCATTATTGTTTTTAATCAAAGTCAAAGTTGTTAGTTTTCTCTACTTTCCACTATCAACCAAAACAAATAATTAGGTAAATAGTTAGATTGGTTAAAAACTCAACTTTTCATCAATTTTCTGTGTAGACGACTCGACTTTCACTTACTACTTATTTTCATTATTTTTAACCGACCAAGCGACGTCAATCAGTACTCGGCATATTTTGACTTAAATAATGAACAACATAATATATTTTAGGCTTGGTATGGGTAAAATATATAAGTTTTCCCACTATTTTTTGATATACAGTAATACTATTAAGTATACTATTATGTTATTTACATGGAATAGATGGCTAATGATTATGATATATTGGATTATTGAATGACTTGCATCTAGACATACCACACTCAATCAACAACTCTAAACAATATTTTCTCTCATATAAACAAATCCCATCATTGTTCTTACTAGATTTTTACCCTGCGCTACGCACCAAGACTTTGATATTAAGTAATGATTAGTTAACCTCTACGAAAACAACAACTGGCAACACAACAACCGCCTATTCCGACAAACAAAACCAACGTAAATATTTTGATTAAAAAAGGGGAAAAGAAATAAACAAACCAACCCACATGCGCGTTCACTATCGTTGTTACAAAAGAAAGAGACTTAGATGTCGCAATGGCTGCAATAGGAGTTATAGTACTAACAAGCGGTGTACTCATCAAGGGGACATAAACGAAAATTTAAACTAAAAGGAAAAAGAGGAAAAATAAAATAAAAGATAATCAGGAAAAAAGAAAAAGAAAAAGAAAAAAAGGCTTCCACTAAAGGACAAATAGTTATTTAAAAGGGGAAATAATACACAAAACAACTTCGATATGCAATCACTATCGTCGTTTTGAAAGAAAGAGGTCCACATGTCACAACTGTTGCAACCGGAGTTATAGTACTGACACGCAGTACACTTGGTAAAGGGGTGTAAATGAAAATTTAAACTAAATGGCAAAAGAAAAAAAAAACTAAAAAGAAGAATAAAAATGGCCTCTGCTAAAGTACAAAAAGGTGAAAAGAGAAATAAATCAATTCAAATGTGTGGTCACTATAGTTGTTGCATAATAAAGAGACTAATATGTTGTAAGAGCATTCACATTCCTTCCATCAAACCTCTCCCCATATCTATAATTTAAAAAAACTTACTAAAAACATTCTACATCCCCTCCACCATTTTATACCCTATCTTTATATTATGAAAAATCCATCTTCTAGCTTTTTATATATAAAAAGCTACTATTCACCCCCATCAAATTATTGTGAGTGCATTTTAACGAGGAATATTATGAAATAAGTGTTTGTGAGTAAAATAAAGGTAAATATGGTGGAGGGGATGTGGAAGGTTTTTTAAAATGAGAGAGAAATTTTAAAAAGTATGATTTTTTTGTTAGATTATAGGGTATAAAATGGTGGAGGGGATGTGAATGCTCTAACAACTTCAACCAGAGTTATAGTACTAATACGCAGATTACTCGACAAGCGGGTGTAAACGAAAAGTAAAAGCAAAAGGCAAAAGTAAAAAAAAAAAAATAAACTCCACTAAAGGACAAGAGTTGCTATTGCAAAGAAGTTGTAATTATAATTATAATTATAATTATAATTATAATTATAATTATAATTATAATTGTATTTATATTTTTAATTACTTCTGTACCAAGAAAATAATTTAATTTGCCTAAATCTTTGATTAAGAACTAGGTTTTCAAACATTCTTTAATTTTCGTTATTTCAAAAATCTTATTTTCAATTGCATATGTATATAAAAATTGAAACACAAATTTTTACAAAACAAAGAATAATTTGTAGCTGTAAGACATAAGGAATTTTATATGTTTTATTCAATCATATATCAGAATGCTAAAACAAAGGGCAATGCCAAAGACATGGAATCTGATAGTTGTTGAACAAGATGTTATAGGGCTCATTAGACACCCACACACACACATACATTTTTTTTTTTTTTTTTGAAAGGCACACACACATACATACTTTCAGGTGGTATGAAAAGGGTATAAAAGACAAGCTACTATGATAATCTTTTAATAAGGTCAATCCTAGTTTTTTATGGTATGTACTTACAGTTATATAAAGTCGTGGTAAAGATGGAAATGTGAGTGATGAGATACCAAAAAGGGTTTGAACATAAGGCGGATCGGGGCACTCCACGGCAAGGGGAGCACGGTTAGATTGTTGTGTGCGGCAACACTGCCGCCACCTCCACTTCACCGATCGGCAACCACACTTTAGGTGTGATTTTGACATGCAACGTGGGGTTAGGTGGTGCTCGGCAATTTTGTCGGGAGTGCCCATCCCCCTGTTAAGCAATATAATGTAGTGACTAAAGGAAGAATCTGGTGGGCAGCTAAAAGTTTTATCAAATTTTGGTTTTGGTCCTAGTTAGGTTAGGTATGATTAATGCCATCACCATTTTGGTAAGCATACAGAAAAGGCATCGATGTGAAGAAATATGGAAACTTGGTTTTGGAATTATTACGTCCGTATGCATGCACTTAGAACACTTCAATTAGTTCTATTGGTCTCCAGAAGAAATATTATGAAGAAACATGTAGACTTGGTTTGGTCAACTAAAATTCTTTTATATCTATAGGAATTTCCTGCTTGTTTTCATTGAATATTATGAGCCCCGCTCACGGCTGTGCGCATATAATGTATATAAGTGTGGCCCTCAGAGGGCAAAAGTAAAGTTGCACTAATTTTAACGCTATCTTACTAATTTCGTGAAAATAACGTTAAAAATGACGGACGGTTAATCATGCATCAGGTGGTGACGTTGATAGCCAAAGGACATGGGGGTACATGCACCAATCGGGTTTGTTCCGATTGCTAAGTGTTATTTGCCTTGTGTCTAAGGCTTGATACAAAACCACCATTGAGCCGGGGGTCTCACTGGAAGCAGCCTCTCTATTTCAATGGGGGTAGAGGTAAGGCTGTCTACATCTTACCCCCCAGACCATGAATCATTTGCAAAAATAGTGGGTTTATTATTTTAGAAATTACTTTTGGGGGTATTGGGGGAAAAAACCAATAATGGTGATGTAGAGAACTCAATTGGCGGCATCTAATAAATCTAACCTTGATGCCGCCAATTGAGATGTTTACATTGAAGCCGCCAATTGAGATCTTGACATTGAAGCCGCCAATTGAATTTAAGTGTTTGATGCCGCCAATTCATTTCTAACTTTCATTTCTTATATAAGTCGAGGCCTCTGCCCATTCTCTCCATCCCATTCCACACCTATACAAATACATTATAACCACAATAAACCCCCCATTTCACACTGTTTTCTGCGGGGATAAGCCATGCTGTGGCGTCCCTCTTTCTGGGGTCCAAGAAAGCGCGGTCTTTGGATCGGTGTTACATCCACATGAAACTACTTGGATCGATGTTACATCCACACGTGGTATAACACGTGTTGAATGCAACGTTGTCACTGTAGTTTATAATATTTTGCCGTTGGTTGTCGGTGGTGCTCTCAATCTCCAGTCTACCAAACCCGGACATTCCAACGGTCTGTTTAGGGGAGTCAACTTTCCAGACAAAGGCTGTAGGGCAAGGCCATCCGGTGTTGAAGAATCACATCATGTGATTAGCGACGTCGAAGACATCGGATGATGCGGTTCTTCACCGTGCTACTCTGGTATGGCAGCCTGGGTTGACCATTGGGTACCTGTAGATTTCGTACACATGTTCAACAGATTGATTGATGTTCCCCTGTTTGATTCAGATGGGTTCCCCTGGAATGTGGGAAACGGAAACTTAATGAACTCGGTAGATTGTATAGTTTGATTGAGTAGTTTGGAATTGGTGATCTCGGAAATAAATTGTCTTGTAACTCGGTAGGCTGTATAGTTTGATTGAGTAGTTTGGAAAAATAGTTGTTAAGTAAATTTGTATTATTTGTTTTAAATAAATCTATCATTATTAACTGGCCCGTTTTCAATCGTTGGGTGGTGGTCCTTGATTCCCGTACTGATCATCGGGAAAGAGGTTTAAATTCAGTGCGGTCGAAGGTCCTGGCCGGGTCGAAGGTCCTGGGTCACACGAATTATGCGGGGGATGGTAATGTAAATCACTAACATCGTTAAACATTAATAGGAGAAACAACAATACATAATCAAGTAACATGACGAGAAGTTGCTTCACAACGGCATTTGTATAGCTCATCTGCCATGTGTCGTCGATAATTCACACAAGCATCTTCGACGTCGATTTCTAGCGACAACGACTTTTTTCTCACAAGCCTCTCCATCATCATACAAACCAAGACACCAGCATTATCAACCTTTCCCTTGTCTTGGGGCACATCTAATTCAACTAAACCAACAGAAATTGGTGTTTTGTCCACGCGATTAGACTTCAGCCAGTAACGAATACGTTTTAGAAACCATTCGAAAAAAAGCCTAATCATCTCCATATAGTGACATACTTCGCGTCGCCTTTCGTTTCTCCATCTCTTATCAGTCCAATACTGGGTAATTACCATGTTTCTTAGATCAATTAGGATAAGCAGCCAGTCTCCCACCCCCATCGATAAAGGAAGGTAAACGCGGTCAACCTCCCAGATCGGCGGGTAGGGTTCCATTCTTCCAGCCATGTCGAGGGCAACTGAAGAATTCGAGTCCTTCATTTCATCATAGAAGGCAGGGGGTAACACTGTCCAACGTAGCTGTGAAGCAGGATCTCATAAAAGCTTTGCTTGTCTATGTCGCATCAGTCTTACCGTCCACGCCTCAACGTGCTGAAATCATAATAATGCATAAGGTTCGTTATTGAGTTAAGCAAATCAATTTACTTTCAAGTTAAATTAACGTGAAAATTACCGTTGCGGATAGCGCCCTGTTGGGTTGGCACCCTAGAAGTGTACCCCAAAAATTTATGTCTAGTTTGGCGGAAATGAAGCGAGTGTAGCAAAATGGGGCATCCCCGTTTGTATAAAAGTCGACAACATCAGCAGACCAGTTGGTTCTGCATTGTTGGTTTTCTTGCGGGTTTTCTTTGGGCTTGTCTTGGTCGTTTTCGGCTGCTTTCACTTGTGGGTTACTTGAAGTCGAACCAACCGTGAATGTTGTTGATGGCTTGCGTAAACGCCTCCAAATGTGCTCGGTCGATTTTACCGTTTTAGGAGCTGGTTGTGAACAGTAAAAGCCTTCTCCATTGTTTTCCATTGTTATAGATTTCAAATATGAGTGGGTAAGAGAGAAAGAAGTTGAGTGAGTGTTGTTTGTGAAACAGCTAGCTGCTTGCTTTTAAAGAGGTGAACCCTTGTAATGGTTTGGCGGCATCTACATGAAGCCTCGTAATGGTTTAGCGGCTTCTATACCTCGTAATGGTTTGGCGGCATCATAAAAAGTTGAAGCCGCTAAATGGTTAAGCGGCTTCTACATGAAGTGAAAAATGCCCCAGGCTGACGTTTTTGGCTCTCTATACAGTCTGGCAGGGCCTGCCAGTCAGGTAACCGGACCTTCGGACGCGTTGTCCTTGGCTAGTACACGGGTGTCGCACCATGTCCGGGCCGTTTTCGGGTTTCCGGGGCCTGATCCAGGCGGCCCGAAAACGGCCAGGAGGTCATTTTTCAAAAAACCCACAAAGTGGAAAATGCCCCAGGCTGACGTTTTTGGCTCTCTATACAGTCTGGCAGGGCCTGCCACTCAGGTAACCGGACCTTCGGACGCGTTGTCCTTGGCTAGTACACGGGTGTCGCAACATATCCGGGCCGTTTTCGGGTTTCCGGGGCCTGATCCAGGCGGCCCGAAAACGGCCAGGAGGTCATTTTTCAAAAAACCCACAAAGTGGAAAATACACAATACATAAACACATAATACATAAATCCTAATCCCAACGAACTTATTTAAAGCTTACATAAACACATACTAAAATCCTAAATTACTTGGGAGTAGCCAGTGGTGATGGTGGTGATGGCCTGCTGGTGTAGCCTGCTCGTGGGGGGTTGGCTGTACCTTGGTTTTGGGGGATCTGTGTACTCTCTTGCATCCGGGGGGTGGGTGCTGACAACCTTAAACGGTCCAAATCCCTTAGAGCCATGGCATAATCCACAACCCAGATCAACTCCTCTTCCGTTAACTCATCATCTGCTGGGGGAGTAGGATGACTTGTATGAGTAGGAGCAGGAGGAGGAGTTATTTGAGTAAGAGCAGGAGTAGTTATTTGTGCAGTAGGAGGATTATAGAACGAAGGTTGTGCAGGAGTAGGAGGAGATGAAAATGGTAGTCGCCGTCCCCGGCGAGAGTATCGCCGGACATTTGAAGATCCGTCACATTCGTGATAACCGCCACCTATAGTTTTTAAACCCGATGAACAGAGGAAATTGTGACTTAGATTGAGACTTGATATCGTATTTATAATAGTTAAAGCATCAGAGTGGTTTGGCGGCATCATGAAAAGTTGATGCCTCGGAATGGTTTGGCGGCATCATGATGCCTCAGAATGGTTTGGCGGCATCATGATGCCTTAGAATGGTTTGGCGGCATCATACAAAGTTGATGCCTCAGAATGGTTTGGCGGCATCATGATGCCTCAGAATGGTTTGGCGGCATCATACAAACTTGATGCCTATTTAAGGGATACTCATCTCAATCCATTAACACACCAAACTTTCTTCCTAAACTATCTCTATATCTCACAAACCTACTTTCTCCCCCCCCACACCATAAAAAAAAATAACCTTCAAATCAAATGGCTACTTTCGTTCCATACCTGGTTAGATTATACTGGGGTGGTAAGTTTTCATACGTAAACGGGGTTGTTCAAGATGATAACTCGTTGGAATCATCGAGCTTTATTATGCGAGAGAAGATGTCTTTTGAACAACTGGTTGAATGTGTATGTGCTCATGTTAATATCAACAAGGAAGCTGTTACTGTCAAACTCCTGCTCGGATACACTTATGCTGGGTACTCTCAAACCAGCCAAATTTTCAACAATGACGGGGTTGATATGATGGATTATTTAGCCGCTGAGAGACGTGGCGAGTTTGTTGCGGAGATCTATGTTGAATGGCAACAAGACCCTCCGTTACAACAGCTTACTTTTACTAACCTGCTACGTGACGTGTCGAACGTAAATGTACCACCCTTTGGGTCTCAGCATGGTTTCCCCCCAATGGAACATGATGCTGATAACGAAGTAAATGACGAGGCAGGATCCCCTATGACGGACGAAGAATGTTTACAAGAACCTCAATATGTTGCCGGTAATGACAACAATGACGGGTTTGATGAATCCGGAAGCGGAGACTCTAAAGACACGGAAGATAGTGATGACGAACAACCGGCATCAGAAGACTCTGAAGACTCCGCAAACGAGGCCGATCCTAGTCAGGCGACGACCCAACAGACACCACCAAATGACAACCTGGCTCTCCAGTTAGGTCCACGTCAACACTACGATCCTTAAGATGATGTGGAGCTAACAGATTACATGGTTCAAGAATACGAAGAGGATGACTTCGTGTTATGGAACCCAAAAGCAGGGGACAATATCCGGCTTGGTATGTATTTCAAATCAAAAGAAGAGGTAGACCGTGCGGTTAGACAGTGGAACATCCGTCGTGGACGGGAGATGTATGTCAAGGCAAGCAAACCGAAGGTATACACGGTCGTATGTTACACCAGACACCCAAAGTTTGTAAATCCTTTCTCTAGTGGCCGCAACTGTGAGTGGCGTTGCACGGCATCGATTCGGTCTGACTCACATTACTGGCGAATTACTGTATGGGCTACAAAACACAGCTGTTATTCTTCGGCCGTACGTAGTAGCAACAGAAGTTTAAAGGCAAAGGATATTGCAAAACACATCTTACCACAGATTCGTACGGACATCAAGCTTAAGGTAAAACATATCCAAACCCATGTCAAGCAGGCCCTGAATGTTGATGTTTCGTATTCCAAGGCGTGTCGAGCAAGAAGAAAGGCCATAGAAACTATCTATGGTGACTGGGACAGCAATTTCAAGGAGTTACCCACATACCTTATGCGGCTGCAGTCGAGGAACCCAGGTACCGTTGTTTCGTTCTTTAATCATCCGAACGGGGATCCGAATTACCCCACGTTTAAATATATTTTTGGGCGTTCGGTCCTTGTATCCGTGCATTCCATCGATGCATGCCTGTCATATCGGTGGACGCGACTCATCTGAAAGGACCCTACCGGGGTAAGCTGATCCTTGCGGTAACAAAGAATGCAAACAACTACATCCTGCCTGTGGCGTATGCTGTCGTTGACGAAGAGACTGTACACAGCTGGTGTTGGTTTTTCCAAAACCTTTCTGAGTACGTTACCCTTAATAGCATGGGGCCTTTGTGTGTGATATCAGACAGACACAACGGCATAATTAATGCTATGGAAAACCTTCCACAGTGGAAGGAACCCAACGCCTACCATCGTTACTGTCTTCGTCACATCAGAAGCAATTTCAGCGGGAGGTTCCGAAACAAAACCCTACGGAAACTGTGTTGGTCAATTGGTAGCACATCTCAGAACGTAAAGTATCGCTGGGCTGTTAGCGAAATGAGGCTGAAAAATCAAGAGGCATGGGACTACCTTAACAACATTGATAAGACTAAGTGGACGGTTAGGTATGATAAAGAGCGTCGTCGGTGGGGTAACCTAACGACGAACATTTCGGAGTCCATGAACAACGTCTTGCGTGAAGCGCGACTACTGCCTATCACAGCTCTCATTGACTACACCTTTCGCAGAGACGTCGAACAATATGTTAAGCACACTCAAATTTCGAGCGGTTGCAACACACCTCTACCCCCTCGCATATGGAGCAGGTATGAGAGCCTTTTGGGAGTTGCTATGCAGCATGAAGTGACGATGTTCGATGCGAATGCGTTAAGGTGCAATGTTCTTTCAAGGGTTGAGACAAATGACAGGGGCGGAAATGACTACACCGTTGAGTACAAAAAAAAGGTATGCTCGTGTGGAAAATGGAAAATGCAAAGATTTCCATGTTCACATGCAATTGCTGTTTGCAATTGGTTGGGTAAAAGCCCTCACAGTATTACTAGTTGGAAATTCCACACAGACACCTACATTCAACAGTACAACAGTCATTTTTACACCTTGGGGCATAAGTCTGAATGGCCGGCGGAAGAGTGGAGAATTCAAGGGGACCCGTCGATGATTACTACACATCGAGGCAGAGTACGTCAGAGAAGAATGCAAAATGAGATGGATGTGAATTATGACGATCGCCCGAGGCGTCATGCATGCACTCGATGTGGAGAAACAGGCCATAACAGGAAGAGTTGTGGAAATGCAAGGCGTCAACGAAATCAGTGAATGACCCTACAGGGTTGTGTCAGTCCTATCATCACGGTCATCTTTTTTATGTTGTTTAGTTTGCATTATCTGTATCGTCAATCACCTTTTGCTTTCATGGATGAGTTGGGTGACTCCTCTCATCATGTTCTGTACTAGCTTTATTTAATAATGGCAGAATTATTATGGTACTGTTAATTTTAATACCACTACTATTATTATCAGAACTTTTCTAATATAAAAGTAAATAAACACATGTAATAATGATAGATTTATTTAAAACAAATAATACAAATTTATTTAACAACTATTTTTCCAAACAAGTCAATCGAACAAACTATACAATCTACCGAGTTACAAGACAATGTATTTCCGAGATCACCAATTCCAATAGCTTGTGTGTAAGTTTATTTTGCGTAAAGACATCATTATACATATACCTCCTTATCTAAAAGAAACCATGCCCGTAGTGTTTGAAGCCTAGTTCTTTTGGACACAGGTACAGTGAGATTGATAACTTCTCTATGGAAGTTGCTAGAATAGTTAAACAAAAGCTGAAATTGAACAGTTATTTGGAATGTTTCTGATCATTTCAGTTATGCCATCATTATTCCAGTCTCCCGAGATCACCAATCCCAATATTCTACCGCTGCTTCATTAAGTTTCTATTTTGCGCCTTCCATCTCCATTGCTTCAGTGACATCAACAATTGCTTTATTGAAGTCAAACCTGTAGCTGTGGGCACAGAAAGGCGTTCTTCCAGTCAGCGGGAAATAAGGACCGCATTCAGATTCAAACCCATCTGAATGCGGCAGGGGAAGCATATCAATTCCAATAGCTTGTGTGTAAGTTTATTTTGCGTAAAGACATCATTCTACATATACCTCCTTATCTAAAAGAAACCATGCCCGTAGTGTTTGAAGCCTAGTTCTTTTGGACACAGGTACAGTGAGATTGATAACTTCTCTATGGAAGTTGCTAGAATAGTTAAACAAAAGCTGAAATTGAACAGTTATTTGGAATGTTTCTGATCATTTCAGTTATGCCATCATTATTCCAGTCTCCCGAGATCACCAATCCCAATATTCTACCGCTGCTTCATTAAGTTTCTATTTTGCGCCTTCCATCTCCATTGCTTCAGTGACATCAACAATTGCTTTATTGAAGTCAAACCTGTAGCTGTGGGCACAGAAAGGCGTTCTTCCAGTCAGCGGGAAATAAGGACCGCATTCAGATTCAAACCCATCTGAATGCGGCAGGGGAAGCATATCAATATGTTGAACATTGGTACCAGATCTACAGGTACTTAATGATCAACCCAGGCTGCCACACCGAAGTAGCACGATGAAGAATCGCATCATCCGTTGTCGCCAACGTCGCTAATGACTGACCGTGATTCTTCAACATAGGATGGCCTTGTGCTACAGGGTTTGCCTGGAAGGTTGTCCCCCCTAAAGAGTCTGTCGCCATGAATAGAGGTGGTACACTGGAGATTGAGAGCACCACCGACAACCGACTCTATAATATTATAAACTACAAAGACAACGTTGCATTCTACACGTGTTATACCACGTGTGGATGTAACATCGATCCAAGTAGTTTCATGTGGATGTAACACCGATCCAAAGACCGCGCTTTCTTGGACCCCAGAAAGAGGGACGCCACAGCATGGCTTATCCCCGCAGAAAACAGTTAAAATTCCATGTGAATGTAACATCGACCTAATATCAATAAAAAACCGTTCCCTCCAGAACAATTGGTATTTTCTTTGGTTTTCTACGATAGGTGGCATTTGAGTATGTGTGATTTGAGTGTGTGGTTTGGATGTGGATGGAGAATGGTAATCTGGTGGGATTATATTTATATGAGGGATGCCTCATTATCAATTGGCGGCATCATGTTTCATTTGGCGGCATCAAGAGGATACCTCATACTTAATTGGCGGCATCAAGGAGGGATCAATTGGCGGCTTCAATGTAAACATCTCAATTGGCGGCATCAAGGTTAGATTTATTAGATGCCGCCATTTGAGTTCTCTACATCACCAATATTGGTTTTTTCCCCCAATACCCCCCAAATGTAATTTGTAAAATAATAAACCCACTATTTTTGCAAATGATTCCCAGACCATACCTTAGCTTTTGCTATTGGTGAGATTAACTGAGTATGATGATGATGTTTGTTTTCATTGAATAATAATTCTGTTTTTTATTTGCTAACACAGTGTTTCTATGGGCAAACAAGCATCAGGTAGCCTTTGATTGAACTTCTCAAATCATATGCCATTTTTCTAATCCGACTTGCTAGTACTACAAACGTAGTATTATGGCTAATCGTACTTTTTTTTTTCTATCTATAATTTCTGTTTTTTTTTTGAATTATCTCAATTTTTTGTTAGATATACACACAGTGGCATATATAAAAATCATGTTATTGTTAAGCTGGCTTTTGTTTTTCAGCTGATATATTCTTGAGTTATTTTAGGCCATACTGGAGATGCTATTTTCCAAATACGCAAGCCATAATATATGTGGTCGACTCAAGTGACACAGAAAGACTTGTGATTGCAAAAGAAGAATTTCATGCAATTTTAGAGGTATTTTTTTTTTTCTTCTCATTAAAAAATTAAATACAAATATTATATATTGTTAACATCTTTTTGTAGTTTTAAACACTAAACATATCTACTCCGTTTTTAACGTAGGAGGAAGAGTTAAAAGGTGCTGTGGTTCTCATATTTGCTAACAAGCAGGTTTGACGCCTTAACTTGTCACACAAGCAGAATAAAACTGTTAATGTTGCAAACTATCATTGCCAAGTAATTGGATTTATTTTCCTACATTAATAGGATCTTCCTGGAGCGCTTGACGATGCTGCTGTGACTGAATCCATGGAATTGCATAAAATAAAAAACCGTCAATGGTCAATATTTAAAACTTCTGCAATCAAAGGAGAAGGTCTATTTGAGGGCTTAGACTAGTATGCATACTTTTCTCACTTATTATTATATACTTCTCAAGTATACACACATATAAGTGACCATTAGAACCCGTTAGGAAAAACTCACGGTCCCATCAATAGCTTGTTAAGTGTTAACAAGTGGGATCATGTAAAGAGTAGCTTATGCTGCTGGGCAGTTGGCCTCCGAAGGGTAAAGGCGGGAAGGGGAATATATTTTGAAATTTTATGGTTCTGTGCATTTGGTACTAAGGATTTCTGAATGTAGTTGTAGCTTTTTTAAATAGGAAATTAGATTTTAACACCATGAACTATTTATAGTTGGCCGCTAACACACTGAACTACAAAATTGAACAACACCGCACTGCACTTTCAACTTATTGTCTGTTTCACCCTTAGACTAACCATGATTAATTTTTGCTGACGTGGCATGGTGACGTGTCCATTTTTGCTGACATGGTAGGTGATGTGTCCATGCCACGTCAGCTTATTCCCCATGCCACGTCAGCAAAAATGGACATGTCACCATGCCACATTAGCAAACATTAACCATGGTTAGTCTGAGCGTGATACAGGCCAATAAGTTGAAAGTACAGTGCGATATTATTCAATTTTATAGTTCAGTGCGTCAGCGGCCAATTGTTAATAGTTCAAGGTGTTAAAATCCAATATCCCTTTTTAAATTGCATTTTAACTTGATTTTTCAGTTAAGACTGTTGCAAGTTTCACTCACAAGTTTTAGAAAAATGAAAATAATATTCTCAAGCTCAGAAATCTATAGAAATTATTTCTTGTGATATGCACTGAAATCAGAAATCTATTGAAATTTTGAACTTGTTGAATTCGGAACCTAAATGAAAGATTTTGGGCTTGACAGTTTAATATTTACCATACACAACGAAACAGTCAATACTACATTCATTGGGGCATGTGGTTTTTTATACAGTATCTTGACCCGAAACTTCAGGGGGTCGGAAGTCACTGGGGGGTCAGAAGTCACTAGTTTTGGGGGGTCGAAACCTTATATACCAAAAAATTTCTATACGAATACTATATAATCGGAACTTCTGAGCGAAAATTAGGGGGGGTGGGTCGGCCGCCCCTCCCCGCCCCTTAAAAGATCGCCCCTGGTTTTATATATTGTCGCCTTGTCGGGCGGGCCAACTTGCCGATGTACGCATCCTTACCATGCATATATGCAAGAGGCTGTTTCTACAATTCGAACCTGTGACCTCCAAGTTTACATGACAGCAACCTTACCGTTGGTCCATAATTTTTGTGGTTAATATACTTTGTGATTTTATATATTAATTAATGGCAAGCTGAGCAACACACTCAAGTCTGGGGGTGCCTAAATCTAGGAGTTTGTGAGTTGGTAGTCTGATTGATATGGTATGATGAGGAGGCAAAATGTGTTTTTGGAGGCAAATACTATTGAATTGTACCAAGTTTCATATCACCATTTTTCTTAATTCTTACTAGGTTTTGTATACCTGTTTTTGATGTATTTCTTCCATGAAAAACGGATATCGTGTAAGGTTGTTGGTGTTCATTTTTATTGGCTGGATGTTTTTTTTTTTTTTTTTTTTTGAAAAGAAAATTTCATTAAATACAGGGCAAGTCCTCAAACAGAGGATCTACACAATAACCAATTATAACATATACAGAGGGTAAACCACCCAATCCTTCCAAAGAATATTAGAGAACCTAGATCTATTCTTTAACCATAAAAACGAACAAGACTTGATCATAGTTACGACTCCCGCAACCTTAGGATTTGAACCTGAAAAAACCTTATCATTACAGCCCTTCCAAATAGCCCAACATGTTATCATGACAATGCCTCTCACAATCTTGTTCTTCCACTTGTTCGCAGCTCTGTGATGCTGAAGCCGAAGTAAATCTTCAAATTCGGACGCCACTAGAGGATAATTTTTACTCTATTTGTCAATCGCAGCCCAAAATCCTGTAGAAAAGATACAATCCGTAAAAAGATGATTAACATCTTCTTCCTCCGACTCGCAGAGAACACAGACACAATCTGGAAGTTGGATGTTTCTCCGACTTAGAGCCACCTTGGTGGGAATACGATGCATCTCTGCTCGCCATATAAATAGATTAACTTTAATCGGAATCCAAGACTCCCACTTCATAAAATGTTCCCGCCTGACTTCATTATCACTCCGCATCATATTCTTAACTAAAGCCACCGAGAAATCGTCTTTCGCACCTATACCCCATGTCCAAGAGTCTCTGCCACCTGAAATTACAACTTTTCAGAGCAAAAAAGTCAAATCCTGGAACTCGGACAACTCAGCTACAGAGTTGAGGGTCCTAGTCCAGTTTGGGTAAAACTTGATGCCTTCCATATTGTGTTTTAGACGATCCGCGACAAGACACTGCTTCTGGTTCTCTAGAGCAAACAGACATGGCCACCTGTCTCGTAACTTGGTGTCTCCAACCCAAACATCTGACCAAAACTTGATCTCCGAACCATCACCCAACTTCGGCTTTATCAAGTTGCTAACCAAGGACCCATTTAGACTGCAGTTTACCACTGTTTTAACAATCACTTTCCAGCAGCCAGCCGCATTATTCTTAACCGGAAGAAAACACCACCTTCCATGACCACCATGAATCGCTTCTATAACACGACGCCAAACTAAGTCTCGTTGAGTTTTAAAACGCCAAGCCCATTTTAATAAAATAGCGGTATTAACATCTTTAATTTTAACAATCCCCAATCCCCCATTCTTCTTTGACATAGTAACCACGTCCCAAGCAACCCAATGAAGCTTCTTGTTCTGACTCGATCCAGCCCAAAGAAAGTCTCTCATAATTTTCTCAATTCGGTCCTAAATAATGGCAGGCACTTTATATAGTGAAAGATAGTACACCGGAAGGCTAGCAAGTACCGATTTAACCAAAGTAAGTCTACCACCCATCGATAATAAATTCGATTTCCAAGAGGAGAGCCGATTTTGAATTGTACTAATCACCCCATCCCAATTACATGGCTTATTCATATTCGCTCCAACTCTTATACCCACATAGTCAAAGGGAAAAGAGCCGGTCCGACATTCAAGAATAGTAAATGCGAGAGAACCTGACCACCATTGCCCATACGTAACACCTTAATCTCTCCCGCTTCACACGCTTTTTTAACCATATAGGAGAAGGCCTTCGTAACAATCAAAAACAAAAAAAAGGAGATAAAGCGTCCCCTTGCCTAATCCCTTTATGACACTGAAAATCAAACGTGGGTGAACCGTTAACTAGAACCGCCGATCTAGCGGATTCAAGAATACCTTTGATCCAATCACACCATTTCCTTGGAAATCCCATTTGGTTCAAAATAGACAATAGAAAGCTCCAATTGACGTTTTCATAAGCTTTTACAAAATCAATTTTTAACATAAACGCTTTCCTACCCGTCTTTTTGACCCATCCATAAACTTCATTCATCATTAGAGGACCATCTAATATATAACGCCCTTTAAGAAACGCCGTTTGAGAATATGAGATAATCTTACCCGTAATGCCCTTAACACGTAAAGCCAAAACTTTGGAGATGATTTTACTAATAACACCAACTAATGTAATTGGTCTATAATCTTTCAAACCAACCGGGGTCTTCGATTTCGGAATTAAAGTGATAAAAGACGTACTACAACCCCTACTAATTCTTCTTGAATGGAAAAAAGAATCAAACATCTTACCAAAGTCTTCTTCCAAAAGGTTCCAAAAATGCTTAATGAATCGAAAATTGACCCGTCCGGCCCCGGGGCCCTGTCAGAACCACAATCTAGAACAACCTCCTTGATCTCTTAGATAGAAAACGGCCTAATAAGACCCTCCAAATCCGGCCTCGGAACCTGATTGATACCCGTACACACTAGTTATGGTCGATGCTTATGTGACTCTCCAAAAAGACCTCTATAGAACCGAAAAACTTCTCTCTTAATGAGCGAAGGTTTGTTAATCCATTGCCCATCAATCATAAGACCCGGTAAAGCATTAGACGCCTTTCTCCCATTAACCACCCTATGAAAAAATGCGGAATTATCATCTCCCAATGAAGCCCACTTAACCCGAGATCTTTGCTTGAAATCCCTACTTTTGATGTGATTAAAACGAAAGACTTCTTTTTTACAAACTTCCCAAATCCAAGTCTCCTCCTCTTAAAGATCCCTTTCTTCCATGGCTTTTTCAAGTTTGCGTAAATCACTTTTATATCCCTCTAGTTCCTCGCCTTCTTTAATTAAAGTCACCTCCCACCATTTCCGAACCGCGTCTCTAACACACTTCAATTTATTCATAATTACAATATCCAGGTCCCCATTACAAACACTACCACAAAGAGCATTTTTTACCACATCTTCACAATCTTCTCTTTCTAGTCAAGTATTGAACCATCTGAATGGTTTATACCCAGAATTGAAATCCACCAACGATAATAATAAAGGAGAGTGGTCTGACAGCTCTCTAGGAAGAGCTCGCACACAAGCTAGAGGCCATCTATTAAAGAACTCTTGAGAAACAAAGAATCTATCAATTCTGCTCATTTTAACATCAACACCATTACCTGCAACAAAAGTAAACTTGTTTCCCCTTAACTCGTGTAATCCCAACTCTTCAATATAAGAGTTGAAATCCCAAATACTAGTACGATTAAATCTCGAATTCTTTCTTTCTACTGAGTTACGAACCGCATTAAAATCTCCCATAAGAACCCACATCCCTTGACCACTACCAATAACTCCGATCAACTTGTCCCAAAGGATCTTCTTTGCAACAACTTTTTGAGGAGCATACACATTTAAAATATTTACCAAAGTCCCGTCTTCCACCAAACTACCCGAAGTTAAAAGAAAGTTTGGATCACACACACCAGAATGTTTAGAAAATACCTTATTGTTCCACATATTTATTAAGCCACCGGACCTACCACTCGAAGCAACCAACTCGTACTCAAAATCCCCTCTACCCCACAGATTATCCCCTTGAAACCTCATATCATCTGAAAGCTTAGATTCTTGAATCGCTAGAAAATCCACCCCATGCTTAACATGAAGATTTTTCACCCATCCTTGTTTACCCGGAACCCCCAACCCACGAATATTAACCGAGAGGAAATTCATTGATTACCGTTTTGTATCCCTTCTTCTTGTACCACTTCAGTAACTAGATCTTTAAAATTGTTAAAATCAACTCCCACCACTGCTCCTATTTCGATCGTCTTTTGCACCTTTCTCGCATCACCAAAAACTTCCCCGTCCATATTTTGATTCTCAACCACAGTGGTATCCTCCTCTGTATGGTCATCACTTTCTGGAACAGCCTCCTCAACCCTCTGTTCTATATTGCACTCCTGTATTCGGTCAATACTAACAGGATTAGGTTATCGAATACCCAGTAAGACATCAAGCCCCAAAAGGGTCCATTCCATCTGGGTCGAAATCAAGTCTCCGCCTTTTTTTAGGAATTGGGTCTTTCCTCTATTGACAAGAACTTAGGAACCTCTGGACCAGAACTGTTACGGCCCACACCCTTACTTTTTTTAGGCCCACTTTTTGAAGTTGTTCCCCCCATATTATTATTTGATTTACTTTCTGAAAATACACGTCCCATATTAACTTCCTTTGACTTTCCAAGTTTATCACCTTCCAGAATGGAAGGTTCAAAATTCTCATTAACTTCCTCATGCGTCTTGACCGACTCCTCCATTATTGACTCTGCTGAATTAGCGGCTTCTAATTGGGATTTGAAATTCAAACCATCCCGATGAATTTGCTCCGTCGTTTCATTTTCCGGTAGCGGAACACTACTAGCAGGTTGACGAACATCAATGGTAGACTTTACTAAAAAATCCGGCGTCCAATCCCCAGCTTCCTCCGCCACCCATACATGATATTTACGTCCCTTCCATTGAAGAACTACTTCCTCTTGAATACGCGACCCTTCCGAAAGTAGGACGCCAACGTAATAAAAAAATAAGTCCAAATCCCATTGGCCATGTTGTGTTTCTTGAACTATCTTCCCGAATCTTTCAGCCACACTATTAATAACACCATTGTCGAGCAGATGAAGAGGAATTCCTTGTATACGTAACCACGCTAATCTTTCGAATGCAAGCGTTTGGCCAACCCACACGTCAGCCGAGTGACACACATCCTTCCTGAGTTTAATTTGATTTCGAAATTTTTCAGCATAATGATTGTCAGGACATGACACAATGATGTTAAGGCCTCCAAGAAACTTAATGTTTCCTTTTCCACCCGTCATCTCCGAAACTATATTTCCAATGTTCTTCAATGCATTAAAATCAACCACACGTAAAACAATTGCCTTTCCCATAAGATCGGCGTAAGCCATGTGATCATATTTAACAACGATAACCTTCTCTTCCTTTGTAATAGATGAAGTACCCAAAAATGTCTCTTTAAAGGAAGTAGACCCTGTGAAAAAATTAACATTATTCTCCTTACGAATTGATTCTTCGGGTTTCTTCTCTGTCGCTATCCTTTTCTTATGCACCTCCTGCTTACTTGTGGGATTCATCTCCCCATCTTCTAGAGAGAACCTAGCAACATTCACACTAAGCTTACAATCCCCCATTCGAATCCATGATAAAACTCTCTCCATTTCCCCTATGTTCTTCACGTCCAACAAGGATAGAAAACCAAATCGGTTACCCATCCTATCTTTCTTCCTTGCAATGAAAATGTCGTAAATCTCAGCATGAGTACGCACAAACCCGGCTAGATCAGCTCCACTACACCGTTCAGGGAGATTAGTCACAAAAAACTTAGTTAACCTTCTTTGGATATTGATCGGAATGGGATTCCGATGAAAGGACCCCATAGAGAGCGTTTTGTTTAAATCCCCCAATTGAATGACCCCTTATTGGCTGGATGTGTGGAAACTATTGATTTATAATTTTTTTTTTTTTTGAAAATTGACAAAATTGACTTTCATTCAACACACCAAACGGCTATACTCCAAGACGAAATATAAACCGGCACAAAAACATACAATTACATGAAATCAAATGAACACCAACTATCCCAATCCACCGAGACCCACTTCCCCTATTGTTAAACCATAAATAACCCAATGCTTTAACATCCGAAAGAATATCCGCCACTTTTGTCATCTTGCCCGAAAAAAACCCTCTTGTTTCTAGCTTTTCAAAGTCGCCAAGTCGTAATGATGAGAATACCCTGCAGAGCCGTCTTCTTAACTGTCTGCAGCCCACTGTGTTCCATAGCCATCACCAAATCCTTCATAGAGAATAAATAGAGTTGAGGAATTATGCACCAAGCCGAAATGCTATACCACACACCCGTAGAGAATCTGCATCCAGTAAAGAGGTGCTCCTCCGTTTCATCGCCATCTTCGCACAAAGTGCAAATCACATTTTCTACCTGATTGTTCCTTTTCCATAAAGCGATATTCGTTGGTAAACGTTCAAGAAACGCTCTCCACATAAATATATTACATTTAGTTAGAACCCACTTGCACCATTTGAAGTCAAACCTGACCGCATTGCTATTCGACCCCTTCAACCAACGTTTAACTCCAGCCACTGAGAACAAGATCGAATTGCCATCATTCCAATACCAATTATCTCGGCCTGCACTAACAGAACACTGTTGCAGAACACCTTCAATGCAGCTCCTTTCTTGGATTTCAGCAGCTGTAGATGGAGCTCTTTTCCAATTCCACCTTATCAGATCTGAACCTCCATTATTTATCCATCTTTCAGCCACTTTACAGCATTTACTCCATTCAAGACTAAACAAGTTTGGGAACTGATCTTTCAATGCCTCCTGACTAGCCCACGGGTCAATCCAAAAACGAATATCCAAGCCGTTTCCCACCTTACCCCTAACAATACCATTGGCACCTACACCATTAATTCTCGTTTTATTGCATAACTTTTATTGCATAACTTCATTATGTTCTTCCATACACCTAAGACCGCATTTTGAGCAGGAAGCGAGCCCCATTTTCTGTCTGATCCATGAATCGAATCAACTACTTTTCTCCAAAGCGCCTCCGTTCTGTAAGATACCTCCAAAACCATTCTATCATCAAAGCTTTGTTATTATCTTCCAGTTTGGAAATACCCAACCCCCTTCTTCTTTTGTTCTCGTTATGTTCTCCCAAGCCACCCAACTGAGTTTCTTTACCTCATCCGAGCCGCCCCATAAAAATCTTCTCATTAGCTGTTCCAATATTTGAATAACCTTTACTGGATCCTTAAAAAGGGAAAAATAATATGTCGGTAAACTATGAAGCACCGACTTTAATAGAGTAAGCCACCCCCCAATGGAGATAGTATTCGCCTTCCATTTGGATAAACGTTTTCGAAAGGTGTCCACCACCGAATCCCAATTGGAAATTCTATTCATTTTCGCTCCGACCCTTATACCCAAGTACATAAACGGAAACTCTCCCGGTCTATACCCCAATGAATCCGCCTTCTTTTTCACCTCCTCACTAGACACACCCACCCCATAAAGAACAAAGTATGTATGTTTATCTTTAACCCTGAACACAAATGAAATATCCGCAAAATTCTTCTCATATTATCAAAATTAAAATCCGACCACCCTCCCATCAAATTAACATCGTCCGCATATAACAAGTGAGACATAACCGGGCCTTCTCCAGGAAGACGCACCCCCTCAAAACACCCAACACGACAAGCTTTCTTAACCATACCCGCAAACGCCTCCATAAGAATGAAAATAAGAAGGGAGAAATAGGGTCACCTTGTCGAATACCTTTCTGACAATCAAACTCGAACGTAGGCGATCCATTCACTAAAATAGTCGACCTCGTCGCTGACAAAATCCCATGCATCCACTTACACCAAAGACTAGGAAAACCCATTTGAACCATTACAGACAACAAAACTCCCACTACACATTGTCATATGCTTTATCAAAATCTATTTTAAATAGGAAAATATCTCTCCCCATTTTTCACGCCCACGAATAGACTTCATTAGTAATAATGGGCCCATCCAAAATATACCTTCCTGACAGAAATGCAGATTGTGATTCAGAAATAACACTATCCATAACACCTTTTAACCTGTTCGCCAAGACTTTAGACACCACTTTCGTAATCACCCCAATTAAATTAATCGATCTATAATCACCTAATTCAGTCTGTTCCACAATCTTAGGAACCAGAGTTATAAAGGATGATCCCACTCCGCGACTAAATGACCCATTCTCATAAAAGATCCTCAAAATACCCACAAAATCATTTTCAAAGCAATCCCAAAACTGCTTTATAAATTTAAAATTAAACCAGTCAGGCCCCGGCGCTTTATCGTCACCACACTCCCAAACCGCCTCTTTAATTTCTTTCACCGAAAACTCCATAACCAATCCGTCCGCTTCACTCTGATCCAGCCTTCTTAAATCATAACAATTCAACTTCGGTCTAACCTTCAAATCTTCAACAAACCTGTTCCTGAAAAAGCGAAGAACCTCCCATTTTACCACCTTCGGTCTTGTTTCCCATTCGCCCGCAACCATCAAACCCGGAATGAAATTCGACAAACGTCTTTATTAATTATTCCATGAAAGAATCTCGTGTTGTCATCACCTTCCGAAGCCCACTTCATGTCGCCTTCTGACGAACATCTGATATTTTGATGAATTCCAACTTACGAAGCCTTTTTGGACTCCTCTAATACCCACGTCTCAACTTCATCTAAGTCCATGCCTTCTAAAATCTCATCCAATTTATTCAACTCTTTTTCTAAACCCACTTTCTCCTCTAAATCTTTAACCATAGTCTCATTCTTCCACTCCCCAATAACCTGCCACAAGTATCTAAATTTGCTCATTAGACATAAATCCGGATTTCCCACAAAAACCCCTTCCTCCAAAGCTTTCCTAACCACCCCTTCAAAATCAATTCTCTCCAACCATGAATTGAAGAAATGAAAAGGTTTCGGGCCATAATTCAAGGAATTCACCTTCAAAAATATTGGACTGTGATTGGACTTATCTCTATTTAGAGCCCTATATTCAGCATTAGGCCATTCCATCATGAAGTTCCAATTAACCAACACTCTATCAATGCGACTCATTTTGTTGCCCGAAACATAAGTAAATCTCCTACCTTTCAACGTATACTCATGAAGGTTCGAATCCTCCACAAATTTGTTAAAATCCTCAGCAGCCGAACCGTTAAACTTCGAGTTTCTCCTCTCATGACAATTCCTAACAGAATTAAAATCCCCAGCCAGTACCCAGAACCCATCTCCTGAACCCACCAAATTACTAATTTCAGCCCACAACGACCGTTTAGCCACATTATTTTGAGGAGCATATACATTCAAAACATGATAAATCGTCCCACCCCCTTTAACTACACCTACCACCAGTAACCAATTCCTAGCTCTTTGGACATTTATAACCGAAAAAACAGAAGAATCCCACATCGAAACAAGACCCCCTAATCTACCATTGGCTTCTACCATCTCCACCCAAAAATTCCCTCTTCCCCAAAACATCCCCCAATCAATCGAACTATAATCTGAATATTGAGTTTCCTGAAGCATTAGAAAACAAACCTCATGTTGATGTCTCAAGTCCCTCACCCATTGTGCTTTAGTCTGAATACCCAGCCCTCGAATGTTGAGCGATAATAAATTCATTGGACCACTCCTTGAAACCCCTCCTTTGTAATCGTTTCACACATTTGAGGAATAAAACCCTCCAAATTCTCTTCCCCAAAATGTTACCAAGAGCCTCCGTATTCCTAGCTTCTTTGTTAACATAATGATTAATCGCCTCAACACCCGGTACACTATCAACACTTTCATTGACCAAACTACTCACCCTTGGTCTGCCTCAAAATTGATCTTTTCATTTAAATCTGGAGTACAGAAATCGTGAGAACTACTGGATTGATCAACACCCTTGTTTCCACCTATTGGGCCCACCTTCAAAATACCAATCAAACTATCCACCCCAAATGGGTCAGAAGAATCACACTCATCTCTGGGCCTCGTTTTGGGCCTCTCTTGGACCCCAGGCGAAATGATCCTCTTTTTAAAAAAGAGATTTTTTTTGTACTTTTTCCTACCATTGATTGGCCCATTAGAACCAGCTTCAATTTCAGGACCCTCCACATGTATAGGCGGCATACCCGATTCCTCTTCTAACCCCACCAAATTGGAACTAACTGCCGTATCCACCCCTCCAATTTCACCCATCTCCAAATCAGGCCCTTCTCCTTCAACCTCATGCTCACAACCATGATCATGCTCAGCTGACCCATACCCCCCATCAGTGTCTGTCTCATCCATTTCCATAACACAATCCGGAACCCGTTCCCCAACATCTTCATCCACCCAAACCCTATATGTCATACCCTTCCAACTCAAATCAAACTTATCTATGATACGATAATCTTTCTCACAGAGAACCCCAACATAGGCAAACGAAAAATCCCCCTCTTTGTCCGACAAACTAGAGGGTTGAATAAAAGTACCATACCTGCTGCCAATGAGATCAAAAACTTGATCCAAAGCTAGCTGAACTGGAACTCCATGAACTTGAATCCATGCTATCCACTCCTTTGACGAACTATTACCATTCCATTTATCTAAGAAAGAAAACTACAAACTCCATAGCTTTTTGTCTCCCAGAAACCGATCACACTACTCCACGTCTTGAAATAGAAGGATAACATTGAAACCACCCCTATATTTAATTCCAGTAGACCCCCATTTCGACTCTTTTAATAACGAACAAAGACTCGTAAGAATCTTGAAATCCTTAACTCGGCCAACTAGAGCATACTCATACCACTGTTGAAAAGCCTCAACATTGTCATCAATCTTTATCACGTCTACTGGTTTGATCGGATGTCTATTCAAAACACAATCATGAAAAGACCTTCCTGTCCCCCCCCCCACTTCCTTGAGCACCCACCATATTAGGGTTTGCATGCTCCCCCTCATTAGGGTTTGCATGTTCAACACCAACCGAATTATCATTCCTTGTAACTTCTTTTTGAACCACTCTATACTCCTTAGCATCCCCATTCACCCTTTCCCCATCCACAAATCTAGCCAAAACAATAAATAACTTATAAGACCCCATCCAAACATCAACCATCTCACCTTCCAAACGCTTGGCATCTTTAAAGTTACGAAACGAAATAAAACCAAATTTCTTCCCTAACCTATCTCGTTTTCTCGCAATATAAGAACCCATGTACTCAGCGAAACCCTTGAAAACGTGCTTTAGATCCTCTAATGTAGCCTTTGGTGGTAGATTCGACACGAAAAACTTGGCGATGATCTCCTTGTTACGGTGTTCCTCGTTCCTGCCTTCCTTTCCTTTTGTAATCGGGACGTCGTACCACTCTCCTTGTCTATGGCGGCAGGAGCCCTTCATCGACTAGGGTTTTTTTATTTATAATTGCTCATTGAAACTTGTTTCTAGAGTGGAAAGGATATCGCTAATTTCCATTCATTATTTGAGACAGAGATGTTGTAAACTAAATACTAGTATGGTTTTTTTTTTTAAACGGCAAATGTTACATCTCCTATACTATTACACCAATAATTCTAAATTACAACACCCTTGCCAATGATTGAACCTTCGACCTCTCATCTAAGAGACATGTCTCTACCAAGTGGGCTACCCCACATTAGTCATACTCGAGTCGTATTCACTTTCACATTATTTTGTCATTTCCACCAACGGTTATTTTCAAAATTTCTGATGTTTATTTCCTTGATTTTCGAAAGCCAGAGAAGAAGTTGTTAACTTGAAGAAGAATATAATACCTTTTTTTTAAAGGTATAAAGCTTAACCTTGTGAACATAGAAGAAATTTAAGATATAAAGCTTATTTGACCTTGTCTTTAGGTGTTATGTGTAGTTTTATGAGATTCTCGAACTAATTTCTAACATGTTTAGCTTAAGATAAACAGTCGTGTATCCATGATGATTGCTTAAGTTTGCTATAACATATGTTTTCTGAAGAAGAAAATGTGCATTTAAAACTTACTTAACGATTAATTATTCCGCCTTGTATTGTGGTTTCTTAAGCTAAACTCCTCTTCGGATTCACCTTAACCATGAGACAAGTGTAGCATAGTAACCCAAAGGAGAAAATATTACTTTTGATTCGCCACAAAATCAAAAGATTTGCAACTTTTGAATGCTAACAGAAAACACAATGGTTTTCTTGGTTTTCTCTTATATTTGATTCTGTGATTCCTTTTAGTATTTTCATTAAAACAAAATACGGAAGTTACATCATAATAGCTGGTAGACGGGCAACAAGCTGCGCCGCCACCCCTTTTTGAATTGCAAACCCTAGTCTACTAAAGACAAAACCTTACCCCCCTGGGGATGAAACATTGCTGTAGACAACCCGTTGGACCCTGGTCAAGAAACGAATAGCTTCTGGCGCCAGGGAGCCAAAGGTGTCGAAAGCCAGAGGGATAAAGACATGTTGGTTATCTGCACAAGCTTTAGCATGTTTATCTACTTTCTTTGATTCCGCCTTTCTTGATGTTTGCCCAGCTACGAACCCTGTTTCCCGTAACCTAACAAGCGGAGATACCCCGGTGAGGTCCACACAGGCATGTTTCCCTCTCTCCCCATCCAAAGACAAGCAGGTCTGCTGGTCGCAGGGTGGATCTCCCTTCCGTGGGGTCTGTGAGGAAGTTTACAGGGGCCTCCTTTTTGGTAGAGATCCCAGCTCTTCTCAAGATATCTCACAAAACATCCCTCACCCAGTCATGCCGATATTTGAAACCAGGGAGCTCCTTGCAATGAATTGCATGCTCCCCGTATTTATCCATGCAGGTTTTCCGGCAGATGGGGCATGTTTCATCTTCCGGGTACATAGGGATCATCAATCGGTACTTGAGTATAGCCCTGTACTCTACTGCCGACATGCATTGACCCAAACCCTTAATCGGATAACGGTCAAAAAATCCTGAGCATGAGGGCCCTTTAGGCATTCAATCACCGCCTTCTGGCGAGTGGACAACTCAAAAACTTCTCCCAGGCTCTGAGCAGTTTTGCTAAAAAAAGCATTCGCCAAAGTTTTTTGTGGCTTTGGGGGCGGTGTCCTTGTTAGAAAAACCGCCAATATCAAAATCCGGGAGATAGACATTTAAGCGTTCGAGCGCCTGTTGATAGTCTGAGTCTAGTCCAATGACCCACTGTTCCGGAGGATATGATCCTGAAGTTTGCTATAACATATGTTTTAAATTGTACATGTTGACGCAGAAAAGATAAAAAAATTAGTTTCTGTAAGAGTTAATAGCCATTTTCGTCCCTGAGGTTTGGGCCAGTTTGCTACTCCAGTACAAAAGTTTTTTTTTTTTTTGCAATTCCTTCCCTGAGGTTTGGATTTTTTTGCCAAATTCGTCCTTTTCACTAACCCAGTTAAAAAATCTCGTTAATGTCAGGGGTAGGGTTGTCTTTTTACCTCTCAGGGACGAATTTGGCATTTAAAATTCAACCTTACCTCAGGGACGAATTTGGCATTTATAAATCATAGAGTTAAACAAGCTTTGTTTGTTAAACGCCGCGTTCTTTTCGCTATTTGTTTTCAATATACTTTCGATCACTGCAACCTTCATCGTTCATCTTACATGGCAGCGGTTACAATCTCTCCATATGAGAAATAGCAGGTACAATCATTTATTTAATCTTGAGTTCAATCGAAACCCTAATTGTTGTTCTTTTAATCTAGACCTTCATAAGAATGCATTCAAGTTTAAGAGGGGGCACATGAAATCAAATAAATCAACTTACGAGGTTGTAAAACATTGAAATACAAGACAAATTTCAACTGGTTAAAATACTGAAGTTAAAATAACCAACTAACCTTGATATAATTGTAGGATTTTTTCCCTATATCTTTGTCTGGGGCCTGTAATCAAATAAAGAAAACCTAAGCAATTATAACTTCAAAAGAAGTAAAGCTGGCAACCAACTTGAAAGCTAAATAGCTTCAAAAAAGTTTCTTACACAAGCAAACCTAAAGATGGATAAATTACCTGTGGATCCTGGATGGAAATCGGTAACCTCCTGCCCGGGATTAGGAACCTAAAAGTTCAAAAAAATAAAAAATTATTGAACAATAAGTACACCCACATAGAAACCCCTCCTTGTTACAGACCCTAAAGGTGAAAAACATAGTAAAGAGGAAAATGGCAATGAGGCCATCCATTGAAGCAATTCTTACATTTTCGATATAACAAACATTAATTCCATGAGCATCTATTGCTTCAATGAGGCCATCCATTATTACCCCAAATTTGATCCTTAGTCCACCCTCTCTCGTCTGCAAAGGTATACGCTTATGCTTGCCCCACTCCAATAATAATTGAACTCACACTTCACAAAATTTAAATGCTCCACTAAAAACCTTACACAATGTGTCATCCATCCATTCTGTTTGTTCCATTTATGTCGTCAAATCCTCATGTGGTTGTCTCATATTTCAATCACTTTATCCATTTTTGTCAGTGGCGGATACAGAATTTTTATGTAGGGTGGGCACAATACCAGTCGGTTAAAAAATGAGTTAAGAACGACAACAATATTGTTCATTAAATATTTAAATATGATGATGACATACCTCAATTACATTTGTCCTCTATGTGTTTCATGTTTTGAAAATGCTCGATTACATTCTCATTAATAACATGAGTAGTAAATCTACTTGTAAAACACAATTAACCAAGCGTTAAAAATTGTCATAATACGATTCCGAAAACAACACCAATTCACCAAAAAATAATGTATATTACAATTTAAACCTATATTAAAAATAAAGTATGTATTAGAAACATTTTATTCAGAGATTGCTACCAATTAAAATTACGAGATAAAGAGATTTTTAATAAATATAAAAAAAAAAAAAGGAAATGATCAAACACTGTGCTATTAATATATAGATAATATGTATTAAAATGATGAGATTAATAAAGATACTAAATAAGAATTAATCACTTTGATATATGGTTAAACAAAGACTCACGAAATTTTCATCAGCTCCATTATTTTATTACTAACTCCATGGGCCTTTCAAATTTCTCCATGAGCACATGGGCCAGGTTAAAAAATTAACAATAGAAACACTAATAATGTTGGTCTTAGGGTGGGCACCGGCCCACCATACAACAAAGATGGCTCCGCTACTGATTTTTGTACTCTGTTTCAAGCGTGCAGAGCTTGTTTAACTCTATGATTTATAAATGCCAAATTCGTCCCTGAGGTAAGGTTGAATTTTAAATGCCAAATTCGTCCCTGAGAGGTAAAAAGACAACCCTACCCCTGACATTAACGAGATTTTTTAACTGGGTTAGTGAAAAGGACGAATTTGGCAAAAAAATCCAAACCTCAGGGAAGAAATTGCAAAAAAAAAAACTTTTGTACTGGAGTGGCAAACTGGCCCAAACCTCAGGACGAAAATGACTATTAACTCGTTTCTGTAATAATAAAATTTATAAATTTAAACACTAGAAAATCTATAGTTGACATGAATCACAAGAAATCAAAATTGTCAGCACTTAATTTTTTTTTTTCTAACTTAACAAATTTTTATTAACACGTAACCGTGAAAAATTACATTAAGATAGCGGGCAGGCGGGCAACAAGCTGCGCCGCCAACCCCTTCTGAATGACAAACCCTAACCTACTAAAAACAAACCCATGCCCTCGTGGCGCCGAGACACTGCTATGAATAAACAAACATGTGAATTAGTTACATTCGTGATTTACACATTTTTACATTTAAAAAGAAAATCAACCAACAATGTAAAAGAGGGGTGACCTAACTCTTTAATCCATTTCATATAGGCTATGAGTTATCTATATGATCTCACATCATTGTCATTTTCGTCTGTATTTTACAAACTCCATAACTCCAAATAAGAGTCCATCAATTTCTAGATTAGCTCAGTATCAATAGTCCATCCGATAATCTAGACTCGAAAGAGTTGGCTCGTAATGTTCGTCTAGCTTGTGTCAATAGCAAAAACCGTCACATCTCAACAACTTGTTTTGTAAGCTTTCTTATTATTGCTTGAATAAGATGATTATGAGAGTACATACAAGGTGAAATATTTTGGTTTACTATTACCTCGATTAAAAATAATTAGAAGATCCCTAATCGAAAAGGTCACAATATTCTTACGCACGGCACATGTAACATGGATCAACTAATTACTACACATACATACATATTCATGGTAAACAATTAGTTTTTTTTTTTATCGGCGAACAACTGTGTGGCAACCACCCTTGCGGGGCGCCGTGCCCAAGAATCGACTTCCAGCAGCCCCCGCATTCTCCCGATGCGCGGAAATCCGAGCCCCACCCGCCCGAAGGCACGACAGTGTTATAGAACTTGGTAAAACCTCGCCGCCCGATCTTTAACTGGATACCAAACTATAAATGATAGAAGTATGGATTGAACCTTTGATCACATAGGTGAAACAAAAGCCACTCCACCACTATGGATGGATACGGTAAACAATTAGTTACCAATGTTATTTAATGAATAAAAACATTGATTATTTTCCCGGTTGGTTTTTAGAACATTCACATTAACTATCTTCAACCCTATAATTTAACAAGAAAAAAAAAATCATCTTTTTTAAAATTTAAGTCACATTTTAAAAAACCTTCAACATCTCATTCACCATCCATATCTCTATATTCTTCTTTTTTTTTTTTTTTTATTATTGCTTTCTCTTTCTTCCACTTACAATCTTTAACTACCAACCATTTTGTCTTATTATCATTTTTATCTAAAATTGATTTTTAATAAGTTTTTATTAAGTAATTAATATTTTTGTGTTTCGGGCTAATCGAATCTAAGTTAATTGGGTCGTGTTAAACCAACAACGATTAAAACGACACATGTAGAGGAAATACAAGGCATCTAAAGTGGTGTAATGACAAAACAAAATAGAAAGCTCAAACAAGAGTATAATTGAAACATCTCATGTACCAAAAGATTAAAACTAAGTTGTTTAAAACAAAAACAAGTCCATAAATAGAAAGCTCAAACAAGAATCTGATTGTTTAAACGACTACGGGGGAAATGATAACAACATCAAGAACGGTAACATAACATAGGTTGCAAATTCCTAAATGCTCGAGCGTCCAAACTCTTCAGTCAACGATTTCTTTCTTCATCTCTACTAAAAAGAAAACAATAACAAACATTGATTAGATGTTAAAATTTTAATGTGGTATGTATGTGTATAATACGGGTTTTCAGACCCATAAAGCACAAAAAAAAAATATGACGATCCCGACCTCATTTATTGTTGAGAAACTTATTTGAATTCCATATTAAAGAAAATGTAACACCCCAACCGATGGCGGAATCATCGAGGTGCCACGTAGTGACGATTGTTCAAAAACTCATGGTACTAAAATGTAAATATTTGATTATTGAATATTGTTTTACAACATGTGAAATTAAATACAAGACAACAAAAATAAAGATAATCGATTGATTTAATCTAAGTCCAAAGTCCTATGTGAAGCGTCAAGCAGCTTATCCTGAAACATGCACGAAAATAAAATTTTGTCAACATATGATGTTGGTGAGTACTACCTAGTTTTGTACATATAGTATAAGTTTTGTAAAGTGTTACAATTCATGTGTCTAGTATCACCAAGGCATTATGTAAACCCGCAAGTAACCAAACAAGACAAAGATCAAATGTAAAGTTGATAAGATGAAATTGATAATGAGCACCCTAACACGTGTCAAGTCTAAAAGAGCACCATAACATAAGTTATGTCTAAATGAGCACCGTAACCTAATTTACGTCTATATGTAAAGAGCACCATAACATAAGTTATGTCTAGATGTATGATTTTGTATGTAAGCTACGTTCATGTTCAAATATAAGCACAAAGATAAACAAGACACGTATATGAATTGTAAATGAATAAAAATGTATGTGTAAATGAATGTGCAAGTTTTGAATACTTGTGCATGAATCACCCCAAAAGTGTAAAAACGAAAAAGGGGATAAGTAATACCCACCTTAGCAAGGTGGCAAGTCTTGTGGATTTGAATAAGTGTAATCCAACGTTGCCAAGTATCACCCTATGTATAAGGTAATAAATAAGTCTAAATCTATCTAGTCTATAAGTATTTTCTAGGGTTTCGAATTGGGGATAAGTATTCGTTTGATTAATAAATAAAATGTTTAATAAATAAGAGAAATTTGCTAAATAAATAAACAAAAGCCTTTTTTGTAAATTTTAAATCAAAGATGGTCACAATATAAAGTTTTAAGTGTGAAAATAATTTTTATAAAATTATTTTCTTAAAAAATAGAATATTTAATCTATTTATTTCAAATTGTCAAAATGTAACTTTAATATTTAAAAAATACTAAAATTAAATAATTTTTAAATTAAAAATTGTATTTCTGTTCCAAATGAGTAGAAATAATTTATGTAAAATTTTGGTGCAAAAATATTGAAAAATGAATTTATTATAATTTATTTATGGTTAAAACTAACATAAATTAATGAAAAATATAAAATGAATGGTTTTTCAGAAATAAAAATAAATTCTGAATTGCTTATTGTTATACAAATTTAGTATAATTTTTGTGGAATTTTATAAAATCGTTTAGATATTTTTATAGAATTTTAAAATTATAATTGAATAAACTTGTAATAATTATTATATATATTAAATAAATGATTTTTGAAAAACTAAAAATTGGGCAGCAAAGTTTATCATTGGAATAACATAAAATAAATTTTGTAGAATTTATAAACTTCTTTCGGTATTTTAAAACTATTTTAAAATGTTAAATGGTATATATAAAAGGTGTAAAAAAATATGGTTGTTTGTGGGATTCGAACCCTGGCCATAGGCCGGTTCAATGTTTATCCAAGTTGAGCCTTCCAACTGATCTGCTGATCAGTTGGTATTAGTTTTCGTATGTTAAAATATATGAACAAACCTTACACTAGCTCATCTTCCCTAAATCATACCCTAATCGTATCCATAACCAATTGAGCTTGATTTAGGTTACAAAAATTCAATTAAACAGAGGGCTTTTAACCCTTAAATGATTACGCATCAACAGGTAAAAGAAAACTTACGAATACTACGAAAATTTGTAGGGGAAGGTGGTGGCCGGAAGGCTCTGCTCCGACGAGTTACAGGGACACGACAGGGACGACAGTAGAGGTGGATTTAAGGGTTGGGGAATGCTTCTGCAAGTGTTGTGGTTTGATAGGTGGCCTTATTTATACTCGAGCTTCAGGAATGTGCAGGTTTGACAAATCGGTCAAAGACCCGTGATTTTAGGGCCTGATTTCATGTGATTTACGCGTAGACATAAGTTATACACATGAGGGGATGAGTCATACATGTCTGAGGTACACGCAGGAGCATTTAATTTGGTCAAAATCACACTTTTGGAAAACCACAGGGTGGCCAGAGACCGCCGTGATTGTCGTCGGAATTTTAGGGAAGAAGAAGGAGAAGAGAAAATCGCGTTTAAATGTATTTGTTTCCTTGATAAAATCAAATGAGACAGATAGCCCAGATGGGTGGGATTCTTGTGTTAAATGTTTGAACCGGACCAGACTCGAGTTCGAGTCAGGTCATCAATGTTTTTATTTTTTAAGTAAAGGAAGAGAGGAGGTGGGCTTGGGCCATACCTGCTGTGGGCCGGAATCGTGGGCTAGGGTACTGGACTGGTCACAGAGAAAGGATATGGACCTGTGTTGTGGATGGGTTGGCATGTCTTAGGCAATTGGGTGTGTAGTGTCCAAATCTTTTGTATTATTTTTATTATTATTATTATTATATACAAAAATAAAATACAAAGTGACGGATGTCACAACATCCCCTACTTTTAGAAACTCCGTCCCGAAGTTATTAGAAACATAGGGTTATGGATGTTTGGGTAAAAATTAAGATAACTGTGGTTTGGAAAATTCGAATGATTAGGATAAGAGGTTTGGCAGGTGTGAGTTAATTATTTTGGATTAGGTTCGTCTCAAATAACAAGAAGAATAAAAACCTAGTAAAACACTAAACTTCAAGTTTTAAGAATCCTAAAATAAATATATGAGTTGATTGACTATAGAAGACCAAATGAACTACCAAGTAACTAGAGTTTGTTCCTGGTCCGACTTCCAGTCTCACTTTCAATGCATCATTAGTGTTTATATATAGGGTGTACCGTAGCTAACCCACCACATCTTTGATACCTTGAAAACGTACTGGACGCCTACCAAAATTCTAATAGAATTTCACACTACCCTAACGTACCTGTAAATTCATGATTACGTTCCGGACCGGAATCATCAATTTACCTTACATTAGGGTTTTATGTCCTTCTATTATCCTAACCTAACAACACATTAAAGCAAATCAGTTCCACAAGAAGACGACACAACAAACACGTTGGGTTACAATGAGACGTTATCAACGAAATGAGGCTATGTAATAATGAGGTCAATTGCATTGGTTTGCAACGACTTGCAAGCATAACAAAATTTAAGTATGGGCTACCACTCACCCGAGGAGCCCTTTAAGTGAAATGTTTGTCAGAGTTGAGTGGATAATGTAGTAGTTGTTTTTCATAGATCAACATGCAAATTGATAATACACACATGCAAGCAAGTTTATAAGTACGGCAACCATTAAGTATAAGTGTTATCTTAGTGGCCTATAGAAATAACTCATATTTGGCCAGCCATGTTTACGAGTATCATGAATAATTAAATGTTCAATGAATAGTCAAATTAAGGGAAAATCAAGTTTCATATAACAAACAATGATGTTTTTAGAAAAGCTCTGTAGGATCAAGTATCAAGTTTTTAGTAGTTTGATTTTCATGGAAATCAAGTCCAAATGTTTCGAATAAATGTAAGGTAGGGTCTTTAAACTTCTATGATTAAAATAAATGTAACCAAACATGATAAATTTCCAACCTGCGTTCGTACACAATAGTATGCAAGGAATTTCTAGATGTTATACGCTTATGAGTACGACAAAATTGGGTACAAAATGATAATAGGATCAAGAAAATCAAAACACAAGTATTGGATTCTCGAGTCTTAAGAAGATCCCATCCATGGCTTATCCAGTGGGATTAACGTCATCCTGACCGTTTACTTCGTTGATATTGATATTGAAAGCTCGTCCGTGTGCCACCAGGTTTACATTATTCAATTTAGGGCATCGAGGTCGCATGTGGTTAGGGTCTCCACAATGATAACATGCCCGACCGTTAGTAATCGGTAGTGGTTCCTGGGCAGCTGTTTGATGATTATCCTGTGTCCTAACCATTACTCGACAAGTGGTGACAAAGTGTCCAAACCTTCCACATCTAGTGCATTGACAGCATGGAAGATTTGCAGGGTGATGATACTTGCAAGTGTTGCATTGAGGATGGATTCCCGTGTAGGCTTTCTTGATAGGAGGTTGAGTCACAGGATCAACAACATGGTTCTGATTATCGCCCATTCGCTTCTTAGGGTTCGAAGAAGTAGTGGCGGCCTTTGCTAAAACGGTTTTAGATGGTTCAACAACATGAGTGGCTTTCTCAGCAGATGTCTTGGTGCCCTTCCTTACCAAGCTTCCTTTCCTTACGTGTTTGTCTGTTAAAGTGGCTGCAAGCTGGATGGCTTCTTCCACCGTAGTAGATTTGCTTCCAGTGACTATGTCTTGTATCAGGTCAGGTAATCCCTCGATATATTTCTCGATTGCTCGAGAGACCGGGGTGACCATGTGTGGAACCAATATACTAAGTTCATGATATCGAGTATTATACGCAAGATTCTCACCACTGTCTTGTTTGATCTCACGAAATTCATCCTCCAGTTTTCTGATTTCGTTCCTAGGGCAGAATTTGGCGATCATGAGTTCCTTAACTTCAGCCCAAGATAAAGATAAAGCAACATCAGCTCCTCGATTGCGCTTTTCGCCATTCCACCAGGTTAGCGCCCCCTTTTGAAGGACACTAGTAGCATAGCGAACGCGGAGTTCATCAGGACACTCGCTGTTCACAAAGGTGCTCTCCATACTTTCAAACCATTGGAGGAGGCTAGTAGCACCCTCCTCACCAGTGAATTTTGTGGGGTTACATGAGTTGAAGTGTTTAAAAGTGCACCGAAATTGAGTCGCACCCCCTGTGTTGGCACTGTTACTATTCTGGGTTATCTCACTGACAAGGTTTGGGATCACTGCAGCAATTTGCTCAGCGACTAAAGATGTGAGGCGACGATCAGAACGTTGTCCAGGAGTACGAACAGTGCATTGGCTGGCATCACGGAGCATGCGGCGAGCAGACATCTATGAGGCAGTCAATGAATAATCATGAGATTAGAAAATGTAAGTGTATAACCGTACATATGATTATGAAAGTATGAATTTGTAAGCAGTATATGAAAATCATGAAATACAAAATATTGTATATGAAACGAGAGAGTATTATTGAAAGGCTTGCATAAAATGCTTGGAGTGCCCTTGTCTAGCTGTAAAGCCCAACAAGGACGTTGACTTTTCAAAGGAATTGAACCCAATGGTGATCAAAGAAGACATGCTTTAGCCTATAAGTGGACACTCACTCCAGGAATCCCCAGGTAAGCATAACAGGTCCTTTATTGGATTTATGCGCTATGCTTGCCTATGCCAGAAAACCCAGTGTACAGGCATCCACCCTTCCAGATTGCACGTGTTCCATCACACTCATTAAAGCTCAACAACTTTGAAGGAGTAAAATAAGAGTAGGCAGTATGCCTAAGAGTGTCTTCATGAAAAGTACTGCTCCCGTTCTATGATGATGTAGACTTTCCACTCCTTGTAGGACACCATCTCTATGCACCATGATGAAAGATGAGGAGAAATAGAGAAGAAGGAAAAGATAGAGGAAGGAAAGTAGAGGGAAATGAGGGGTAAGGTAATATAGGAAATATTATGCATGAAAGTTGAAGTTCGGTTATAGTCTAGGCCTATTTCATCTAATAACCTAGTTCCCTATAACCATGGCTCTGATACCAATCTGTAACACTCCAACCGATGGCGGAATCATCGAGGTGCCACGTAGTGACGATTGTTCAAAAACTCATGGTACTAAAATGTAAATATTTGATTATTGAATATTGTTTTACAACATGTGAAATTAAATACAAGACAACAAAAATAAAGATAATCGATTGATTTAATCTAAGTCCAAAGTCCTATGTGAAGCGTCAAGCAGCTTATCCTGAAACATGCACGAAAATAAATTTTTGTCAACATATGATGTTGGTGAGTACTACCTAGTTTTGTACATATAGTATAAGTTTTGTAAAGTGGTACAATTCATGTGTCTAGTATCACCAAGGCATTATGTAAACCCGCAAGTAACCAAACAAGACAAAGATCAAATGTAAAGTTGATAAGATGAAATTGATAATGAGCACCCTAACACGTGTCAAGTCTAAAAGAGCACCATAACATAAGTTATGTCTAAATGAGCACCGTAACCTAATTTACGTCTATATGTAAAGAGCACCATAACATAAGTTATGTCTAGATGTATGATTTTGTATGTAAGCTACGTTCATGTTCAAACATAAGCACAAAGATAAACAAGACACGTATATGAATTGTAAATGAATGAAAATGTATGTGTAAATGAATGTGCAAGTTTTGAATACTTGTGCATGAATCACCCCAAAAGTGTAAAAACGAAAAAGGGGATAAGTAATACTCACCTTAGCAAGGTGGTAAGTCTTGTGGATTTGAATAAGTGTAATCCAACGTTGCCAAGTATCACCCTATGTATAAGGTAACAAATAAGTCTAAGTCTATCTAGTCTATAAGTATTTTCTAGGGTTTCGAATTGGGGATAAGTATTCGTTTGATTAATAAATAAAATGTTTAATAAATAAGAGAAATTTTCTAAACAAATAAACAAAAGTCTTTTTGTAAATTTTAAATCAAAGATGGTCACAATATAAAGTTTTAAGTGTGAAAATAATTTTTATAAAATTATTTTCTTAAAAAATAGAATATTTAATCTATTTATTTCAAATTGTCAAAATGTAACTTTAATATTTAAAAAATATTAAAATTAAATAATTTTTAAATTAAAAATTGTATTTCTGTTCCAAATGAGTAGAAATAATTTATGTAAAATTTTGGTGCAAAAATATTGAAAAATGAATTTATTATGATTTATTTATGGTTAAAACAAACATAAATTAATGAAAAATATAAAATGAACGGTTTTTCAGAAATAAAAATAAATTCTGAATTGCTTATTGTTATACAAATTTAGTATAATTTTTGTGGAATTTTATAAAATCGTTTAGATATTTTTATAGAATTTTAAAATTATAATTGAATAAATTTGTAATAATTATTATATATATTAAATAAATGATTTTTGAAAAACTAAAAATTGGGCAACAAAGTTTATCATTGGAATAACATAAAATAAATTTTGTAGAATTTATAAACTTTTTTCGGTATTTTAAAACTATTTTAAAAGGTTAAATGGTATATATAAAAGGTGTAAAAAATATGGTTGTTTGTGGGATTCGAACCCTGGCCATAGGCCGGTTCAATGTTTATCCAAGTTGAGCCTACCAACTGATCTGCTGATCAGTTGGTATTAGTTTTCGTATGTTAAAATATATGAACAAACCTTACACTAGCTCATCTTCCCCAAATCATACCCTAATCGTATCCATAACCAACTGAGCTTGATTTAGGTTACAAAAATTCAATTAAACAGAGGGCTTTTAACCCTTAAATGATTACGCATCAACAGGTAAAAGAAAACTTACGAATACTACGAAAATTTGTAGGGGAAGGTGGTGGCCGGAAGGCTCTGCTCCGGCGAGTTACAGGGACACGACAGGGACGACAGTAGAGGTGGATTTAAGGGTTGGGGAATGCTTCTGCAAGTGTTGTGGTTTGATAGGTGGCCTTATTTATACTCGAGCTTCAGGAATGTACAGGTTTGACAAATCGGTCAAAGACCCGTGATTTTAGGGCCTGATTTCATGTGATTTACGCGTAGACATAAGTTATACACATGAGGGGATGAGTCATACATGTCTGAGGTACACGCAGGAGCATTTAATTTGGTCAAAATCACACTTTTGGAAAACCACAGGGTGGCCGGAGACCGTCGTGATTGTCGCCGGAATTTTAGGGAAGAAGAAGGAGAAGAGAAAATCGCGTTTAAATGTATTTGTTTCCTTGATAAAATCAAATGAGACTGATAGCCCAGATGGGTGGGATTCTTGTGTTAAATGTTTGAACCGAACCAGACTCGAGTTCGAGTCTGGTCATCAACGGTTTTTTTTTTAAGTAAAGGAAGAGAGGAGGTGGGCTTGGGCCAGACCTGCTGTGGGCCGGAACCGTGGGCTAGGGTACTGGACTGGTCACAGAGAAAGGATATGGGCCTGTGTTGTGGATGGGTTGGCATGTCTTGGGCAATTGGGTAACCTCACGAATTTTCCCATTTATTTTGCATTAAAGTATTTCCCGATCCATGATATAAAGTCTAATTTATTTTGTAAGTATTTTTATCTTTATCCGTGCACTCTATTTTTCTAAGTTCCTTTTATCATTGTACTAAAAAAAAAAAATCTTCAATCATGACATATGTCCTATCCTAATTCTATTTATAAAATGACGATTTAATAAGACGGTGTTTTTTTTATTTTCTATTTAAAGCTAATCATTTTTTCAATTATATTTATAATCTCAAACAAGGAAGATATAAAATTCATTTCAAAATAAAGCCTTGAGTCAAGAGTCAAAGTCTTGACAACATAATTCTTGGAGTCAAAGTCTTAGTCAAACAGTCAAAGTCTTAGTCAAATAGCTAATTCATCATAAAACCTTACTTTATGGTGTTGACCAATTTTAATGGCTAATTGAATCCAAAACTAGTATAAAAACCCACCTATGAACCATTACACTTGCCACCTCTAAATCGATTGTTTCAATCCGATTAAACTTTCCATCATACCTTTCTTCTATAGTCTATTACTTCTACAAATTGAAGCTTTGATTATAAGCTCTTGTAATTGGCGAATTGGAAGCTTGATATTCTTTCTTTTTCGTTATTTCTTCAATTTGGACTAGCTACGTTGTTGAGTCTTTGGGATTCGCCTCGCATACATTCACAACACTTAGAGGATAATTCACCTTAGCCAATGTGAGTTTACGTAACCATGTTTATGCAATTCTTCATACTTGCAACATTATACTTAAGCAATTCTACATGCATGTCTAGTTGTAAACTTTAATGCCTCATGATTTAGACAACAACAACAGTTTCAACGAGTTTCAACATTACATAATCGTTAGCTATGGCCAAGCCGGCGATACTCAATAATAGATCTATTGGATTGACAATCCCACCCGGATACGTGTACCTCCTACATAGGTAGCGTGGGTGATTGTTATCGTTCCAACATATTATTAAGGTGAACCATGGATGACGGGATGGACCTAAACTAGTCGGAGGTTTGATTATGTCGATTCAACATATCATGTTTATTCATGTAGACTTAGGTGCTGTTTGTTTTTTCTAAGCCAAAAGGTCTGCAGTCTGCGGACCACATCTGCAGACATCTGCAGGAGAAGAGGTGGACCAAAGGTCTGCAGTCTACAAGAAGAAGACTGTTTGTTTCTTAACGTCTGTGTAACCTAACCATAACCAACCACAACCCACCATAACCATAACCAACCACAACCCACCAAACATGAACCACCACAACTCACCATAACCCTAACCAACCACAACCTATCACAACCCACCATAACCATTGTGATGAACCTTCATAAACAAAACGTAAAAACTTACAACGGATTAACAGAACTGCTCTCAAAGTAATAAAAATTGAAAAAATAGTAAGAGCTAACATAATTTGTTAATTAAAAAAATTATACATAATTGTAAACACTTCAATTTCATTCAACTTGGTCAAACCGATATAAAATCCTTACCAAATGTTTTAATAGACTAATAGAGTTTTATATTCCACCAAATTTTATTAAAGATTCTCTGTACAAAGATTCTTCCTCTTGAACCTACTTCGGCCAACAGCGGAAGGGAGGGAGGAAGGCGGCAGCGTCGGCGGAGGGAAGGAGAAAGGCGGCGGCGTCAGGGGAGGGCAGGGAGGATGGCGGTGTCGTCAGGGGAGGGCAGGGAGGATGGAAGCAAAGGGGAGGGAGGAGGAAGAAGAAAAGGAGGAGGAAAGGAAGAAAAAAGAAGATCTGCAAAGAAGAAGGAAAAAAGAAATAAAGAAGGAGAAGGGAGTAGGAGAAGAGCTCAGAAGACTTTGATTCAAGTCTGCACCAAGAAGAGGTCAGGAAGACCTTTTTTAGTGAAAGGTCTTCTAAAAAACAAACAAGCTGCGCGTCCCAAATGTCTGCCCGCGTCTGCACAGCGCAGACAAAAGTGATCAGAAGCACTTCTTACCAAAAAACAAACACCACCTTAAACTTACGATAGACATATGAATTGCTAAACTTTTACTCTTAAACTTAATTGCTTGACATGGCTTATGTATTGTGACATCCGTCACTTTTTTTTTTATATATATAATAATAATAATAATAAAAAAAATAAATAAAATTAAGCTTTTATTATATATACATTTTTTTCTAACCACTCTTAAAACCCAACACAACCCAATCCATATCCCTTTATCCATTTCCTGAAGCCCAAGAAGCAAGGCCCATCAGGTCTGGCCCATCTCCTCCTTCCTTTCCCTTAAGCTGTTAAAAAAAAAAGGAAAAAAACCCTGCTACGGGAAGGACTCGAACCCGGGTCAGTCCGCACACACCCACACACACTTAACCACTTGAGCCAAGACCTTATTCCTGATTTAATTCCAACCTAAAATACATTTAACCCAATTTTGTTGCCCCTCTTCTTCTTGGCTGTTACGAACAGCAGCAGCAGGTCACCTTTGGCCATCTAATTGGCCCTTCATATGGAAACCATTGACTCAATTTATTCGTGTTATAGAACGTGCAGTGTATCACGCGTATTATATTCATTAACCCGGTCAAAACATTCCATTTTTTCATAACTATCGCGTCATTACATTCATTGAGGTCAAAACCAACCAAATCTACAATCCGAGCCTCCCCCTATAAATTGGACCTCCCTACACCATCCCTAATCGCCGAACATCCTCCCTTCACCCTCAATTTTCTGTTTAAACGATCTGCATTCCAAATCCTTGTCGCGTTTGACTTTTTCTTTGACCGAGGCTCTATCACGTTTGCATCATTGTAAGTCTTGTTTTTTTGGTTGGGTTATGTTATTCGGCACATGTAGAACAATAGCCCCAAGAATTCAGGGCTATTGGTCTCTAATTGTGATGATTGGATAGTTAGGGCTCGAATTTGATGATTTGGGGAAGAACACACGAATAGATAACGTATATAATTATTTTGAAAAGAAGAAAACACAACCAACTGAGATAGCTCAGTTGGTTTACACACTGAGGTTAAGGGATTGAACCGTCCTCTTGGCCAGGTTCGAATCCCACACAACACCTTTATTTTCTTTCTTTTCATTTAATCATTAACACATTTAAACCTATAAAATTAATTTAAATCCAATATATTTCGTTCTCAGGGTGTGGCTCAGTTGGTGGTCACGCTTGTGATAAAACCCAAACCGGCCAGAGGCCCGGGTTCGATTCCCATAACCAACAAGTATTTTTTTGCCATTTTTATATATATACTTAATACATTAAATCTTTTAAAATCACTTTTAAATACCAAAAGTGGTTTATAAATTCTACAAAAAATTATCATATGATCTCCAAATGATAAAGTTCATCATCCAATTTTTAGTTTTTCAAAAATAAATTATTTAATATATATTATTAATAATACAAGTTTATTCATTTATATTTATTAAATTCTATAAAAATATCTAAAAGATTTTAGTAAATCTCACAAAAATTATCCTAAACTTGTATATTCTTAAACATTCCAGAAAATATTTTTATTTCAGAAAAACCATTTATTTTATATTTTTAATTAATTTTTGTTAGTTTTAATCATAAATTAATCATAATAAATTCATTTTTCAATATTTTTGCACCAAAATTTTATATAAATTATTTCTAACTATCTAGAACTGAAATACAATTTTTAATTCAGAAATTCTTTAATTTTAATATTTTTAGATATTAAAGTCATATATATTTTGACAATTTAAAATAATTAGATTAAATATTCTATTCTCAAGAAAATAATTTTATAAAAATTATTTTCATACAAAAAATCTTATGTTGAGACTATATTCAACTTAAAATTTTACAAAGAGACTTTTATTTATTTATTTATTAAATTTCTTATATTTAATAAACAATTTGTTTATTAATTAAATAAACGTTTATCCCCAATTCGAAACCCTAGAATTACATGTATCCTAGAGTTATTCCCTTACACATTATCAAATTCTTTAGGTTGATCATTTGGGAGTAATCTCAATACATATCTCGTTGTCCAGTTAAATCTCAAACTACTACGTGAACAGTGAGTACTTCCTATCCCCTTTTTGCTTTTATTCATTTTTGGGGTGTTACATATACACTATTACAAATTTCAAATACAAGTTTACATTTTCACAATACAATTCTAGTACTATGTGCATTGCTTACAACGTGCTTTATGCTTAGACAATACATGTGGAATACATTTGTACTTAGTGAAATCATTAACATGGTACAAGCCGACCTTAACATTGGATAGCGCTATTTGGATTGACAACCCGCCTAGATTGATTCTCCCCCTTTTTCATCGGAGAATCCGTGGCCATTGTTAAGTTATCACCCATTTATTGGATGAGTACACCACCGTTCATACAGTACGTTATACAGTCACATGGTTGATTTCGCTCATTTGTATGACACATAGTTTACATATTTGCACTGTAGCATGCACTTGAATTGTATATCTTTTTAACTTACTACATATATCAAAACTAGGAATGCTCACCAACAATTCTTATGTTGACCAAACCTATTTTTGTACATGTTTCAGGTGCAGTTTGATCTAGTGCTTTAGCAAGAGACATTTAATGCTTTATTTAAATTCAGTTATTTCAATATTTACATTTCATTTAGACAATGTATTTTCCATTTCCATGTAAGACAATTCTGGTTTATTCAATAATGTTTACATTTTAGTACCATGTGCTTTTGAACAATCGTCACTACGTGGCACCTCGATGATTCCGCCATCGGTTGGGTGTTACATGTATTCTCACCAACTTCTAGTTGACCCCCCCCCCATTTTTACAACTCAACAGGAAATAATGATGCATGAAGACTAGAGTATTTTCATGAGAAGGCAACTTGAAGTCTATGCTTGTTTGGTTTTTGTGATGTATTAGATTTCCACTTGAAACTCTTTATGTATTTCCATTTTTGGATATTTGCACTTTAAATTAATTTCAATTAAAATTTGGTTACCATGTGCTACTGTATACTCATTCTTACGTGACACCTCGATGTTTCCGCCATCGGTTGGGGTGTTACCGATTGGATGTGTAGTGTCCAAATCTTTTGTATTATTATTATTATTATTATTATTATTATTATTATATACAAAAATAAAATACAAAGTGACAGATGTCACAGAAAAGTAGACATCCGCGACCTACAGGAACTGTTCAAGATATTTTAAAAAAGGCAGAGGTTTTTAAGGAACTTTGCCCTAATTAAACGAAATTCAATTAACTTAAGGAAATAAAAACTAAGGATATGATAGTGATTTTCTGACTTTTTTTTCGATTATAACCGATGGGATCGTCCATTACGATACATACTAAAGATAAATATATTTTTTTAAGGCTCTGGACAATACTCAACGCAATTACCACAAAATATACATATTCCGAAATCAATACTGTAATTAAGCAATCATTTCTTTCTAATATAGAGTAACCATTGATGTTCAATTAGATCTTATTGAAGTTGATGATGTGCTGAGCTATCTCTAATTTGAACATGATGTTCGATGAAGTCCATAAACTCATCTGTATGATCACGCGATAATTCAGGGATAACATCATCAAGTTGATCATATGCAACGTTAAGATTGCCATTAGCATCACGCTCATCTTCAATGATATTTGTTAGTACGCTCACTTTGAACATTCTGGAAGGGCCTCGAATGGTTGCAAATCTTTGTTGAAACACACCAAATGCTCGCTCAATATCCTTTCTTGCAGATTCTTGTGCTTTCACAAAATATTTATTTTTATTCCCATTTGGTGATGGAATTGTCTTCACAAAAGTTCGCCACCTAGGATGAATACCATCAGCAAGGTAATACCCCATAGTATAGTCATGACCGTTGAGTGTGTAATTAACAGGTCCTTGAGCAAGTTCCGTGAAAATAAAAGATCCCTCTAACATATTATCCAAGTTAATAGAATTAGGGGTGTTCATCGAATCAAATAACGAATTTTTGAATTAATCGAATCGAATATTTCGAATAATTTATTTTTTTTATTGAATTCGTATTCGATTCGAATTCGATTAAAAGCTTACCTATTCGATTCGAATTCGTATTCGAATAAAAAACTCAAGTCGAATTCGATTCGAATAAATTTGTTTAAGGTTAAGACTTAAGTTATGGGCTTTAGTTAGACTTGGGTTTGGTAATGGGCTAATTTATGACTTAGGTTAATTTTATAAATTAATCAAAGTTCTAAAGTAATTTATGTGTATATAATTATATAGTTTTAAATATAAATAAATATGTATTATTTTTATTCGAATTTCGAATCGAATCGAATTTAAAATCTTAAATTTGTATTCGATTCGTATTCAAGTTACTGAACTCGAATTGAATTGAATCGAATTCGAATACGAATTCTTGATCTTCGAATCAAATTTTTAATTATCGAATCGAATTAAGTCGAATTTTGAATTTTTCGAATTCAAATCGAATTCTGAACACCCCTAAATAGAATATATATTTGCGATACATTTTTTTTTGTAATTTATTTTCTTTATTTTTCATATAAATTTAAAAATTGTTTATTTAGTTTAAACTAGTGGGATGTCAGTCTGCCATGCGCTACACTACGGGGATTCGATCGGTATCGGCTTAGTTTGTTAACGTACCGGTATGATACCAACACTTGGTATAATAACCTGAAGAGAAAACATTAAAATAAAATCATGATATGCATAAAAGGATCATTGCACTTGTTGTACAAGAAAAAATCTAATAGAAAACATATACGCAACCATAAAAGTAAGTTTAACCTATTAAAAAAATCATAAAAATTATGTTAGACCATGTAACATTTATTTTATAGTAAATATAACATAACTAACATATTTAGTATAAAAACAACATTTTATAAAAAAAACACGTTTATCGAGACGACCTTAGTAAAAACAACACGTTTTTAATTATAGTTACACAGAAACCAATATTTAAAAAAAAATTATATAAAAATAAAAAATTGCATATATTTTTATTTTTTTATAAAAAAAAAATAACATTACACATCTTATACACCCATCTAACCCATCAATCCCACCCAAATTGTAGTTCAAATTAATCAGACCTTAAATACGGCCCGTAGAGGAAATCCCAATCATTGGTAGTCAGGACTGAACCTCATACCTACTTTTCATGTTTATCTACGGGCCGTATAGGCCTCTACGGCCCGTAGATGGGTCAAAAGTTGTTCCCTACGGCCCGTAAAGGTCTCTACAGGCCGTATAGGATTATGTGAATAAAATGCGCAATTGCATGAATAACCGGAGCCATATAATATAAATGTTAAATACTGAATCGGTTATACAAATACAACCCATCCAACGACGGTACGAGCCGATTCCTTGATTCATTCATCCGGTTGGTTACCTATCTCCCACAGTTTATTCTCATCTTACGTACTGCTTAGAAACCAACCCTAAACCTAACTTTCCTCGCTTTTTAATTTCTTTTATTTAATTAATTAGTTTTCTGTAATTTTTGATCACGTGGTTTTTCTGTTTTAGCTTAATACTTTTTTTTTTTTTTTTTTTTTTTTTTTTTTTTTTTTTTTTTTTTTTTGTAAATGCTAAGAGTTTAGGCTAGCATGGAGAAGAGGTATCCAATTGTTAGCAAGGAATACAAGCAGGCTGTTGATAAAGCCAGACAGAAACTCAGGGCATTAGTCTACAACGAGAACCGTGCTCCTTGGATGCTTCGTCTTGCGTAAGATCTAGAAAACCCTTTTTTAGACTCGGATGTAGAAGATATTAATTTTATGAAGAGAATTACGTATTAATTAATATTGTTAGAAACTATCTGTACGTTATAGCTTTGTTTATGATATGTTGCAGATGGCAGCCTTGTGCTGTTACTTATGATGAAACCGGAGCTCCTAATGATGTGGACCTAGCTCTCGCTAAATTGCTACTGGAGCTTCTCAAGGAGCAGTTTCCCATCGTCTCACGTGCTGATTTATATCAGGTTACTTAATTTACTTGGCTTTTAATTTGTCAAATACTTTTACTTTTAATTTCATGATCATGATGATAAAATTAATATAATATTAATTTGTTCTAGTTGGCTGGTGTTGTTGCCGTACAAGTTGCTGGTGGCCCTCATATTCCATTCCACCCTGGAAGGAAGGTTGGTTGGTTATATATGTTTACTATAACATGTTTTAATTTTCATGCTCTGATCTAGCTATGCCTTAATTGAGTAACATAAAAATTGCTTCAGGACAAAGAAGAGCTTCTTGTTTACTGCCGTCTTCCTGATGAAACTAAGGGTTAGTGAACTTGTTGATCAAGTGATTGGATGTTTTAACCCAACTAATACATAATTGGATTTCACATGTTAATCAAGTGATTTGATGAAGCCAAGGTTTGGTTCTTGACTACACTTGATCAAAGTTTAAAAGAACTGAAACGAGCCTCACCTCGAGGCGTTTTCCCTTCGCTTCACGAGGCGGAATAAAAAAATCCTCTTTGGAATTAATGACCACGTCTAAGTAAATGTTCCTTTGTTTGCATTTCAGGAGGAAACTATTTGATGGATGTATTCGCTGACAACATGGGTCTTGAGGACAAGGACATTGTGACACTATCGGCTGGATTCGCTCTGGTTTGCATCACCAGTCACTACATTCATTATTTCTGTTTGAATTGATTAAGCAAATTTCTAATGTGGAATATTTGTAGGCTTCTAGGTACAAGAGGAAAGCTTATATGTATGGATCAAAAAAGCCTTACCCTTACTTTCCACCTGTCTTTGACAACAGATATTTCAAGCAAGTTTTTTTTTCTTTTCTTTTTTTTGGGTCAGTTTAATTCATGTTTTGATGCTAATCCTAAATATTACTTGTAACCAGAAACATTCTTGATGGTGAGGATAACGGTCTTCTGCCGCCACCCGCCTACAGAGTTCTTCTTAAAGACCCCTTGTTATCTTTAGTTAAGAAATATGCTGCTGTGAGTAAAATATACATTTTGAATCCATGCATTTCATGTATAGATCAATCAATGTTATGTATTTAGTACTTACATATACTCAATTGTTCTGTTCTTCTGAACCAGGATGAGGATGCTTTCTTTGCTGACTATGCAGTTTCCCACATGAAACTCTCTGAGTTGGGGTAAACTTTCAAACTTGTTTATTATTGGTTTAGAGGTGGTGTGTTTCGGTAGTAAAAATTTAGAACACCTTACATTTTTTATTTTTTGATATTTCTTTTTTACCATGTGACATTGCACTCCCTTGCAGTGAAACGGTAACCTTTTCTGATTCTTTTTTGTTTTTCTCTATCTCCTTCTTTTACCGACTTATTATTATTTTTTCTATATTTGTTTTCTTTGATATGTTTTATGTTTAAATATGCTTTATATATGTGTAATACGTATGTTTTTTCATGTTCAAGTATTAACAATAATGTTTGTTCAAGTATAATTAGTTTTTAGTACGTATTTAATATAACACATAGAATACGTGATGCGTCACATCATGCATTGCGCATCAGATTTTGGATCCAAAACGCATCGCGCATTTTGAAACCAAGATTCAAATAATTATTTACTTGTATGTAATTATAAATTTTATGTGATATTGTTACCAGGTTTGCAGAAGGATAAAGGTTGCAAGGGAGGGGCAGCTACTAGATCTTTTGTTTAATTTTTTTGGTTAGACTTGGGACGGTTGTAGGGTCTTGTTACCAGCTTTATTTTTGAACTCTACGTCTCTACGGAATGATTTCACCCATCCGAAGAGCTACTTTTACCCCTTCGGATATGGTTTAGGGTTTAACATTTTTCACAGTCACAGATCCAATGTGTTTTGAACCCCATCTTTAATCCTCCCGTTGGTAGTTTTTTTTTTTCCAGTATTTTATGTTTATATGGCAAAAATCAATGTCACATGGGTCGTATTAAGGCAAAATCATACCGCACTTAAGGTGTTTTGACTCGCAAATAAATGAATGATGTGGTCGCCAATAAACCTATATGGCCCGTTTTACTTTTTTGGGCCTAGTCATACGGGTCGAATGCGTACCACCAAAAACAAACAGATCCCAAAACTTTGTCCCTTGAGCAAACCACTAAGGCGGGCTCAACCACCATATTATTCAAAAACCACCACCACATCTCTCACAACATAACTCATGGACCGCCACAGGTTCTCAACCAAACAATGTTTTGGGATCGCTACCCAAATATCGGCCAATGTAAACGGTTGTGCAGCACCAGGGTCGAATTCACTTTCTTGTACTTTAAACTCGTGTACTCGTTCTTCATCCTTGTCAACAATTGGGACACCCATCAGCGTGCTAGCTTTAAGTGTTGGAAAATTCGGTCGAAAAAGTTGGTTTTTTTTTTTTTTTTTTTTTTTTTTTTTTTTTGTTTAACGGCAAATTTTATAACACCTTATTTCCACATTATCTTGGACTTGCAAAGATTTGAACCCACAACCTCACATTTGTAAAAAAAGACACCATACCACTAGACCAAGTGGCCATGGGTACGGTCGAAAAGGTTGTGATTGTGATAATTTAATTAAGTTGGGGAATTGGTTCAAATTCCAAGTTTCTTTGAAGCATCACTCGGCTCAACACCTGCAATTATTCTCTAGCGTCCAAGAAAACTATCAAAGCACCATGAATTTAGTGTATTAAACCTAATTCACACAAAGACTTGCCAACAAACCATAGCAACCAAAAGATGGTTGGCCGATGTGATAACTCTCAACCAAAGATGGTCACTTCACTTTTGATTTTGAAATTAGACACAACCTACGATAAAAAAAAGGGAAAATTGTAAGAATAGCCTTTGACCGAGTGGATTTGCGAAAATAGCCCCTTCAGCCGTCTTTGGAAAGACGGTTCCCAGTTCCCGAGGCGTCTCAAACGTCTCCCGAGACGTCTCCCACTCCAACCAATAATTTACCGCCACGTCAGAGACGGTTCCACGTTCCCAAGGCGTCTCAGACGTCTCCCACTACAACCAATAATTTACCGTCACGTCATCACCCACCCACTCTCTCTCCTTCTCTCCTCATTAATTACCTCAGTCTCTCTCTCTCCTCTCTCCTCACCTTCTTTCTCCTATCTCTTTCCCTTTCTCTCTCTCTCTAGTAAACATGACCATAGTCCGCAGAGCTGGTATACTTGGAGCTTGTATGTGTAAAACATTTTCGTTACATATTATTTATAACAGTTACTATACATTTTGAATCTGATTTATATATTGTTGTAATGATGTTGAATTACTATATTGATGAACTTACAGATTGCTTGGACGGTAGTTTACCCGCGTATCAAAACCTGAGACAAGCACATACGCGCTAGCAACAACGAGGAGCGTTGCTCCAGCATCTTGAACAATATGATTCGATAAATCGACGGTGAAGGCACGAGATGGAAGAAGGAGAAGACGACGTCGTTTGCTGTAAACATCGACGGAAACGTTTGGAATAAGATTGGAGGTGAGAAAAGGTGTGGGTGGAGAAAAGGTGTAACTACGAGGGTATTGGTGACGGCGGAGGAGTGGTGGCTTAGGATTTGTAACGACGGTGGTGATGGAGTGTGGGTCGGTGGCCATGTGGATAAACTAAAAGTTTCGACTTATTTTTTAGGAAGACAGAGAGAGAGGAGAGAGAAAGAGAGAGAGAGGAGAGAGAGAGACTGAGGTAATTAACGAGGAGAGAAGGAGAGAGAGAGAGAGTGGATGGGTGATGACGTGACAGAAGTTAATTGGTCCGTAGTAAATTTAAACTTAAAGTCGCCTGAGGTGCTTCGGGAAGTGTGAGCCGTCTTTCCCAAGACAGTTAAAAGGGCTAAATTCGCAAATCCCGTCGGTAAATGGCTATTTTAGCAATTTCCCATAAAAAAACATTAAAAGTCAAAATGCTTATGGGAAAAAGAACCAATAACATGCCCTTACTACTTGTAATCTTAACAACACTCTATAATGTATACTTTACCTTTGAAGTTTTTCACTTTAGGCCTTTAGAGCCGTGAATAAGTTTATTATTAAAAACTAGCTTATATCCCGGGAACGTCCCGGGTTAAGAAATCTAAATAAAGTGAATAAAATTAGAAGTATCTAAACTATAAAAATAGCATCTATGTATCAACTTACATTAAATACTTTTAAAAAAAAATATACCAAAAGATCCATTTCACCTTACAACATCAACACCTAAAACAAAATATTAAGATCCCAAGCACTTCAAGGGAACAAAGATTGTTTAGCATCAATACATTCAGTCAAAGGTCTTTAACTGCATACAATAATATTTGAGCTATTTCAGAATATGGTAGAAAAAGAAAACATAGCAATTACTTGTTGAGAGCATCCCGGGTTGAAATATTTAATATGACATAATAAAATATCTAATATGACAACAAAATTAACGACTTGCCAATATATGATTAATGATTATTATTATTATTATTATTATTATTATTATTATTATTATTTTAAACAAATCTCTGTCATAAGTTATCATATTCTAATATAAAAAAAAGGTAATTGAGTCGGGTATCACCTAATCCCAGGCCCGACCCAAACCCACAAATTTTTTTAAAACTAATATATCCCGGGAGCATCCCGGGTTGAGAAATCTAATTTGAAATATCAATTTTACACCTGAAATAGACTGATGCGTTTTACAGTTACATGCAGGAAAGCTTCGGGTAGCATTTAACCTAAAACAATTAACAATGTATCTTCAATGTTAGTGCATAACCTTAAACACTATATAACTCTAATATTAAAACCTAACCTAAAACAATGTACAAATCCAATACTAACACATGTTGTAAATAAAAATCATATTTACTGGTTTGAACATAATGAATAATGAATAACCTGAACACTTTGTGTTTTTTTCCTGTATGAACAAAACCACACAAAAAATAGTCGTTTTTTTCTCCGTTTTTTATATATCACTATGGTACCCGTTGGAAAAATAACAAAACGCTCGTTAATTTGGTGCAATTTTTTTTCTTTAAAAAATCTCGTATATAAAAGATATTAACGTTTAAAAGTTATGGGACAAAACATTACAGATAAAAATCTAATTTTGTTTTTAAATTTTAAATTATTATTTTCCTAAAATAAAGCCCTTGCCACATGGAATGACACATAGCACACTCAATGAAGAGAATATCCTCTTTGAGTGCCATGTCATTAAAATGGCTTTGGTTTATTATATGTATAGATAAGTTTTGGAATAAATAAAATTGACAAATACTAGGCTCATTCGGTTTGTACCTGTACCTATAAAGTTAATGGCATATGATAGATTATATCCTAGAAGTTTTCCGGAATAAATAAATCTAATATGTTGTGATAAAATATATGTTATGATGTAACATAAATATTAACGTACTATAATATGAAGAAAAAAACAACAATTTTATCATGTGAATAAGAATGAAAATGTATATTAAAAAAAGATGTATGTTTGGATGAGGAGCGGAGCTAGAAACAACCATTGCAAGGCGTGATTGAGGCGGCAGTCTTAAAGGTGTGACTTTTTTTTTTTTTTTTTTTTTTTTTTTTTTTGGAAATAAGTGGTTTTAACCTATTCTGCTCTTAATGAAAATAGAATTTCTAGTTTGAACATGATTAGTGACTTGCCTAGACATGATTAATGAATTACCTGAACATATTGTGTTTTTTCCCTCTACAAACAAAAACTGACAAAAAACATCGTTTTTTTTTTCGTTTTTTGTATAGCACTATGATACTTGTTAGGGAGATAATAAAACGTTCGTTAATTTGGTGTAATTTAAAAAAAAATCTCGTATATAAAAGTTATTAACGTTTTAAAATTGTGGGGGAAACATGAGAGATAAAAAAAACTTTTGAATAGAAATAAAGAGGATGCCACATAACACACTTAGTGAGGGGATAACATCTTTGAGTGCAATATAGGATTTAATGCTTTGAAATATCTATACTATATTATAATGCATGAGGGAGAGGTGGTTTTAGATACCAAAAAATTAAGAACTAATTTTTCATTAATAACCTCGAAATAAGAGTAAAATAGTCATTCATACATTATTTACACTTTAAGATACCTAAAAGTTTTAGAACCAATTTTTCATTAATAACCCTAAAATGAGGGTAAAATAGTCATTCATATATTATTTATACTTTAATATCCTATCTTAGTTACACTTTTGTAAGTGCATGATGTCCCTAGGCTAGTATATATGTTGATTGGACGTGTTACGGGGTGTTTGGAGATGTTGATACGCGTTTCGGGACGTTTGGGACACTTCAAGCGAGTACGGTGTGGCTTTAGGCATTTACGGCCTATACCACATTAGCTTTAGGCATTTACAGCCTATACCACATCAGTCTTGATGTGTGATAGCCCTACTCGCCTGAAGATACTAGTGAGATAGGCCCTACTCGCTAGTTGTTGATGTGTGATAGCTTCCTACTCGCCTAAAGGGGTCTGTACGAGTATGGGAGGTATAAATAGTCCCAATCATTGCCCTAATCATTAGTTCTTGCCTCACACACTCTCCAAACACCCTCCCATGGTCTGTAAGGTCTGATTTGATCTTTGTAAACACTCGAGCTCTGTTTTAGTGATTAACCTATAATCTTTTGACCCGTGTGTGTTGTAATTACTCGTTTATCATTGTTTCATCTTTGTTTCTGTTATTGAGACATATTCAAGGGATTCCGCACCTTGAATATAGCCCTCGTGATTGTCGGGTGACACGTTAGTCGATCCTACAAGTGGTATCAGAGCCGAGGCTCTTATCACGAGTGTTTTGATAGCAAAAACGAGCAAAAACAGGTAAGTTTTTTATGGGAAAGTTGTGATTTTTGAGCAAAAACCTTTTTTGAAGTTTGAAACTTTGAGTTTTTGATAACAACCCTTATTTTCAAATTCTTGGTGTGTGTTTATGGATTAAAACGTGTTTTTTTTATTAGGTTTTGTTCTAAAAGTGTTTTGGAAACTTTTCCAATCATTTGGGGTTTAAACACATTGTTTTAGATAAGATTTTGAGGCAAAAACGGCTGTTTTTGAGCAAAAGTGGGGTTACAGATCAGATCTAGCGATTACGCAGACATTCTAGCACTTAGGAAACCCTAATCGCCTATCTTCAGGCGATTACAAGAAAGTTTAAGCATTTTGCCTCTATTCGCCTATATATTAGGCGATTACAGCCCTATCACACATCAAGACTCCTAATCGCCTATTACTTAGGCGATTACAAGGTGCCTTCACACATTTAGCCCCTAATCGCCTCTATTACTAGCGAATAGAGGCCTACTCGCCTAAATCAGGTGTGGTATAGCTCCTACTCGCGTGAAAGGTCCCCAAACACTAGCATTTACATCCTAATCGCCTAAAATCACACAAATAGAGTTCCTATTCGCCTAAAAGGACCTGAAACTGAAAAATTTGACTAAGTATCGGACTTTTGACAAATATTAACATATGGCAAACCCGTGGGGTCATCTAAACCAACCAAGGCAACATAATAACCAACAATTGAACAATCAAGCGAACGTACCCACAAACCCTTGGCAATACTCAGCCGAGCGAAACGCGCAACGGATGCAACAAGCGCAGATGCAAGCGAATGTTGCCGGAATCAATCCGTGGGCGCTAGCGGCTCAACAACAAGCGATGAACGCGAATCCTTGGGCACTCGCGGCTGCTGCAAACTCACAGACAAATCATCTGTCTTCCGTTCTCATGAGTGACTTAGAGACGGGTAGTTCGAATAGGGCGCCGAAATTGCAATACATGTCAGACTACCATGGTTGGAAAGGCAGATTTCAAACGTATGTTGAGGGTATTGATGGTCTCGTGTGGTCAGCGATAGAGACTGGGTATAGTAGGCCTATGGTTGAGAAATCCACAACTCCGATCTCAATTGAAGACATGAATGAAGATCAGAGGAAGAAGTATAATTATGAGAAAAAGGCGATGGCAGCATTGAAGCAAGCTCTTCCCAAGGATATTCTTCATCAATTCGCTCAGTGCACAACATCACAGATGCTTTGGTTAGCACTGGCTGAGCGAAATGAGGGTAATCTGAAGACGCGAAAGGTTAAAATGGATCAACTCAAGAAGGAGTTCGAGAACTTCAATGCTATTGGGAACGAATCTCTGAGGGACTTGACTGCTAGATACTACCATCTGATGTCTGAAATGTATCAGTACGGGGTCTTATATTCATCTGCGGACCTTGTAGAAAGATTTGCTGAGGCGCTACCTCCTCACTGGCATCAATGGTTGGATATTCTAAAGTCAAGCAATGCATATCAGACTCTCTCCATCAACGAGTTCATTACCGAGCTGGAGAACAAGGAGATAGAGGAAATCAGGAGAGCAAACAAGGCGCTCATTCCACAGAATCCCAGCATCTATTATGGGAACCCTCTTCAGGACACCAGTGTGGGTGGTACCAAACCACAAACTGCTTTTGTGGTTAACCCGGACCCAGTTTATGCTTTCGACAATTATGGTCCCCCAGCTGATGTTCCTCCTCCTACATATCCTTTTGGACCAAACCCGTATCCTTTGAATTTTAATACTAACCAGTTTGGTGTTGACCCGTTTTCTCATCTTGCAGCACCAGCGCAGGCAACTGCAAACTTTAGTGGACCTTCTTCTTCAGGTTTTGGCGGGGCTCCAACTACAAGTTATGGTGGATATGGAGGTGCTTCTACTTCTAATCAAGGTGGATATCGGACCAATACAGTCCCAGAGCAGCTGAACACCGCAGGTTTAGAAAAGGTGACTGTAGAGCTAGCTCAAGAACACATGGCTCTACTGTCGACCTTGGTAAACTCCTATAGTGGACTGGTTGCTGGACAGATCGGGAATCCTCATCTTACACAGGAGGATTACTCGCAGATTGATAAAGACGACATGGATCTGATAGACATACAATGGCACTTCGCAAGCGTGGTGAGAAGGGCAAAGGAATACATGGACAGGACGGGAAGAAGAGATGTCTTGATCAATAACAACACCAAGTTTGGGTTCGACAAAACAAAGGTCACATGCTACAACTGTGGCACAAAAGGGCATTTTGCAAGGGAATGTGACCGACCTAAGCAGCAAGGACATCAGAATCCCTTCAACAACAACAGAGCGAATCAGAATCAGAGACAGCAAACTCAGGCACAACCTAATACTGAGCGTGCTATTGTCCCAGTCAACAACCAGAATCAGAACCAGAGGCCGCCTGCAAACAACAATCAAGGTCAAGCCATGGTTATTCAAGCTGATGAAGGCTATAACTGGAACCATCTGATCATTGGAGAAGAAGCTCCTCAAGGTGGTGCAGCCTGTTTTGCTCAACAAGCGTCTGAAGCACCAGCCGAAGTTGAAGAAACTTCGAGTCAGTCTGACATCATCACTTCTGAAACCGAAGCGTCTGACTGTGACTCGGAGTGCGATTCTGATAGGGGAGAAGATTTGGAGGATCTGTTAGCTGAAGCAGATGCGCTGATTGGTAAAAGATCGTTTCTTGTGGATGCTGACTGCACAGAGAAGAACTACGGCGAATTCTTTGGAGCTCAGAAGACAGCAGCTCATTATGCATTGATGGCCATTACTGAATCGTCGAACAAGGTAAGTTCTTCTTCTGATTCTAAATTGGATTGTGTAGAGTGTAATCAGTTCAAATTCAGAATTAAAGAATTAACTGAAGAAAATCTGAATTTAAAAGCTGATGTTGGTCCGTTGCAAAGGTCAATTGATTCCTTGAGACAAAAGGAGAAAAATTTTCTTAGTACAATTGAAAATTATAAAAAGGATGTTTCTGAACTGTCTAAAACCTTGGCTAACAAACAAATTGCTATAAATAATTACATCAATGAGGTCGAAGACATTAAGAAACAATTGGCCATTGTTAACTGTGACTATGAAAAGATCAGGAAGAAGCTTGAGAGTTATTTAAACTGCAAGTATGTCCTTGATCACATAGTAGAACACTCTGACAAGGAAGACTTCTCCACCAGTCCCAAATACTCTCAATGTCCACCTCCGGTGAGATTCGAAAATCATAATTTTGATGTCTTGCCGAAGGAGGAACTTGTGGACGTGGCAGCTGAGGCAGCAAAAGCTGCAGAGGCGGCCAAGGTTACTGAAGCAGCTAAACCTGCTGAGGTCACTAAGGCTGCTACTCCTGTTAAAGCTGTCAATCTGTGTGAGAAAGCTGATGATATCAGTGTATATGACACTGACTCTTCGGATGATGAGCTCGATGAACCTCCTAGGTATGCACCGGTCAAAACTAAAGATGTTCCTATTGAGAATCATATCATTACCACTGAAACCTTGAGTGAACTGGAACCGAAAGTGCAAACCGAGGATGGTAGGAGGATTAAGGTGTTTTATAAACTAAAAGGGTCTGAAAGGGTGCATGCTGATGAGGAAGTCCCTCTCAGATGTATCGCCCCTGGTCTTGTTGCCAAAATTTGGCAAGAATCTGTCATTACCGTAGAAAAGGAAACCTGGAATAAAAAGAAGGGTAAGGGTAAGGGTAGAAAGGATCAGGGTAATCAGCCTAATGAAAATAACAAGAAAAATCAAAAGTCGAACACCGTTAATCCTCAAAATCAAGCTCAAAGAAAAAGTCCAAAGAAGCATGTAACTGAGTTCATTAGATCGAGCGGCAATGAAAGAAACGACGATCCTCAAGTCGATCAGCAAAGAAGATGTCTTGAGGATCTAAAACACAAAAACTCATTTGCCGGCCCATCTAACAAAAGGAACAAAAAGGAGACCAAACCCGAATCTCCTAGATTTGAAGAATATAGAACCTGTCACAAGTGCGGGGAACGTGGGCATTTAGTTGCTGCGTGCCCTGAATTGAGACGAGAAAGGATCAAGTTGGATGATTCTCCCAGTTCTAGCAAATCCAAGCAACCTGTTTCCCCTAAACTCTCAGAGAAACAAAAGGGAAAGCAGGTCGTTTATGATAACCGCAACAAGATTGCTATGAACCAAAAGCCAGTTGATGGCAGGGGTCCACAGCTGAGGGGGAGCACTGTTCCTCCAAAGGTTGAAGCAGTGCCTAAGCCACCAGCAAAGGCTGCAGCTAAACCGCAGGGCAACCCCAAAGCTGCTCCACGTACAGTTAATTCTGAAGTAGATCCAAAATCTGTTCCTCCAAAGGAATCCAAGGCTGGACCTTCTAGCCCACAGGCGAAGAAGAAGCCCAAGCCAAAGAAACCTGAACAGATTTGGAGACCCAAGTCACCAACTAAAGGAGGAGAATCATCTGCTGGAGAAAGCACTGCTGTACCATCGGAAACAATGCCAACACCAAATGGAAGATGGGTTGACTTTCCGATGTTAGATGAAGATGGTAGACCCAAGACCGTGAAGGCTTGGGTCCCCCTTAACCACTGAACTTTGAATGTTTGTGTAGGGAGTTCCACAGGGCCTTATCAGCAGCCTATGGATTGTTGATAGTGGAGCTTCAGGGCACATGACAGGCGATTTATCCCTGCTTTTTGACATAAAGAATATCAACGGGGGTATGTTGCCTTTGCTGGTAATAAAGGGGGTTATATTACAAAAGAAGGAAGTATGAGCAACGGTATTTTAAGCTTTGAAAGGATAAGCTTTGTCAAACAGATAGACCACAACTTGCTGAGCGTTTCGCAGATATGTGACAAGAAGTTCACTGTGTTCTTTTATGACAATGCATGTTTCATTCTGAAGCCTGGATTCAAAATACCGAAAGAGTGGGTCATGATCTCAGCTCCCAGGGTCAACAACTTATACGTCCTGGACATGAGCCGAGCAATGACAGCGAAAGGTCTGGTCACTTGTTTTCTGTCAAAGGCGACAGAGAAGGAATCGATAATGTGGCACATCCACTTGAGGAAAATGAACCATCTGGTCCAGAATCAACTGGTGGAAGGTGTTTCTGTTAAGATTTTTCATTTAAACGACGTCTGTGTCTCATGTAAGAAAGGGAAGCAGAAAAGAAAGTCTTACAAGCCCAAGAAGACAAACTCAGTTAGTCTACCACTCGAACGACTGCACATGGACCTGTTTGGCCCAGTCAATCGAAAGAGCAAGAACGGTGACTCATACTGCTTAGTGGTTACGGATGATTATTCTAGGTTTTCTTGGGTTGTGTGCATGAAGCACAAGAGTGAAACTTTTGATTACTTGAAGAATCTGTTTACTAAACTGGAAAATATATATCAGCTAAAGATCCGTAGGATTAGAAGCGATAACGGAACAGAGTTCAAGAATCACGCTATGGAGGCGTTATGTGCAGAAAAAGGTATTCATCATGAATTCACAGCGCCATACACTCCTCAGCAAAACGGGGTTGCAGAAAGAAAGAATCGGACTCTTATTGAGGCAGCCAGAACTATGCTCGCAGACTCGAACTTGCCTGTGATCTTCTGGAACGAGGCAGTTCACTGCGCGTGTTACACTCTGAATAGGGTTCTAACGGTAAAGAAGCTTGGTAAAACTTCTTACGCGCTTCTGAACCGAAGGAAACCGAACTTAGAGTTTCTAGAACCTTTCGGAGCTCCATGCACCATGATACATCCCGATGGGAAGTTTGGTGCAAAGGCAGAAGAAGGTTTCTTTGTTGGTTACAGCACTCCCAACAAAAGAGTGTACAACAAAAGAACCAACAACGTTGAAGATTGGCTTAATGTCGATGTTCAGCGTTATACTGCCAATGCACCTGGTGTTGGACCTGATTGGTTGTTCGACTATAAGAGTCTATTTGATTCCTTCAACGTGGAGAATTTGGTGGATGATGCTGTAGCGCAAATGTATTACGAATGTGAAAACACAGCTAGCTCTCCGCTAATGCGTCCGATCGTGGTTAATGCACCTGCGCCTGCTCCATCTGATGCCTCTGCATCCACGGGTCCCATGGATTGAAGCAATGCAAGCCGAACTTCAGCAGTTCCAAAAGCTAGGAGTGTGGGACTTAGTTAACTTACCTCCAGGCTCGAAGAAAATTGGAACAAAGTGGGTCTACAAGTGTAAACGGGATGACCGCGGGGTGATTATAAGAAACAAGGCTCGATTAGTTGTCCTCGGCTTCCGTCAAATCGAAGGAATAGATTACAACGAAGTATACGCTCCAGTTGCGCGCCTTGAAGCTATCCGAATGTTCTTAGCTTACGCTTCGTACAAACGGTTTAAGGTGTATCAAATGGACGTGAAAAGTGCTTTTCTGTATGGTGTCGTGAAGGAAGAGGTGTATGTTGCTCAGCCACCGGGTTTTGAGGATCCGCTTCATCGCGAAAAAGTCTACAAATTAAACAAAGCGTTGTACGGACTCCATCAGGCACCGCGTGAATGGTACCAAATGCTTAGCAACTATCTGATATCCAACGGGTTAAAACGTGGACTCGTGGACTGCACCTTATTCACCAAGGAAAAGGGTGGTGATCGTCTTCTGGTACAGGTTTATGTTGATGATATTATTTTTGGGTCTACTAATGATGTCATGTGCAGGGAATTCGAAAAGCTTATGCAGGATAAATTTGAGATGAGCTCGATGGGGGAGATGCAATTCTTCCTCGGTCTACAAGTAGAACAACAAGAGTCGGGGATCTTCATCCACCAGACAAAATACGTTGCTGACATCTTGAGCCGGTTCCAGATGGAAGACTCTACTCCAGTAGGCACTCCGATTCAGACCAATCACGGGATTGGGCCTGACGAGAAAGGACAAACCGTTGATCCTTTTCTCTATCGAGCTATGATAGGCTCACTCATGTACCTCACTGCATCAAGACCTGATATAATGTTCGCGACATGCTTACTATCAAGATACCAGTCAAGGCCGAAACAGTCCCACCTGGTTGCTGTGAAGAGGATCTTACGTTATCTAAAGGGTTGTCCGACCAAAGGTCTTTGGTACCCTAATGACGATAAGTTTGACCTCATCGCTTTTAGTGATGCTGACTATGGCGGATGCAAGACAGACTTAAAATCCACATCGGCTGGATGCCAGTTTTTGGGACCAAGACTAGTCTCGTGGCAGTGCAAGAAGCAAGCCTCAGTCGCCTTATCCACCTGCGAGTCGGAATATGTAGCAGCATCGAGCTGCTGCTCCTAGGTTCTTTGGATACAGCAACAAATGAGAGACTACGGTTTGAAATTTCTTAATACTCCCATTCACTGTGACAATGAGTCCGCTATAGCTCTTGCTAAAGACTCAGTTAACCATTCCAAGGCGAAACATATCTTGGTTAAGTATCATTTCATACGCGATTGCTATGAAAAGAAACTTATCGATATGGTAAAAATCCACACAGACTACCAACGTGCCGATTTATTCACCAAAGCTTTTGACGGTCCTCGTTTTGAGTACTTGTTAATCTTAAACGGCATTAAAGTTAAGCAGGATTAGATCCTCATCGGTAATCGTTTTTGTAAATATTTTTCTTTAAAAAAAAATCAGAAAAACCCAAAAATATTGTACTTTCGCAAATTTTTAGATTTTTAGGGGGAGAAAATTTCAGAAAAATACAAAAACATTCAGAAAATGCAAAATTCAAAAAAATGAGAAAATCCCAAAATTAAAAAAAATTGAAAAATGCAAAAATGAGTTTCTTTGGTGAAAATGGGAAGATGATATTAACCAATCAGTCGGACTGTCTGGACCGTTATCATCTTAAAAATATTGGAACTGATAGGTAGCCTCTACAATGATGTGTCGGTAGGCTCAAAATCCTTTCCAAGTTCGGCACGGTGATATAAACTTAATTCAACTGAATCATGTGTGGATCAACGTGCATTGGCATATGGTCTTGGTACCGAAATCTCGTTTGATAGCATGCCAAAATCCGAGGTTTCATGGTCTGTAAGAGGTTGGTACATCCGAGGTGAACTGGACGTCTCTCAGAATAAATAGGAATGGCACACGTGTCGTACGTTGGGGTCGCAGCCTACGACTGAGACACCCCTATGTCATTTCCTGAAAAAAAAACAAAAACAAAAAAATAGAATAAATTCTGATCAGGAGACGTCCGGGAATCCTAAAAGAGCAAAAAAGATTCATATATGCCAAAACCCTATTCTCAATGAGAATTCGCTCTAAGGTATCAAATCATATACCTAAAGCATCGTACCGTGAAAAATCAAATATACGGTATTTGACTTGTACCCTGGTTTGGATCTCACTGCTCTCTCTGTTGCAGCGTTTCTGCAGACCTGATCACCACTGAGTCCACTCCTTATAAAATACGGATGACAACAGCTTACTCACCGGTTACGAGGAAGCTTTGTGCATGACTTGATACGGGAATGTGTCGCGTGGCGGGGAACACCTTGTATCTCAGCCTTAATATTACCTTAAACGTATCTAAAGTGCCTAGCGATAAAACTTGATTTTGAGTTTAGGTGGACAACAATATCGACAGTTGTTGTAGGATGCTTATTGGTAATTTAAGCGAAAACTGAAAATATAAGGGTTCTAGTAAAGTCCGTACACTGATATGATTCCCTAACCGTTGAAACTCGCAAAAATATGATAGTGTACAGTTAGTTGATTTCCCGTTTTGTTTTATTTATGCTTAGTTTAGCTTAATTAATCATTCTTGATTGCCGATGTTGGAATCCTAATCCATTGTAATCTTACTTCTTCAAGAATAAATCGCCAAAAAATAAAAAGGGCAACTAATTGGAAACTTGTGTTTTTGCCGGGTCAAAACCGTATGTTTTATCAAGTACAAGGGTCGAAAATGAAAGTTTTTCAAAGTCATGAGTCGTTATCTGTGTCGTGTGTTAAAACGAGGTGAAAAACGCATGTTTTGAACCTTAACGGGTCAAAAATGCGAGAAATGGTGCTGCAGGGGCAAATTGGTAATTTGTGTGAAAGCTTCAGGCATTTAGAGTTCTAATCGCCCCTAGTCTTAGACGAGTACAACTACTCGTGTGTTAGCATGAGCGATTACCTTCTAATCGCTTAAACCAATATGCGAGTAGGCCCAATGTTGTCCTATAACACATTTTTGAACCCAATTAGCGAGTAGGACATATACTCGCGTGCGTTTGTATGTTATTTTAAGCGAATAGAATCTGAATCGCTTGTGTTCACGCGAATAGAACTCAGATAAAACCAACCCTTTGCTGTTTTCCTTCATTTTTTTTCAAACAACCATCACTGTTCTCGTTCCCTCCTACCCGACTATCACCAAACCTTTTTGCCCGTTTTATATTGATCCTTGAATATTGTTCTACATCATCAAGGTAATTTATGCTCATCATTTCAGACCATATCATCACGTGTTATGGGGTCAAATCTGTTGTTCTTGAGCCGTAACCCTAGCTTATGTGTTCTTGATTGTGTGGGCAAAATGCATGCTTGTTAATGCTTTTTCTTGATGAGGGTTTGTTAATCGGCACTATTAGGAACTTATCCTACCCAAAGTTTTCACAAATTCATTCTAAAACAAAAAGCCCCAATTTTAAACTATGAAGAACCCTAATTTTTTAAACTTCCCAATTAAACCCGTTGCTATTCTGAATGTTATAATTATTGATAGGGGTTTTGATGTTGGGTTGTATTAGACCTCAATGGGCTGAATTCCGGGCTCGAAACTATACGTTACAAGATTTCGACAATTTTGGTGTACACGAATACTGTTCATGCGAGTAGGATTGCACTCGCATGAACATGAAGCGAGTAGGATGTTTGTGGGCCTGTAATCGCGTAAATAAACTAGCGAATTGAAGCTATTCGCATTAAATTGTCCAACTAGCCTACTGTTAAGGGCGATTACAACCAGTAATCGCCTGAAACAAGCTGTTAACCAAAATTTGTCAAAGTTTTGTCCGTTTTTGTCCGTTTTTGTCTTGTTTATGAATATATGATCAACATATGATACTTATTACGCGTTTTGGTGTACAGGATGGAAAATTGGAAGACATCGCCAAAGCACAACTGTTGTGCTTTTCTCGGACCGATTACTTTGGATAAAGGCAAAGTCTTTCAAGGCGTCATCGACTTCTTAAAACGATCGAGAATACACTATGCGATATCCAAGAAGCATGCAGCTTACAAGGATATCTTGCTAGAATTCTATCGTAACGCCAAGGTTGATCCCAAGGATGATCCGATCGTGATTACTAGTTCTGTTCAAGGAAAAGATGTTATTGTCACCGAACAGATAATTCCAGAAGTGCTACAGTTTGGAGATTCTGATGCTGATCCTATAGTGTTTGACGCTATTCTGATACGTGGCGGCTTTCTTAGGATGAAGTATCTGGGTAAAGTCGACAAACAGACGATGCTGAAGAAAGGATTACTTCCGCCGGAGTTTAGATATCTTACTCATGTGGTCTTGAAGTGCCTTGGTCCGAGAAAAGGTGCTTTTGATGCGATAAGAGATACATTGGCCTCTGCGATTGTCGCTCTGACTCTCAACAAGCCATTTAATTTCTCCAAGATGATTCTGCACCACTTAAAGGAGATCATATTATTGTCGCCGACAAAGAAGTCTTTCATTGTCTATCACCGATTCTTACAGTTGATCATTGATAATCAAGTACCTGATTTGGTGAAGCATCCTGCTGAGTATATAGGGACTGATGATATTACTCAGGCTGAAATGAACAGGATGATAAGTTACAAAGGGCGACCGAAGTCTGAATATCCTCCCAATAGACGACTATATGGACACTTGAAGCGAGAAGACTATGCGTCACCACCAGGAAACAGGTGGAGACACGAAGATAGTGATTCAGAGGATGACTTCCGTATCCACAGGTTGGTGTTTAAAGAAGGGGACAATATAGGGCGAAAGACAGATGAGTTGGGAGAAAACGCCCCAGGCAGGATTTCTGACACGGCTGAAGGTGATGATGAGGAGTTTGATCCGAATGTTATGGATTTCTCTGAACATTCGGGAGCTGCACAAGAACCTGATGCCTCTCAGTCTGATAGAGGTAAGGCACATGTTGATGAAGACGCGCCAGTTGACATAACTGATGCAGATGACGACTCAGAAGCTACAGAAGATGATTCACCCGATGTACTCTCTCTAAAAGAGGATAGAGCTCTCACAGCCGAGGCGAGAGATCTTGCAAGAGATCCCACTTTCACTCCAGGTAGTGGTGATCTTATTGCAGATATAGATGCTGAGCTTGCCTCTTCGCCTCCTGCAAAGAGACAAAAGACAACTGCCAAGAAGGACAGGGTTCGAGGTAAGAAGACGATGTCTGTTAAACCTCAAGCGGTGAAAACTCCAAGAAATAGACGATTCACCCTTCCTGAAGCTTTTGGGGATCCAGTCACTCAATCCTCTCAAGCGGCAGCAGCAACAACTACAACAACAGCAACTACAACAACATCAGCTACAACAACAGCAACAACAACAGCAGCAATGACATCTTCGGGTCCTATTTCCGTTAGCGCAGCGATGCCTGCCAGGGTCACTATGTCAATGCCTGCTTCGGTAATCTTCACTGAGCCAGTCTCAGTTACCGAGGCAGCGACAAGCTCTCAGATCGTTCCTAATACCATTGGTGACAGGATCCGAAGTATAAGACAGAAAGTTCGACCCACAGCTTCCGGGTCATCCGATCAGACCTCTTCGTCTGCTTCTGCTACAAATGAACAACTTCAAAGAAAAATTAGCGAGCTAACTTCCATAGTAGCTGCGCAAGCACGTGATATAGCAGAATTGCGAACGAAGAATGCAAGCATAGAAGAAAATGAGAACGCAATGCTTGAGCTGATCGAAGAATCTATCCAGTCTAACACAGAGTTGAGAACGACGGTAGATGCGCTCACATTATCTAACCAGCAGGTCATAGAGTCGAATAGGCTAATGATGGAATCTCATCAGCAGCTGATACAGTCGAACCAAAGTACTTTGGAGAGACTTGCAGGTGTAGAGGCCTCAAATAGCGAACTTCGCCTGATCAATGTGAACAATGAGCGAAGGATCACGAAGACTGAAAAAGAAAATGCCGAGCTGAGAGCTAGGATAAATGAGTTGACTGGAACTCAACCTAGACTCACTGGTGGTCCTAGTTCAGAGTCTGGTGCTGGTGATGATGATGATGAGGATAATGATGATGAAGAAGATGATGATGAGGATGACGATTATGATGAATCAGATGGTGATGATGATGTTGGAAAGGGTGGTGGTGGTGATCCTGGAGCCACAGGTGGTGGCGGATCATCATCTGGATCTGGATCTCAGCGAACAAAGAAGAGTCACGACAAATCAGGCAAGGATCCCGCAGCAGGTTCTTCTGCTCAGGGGGAGTCTGATCAAAGGAAGAGCAAGATTCAGGAACTCAAAGACAAACTGAAGCGAGCTATAGTTCCTGTGGAAAATGTCGAGCCTCTAAACAGTTATTTCGACTATGATGATGATGGCAACCTGTACGTTCCTCCTGTGTCCTCTGATTATGATCTGGAAGAAGGTGAAATACCTCCTGAGGTTACACCTGAGGACCTGGAAAAGATTTTTGGCTTGGCACCTGGAGAATCTTCCAGTGCTGGCCACTTTGCTCCAGAACTGCATCCAGACAATCATGAAGTGGAGATGGAAGATGGAACCAATATCACTACACCCGAGTATGTGGTTGATGAGTCGAGCAGCGGGATACCTAAGATCTCTGAGGAGATGCTTAATTAGTCTGAAGAAAAGCTAAAGTCTGATCCTACACCTGTCCCAGACAAAGTGAAAGAACGACATGACAAGATCAGACAAAAGTATCCTGAGTGGTTTCCATCTGGAGGCGAGTCTGAGAAGAAAAAGGAACCTGTACAAGCTTCAATATTCAAGAAACAGTTGGTAAAGATGTCAGGAAGCGTGATCAGCTGGGCTTACATAAAGCATGCTAAGATGTTGGGAGTAAAGTGGCAGGATGGTCTTCTCTACTTTCAACCGTACACGAAAGTCCTCAGTCTGCCCTTCTGGCATATTCGTGATTTGGTTAGATTGCAGCCTCCTTTGTATCATGAGTCTCGTTATGAACTTCAAGGGTTCTACAACATCATGAGAAGAGAAAGTGTTGAGGGATGGGACCAGTTCCAACCACAGTACCCAAAATCCGTTGTGACAAACAAGATTCATCCCATCACAAAGAATCCTATTTGGAAGCACATCATCAAACCACCCGAAACCGCGTCGAAGATTCCATTAGTTCCGATTGAGCAAGACTTCTCTTCTAAGTTGTATTACTGGCACTATGACGCAGAGACAACAGAAGCCGTAATAGTCTTGAGCAACTCGCCAAAACCGTGCAGGAAGATTAGAATATGGGATCCAATGTGGCTGATTAACTGCTCGGAGAAAGACGTGGAGACATTGTTCTTATATCCAATACAACATCTGAAGGCCGAAGCCGATCAAGCATTGAAATTTCAACGGGTGATTCGTTTCTGTCACGCCAACAAAGTTCATGCGGGATGCGACTGGTCAAGACTTTCCAGGATCGAGACAATGTCGATTTGATGAAGACTGAAGATGGTGCATGTTTTGTTTATGTTATGTTTGCTGTGTATGTTTTCAATTTTGAGTCTGTAAAGTTGCTACTAGTTGCTATAAACGATGTCTTATGTAATTTTTGTACGTATACTAGCCTGGTCCAAGGGGGAGTCTGTAAGTGCATGATGTCCCTAGGCTAGTATATATGTTGATTGGACGTGTTACGAGGTGTTTGGAGATGTTGATACGCGTTTCGGGACGTTTGGGACACTTCAAGCGAGTACGGTGTGGCTTTAGGCATTTACGGCCTATACCACATTAGCTGTAGGCATTTACAGCCTATACCACATCAGTCTTGATGTGTGATAGCCCTACTCGCCTGAAGATACTAGTGAGATAGGCCCTACTCGCTAGTTGTTGATGTGTGATAGCTTCCTACTCGCCTAAAGGGGTCTGTACGAGTATGGGAGGTATAAATAGTCCCAATCATTGCCCTAATCATTAGTTCTTGCCTCACACACTCTCCAAACACCCTCCCATGGTCTGTAAGGTCTGATTTGATCTCTGTAAGCACTCGAGCTCTGTTTTAGTGATTAATCTATAATCTTTTGACCCGTGTGTGTTGTAATTACTCGTTTATCATTGTTTCATCTTTGTTTCTGTTATTGAGACATATTCAAGGATTCCGCACCTTGAATATAGCCCTCGTGATTGTCGGGTGACACGTTAGTCGATCCTACAACTTTAATTCCCTAGTTTTAGTTAGTAGTAAATTTTTCTCCATTCCTCTACAAAATTATAATTCTTTTATTTAATTCTATCATAACTTTAAAACTATTGTATTTTTAAAAACATTTGAAAATACCATGACGAAATGCTCATTTTTGTCGACGTTTCGATATTTGTCTTAGTCAATATCGATGTAAGGTTGTGATTGTGATAATTTAATTAAGTTGGGGAAAAAACAGCGTGCAGAGGCCTGCAATGAAGTTGAGATGATGTTGTAATGTTTAACTGAAAAGAAATACGCTACAATTAAATACTAATTAAATTAAATAAAAGTCAAAACCTTTTTTTTGGAGAGTAGCGTTTCAGCGGTAAATCCTGTGTTGCAAAGCGACCACTGCCTAGGATCGAATCCCATAGCACCACACGGGTTTCTCCTTTCAAACCCAAGCAATTATTTTTTTTTTGTGGCGCGTGAGATTCGAACCTGAGACCAAACCCGGGCAGGAACCCTTCAAGGAGGTAAACCTTCCCACCTCAAACCAGCTGAGCTGGAGATCATTGGGAAATAAAAGTCAAAACCTAAATCTTTTCATCTACATATATTTTGTTAAACAGTTTTAACATTATTATTGATTTAACCGACTTATATGCTTGAATTTCTTTCGAGTCAAACTATTCAAATTCGATTGGTAAAACCTTACATATAATAATAAGGGTTGGGTTATTCTACAAAAACTACAAAAAATGAGAAGGGTGAGAAGCCACTATAAATTGACATGTGTCCAAAGGATTAAACAAGTGGGATGAGTAATTTTGCCAAAAACATATGCACATGCAAGTCACATTTCATTTCCACCTTCATTTTAAATGTCCGTAACTTTTTATACGTCATCTTTTTTTTTTTTAAATTATACCATAAAATTGAGCGTCTTTTTATCTTTAATATGAGTACCATATTGTTATACTTTTGAAAAAAAAAAAAAACCTACTTGCGTAAGACACAATGGAGTGTAAAACACAATGAACACCAATTAAATATAGGGTATAAAACATAATCAAGAGTCTAGTAAAACACAATGGATGACATACTAAAGACACAATGAATAGAAGACTAAAACACAATGAATACTTTTGAAAAAAAAAATTGAAAACCCAGTTGCGTAAGACATAATGGATGACATACTAAAGACACAATGAATACTTTTGAAAAAAAAGTCAAAAACCCAATTGTGTAAACACAATGGACGACATAATAAGGACACAATGAACAAAAGATTAAAACACAATGAATAATTTTGGAAAAAAAGTTGAAAACCCAGTTGCGTAAGACACAATGGAGATAACGTAAAACACAATGATTACCAATTAAATATGCAATGAACAATAGGGTATAAAACACAATGAACAGTCTAACAAAACACAATTGACGACATATTAAAGACACAATGAACAAAAGACTAAAACACAATGAATAATAGACTTAAACACAATGAACAACATAAAAAAACATAATGTACACCTAAATACAAAACTCATTTAAAACACAATGTACAAAGTTAAATCATGTCTAGACTAAAAAAAACATAAATAACATATTTATAAAGCACACATGCATACTATAACACAATGAACGAGCAGAAGACACAATAGAGAAGAAAACCCATTTAGCACGATTTTTTTTTCAATTTTAATGTAGCAATGTGGTACTCATATTAAAGATAAAAAAACGTTCGTTAATATGGTGAAACTTTTTTGAAAAAAAAATGTCGTATGAAAAAGTTATAGACGTTTTAAAATGATGGGGGAATTGACATGTGCATTGTATGTGGAGAGAGAAAGTAAACAAATGTGGTTTTCCTTTTATGCCCTTCCTCTAATTTAGTATTTTTTTTTTAATCTCAACCCTTCAAATATATAATCAATGGATCACAATCCTTCTCACCATTCCTAGAAAAAGTGTGTTGTGTATTTGATCCTAACCCATAATAATAATAAAGCTGCGTTAAATACTGAATCGGTTATACAAATACAACCCATCCAACGACGGTAAGAGAAGGTACGAGCCAATTCCTTCATTCATCCGGTTGGTTACCCATCTCCCACAGTATTCTCATCTTACGTACTGCTTAGAAACCAACCCTAAACCTAACTTTCCTCGCTTTTTAATTTCTTTTATTTAATTAATTAGTTTTGTGTAATTCTTGATCATGTGGTTTTTTCTGTTATAATAGCTTAATACTCTTTTTTGTAAATGCTAAGAGTTTAGGTTACTACCATGGAGAAGAGCTATCCAATTGTTAGCAAGGAATACATGCAGGCTGTTGAAAAAGCCAGACAGAAACTCAGAGGGTTAATGTATAAAGAGTTGTGTGCTCCTTTGATGATTCGTGTTGCGTAAGATATCGATTTTCTTTTTCCTTTGTATGCATGGTTTATGTGCTGAATGATTTAGTCGTATATTATGAAATAACTTTTTGGCTAATAAAACAGTAACATTAATTCAAATATCACTTACTTTGGTACAGATGCCACTTTGCTGCTGCTTATGGTGTGAATGCCAGTAGTACCAGTGGTTCCATGATGACTAATGCTAATAAGCAAGACGACACTGACACTGACACTGACGACGATGGCCTTTCCATTGCTCTCAGGTTACTGAGTCCTCTCAATAAACAATTTCCGATCATCTCACACGCTGATTTTTATCAGGTACCTTGCAACTGCTTTCACTTTGGATATATTAACTCTTTGCCAAACTTTAAAACAACACTTCATTTTTTTTTAGAAGAGTCTGTTATTTATCTTTGCAACTTTGTCTTGCCTTAGCAAACTGCTGATTTTTTATATATCATGGTTCAAAATAAAAATCCGTAGTCGGTTCTTTACCGCCAACTACTTCCATCACCAGATTCATCAAAAGCACACATAGAAAAGACACAAAATGTTTGAAGTTGACACAAAAAGTGTGAAACATCAAAACCCCTTAAGGCCCAACTTTCTTAGCGCCTGAGCCCTACGAGGCGCATGTTTGAAAATACCCCATGAGTCGCTGCCTCATACTCGTTTTCTGGCCTCCTCGCCTTGCCTTAACCCTTTTTTTAAACAATCCTCTTGGGTGCTTATAAAGCTTAAATCTTGTGTTGTAGTTGGTTGGTGTTGTTGCTGTTGAAGTTACTGGAGGCCCTGACATTCCCTTCCATCCTGGAAGGAAGGTTAGTTTTGTTTATTTAATTTGGTTTCTATGTTTTATGCCCAACTGGATAACCTAATAATTGTTCCAGGACAAAGACAATCTCCCTGTTGTAGGTCTGCTTCCCAATGAAAATAAGGGTTAGTAAATTTGTTGACTTTGGACATTTGTGATATGTTGTTTATGGATTTTTATAATTTTGTTCTAAATAAAGTTGTGAGATTGTTAAATGATCCTTTGCAGGAGATGACCATTTGAGGGATGTATACGTCAAGACCTTGGGTCTTGACGATACAGATGTTGTTACACTATCGGCAGGATATGATCTGGTTTGTCACTATTATTTCCGTTTTGACTTTTGTTTGATTGAGCCAAATTCCTAATGTGAAAATTTGCAGAGAGCTTTGGACAGGAGGCCACCATTTGGATCTGAACGATCACGTTCTAACAGTTCACTCAATGAAGTTACATACAAGAAGCGGCGATTAGAATCTGGAGTACTAGACACTCGCCTTTCAGTTGTCTTTGACAACTTCTTTTTCAAGTAAAGTTTTGGTTTTTTAGTTTAAGTTAATTTATTTGCTATTTTGAATCAAATCCTAAACAATAGTTGTAACCAGGAACCTTCTTGCTCATGAGGATAAGGATCACATGCCGCGACCTGCCTACATAGCTTTTCTTAAAGACCGTGTGTTCCGAGCCCTTGTTGAGAGATATGCTGCTGTAAGTACATATACACTTGCATTATATGTGTATATATATAATAAGACCTGGCAAGCAAACCCATTTAACAGATTTTGGGCTATAATTTGTGATAGGTTGGGTCACATTGGATTACAAACTTGGTTTTAAAATGCGTGCAAAATGCATGATGTGCACGAGGCGATCGCATCAGGTGTAGTGATGCACTGGTATTCCTTGATGCAAGATTGATGCGGCGAAATCGCATAATGTGATCCATCGCATGATGCGTTGTGTTGATGATATAAAAGTGACGTGTTACCCTGTCATTGAATTAGAGGTTGTTTGTTCCTGTAGGAAAAATTAAAAAGCCTTGCTTCTTCTTATTTTTTGATAATATAAAAGTGATGTGTCACCCTGTCATTGGTTTAGAGGTTGTTTGTTCCGATTCTTTTTCGTTTTTGATATTTTTTTGCCGTATGATAAATGCGCTGCAGTAGTAAACCCTTGAAGTGACATGATAACGTTTTCCGATTCTTTTTCCTTTTTTTAGCTTTTCGCCTTGAGGCGCGCCTCGGGACGCACACCTCAAAACGTTTTTTGAAACCATGGTTTTAGCAAGTATAATAATTAGTTTTTTAGTATTTTTTTTTAATAACAAACACATAGAATATGTGATGCGCTCGCATTGCGCATCTGATATTGGGACCAAAACGCATCGATGTGCATTGCTCATTTTAAAACCCAGGTTACAAATATTTTCTTAGTGGATCTGTATGGGCTGGGAGAAAGAGAGCTAAATTTCTCATTCTGACCGAAACCATTATGACCCTGTTACAATAAATACACTGCATTAAGTGGTTGCATATACTCAATTGTTCTGTTCTTCTGAACCAGGATGAGGATGCTTTCTTTGCTGACTATGCAGTTTCCCACATGAAACTCTCTGAGTTGGGGTGATATTTCTGTTCGATTATTTATTTATCGTTTATCAAATCTAGGGGTGTAAACAAGCCCGGGCTCCCTCTTTGCTCGGGCTTGAGGTCTGACTTTTAATTTTTATTCATTCAGATAATTATTTATTTGTATATAATTTTACAATTTTATATGTGATATTGTAGATGAGTAAAGATTGCAAGGGACTGGAGCTGTAACTACTGGATTTTTTTAATTTTTTTTGGGTTGACTTGGGAGGGTTGCAGGCTTTGTTTAACAGTTGTGTTTATGAACTCTATTTAAAGATTTTGCCTGTCGGATGTGATACTTTTAATCCCTCTGGTAGTGTTTAGGATTAACATATTTCATAGACCTGAGGGGTTTTGAACCAGTTGGTGGTATTTATATCTCAGGATTTTTTGTTGGTAGAATAGCCCTTGTTTTGTGTAGCATTTTATTTAGGTAGGGGGTCTGTTTTCCGGTCCGAGTTCCAAAACCATGCTGGGAATCATTTTGTAAACGTTGGCTTTATTTTGTGAATTCGCACATCAGTTCTGTATCTAGGAAATCTTCATAGTAGGCACTTCAAAATTTGTCAGCTTCTGGGATGGCTTTCTATAATTCACAAAATTCAAACTATGTGTACGTTGAAGATCCCAATAATGTCTTTTCCAAATGAGATTAGTAGATGCAGAAGTTGGTTAATTCTCGTACATGTTAACACAAATTTTGTTATTTAGTATGTATTATTCAAATATAATGTGCATAATAACTTTATGTGTGATGCTATTAAGATGCATACTAAATGTCAATAAAGTGAACATTTAAATCACCCAAATACCCAACCAAACTAAAATTTTGGCAACAAAAACGTCTTAATGTGCACCGTTTCTTGTAACCTGTTTAATCAAAACACAAGATAGTGGCAATCTTCCTGAGTTATAATCATGTCTAATTCATTACGTCTTCGTAATCCGACACGACAACCAATTTGCGTGTACTCAATAACTATGAAATGGTGCACCCTAAAAGAAGAGGTTGAATAGGAGGAAAACCCCATAATTTCGTCCGACCTTCATCTTCCATCCTCCATAAGCCAAACTTATAAGTATCTATTTCATGAGTAACAAACACATGAAGCTCATTTTGTACCATTACTAAATTCCCATAACCAATCTGCTCTTGAATTTGAGGAAAACTTTACTGCTTAAAGTTTTCTAACCCAAAACAAAACCAAGATATTGTCTGGCTTAAATTCAGTCATTGCTTGCACACACACCTAGACCAGTCCACACACTTCAATATCATCAATCCAAGTAGCACGGTATGTAGGGACATGAGTAACTAGTATAACTAGTGGGAATACCCGCGCGTTACAGCGGGCACGTCTGTTTTGTCGCTTAGCAGTTGTTATCAGGCGAGATTAAGGTAAGCACTTATGATTATCTATTCGTGCGTGATGAGGCGAACACAAACACCCAAACACCACCAACATCGAAAGTTTTAAGATAACTTGCACTATCAAATAGCTAAACATATAGATAAGCAATTGCAATAATGAATAATTATATCATGTGGTCTATCTGGAAGGCTAGGAATGACGCGATGTTCAATGGCAAGAAAACGAAGGTGCAAGATATAGTGGTTAGTGTTAAATCTAGGACTTATTTATGGTTGAAGCATCATTCTAGGTTCAAAGGTTTGGTTTGGAAAGATTGGGTCAAATACCCATTGTATATGATGTAATCTGCTTTCTTGGGCGGTCTTCGTTTTGAAGACATGCCTGTTGTTTAATGAAGTTCTATGTTCAAAACTTTTTTTTTTTTTTTTGACATATTCCGCTATTAAAATCCCTTTGTATTTTAAATTCTTATTAGTGCATAAATTCCTATAACATGGTATCATTTGATTGGTCTATTAACCCATTTATGTTATTATATTTTTACTTGATTCCTAATTTTGTTATTGAAGTAACTAATTGTTAAAATATACACTTATACACTTTTATATTTTTATTATCATTTTATACATTTACTTATAATTGTGTTTATATTTGTTGCATGTTTGTTGAGGTAATAATAAGAAGATGTTGAGTTGCTGATGATCAAGTCCAGAGTTGTGTTGAGTAAAGGTCCAGGTCCAGTGTTGAGTAGAGGTCATGGTCTTCAAGGTCAAGCCTCTTAAGTGAATGGCCCAGTCTTCTTCTTATATGAATGGCCCATATTGTTTGCCCAGTTGTGTGCCATGTTGGCAATCCGGGTGAAACAAACACAACTTATTTCCCCCGTTGATCTCTTATTCGTCATCTTATCATGGCCGTTGGTTTCATCTCGAATACTGAGATGTGAGAGGGGCTATAAAAGCTCTTGTGCTTCTTCTCTCTCTTCAGTTCAGATCATTGTTTTACTTTTTGATTACTTTATGTTCTCTCGTATCAATCTCTCACCTAGGGTTAGCTTAAAGATCATCTTAGTTAGATAGTTTCTTGGGTGTAATCACAGATCATCTATTGATGATCTGTTGGGTTGGGTTTTTAGAGTATTGTTGAGAGATTGTGGTGTAATCATTGTTTGATTCTTTGATTGTGTTTTAAGTTTTTGATAATAAAGTGAATGAACCATGAAATTTTACACTAATACTTATTTATAACCAAGGTCCAAGGTTATATGTTAAGAATGAGAATGCTTCTTTGATTGGGAAAAATAAGTGTTTAAAAAATAGAGTTTGCAATATGGGTGGTTTGGGTAACAATTCAATGTGGGTCTTTTATTGTACCAAGTCAAAACTATTGAATTAATGGGTCAATGTGGGTCTTCTATGTGTGTGTAATGGGATAGCCTGCTTTATGTGAAATGGTGTACATTGAAAACAAGCCATGAATCAAGGTTACCGTTTTAGTAAGTGAGTCAAGGTTACCATTTTTTAGTAAATGGGCTAGAATGAACTATTTTATTAACGGGTCAAACTTATTATTTTTAGTGTCTAATTTTTTGTGAAAATTTGTTTTATATGGTCTATTTTAGGTTTTGATATGAATAATCGCTTTGTTTTACTACTGTTACAGTTTGGTATGCTTATGTTTATCTCCATTAATTTTGTTATATAATCAAAATCTTGATAGTGCAAGAATTTGTTTGCTGATGTTATGATACTCTATTGACATGTATTGAGAATCTATGTACCCATAAAAATATTGAACACCAATAATAATATGGTCCACAAATAGCAGGTAAATACAAACTTCATATATAATACAAATTTCACATGTTTCTTTTAGGACAAAGATAATATCCGGAAGTAATTTAATAGCATAAACTAGCAATTTTGTATCTTTTTGGGAGATTTGAACCACTTGAGGACATTATGCAACTCAGGTACATACAACTATTACAATGTTTGTTTCATCTATGACACAAATGCATCACTCACTGCACTTAAAGTAGGTCTTGCCAGCGTGAGGGCCATCGCCTTTGGACACAAAATGCGTTGGCTACTGCTGAGATCTCCAATGGTTGTTGCAGCACAATTGTTCATTGCAACACCATATAGAGTTTTTAGTTGTATATAGACCTGGCAATTTCAACCCATCTAGTTGAGTTGGGGTTTGTGGGTTAAAATGGGTTAAATATAATTTTCAAGGGGGTTAGGATGTGTAATTTTAATTGTAGGAAATAAGTAATTGGGTCAGGATGGGTATTTTTAAATAACCATATACAAATTTAAATCAAAACTAACCCAAACACCAAAAGCGTAGATGCCTCATAGAATTCAATGTCAATAAAAACAAAAAATTATATCTTTTGCATTTGTTGATAACTCCAGTCGGGTCAAAACAGTACAGGTCACTATGAGACGGGTTAGGCTGAAACGGTCTGGGTCGTTACCGGGCCCGGTCGGCTCGAAGCGGTCCGGTTCGCTATGGACGGGTTAAGTTGAAACGATCTAGGTCGTTACCGGGCCCGGCCGCGTCGAAACGGTCCGAGTCGCTACTGGGCCCGCCCGGGTCAAAACAGTCCGGGTCGCTATGGAACGGGTCAGGTTGAAACGGTTTGGGTCGTTACCACGCCCGGCCGGGTCGAAACAGTCCGGGTCGCTACAGGACGGGTGGGGTTGAAACGGTCAAGGTCGTTATCGGGCCCGGCCGGGTCGAAACGTTCCAGGAGGCTACCTGGCCCGGCCGGGTCGAAATAGTCCGGGTCGCTACGGGACGGGTCAGGTTGAAACGGTCTGGGTCGTTACCGGGTCCGATCGGGTCGAAACTGTCCAGGTCGCTATTGGGCCCGACCGGGTTGAAACAGTCCGGGTCGCTATGGGACGGGTCGTTACCGGGCCCGGCCGGGTCGAAACGTTCCGGGTCGCTACCGGGACCGGCCGGGCCGAAACAGTCCCGATCGCTACGGAACGGGTCAGGTTGAAACGGTCCAGGTCATTACCGGGCCCGGTCGGGTCGAAACTGTCCGGGTCGCTACCGGGCCCGTCCGGTTCGAAACAGTCCGGGTCGCTACAGGATGGGTCAGGTTGAAACGGTCTGGGTCGTTACCGGGCCCCGTGGGGTCGAAACTGTCCGGGTCGCTACCGGGCCCGGTCGGGTCGAACAGTCCGGGTCGCTACGGGACGGGTCGGGTTGAAACGGTCTGGGTCGTTACTAGGCCCGACCGAATCAAAACGTTCCGGGTCGCTACCGAACCAGGCCGGGTCGCTACGGGGCCAGGCCGGGTCGCTACGGGACGGGTCAGGTTGAAACGGTCTGGGTCGCTACCGGGCCCGTCCGGGTCGCTACGGGACGGGTCGGGTTGAAACGGTCTGGGTCGTTACGGGCCCGGTCGGGTAGAAACTGTCCGGGTCGCTACCGGGCCCGTCCGGTTCGAAACAGTTCGGGTCGCTACGGGACGGGTCAGGTTGAAACAGTCTGGGTCGTTACTGGGCCCGACCGGGTGAAACGTTCTGGGTCGCTACCGGGCCCCTCCGGGTCGTAACGGTCCGGGTTGATAACCAGCCCGATAGGGTCGAACCGGTCTGGTTCGAAATGAAATATTTTGGATCCCTTAAAATTTTATTTTTTTAATTTTATTTTTGTTTTTTAATTTTAAATTTGTTTTTTTTATTTTTTTTATTTACTTTTTAAATTTTTAATTTTTTTTTTAATTTTAATCTATTTTGATTTGACCTATCCAAACAAACCATCCAGACCCAAACCCATCCTGACCCAACCCATCCTAACCCATTTTTTTAATCTACCCATCTTGACCCATACCCATCCTAATCTAAACCCATCCTGACACAACACACAAACCCATTCAACCTACCTATTTTGCCACCCATCTATCTATATATATAAAAGAAAACGTATATGCTGACGTGACGTGCAATGGAGGCCTCAACCTCCCCTTGAGAGTGCCACGTGGCATCATAATTGAAAGATTTTAGTGTTTTTGAACTATTTCCTTTTTTAATTAAAAAAAACATAAACATAAAACCCTAAATTAAATTGAGTTATTTTAGGAAAAAAAGAATTTAAAAATAAATTTAAAATTTTCTCTCTCATGTTTCCTCCCATAATTTTTAAACGTTTATATCTTTCATATACGGGATTTTCTAAAGAAAAAAAATTACACCAAATTAACGAGCGTTTTATTATCTTTCCAACGAGTACCATAGTCCTATATAAAAAACGGAGAAAAATCGACTATTTTTTGTGGGGTTTCGTTCATACAGGAAAAAAACACACAAAGTGTTCATGTTATTCATTAATTATGTTTTTTCTTTTAAACCAGTTCTTATCTACGATGTTGAAAATCAGCCCAATCGTCATGTTATCATTGGAATTTTACTAGGTATACTTCATCAAGAGAAGTTAGGAGAAAGAATCACGCAACACATGGTGTCACCCTATAGCAAGGTTATTTTTTATTTATTTAATTACAAGAGTAATAATTATTACTATTAGTATTAGTATTATTAGAATGGTTATATTTTTCAACCCCGGGAGGCTCCCGGAAAGAATTGATAGTTGCTGACATGGCGTTCAATGGTGGCCTCAACCATCTCTTGATTATGCCACGTGGCATAATGAGATGCAATGATTACAACTTCCAACTTAAGTGTTTGTTTAGTTGATTAGGTTATGAATTATAAGAGCCATTAGAATGTGAGAGATTAGAGAGATGTGATGAGTTTTTTTAATAGTTGTAGCTTACATAAGTGATTCTTTAGATGATTACTGATTAGGTTTTAAATTATGGAATATGAGTAATTACTGATTAGAATACTATGAACATGCAATGATTGAGAGATTTTGTGGTTAGTTAACTTGATCCATTTACAATAGGTTATCACGTAAAATTAGATTTTTCAACCCCGGGACCCTCTCGAAGTAATCAGCTAGTAGTTGTATATAGTAAATAAACTAATAGTAGGTATTAGAATGACACATTTGTAACCACCATAGCAACACCATATAACGTTTTTTTTTATTTTGTTTTATATAGTAAATCAATTAATATGTTTTGCATATAGTTTGATTGTTCTATCTGGATCGGGACGATTCTATATATCTATACATATAATAAACCAAAGCCATTTTAATGACATGTCACTCAAAGAGACATTCTCTTCCTTGAGTGTGCCATGTGTCATCCCATGTGGCATTGAGATATTTTAGGACAAAAATAATTTAAAAACAAAATTGAATTTTTCACCCTCATGTTTCCTCCCATAATTTTTAAACGTTAATATCTTTAATATACAAGATTTTTTAAAGAAAAAATTTACACCAAATTAACGAGCGTTTTATTATCTTTCCAACGAGTACCATAGTGCTATATAAAAAACGGAGAAATTTTTTTGTGGGGTTATGTTCATACAGGAAAAAAAACACAAAGTGTTCAGGTAAATCATTAATCATGTATAGACAAGTCACTAATTATGTTTAAATCAGTAAATATGATTTTTTTTCAACCAGAGCCGAATAGGTTAATAAAGTTATACGTTGTTTTAAGTTAGGTATCAGTATTAGTATGTTAGAGTTGTACATTTGTTTAGTTTTTAGGATATGTGTTAATATTAGAGTTACATTAAAGTTTTACATTCTTTTAGGTTAGGTGTTAGCATTGGAGTTGTACATTGTTAATTTGTTTTAGGTTAGATTTTAATATTAGAGTTATACAACAGTCTATTTTAAAATTGATGTATCATATTAAATTTCTTAACCCGGGACGCTCCCGGGGTATAATCTAGTCTATACATATAATAAACCAAAGCCATTTTAATGACATGTCATAATATTATGCAATCTCTCTTTTGAGAGATGCCACATAGGATGTGATGTGACAACTCTAGACCAATTAAAAAAAAGAAATAAATATGGTTTAAATATGATTTAACATAATCTATTAAATACATAATCTACTAAATGTAAATATTAAAACTTTATTATTTTTTCTCTTATGTTTCCTCTCTTAACTTTTAAATGTTAATATCTTTTATATACGAGATTTTTTAAAGAAAAAAATTACACCAAATTAACGAGCGTTTTATTATCTTTCCAACGAGTACCATAGTGCTATATAAAAATGGAGAAAAAAAAACGACTATTTTTTGTAACCCGACAGGTATTGTGTCAGGTTTGGAATTAGTTTAAAAAAAATTATGAGTTTGGGTCGGGCCTGGGATTAGGTAATACCCGACCCAATTACCCTTTTTTTATATTAGAATATGATAACTTATGGCAGAGATTTGTTTATAATAATAATAATAATAATAATAATAATAATAATAATAATAATAATAATAATAATAATAATAATTAATTAATCATATATTGGCAGATGCCATTTTTATAGTTTAGATACTTCTAATTTTATTCACTTTACTTAGATTTCTCAACCCGGGACGCTCCCGGGGTATAAACTAGTTTTTCATATGAAAATAGCTATATTGGATTGTCAAGGTAGGAGACCAAAAGAAAAAAGAATATAATATTCATATCCCATATTAAAAAAAAAATGTTATCTACAACATCAGCATGTTAGATAAGGTAGACTAATGAAAACAAATTAGTGCTTTACAACTTTTGTATTATAAGATGTGATGCTATCATTTCATAAGTTTAAAAAATAATGATTTCAAAATAACGGTATGGTTTGATTTTTTTAAACCGTTTCGTTTCGGGTTTTTTTGTGTTCGGTTTTACTAACTGATTATTTTGGTTTATCAAATTTTCGGTTTTTGAACAACATTTCGTAAAATTTGAAAACTAAAACGCATAATCCAATAACTATATAAAACTTTCTTATATGTTTACATTTATGTTAATAAATTTTATTTTTTAAATTAATATTATTCACATCAGCCTAACCATCTATATTATTTTTTTTGTGTTTTGTATTTAATGCTAAGTGATACTACGGTTTTGACTTTTGTATATGGTTTCATATACAAATGTTGTTTTAAAATGTAGTAGTACAAACCAAAACAAAGAAATATAATGTTTATAAGTTTTTGTATAATTTGTTGTAAAACCCGTCCAACGGACGGGTATAAAAGTAGTTATGAATGGTTATGAGACAATATAAATGAATACCTTTTGGCGATGATTAAATCTGAGCTTGAACTAATAGTATTATAACTTTATAATCAGATTTGTTTTTGGTATGCTTCTGCGTTTATGCCATTGTCGACATTTGATCTTTTTCTTTTTTAGTTAATGATTTCATCGACCTCAAGGATGCAAGTAAGCTAACACAAGTCGTTTAGGCGGACTTTGGAAACTATGTTGCCCGTCTGCCATTGACATTTCATCTTCTTCACTTGCAGTTTGCAACCTCTCTTGATACAGGTTTTGAGGTAAGAAAATTGTATACACATGACACAATTGCCATTTTTATGTATCGCAATATTCAAGATTGGTTATACCATGATATAATATTTGAAAGTCACATACATACAGGTTCTTATGTGTGTATAGAACATCACTTCAATTTTTTTTAATATATAAATTCACAAGCCATTGGATCGAAAAAGTAACTGGGTACGTAACGGGCCAAATCTCGGCTCGACTTTAAACGGGTTAGATTCACAAAGGGTTTGGGTAGCAGGTGGATAAAAAAATGTCCTTTTTATGAAGGTGGGATAGTTGTTCAGACTGGATAACAGGTCAACACTGGGTTTGATTTGAAACCGGTTAGATTCAATACGGGTTTGGTTTTAGTGAACTGCAACTATGGTGTAATCAGTTTTTACAGCAAATTCAATTGAAACCGGTTATATGATATTACAAACTTAAAAGATGTACGCTTAGAATATCAAAATATTTACCGATTATGTTGGAATCGTTGATAAGATATCAGAGGCCATGGATAAAACAAGTGACTAAGCTTCATGCTCAGAGGTACCTGTTCTTTGCTAATATTTTTTTTAAAAAAAAAAAAAACAAAATAGTTTGTAGATAAGTCAAAACTAAGGTAAAACTGCACTAAGGAGTTTATGCTAAAACTTCTTGCGACAGATAAACAACAAAAAATTCCTGATTGTGCTACAAGAAGCTGGAAATCATGATCTGCTCTACTTTTGTACAACTTGTATCAACCTTGTAGCTAACAAGTTCTGAGTCTATTCAGCTGACTTATGTACATGTTTGCAATGCACGACACACTTACGAAAGCAAAGTACGGGTACCCCGTTGCAACGTGCGGCGGGTGCGTACGACTGTTTATGATAGTGGTGGCTTATAGAGAGTTGCAGAGATTTACGTCTTGCCCCATGGTTGCCGGTGGCTTTCTGGCTATCCATGGCGGCGACGGTTGTGCAGTAGTCTCTTTGCTTCTTTCGCTTACCTATGTGTTAGTGTTCAAACTTTATGAACAATATATGGGTGCAATTTGGTGATTTGCGTCTGATTTGTAATTGGGTTACTTGAGTCGATGATGATTCGGTTTTCCTGGTTGGACTTGGGGCTTCTGATTGACTGTTGTTGGATGCCTTAGGGATTTTTGTTGGCTATTGTTCAATCGTTTGGAGCTTTTGGTTTGCTGTTGTGGATTCGTGGGCTGTGATGTTTTTACGAACAGTATGCCATTGTTCATGTCTCACTCCGTCTTATTGGATCGGTTGTTGTTACTATCGATCACTAACAACTTGTGCATTTAATTGAAGGTGTTAGCTTTTGATTTTAACAAGGATGCATACCATAGCTCTAAGCGAATAAGTAAGCTATACTGCTCTTTGGTCCTAATCATGTGTTTCAAGACCTTGGATTGCATCATTACTTATTGTAAGCTCTACTGGTTATTGTGCTATATATTCGGTTTTTTTTCCGGTTATTTTTTCATTGCAAAATAAGTAAGTTGTAGTGTTCTAAATCCTTTTTCTTTGGTTTACTTATTATTTCAGCTTTCATGGGAACAAGACTACTGAGCATTATGTCGAGAGGTATTCCGTGTTGCTGCTATTGAATTGGAAGCTATTGAATTGGAAGCTGAATCTCTTTTTATGTTGGATATGTAACTACTTATGTTTGAACACCATTTGTTTGACTAAATGCTTTTTAATTTCCCATGCTATTTATCACTTTCTCAATTCATTCACAAACATATTAAAAAGGTTGCGCAACTCGGAATCCCATTACTTATTATTAATTTTTTGGGGAATTGGATTTTAATAACCCAAACTATTTGAAATTGGCCACTGGCACCCCCAACTAAAAAATTGGTCATATATAACCTGAACTATTGACTTATTGGAATCTAGCACCCACTAACGGTTAAATCACTAACGCCGTTAGTAGGTTGGCTGACGTGGCACCAGTTGCTGACGTGGCATGCTGATGTGGCAAATCCATGTGTGCATTTCAATATAAAAAAAATCCGCCTCATCTTCATCATCATCATTCACATGCATTTCATTAAAAAAAAAAAAAACAGATCTGAACTTATAACCCACACATCATCATCATCCAAACAGATCTGAACTTATAACCCACACATCATCAACAACAACCTGCAACCTACTTCGGATTCAAAATACGAACATCATGAACCAACAACAACAAAAAGGAACAGATCTGAACAGATCGAATTCAAAAAGTGCTTTCTTAACGAACAAACCTTAATCGATTCGATCAAGGCGTCATGTGTAGCTCCGTTCCTAAAATAATAAGGAGGAGGGTACGGAAAGCACCGAGACATCCTCTCTTCGAGATCGGCTGGGGATTGGCGATCTTCGGTGGATACAAGGCGTTTTCAAGAGGCATGAAGAAAGATGAGGTATGGTTTAGTTGCTTGAATTCATTTGTTGCTACGTTTTGTTATTTTTATTATGCCAGTAAGTCTAATTGCTCATCAGCATACTAATGTTATTCTTTTTCTTTAACTTTCTGCCCATCAGCATAGTAATGATTGATTTGGATTTGTAATGAAGATGGTGTTGGGTTTATGTCTTTATGATGAAGATGATGTGGGGGTTCAAACATATATTTGTTTTTTTTTTATATAATGCACGTGGATAATGATGATGATGAGGTGGATTTTTTTTATATTGAAATGCACACGTGGATTGCCACATTAGCATGCCACATCAGCAACTGGTGCCACGCCAGCCAACCTACTAACGGCGTTAGTGATTTAACCGTTAGTGGGTGCTAGATTCCAATAAGTCAATAGTTCAGGTTATATATGGCCAATTTTTTAGTTGGGGGTGCCAGTGGCCAATTTCAAATAGTTTAGGTTATTAAAATCCAATTCCCCTATTTTTTTTTGTAAGTCCACGTGATGGATTTTTTTTATAATATATATATATTTTTATTATTATTACTAGATTTATACCTTGGAAGCATCCCGGGGTTGAGAAATCTAATATGACATATCAATTTTACGTATGAAATAGACTGATGCACTTTACAGTTAGATGCAGGAAAGTTTCAGATAGCACCTAACCTAAAACAATTAACAATGTATAACTCTAATATTAAAACCTAACCTAAAACAATGTATAACTTCAATGCTAACACATGTTGTAAATTAAATTCATATTTACTGGTTTGAACATAATTAATGACTTGCCTATACATGATTAATAAATAACATGAACACTTTGTGTTTTCTTTCCTGTATGAACAAAACCCCACAAAAAGTAGTCGTTTTTTTCCCGCTTTTTATATAGCACTATGATACTCGTTGGAAAGATAATAAAACGCTCGTTAATTTGGTGTAATTTTTTTCTTTAAAAATTCTCGTATATAAAAGATATTGACGTTTAAAAATTACGGGAGGAAACATGAGAGAGAAAAATCCAATTTTGTTTTTAAATTATTTTTTCCTAAAATCACTCAATGGCACATGGTATCCAGGATACATGGCACTCTCAAGGGGGAAAATGGCTATATGAGTGCCATGTAGGATTTAACCATTTGGAATATATATATATATATATATGTGTGTGTGTGTGTGTATAATGTATATATGTGTGGCCCTTGGGGGGGAGCAAAAGTAAAGTTGCACTAGTTTTAATGTTATTTTACTAATTTCGTGAAAATAACGTTAAAAACGATGGACGGTTAATCATGCATCATGTGGTGGCGTGGATAGCCAAAAGACAAAGGGGTACATGCACCGATCGGGTTTATCCCGATTGCTAAGTGTTCTGTGCCTTATGTCTAAGACTTGATACCAAACCACATCGAGCCGGGAGTCTCACTGGAAGCAGCCTCTCAATTTTTAGGGGTAGAGGTAAGGCTGTCTACATCTTACCCTCCTCAGATCCTACCTTAGCTTTACTATAGGTAGGATTAACTGAGTATGATGATGATGATGATGATATAGATATAGATTATTGTTATTCTTTCAAGTGTGATGTTTGCTCCCCACCAACCAATATTTAAATTTCAAACTTTTATCAATTTTGCAAACCCAATAATCAAACCTCAAAATAAATCCATAATTATCTTTCCATAACCACTTTACACCAAATAAGGAAGATAATCACGTAAATTAAGTGTGTTTTTTTAACCGTGATTTTCTTAACTGTGTAATTGAAGAAGTATGTACCTGGATACAGTCCTCTTTATTAGGAAAAGGGAAGATCCCGGCTCTTGATGATCCGGATAGTAGAGCTTGAATATCTGCAAAACAGACCATCGTTAGGACTCGTCACAGGAATGGGGGGAATTCCTGTGACCACCCTCTGGTGTGAGAATAAGTATGTGTGGTGGGGATGAATGTTTTTAAGGAATTACTGAATGAATATAACTTACCTCTTCTCCCCTTTATATAGTTTCCTTGTGCCTTCTCTAATAACCCTCGCTGGTCCTATCTTCAGTAACAGAATCTCCGAGAGTTATGGAGATAGGAGTTATCTCTTATATTTGAAAGGAGTAAATTGCCAAAATGGCCCCTCAGGTTTGGCCCAGATTGCTTGTTTGGTCAGTTATCTTTTTTTTCTGCCAAAAGCACCCCTCAAAGTTCGAAAATTGCCATTTTGGCCCATATTTAACTGAGTTTCTAACGAGGGACAAAAACTCAGTTAATTCTGAGGGGCATTTTTGTCCTTTCATGTTCTTCCCCTAATAAAAGCCTAAGGTTTAAGTTCTTCTACTTCTTCCTCTCTGCTCATCCTCCCTGCTCATCCTCGTCGTTCAACAATGATGAATGGTATTAGAAATTCGGTATTCAAACATGAGGATATTTCCATTTTTAGGTATTATTTTAAAGTTTCAGGTGAGGATTTAGACTTTGGGTTAAGACCATTGAATGGTGAAATTGATTATAATGTAATCATGATCGGACTTCAGCTGCTGTCAGACTTGAATTGGCGGCTCCTGTCAGTTGCTGATGTGATCTGTATTGGGATGCCCGAACTTCATTTCATCATGTTTCCTCTATTATCACTAATAATAATAACTCACTACACAAACACACTTCGGCTACCCCTGTTTCTTCACCCTAAACCCCTGTTTCCTCTGCTACCCCTTTTTCTTCACCCCCTGTTTCTTCACCCTAAACCCCTGTTTCCTCTGCTACCCCTGTTTCTTCACCCTTTGTTATCATAATGGCATCATCATTGCAACCAATCACTCTTAGCAAAGCTGAGAAGGTGGCAGTTGAAGCAATCATGGAGTTGTCTACCCGTCCTCCAAATGTTCTAATGCCCCCAGATGCCTTGGATCGGTTAGATGAATATTGTGGCCATTTGTTGTCACAAGAAAAGATGCAACTGGACAATGATGAAGGTACATCAGATGGAGAATCTTTGAAGATGAAGAGGCTGTCTGAACTAGGTGATCAAGGTACATCAAAAACACTAAAGTTCAAGTTACGCCGAGTGGGGGGTAGATGGGAGCATGCTCCAAATAGCTAGATGTGCAAGTGTTATTGATGCATATATATAGTGATCAGGGATGAATATATATATGATGCCCCTTTTTTTTGTATAGGATTTGCAAAAAAATTAATTGATGCATATATATAGTGATCAGGGATGAATGTACATATGATGCCCCTTTTTTGTATAGGATTTGCAAGTCTTAACTGTATAGGGTTTAGGTTTATGGAATATGGATGTCTATTGTAATGCATAATGTTGCAACAGAGAGTAGTATGTTTAGTGGGTTTAGTATGTATTGTGCAATGTTGCTATGACTGTAATGGTAATCAATGTTGCTTTAGTTGCTATGACTGTTTTGATCAATGTGCAATGTGTTTGTTATGTTTGCAAGCATACATTACAAATGGGTCAAAATGGATGCTTTAGTATGTTTCTGTTTCATCAATGTGCAATGTCTTTGACTGTTTGCAAGCATACATTACAAATGGGTCAAAATGGATGCTTTAGTATGTTTCTGTTTCATCAATGGGTCAAAATGGATGCTTTAGTGATGACTGTTTTGTATGCTTTAGTATGTTTCTGTTTTGATCAATGTGCAATGTCTTTGTTATGTTTGCAAGCATACATTAGAAATGGGTCAAAATGGATGCTTTTGTTTGTTTCTGTTTTGATCAATGTGCAATGTCTTTGTTATGTTTGCAAGCATACATTACAAATGGGTCAAAATGGATGCTTTAGTGATGACTGTTTTGATCAATGTGCAATGTCTTTGTTATGTTTGCAAGCATACATTACAAATGGGTCAAAATGGATGCTTTAGTGATGACTGTTTTGATCAATGTGCAATGTCTTTGTTATGTTTGCAAGCATACATTACAAATGGGTCAAAATGGATGCTTTAGTGATGACTGTTTTGTATGCTTTAGTATGTTTCTGTTTGATCATTACAAACCTTGGATTGTTACAAAACAACATAAATTGAACATTTGCAAACAAACATTACAACTTGAACAATAACTGATCATTAAAATAAGAAACACCATACATTGAGTTCTTATCAATACAAAACAACCAACATTGAACTAAAACATGATAAAATACATGATGATTACAAACCAAGTCATCCATAGATAAGTTTTCAGCTTCTTGTTCTCGGATTTGAGTGTCCCAACCAAGGTCTGCAATGCTGTGTTGTTGAGTGTCAGTTCTTCATTCTCTTCACTATCATTGCTAGTACTAGGAATCTGACCCAAGGGTAGTTCAGCCCAACAAACAAAACCACAGGTCCTCCCCTTCTTGTTGCAGCAGAAAAACCGCCTACCAGGGTTTGCAGAGGTGGAAGACACACGTATGATAGTAGGAGCTCCACATTTGCAGAATATCATCGTCTATGATTTGGGAATTAGGGTTTGTATGATATATACTATCATACGTGTGTTCAGGATCGAAATCCACAATAGTATATATTAATCGAAATCGAAACCTGTATGATTTGGGAATTAGGGTTTGTATGATTTGGGAATTAGGTTTGAATTGAGAGGAAGAAGAAGAAGGTCAAATGATGAAGAAGAAAGGTTTAAACGTGGTTTTAAAACACAGGGAAGAATGATAGGACGAAAATGCCCCTCAGAATTAACTGAGTTTTTGTCCCTCGTTAGAAACTCAGTTAAATATGGGCCAAAATGGCAATTTTCGAACTTTGAGGGGTGCTTTTGGCAGAAAAAAAGATAACTGACCAAACAAGCAATCTGGGCCAAACCTGAGGGGCCATTTTGGCAATTTACTCTATTTGAAAGGCTCTCCCCTTTATTTTGATAAGGGGATTAAGCTTATCAGGTGGCCCTCATCCTTATCCTTTCGTGATTTGAACCAAGCCGACCCAGACTGTTGGTTATCTTCGAAGCGTGGGCCAGCCCGAGTATGCTTTATGGGCCTTATGTGGTGTAGGCCAATCCATTTGGATTGGGCCCACCTCGTCATGTCCCCCCAGTCTAGTGATAAGATTTAATGAATATTACTAGACTTAAAAAGAAAGAAAAAGAATTAAAATGTGCCGGATGTGAATGAAGCAACTAAGGCATTCAACCAACTTTAAAATCTTCTTTGGGATTGGTGCCGCATGGTTCGGGCACGTGATGTGATGTCATCCTGACTTGTCAAATCAGTCATTTCAGCAGTTTGATTGACCAGGGATGTGACTGTTGGCGGTTCATTTCAAAATTCAAACCGTCAATATTGAAGGCCTATATATTGGCGAGTGTTGTGTAGAATAAGTCAGCTGTTTACATCAAGCCTTTTATTCCAAATCACTCTCTGTAATGGCCCCAAAAGCTGGTACATCAAGTTCCACCATGAGTGTTGCCGAGATTAACTCTAGTTGGTCGGTAACGGCACTAAAATCCTTCTTGGCTGATTGGCATATTTCCGACGAATGGGGTCCCCTGTGCCCGGAGCCACAAGATATTGCTTTTCCGGTCAAGACTGGGAAAATAACCCTCTATGCGGAGTTCTTTACTTTTTGTCATTTCCGGTTACCGGCTACTCAGTTTTTACTCGATCTGTTATCACATTATCAAGTAAATATCTCCCAGCTCCATCCCGTGGGGCTAATCAAAGTTCGACACTTTGAATTTTGTGCACGGGGTTTGGGTATGACCCCCCGGTTGGAGATATTTCGTGCGTTGTACGTTCTTGTGTACAAAGGCGAATACTTTACTTTCGATCGTCGATCTGGTGCTCCATCCTGTATAGTTAACTATCCCTCCAGCACACGAGACAAACACTGGAGGCGAAAATTCATCTTTATCGATGAGCGTGTGTTCCCTGTGAATGCCCCTGTGCGCATGCCGGAAAGTAAATCAAAGTTGGCTAATGAGTGTCCTGCCCCTACCGTGTTTCAGAAAGATCCTCTTTATTTGGCGTTGGTGAATAACCCCACTCCCTGTACCCACATACCGGAGCGGGCGTTGGTGGCTGTTGGTATGAGCCGTGTGTGGGTGGACGAGACCACATTCCCCGAACATCGACGACAAGACCAAGGTATGAGCAAGGTAGCAACTTTAATTCTATTGACTTGTTTGAAATTCGGCTTGTTTCTTTGTAACATGTGTCTTATGTCTGCACAGGGGAATGGCAGTATTTTGACGTTATAGATCCAGAGGTTTCTTCTCAGCTGGAAGAGTTTGATCGTCCATTTGGGAAGGAGGAGTCGGACGTTCTTAGCCAGACACTGCACTGCTTCATCTTTCGTGCTTCTCCGGCCATTATCCCAGAAGGGAGTCCCACATGTACCCATCCGGGAAACACCGAGGATGCCACGGTTGAGACGAGTCTAACGTCTACTTCATCACCCATGGACCCTGACCCTATTAGCGTTGCCGAACCTAGGGACGCTACGGGTAGGGTGAAGAAGATAAAAGGAAAATCCAAGAAAAGGAAGGCAGAAACACCTGATGTTGACGAAGAGAGATGTTAGCAATAAAGGAGAAATATCTCGGTACGGATCACTGTTCTCTTTGAGTTTCTCTTTTTTGATACATGTGCTTTATTATTTTTTTTATTTTTGTAACAGACGCTTGTTTGTGTCACAACCACTTCTACCTCCTTGGCTCAAGTAGCGTCACATGAAGGTGTGCATGTCACACCCTCAAATTTCCACTTGCGGAGTTTTACCGCGAGGCGCGTGACAAACCATGATCCAAGTCAACGATCACAATAAACAACGCTATATGAAATACGTAAACTCAAAACATAGTTCTCATAACTTAAAACTGTAGCGGAAGCATTAACCAATTACAAAACCAAGTACCAATGTGTTCAAAATGTTTATTTCAAAAGCATGAAACTAAGCCTAGACGCCATTTAGACTCGTGCGCCTAGTCCAACTGTTGCTACCTTAGCGACCTGAGAAAAACATGCCAAACCGACGTTAACATATAATGCTGGTGAGTTCACAGGTTTGTATACAAAATGTTACCAAATGTTACGAGTTGTTACCAAGTCCAAAACCTGTCAGTACTATATCAATGATACCAAAGTACGCTAGCTAGGCGTATGTATTTGTTACTACTACGATTGGAAAACCATTACTAGACACGTTTAGCAATGTTTAGCATATGTTCAGCCCGAAATGTTCAGCATGTTTAGCAAAGTTCGAGACAATATGCATCCGTCCGACCAACAGTCGACGAGTGGGGCAGGTCACGCCCAATAGATCTATCCACATTTCCCCCATTGTGCATCCCCGCACATTCATGGTTTCCCCCGGGACTTTCAAAGATCGTATAGCAACGCAAAAGTAGATCATAGTATGACATATGTTACAAAATATAAGTTTAGCGCATGTTTTCTCCCCCAAAAGCAAAACCAATAAAAGGGGGGCCGTGAACTCACCTTAAGTTGTGTTCTTCAATATAATAAGAAAAGCTAAGCCCTTGATAATCCCAACTACCGGAGATCTATTAAAATGTTCACATAAGTGTTCCGACTAATAACCACAAGGTTATCTAGTCCCCGATTGTCCAGATCATGACCAAGTATGTTTAAAAACGTGTCTGACTGTTCAATCGACACACTAGACCGACCCGACATCCCGTTGGTGACCCATTACACAAACTAATCAAGCATTCGTAGATTACACATATGGTTCAAGCATAAAACACTTAGTTTGCATCAAAAATCGCACATACGGAGTTGTAAGGTCGAATCAGCATTTAACAAGTCCAGGTTCGACCCTTTTGACCTTGGTTCAACCCCTTTGGGGTTCATTCGACCCATACACAATTCATGCAACCTAATACAAGTTCATTCGACCTTAACACATGTTCATTCGACCTTAACATGTGTTAATTCACATGTGTTAATTCGACCTAAATCAAGTCCGTTCGACCAAACTGAGCCATATTCGACCTGCAGGAGACTTCCTTCGACCTCTGGGCTCTACATTCGACCCCACGCTGGTCGAATGTATCCCAGGTTCGACCTCTGCAGTTCCCTTTTTCCTAAAACGCATCAAATCGCATCATAACCATCTGAAAACACCACGAAACATCATGAAACACTGCAGTCAAACATGATTAACATATTCCTACGAAACCCTACCAATTTTACCCCAAAATCAGTTCGTTTTAACACTTACCCAAAATGGCAAAATTATGGAAACATCACATCATGCATGAAATCTTTATCCAATTTGGAAACTTTTCAAAATCCTTTCATAATCATCTCAAAATGCTCAGTTCAATGTGTGTATGAAAACCCCCAATAGTTTTATCAATAATACTAACATGCAACAAGCCCTAGATTTTATCAAAATCCCCAAAATACCCATAATATCATTATCCACCCAATTGTAACCTAGATTAATCATAAAACAACACCAACAACAGCCCTAGATCATGTTTCCATCATTTGTTCAGCAACAAATCATTAAACAATACATAATATCACATAACACATCATTAACATATGTTAATTGATGTGAAAACCCATGTTTAATGATAAGGTTTTGATTTAGAAAGATGTTTAAAAGGTTTTTAATCATATAAACATCCTTAGAACAGATTTGGACATTTGGGGTTAGATGAAAACGAATCAAAATACTATAAAAAGGGTTTAGGATTTTGAACACACCTTAGATTCTTGATTAGATGTTGTTTGTAGGTTAGATTATGAAAAACGAGAGCAAAAACTCCTTCCTCGGTGATTAAAATCGAAAGAGAGTGTTTAGAGGCGACTAGGGTTTGTGAAATGATGAAAAATGACAAAGTGTGATATTTAAACCAAAGCTACATTCGACCCCTACATAAGGTCGAATGAGACTTTGTGAGGTTGAATGGCTTTCTAAGTTGTTTCGCAAGCAAGGTTCGACCCCTTACAGGTCAAACCAGATATATGTTTCCCAGATTTTCCAGTTTTGTCGTTTAAACGCGTTTTAGCACATCTTAACACATGGTCATCCAATCCTAACATATGTTAAGCATATACAATCATGTTTACTTCTTTAAAGCACGTATTTGCACATTGTATCACACGTATGTATCAATCTACGTATCCTACTTAATTCAATTCAAGTAATTTCAGCAACAACGGGACTCGATACTAGTATATTCCCAAAACAACTCTTAATGATCCTCCAGATCCATGAACCCTGGACAATCCTAACCTGACCCGACTCAACTAACCCAGGTAAGTCTGTTTATAAATGTTTTTCGCTAAGGTAGACTTAAGTTTTACCAAAATGTTTAAGCCGAACATGCCGGGTGTCACATCATTCCCACGTTGAAAGAATTTTCGTCCCGAAAATTGCACGAAGCCCAAAAATGAAACAGACGAAAAGAAGGAAACGAAAAGAAAATTTACCGGTCGTTACATCATCCCCACGTTGAAAGGAATCTCGCCCCGAGATTCATTCAGCTTCAGCAGTAACATGCCTAGACTCGAACACGCGTTTCGGAAAAAGATGAGGAAACTTAGATTTCATCTGATCCTCCTGTTCCCACGTGAACTCCGGTCCACGATTCGAGTTCCAACGAACCTTAACAATGCGGATTTTACTCTGGCGAAGGCTACGAATCTTATAGTCCAGAATCTCAACAGGTTCCTCCACAATGCGAAGACGATCATCAACCTCGATCTCTTCAGTGGTACAATAAGAGATTCGTCACCCAAACACTTCTTTAAGTTAGACACATGGAAGACGTTGTGGACACTACCGAGCTCCGCCGGTAAGTCAAGTCTGTATGCCACCGGTCCAATCCGTTCCAGGATTGCGAACGGTTCGACGTAACGAGGGTTAAGCTTGCCACGCTTTCCAAAGCGTATGCCGCCCTTCCATGGTGAAACTTTCAGAAGTACCCTGTCCGCAACCTGGAACTCCAAAGGTTTACGATGGCGATCGGCATAACTCTTCTGACGATCTTGTGCGGCTGCCAAACGGTTACGAATTTGTACAATTTTCTCCGAAGTTTCGTACACTAGTTCCGGACCAGTGAGCTGACTCTCGCCCACCTCGGCCGAACAAAGAGGAGATCGAAATTTCCGCCCGTAAAGAGCTTCAAACGGAACTGCCTTGATGCTAGAGTGGTAGCTGTTGTTGTAAGAGAATTCCACCAACGGCAGGTAACACTCCCAACCCTTGCCAAAATCGATAACACATGCCCGAAGCATGTCCTCCAAAGTTTGTATCGTCCGCTCACTCTGACCGTCAGTTTGCGGATGATAAGCCGTACTCATATCCAACTGAGTACCCAAAGCTTTGTGTAGAGCCTTCCAGAAACGCGAAGCAAAACGAGAATCACAGTCAGAGATAATAGAAACAGACACCCCGTGCCGAGAGACTACCTCCTTAAGGTAAATTCGTGCTAACCGCTCGAGTCCATCAGTTTCCTTAATAGGTAGGAAATGCGCCAATTTTTTCAACCTGTCGGCAATCACCCAAATCATATCGCAACCACTTGGTGACTTCGGTAGTTTGGTGACAAAATCCATCGTGATCCGTTCCCACTTCAATTCTGGAATCTCCGGTTGTTGTAAGATACCAGACGACTTCTGATACTCCACCTTGACTTTAGAACAAGTCAAGCATTTATGAGGCTATATCAGCCTTCATGTTCAGCCACCAATAGAGTATCTTCAAATCCTAATACATCTTGTCGGAGCCAGGGTGAACAGAATACCGGGATTTATGAGCTTCATCCAAAACAAGCTCCCGTAATCCCCCGAACAAAGGAACCCAATCGCGTTCTGCAAAGTAATGTAGGCCATCGGACCTAAGTTCAAGGTGCTTATCAGCATTGTGCATAGTTTCATCTTTAAGGTTTTCCTCCTTCTATGCTTCCAGTTGTGCAGAACGAATTCGGTCAGGCAAAGAGGAATGAATGGTGAGCTGTAAAGCTCGAACACGATGAGGTTTCGCAGATTTCTTCCTGCTCAAGGCATCCGCCACAATGTTCGCCTTGCCCGGATGATACTTAATAGCACAGTCATAATCGTTTAGGAGTTCAACCCAGCGACGCTGCCGCATGTTTAACTCCTTCTGGTCGAAAAATATGCTGGAGACTCTTGTGATCGGTGTATATGGTGCATTTGGTACCGTACAAGTAATGTCTCCAGATTTTCAACACAAAAACCACGCACCCAATTCTAAGTCATGGGTAGTGTAGTTCTTCTCGTGAACCTTAAGTTGACGAGAAGCATAAGCAACGACCTTCTCGCGTTGCATCAACACGCAATCAAGACCACGAATAGAAGCGTCACAGTACACAACAAAATCATCCGTTAAACTTTCGGTCTTTCTGGGTAAGACAAGTGAGGGGTTCAGAAATCTTCAAAAATCCCCCAATGAAACGACGATAGTAACCCGCAAGACCTAGGAATTGCCGCACCTCATATGGCGTCTTTGGTGCTTCCCAGTCTTTAATGGCTTCGATCTTAGCCGGATCGACATGAATTCCCAGTTCATTAACCACATGTCCTAGGAATTGAACTTCGCGAAACGAAAAATCACACTTTGAGAACTTAGCATACAACTACTCTCGTCTCAGAAGTTCCAAGACCAACCGTAAGTGTTCCTCATGATCCGTCTCATTCTTAGAATAAACCATAATGTCATCAATGAACACGATGACGAATTTATCAAGGTAAGACTTGCAAACGCGGTTCATCAAATCCATGAACACCGCCGGTGCGTTAGTGAGACCAAAAGGCATGACCAAGAACTCAAAATGGCCATAACGAGTATGAAAAGTCGGCTTCCTGAACGCGCAACCGGTGATAACGAGATCGCAAATCAATCTTCGAATAGCAACTAGAGCCCTGGAGCTGGTCAAAGAGATCATCAATGCGAGGGAGAGGGTAATGATTTTTGATGGTCACTTTGTTCAGCTCACGATAATCGATACACATGCGAAGGCTTCCGTCCTTCTTCTTCACAAACAAGATAGGAGCTCCCCACGGGGAAGAACTCGGTCGGATGAAACCCTTTTCCAGGAGTTCCTGTAACTGGTTGGACAACTCTTGCATCTCGGGAAGTGCAAGACGATACGGGTCTCAGGCAATAGGAGCTGCACCAGGTGTAAGATCAATACCAAACTCAACCTGACGATGAGGAGGAAGACCAGGTAAATCATCAGGAAACACATCAGGGAAATCACGAACCACATGGATATCCTCGATCTTCTTCTCATCATCAGACGAAACAGAAACAAGTGCCAGAATGGCCGAATAACCCTTCTAAAGATACTTAAGGGCTTTCATACTAGAAATGATACTCAGCGGAGCACCGCTCTTCTCACCATGGACCAAAAGAGTCTCTCCATCAGGGAGAGGGATCCGAATTACCTTATCGAAACAAACGATCTCCACACGATACAACAATAACCAATCCATGCCCACAAAGACATCAAAACTACCCAGGGATACTGACATAAGGTCAATGAGGAAAGACAAACCCGACAGTTCCAAACGACATTCCCTAAGAATATGTGTCGCTTCGATATTCTTACCATCAGCCAAGTCTATCAAGTACTTAGCCTCTAAAGGTGTGGGTACTATATCTAGCAATCGACTAATGTCCACAGATATGAAACTCTTATCGGCACCAGAATCGAACAAGACAGAAACATAGCGATCATTAAGAAGGAACGCACCGGTAATTGTGTCAGGATCCTTCTTGGCCTCTGCAGAGCCGATGACGAAAGCACGCGCATTCCTGCCGCCACCTCCCTTGTTCCCGTTACCCTTCCCGCCCTTCCCATTCTCGCCCTGCTTCAGTTTGGGACAATCACGCTTGAAATGTCCCATGTCACCACAGTTGTAGCACCCCTGCTTTCCTGGAGTCCCCTGAGCAGCAGGAGCAGGAGCAGCAGTATGAGCCTGAGTCGATGGAAGTGACACCCTACAGTCCTTAGCAAGATGCCCCAACTGATGGCACCGATGACAACGAGCTTGGTCACAACCCCCAGAATGATGAAAACCACACTTGTTGCACTTGGGATGCTTCCCAACATACCCACTCGACTTCTGCCCAGAAGACGACCCAGACGAATCAAACTTCTTCACTGGTTGAGACGGTGCTGGCACGGCACTCTTCCCCACATTATCCCACTTTCTCTTGTTACCCTCAGAACCCTTCACAGTAGTACCCTTAGGAGGCAAAACACCCTCCGCCACCTTCAAGTTAGTCATCCTATGAGCCGATCGGACGACCTCAGCAAGTGTGGGAAGATTCCCGGCAGCCACCAATCCTGCTATCTCTGGCACCAACCCAGAATTGTAGTGCTCAATTCTCATATACTCGGGTGTGTGCAAATCAGGGCACAACACCGCTAGCTCATTACGCCTCACAGTGTAGTCCTATATCTCATACCTGACCATCTTGTAGTTCCAGACTTCATGTTCCATGATGTGTCGTAAAACACATCTATTTTCCTATGTATTTTGAGTTATAATTGAGTCTTTTGTATATAGTTTTTAGTAGTCTTAGGCATGTATTCGTTTGTTTTTCTTTCTGTATCATTTAATAGATTCTTATTAGTTTTTAGTACTTATTTACTCGTTTTATATTTTGTAGGTGTTCATAGAAGTTTGAGCGTAAACGAGAAATTTTGATCAAGTCGCAAACACATTACGAGAGCACCTAATACTAATATGCTAATAATAATAATAATAATAATATATATATATATATATATAACAAAAATCAAAAAAATAAAAGAAGAGGATTTGTAAGTCAACAAGCTGCACAAGGCTCGTGGCCTTGTGAAGGGCCCACAAGCCCAAATTAAGGCGGTGCAATTATTTGGGATGATATCAAATTATCAATATTTGAGGGAGGCGGCACATGATACGGGAGTTTGATTATTATAATTCGACAGAAACATATGATTTATTGGTGGAGATATTATTCATTCGAAGGCAACAATACGATCTTCGAAAACAAGTAGTAGTTGATCGACTAAAGGAGCTTTGGAAGGAAGAAGGTATCGGGGTGCACTAAAGATTAATTATTTGAATACCCGGTGGTTTGTTTTATCGTTTTTATTTATTTAGAGACATGTTTATTATTGTTTTTCGAGACTCTATGACTATGTTTCTAATTATAATTATGAACTAAATATTTTATGGTTGCTTAGGTTTATGAACTAGACGTAATCTACAGTATTTAATAATTTTTGGTTTTTAATTTGATGTGTAGAATTACATGATTTTAAGTTTATTGTTGGATTTGACATATGTGTGTTGGTGTTAATTTTATTTGAAGTTTGTTTATTGGTTTTGTGGAGCTAGGCATGTAGAGATAGCCCCTAGGTCTAGAAATCAATCTAGTTCATCAACTTAGGTTAGCGTGCTAGTATTTGGAGTTGGAGTACGACACAAGTATAACAAACTAATATAATAAATTAACTAAGACGTGCAATCCATTCTTGAGGGTGAGAAATCTAACTCGAGATTGCTAGGTAACTAACTAGGCATTATTCGGTAGTTGGCAAGCGCTAGGGCGGGAGTCGCTACTTGTCCGTGTTTAGAGTTTTCCTAGGTTTTCTTCAGTAGAGTTTAAGTCTGCTTCATAGTTTGAAGGTTTTAATCCAGGAGAGGTTTTAATCTGATTTCTGTGGGATTTTGGTACGCTAGGGCGATCCGGATCCATCTTAGCATTTCTACACTTGTCCCGCCTTAAGTCTAGTGAGCCATTCTTTGATAGGAGGTTTATTAGATAAGAATAGGGTCTCAAGTTAATTACCAGATTCAGGATTTATTGCTAGTGTCTAGGGATTTTACCTAAGTAACCAGCCTTCTTCCTATCTTATTTCTCCAAGTTCCTATAAGCAGTCGAGGTTATTTAACTTATATTTAGTTTCTTCTAAGTTTATAATTATTAGTTTAACCCCCCACATAAGTATATATTTATTTAGGCTAGTATTCGGTATAGGTTGTGATCTAGAGTTGCATTCGCGTCTTTGGGTTCGATACTCGGTCTTATCTGTTTACTGCTTTGCGACCGGTACACTTGCCGTGCGTGTGTAGTTTTTAGGTGAGTCGTTTTAATTAAAGCTTGTGTTATTTTTATATATACTAGATCTTTGCCCGCGTTACACGCGGTTCACCAACGTACAATTATTTTGAGCGGTAAGACGTAAAAAATATAGTAGAAATATTTTATTAAAATTTAAAAGAAACCAACACACATTTTATTTAAATATCATTAAATATTTCTTTATACACCACATTTTTTGTTTTAGTCTTCACCTTCTCATCAGCATCAAGTATAAGTAACTTCACACATGCCCTGCTTTTAACTCTTGACAGTGCGACATAAAGCTGGCCATGTGAGAATACAGGGTCTCTTAAATACAATCCAACTTTCGATAGGGACTGTCCTTGGCTTTTATTGATGGTCATTGCGAAATTAGACTTCAAGATCAAATGCACAAATTTTCAAAATAATAGCTAATTTTTTTTTTTATAAAAAAATGAGAAGTTAAAATGAAAACAGTCTCGTTTGACTTTTAAGTCCTTATAAATTATAGGAGCCATGTTTAATAATTAAAAGTAACCAATGAAATTAAGTTAGAGATGATGTAACAATAAGTTGTGTAAAAAATAAATGAAAAAATGAATAGGTAAAAAACTTTATTACCGAAAATAAGTATACATAATTGATTATATAAAAGGTAAAACAGACGTATTAATTGTGATGAAAAAAATTCAAATTTAACTTTGTTTATAAATGTATTTATATATGATTAATAATTTCGTGTTTAGAGGTTGTTAATGAAATGGTAATCATAATTATTAACATTAGATGTTTCCAATATTTTGTAAATCATGATAAATGCTACATATACGCTAAAAATAGTAATGTGACAAATCAAAGAAATTAGGCATTTATTTTGTGTTTAAATGTCTTTAATTTTAAAAATTGGATTTTTTTAATTTTGATTTTGAATATTTAAAAATAAAGTAATTCAAATAAAAATAGGCGTATTAATTATGATGAAAAAATTCAAATTTAATTTGTTTATAAATGTATTTATATATGATTAATAATTTTGTGTTTAAAGGTTATTAATGAAATCATAATCATAATTATTAACAGTAGATGTTTCCAATATTGTGTAAATCATAATAAATGATAATTATACGCTAAAAATAGTAATGTGACAAATCAAATAATTAAGCATTTATTTTGTGTTTAAATGTCTTTAATTTTAAAAATCGGATTTTTTTTTAAATTTTGATTTTGAATGTTTAAAAATAAATTTATAAATGTATTTATATAATTTTATGTTTAAAGGTTATTATTGAAATGGTAATCATAATTATTAACATTAGATGTTTCCAATATTGTGTAAATCATGATAAATGTTAATTATACGCTAACAATAGTAATGTGAAAAATCAAAGAATTAAACATTTATTTTGTGTTTAAATGTATTTAATTTTAAAAACCGGATTTTTCTAAATTTTGATTTTGAATGTTTGAAAATAAAGTTAATCAAATGAAAATATGCGTATTAATTATGATGAAAAAAATTCAAATTTAACTTTGTTTATAAATCTATTTATATTTAAATATGATTAATAGTTGAAAAAATTACGCTGTTAGTCCCTGTGGTTTCCCTCCAGTTGCAATGTCAGGTATTAAGGTTTTATTGTTTCACATTGGGGTATTAAAGTATTAATTTGTTACAATGTAGGGGATTAGGCACTAACCCCGTTTATAATTAACAGAGTTGACCCTCACGTGATCTGCACGTGAGGGTATTTTCGTCCTTTTATCTCCAACGTTCATACACCATCATACCACCTCTCCTTATTAATGCTGATCAGTCCCCTGTTTCAAAACCACAAACACAATCATCACAATCACGATCATCAACGACGATCATCAAAAAAAAAAATGGTGTTCTGCAGATGTGGAAGGCAAGCTGCAATCAAAACGTCGTGGACTGAACAGAATCCAGGTCGTCAGTTCTACACATGCTCTGCTGAGGTATTTTTTTTAAACCCTAAAAATTAGGCGATTTTAATAACACATTTTATCTATTTGATGATCGGATGAGTATTAATGGTAGTACATTATATGTTTCAGCGTTCAAGATGTTCTTTTTTTTCATGGGTTGAGCCTCCATTGTGCAATCGGACCACCAACATCATTAAAGGGCTGCTGAACTCAAAGAATGTTCTTGAGATGAAAGTGAAGGTTATGAGAGAGGATGTGGCAGTGTATGAACAGTCTCTGAAAGAAATGAATGAAACAGTTAAGGAACTCAAAAAAAGTCATGCCAGGGATGTTAAGAAGAGGGATGTGTGGTTGATTCTCAGTTGGATGTTCTTTGTGGTGGTGTTTGCATGTCTGTATATGTAGAAGGTTTGGTTTGGTAGTCTTTTGTGGTGGTTGATCTGGTAGTCTTTTGTGGTGGTTGATCAACAGTTAACTTAGGTAGTCTAATCTTTTGCTAGTCTTTTGTGGTAGGTTATAATGTAAACAACTCTCATATTTTGGTAACTGTAATGATGTATTGAGAGTTAGTTTTGGTATTGTAATGTTTGTGAACTTTTTATGATAATGAAAATATTATGGAAACAAGTATATTGTGTGTATTGTAGTGTTATATTTGACCCATTAAAGAAGGAATGTAAACTGTTACACTAGCAGCCATATTGTAAGTACATTTGACCCATTAAAGAAGCAGCCATATTTGACCCATTTGACAACTCTTTGTCAAAACAAAATTAGATATATAAGATATTAACCAAAACAGGTTCAAATGACATTAAACCAACATGTTTCAACATGTTTCAACCTTGTATCTGAACAAAGGTTTCCAAAACATTAAAAAAAAAACAAGTCAAACTTAAAGTCAACAGACACAAACTAAAACAAAGGTTTCCAAAACATTAAACCAAAACATCTTCAATTAGCAGCCTTTCTTTTCTTGTTTCCTGCTCTTGAAGGTTCACCATGTGCAGCAGCAGGCTTCTTAGTGGTCTTCTTAACAGCAGCCTTTGGAGCACTTGTCTTGTTAACAACAGCCTTTGGAGCACTTGTCTTCTTAACAGCAGGCTTCTTAGTTGTGTTCTTCTTTGCAGCTGTTGTTGCACCACCTTGCCCTCTACATGCCCTTCTGTTGTGTCCTTTGTTCCCACATATTCCACAAGTTGTTGTCTTTCCCTTTCTGCTCAGATTGTTACCCTTCACCATAGCATCTTCCTTCTCCAAAGCATCCTTCCTTCTCTTTTTTTTTGGGCCTGCCAATTGGTTTGTGATATATTGGCTGAAGTAGTTTAGATGGGCACTGAGATCTAGGCCACATTCTTCTTCCATTGATGGGCCCTATCTTATGTGAGTAAACCTCTTTCCAAGTACTTAGCCAATAACATGGGTCCACCCGTTTCTCTGGTATGTCAACCTTTGTACCATGTAGTGCCATATCCCAATTAGTTGCCACAGCATGTTTACAAGGGATGCCTGTGAGTTCCCATCTCCTACAAGAACAGGTCTTGTCCACCACATCTACAACACATTGTTCTTCATTATATCCAGAGTTTGAAACCTGAAATTTTGAACCACCATGCCATTTTACAATCAACTTTGAAGCATGTTGCTTAATTTCTTCAAACTTTTCACTGACTTTGGGAGTTAGCACACCATCAGTACTCTCAATTACTTTGCAGACATTAACTATCCTTTTCATCAAGTATTCCCTAACAAACTCTAGAGCTGTTATGATAGGCTTGTCCCTACCTGTTTACAACTAAAGGTTAAAATCCATACAAAAAAGTTAGTTACAACAAATATAACTTAAGGCAAAATAACCATACCATCAATCAACTTCCCATTCAAACATTCACATAAATTGTTTAAAAGGACATCTGTCTTTGCTCTACCTGCATAAAACCAAATATATGTCATTTTTTGGAAATAAATTAAACAAGAAACTAATGACACATTACCAGTAAAGTGACTTCTTGCCCAATGCTTAGGTGGAATCTGCCTTAACCATTGATGACATTCAGGATTCATTAATTGTAGTTCCACCATCTTATCTTCAAACTCTTGAACTGTAGTTGCAGATGCTATAGACCACAATTGATCCTTGAAAGCCTGACCCCTAAACTGAAGTTGCATATTCTGATTGATATGTCTCAAACAATACCTATGTTCAGCTCTAGGGAATAGGTCCTCTATGGCTGGGATTAGGCCTTTTTGTCTGTCTGATATGAATGTTAAATTGGTTTTTACTATGTCATCCAAATCATCTTTAAGGATATCCAAAAACCAAGTCCATGATGCTTTTGTCTCTGCTTCCACAATTGCATAAGCAATAGGATACAAGCCATTGTTCCCATCCATAGCTACAGCTGTCAACAACTGTCCTGGAAATGGACCCTTCATGAAAGTTCCATCCAATCCTATTATCTCCCTTTTACAAGCTTTGAAACCTTCCTTCAATGGTCCTAAACATATATAAATTCTCCTAAATACTCTAGTATCAGAAGATGGATTAACCTCAGGCTCAACATCAATTTTCACTGTTGTGTTAGGATTTGTTCTCATCAACTCTAGTGCATAATCCCTCAACACCCTGTATTGTAGACTGTAATCACCCATAACCTGTTTTACAGCTTCTGCTTTAGCCCTGAAAGCCTTCATTTTAGATACTCCCATCTGATACTTCTTCTGCATTTGGTCTTGTATAGCCTTGACAGGTATGTTAGGATTTGCTTCCAGTTGTTGGATAACCTCCTTAGAAAGCCAGTTAGCAGTAAAAGGCTTCACAGACCTGCTTTGAAGGCACCTGTGTTGTGGGTTATATGTGATAACATGCCAAGTTGGTTGATCCCCTACTTTTGCAACATACACACACCATGGACATTTAGTAGGGTCTTCTTTGGTCTTCCTACCACCATCTTTTTGGCTCTTTTGCTCTTTAACCTGTTTTACACACTCTGCTTTTACAATCTGATTACTTGACCCAGCAGTATCATCAAAATATGGAACTAGCCCTTTACAACTTGCCCTGACCCTAACTTGATCATTCCTTTGAAACCAAATTTCCCTCCTAGTTTCTATTGCATGCTTCCTTATTAACTTCTTCACTATACTATTATCCCCAAACTTCTGCCCAACATGGAACAAACACTTTTGACTCCCTTTTTCTGCATTTTTCCTTAACCTTCTTATTGCCTTATTCCTTAACCCACCACCATCTTCTGAGTCAGAGGTCCCAAAAGAATCATTACTTAAACACTCATATTCATCATCATTATGATGTGCAGGAATTTCATTTGCTTCTGTGTCACCAAGTATGTTCTTACCATCAAAGTTTGACATATCAACCTCAACCTCAAACATCTGATTATCAACATCAACTATTTCATTCACATCAATTTCAACTTGAGGACCTAAGAACTTAGGTACTACTGTTTCATCAACTTTTGTTTTTCCTTTCCTATCTACTTCATCAACTACTACATGCACATCAACTTCATCTACTATTTCATTTTCATGCACATGAACTTCATTTTCTCCATTAGTTATCAACTTGGGTTCAGGATTCATAACTTCACTAAAAAGGCTTTCAAACACAACATCTATAACTTGTGATTCTCCTACATCTATGTTATCAGTAGGTTTTTTTTACTGGTGTTCTAGGCTTTATCCCTACCATGCTTGCCCCTTCTTCAATGTAAACAGTTATTTCCCTATGACTGACCACATGCCTCAACAAACCTTGTACATCACTATAGGTACGTATTGTTCTTAAACCAAAATCTAAATCATGATAAGGAACTACATAATGATAGTGTAGAAGATCCACATCTTTAAACCCAAGTGCTTGTGCAATTTCATTCATCTGAGTTATATTAAAATGCTCCCTGTTTAGCAAATCAACATAATCACACTTACCATTCACATAATCAGTATCAGGAAATGCAGTAAACACTCCACCATAATAAATCTTCAAGCAAAACAATTCTTCATAAAGACCTGCAAAGTTAAGATTTTTAATAAAAATCGTATTTTTTTTTCATAGCTTACAATCAAAGGAATATTACTAAAACAACATATTACCATAAACGTCTTTATGATACTCGTCTCCAGGCTTTCTGATAATCCACTCAGTTAACATTTTGACCTAACTGATGATCGTAAATCGTGGGAGATGAAAGGTGCAATCGTTCTCCAAGTATAATGTGTTTGAATTGTTTTGTATTTTTTATTAATATTATGGGTATAAGGTTTAGGAGATAAAAAGACGAAAATACCCTCACGTGCAGATCACGTGAGGGTCAACTCTGTTAATTATAAACAGGGTTAGTGCCTAATCCCCTACATTGTAACAAATTAATACTTTAATACCCCAATGTGAAACAATAAAACCTTAATACCTGACATTGCAACTGAGGGAAACCACAGGGACTAACGGCGTAATTTTTTCTTAATAGTTTTGTGTTTAAAGGTTATTAATGAAATGGTAATCATAATTATTAATATTAGATGTTGCCAATATTGTGTAAACCATGATAATTGCTAATTATACACTAAAAATAGTAATGTGACAAATCATCGAATTAGCATTTATTTTGTGTTTAAATGTCTTTAATTTTTATAACCGGATTTTTTTAAAATTTTATTTTGAATGTTTAAAAATAAAGTAATTCAAATGAAAATAAGCGTATTAATTGTGATGAAAAAATTCAAATTTAACTTTGTTTATAAATGTATTTATATTTATATATTATTAATAATTTTGTGTTTAAAGGTTATTAATGAAATGGTAATCATAATTATTAACATGAGATGTTTCCAATATTGTGTAAATCATGATAAATGTTAATTATACGCTAAAAATAGTAATATGACAAATCAAAGAATTAAGCATTTATTTTGTGTTTAAATGTCATTAATTTTAAAATCCGGATTTTTTTTTAAAATTTTTATTTTGAATGTTTGAAAATAAAGTAATTCAAATGAAAATAGGCGTATTAATTGTGATGAAAAACTTCAAATTTAACTTTGTTTATAAGTGTATTTATATTTATATATGATTAATAATTTTGTGTTTAAATGTTATTAATGAAATGGTAATCATAATTATTAACATTAGATGTTTCCAATACTGTGTAAATCATGATAAATGCTAATTATACGCTAAAAATAGTAATGTGACAAATAAAAGAATCAAGAATTTATTTTGTGTTTAAATGTCTTTAATTTTAAAAACCGGAATTTTAAAAAAATTTATTTTGAATGTTTAAAAATAAAGCAATTCAAATAAACATAGGCGTATTAATTATGATGAAAAAAATTCAAATTTAACTTTATTTATATATGTATTTATATTTATATATGATTAATAATTTTGTGTTTAAAGGATATTAATGAAATGGTAATCAATAACATGAGCATGGAGCAACTAAATAAAAAAGATTAGAAACTCTAACCGTGAGTTTTTACCGTCTCTGGGATTGAAGCTAATAATCGCCCGTCCTGTATATCGAGATGAAAAAACTCGTGTATTAAATGATGAAAGCATGAATATATTTAGATAATAGGTAACTGTATCAAAATCAAGGAAGGTCGTAATATTTTTTCTTTTTTAGGTTTTCAAACATTGTCCATACATTTGCATACGAAACATTTCCATACGTGCTTACCTGAAAATCTAAATAAAATGACATTATTCAAAAAATTAATTCATATAAATAAGCAAACATGAAACATCAAACAAAAGAAAAATCAAGCCCAAGAACAAAATTTCAAACAAACTGTTTGTTTATAAAAACTAACTAAAGATTTCAAAATCAAAAATCAAACCTTGATATCAAAAGCATGTAAGCAACAGTCGCTCGGGTACAAATCTGAAACAAATGGATATACGATATATACAAAAATAAAAAAAGTAGGATTCTTTACCATGATCAAATATAAACGAATGTGAACCAATTAACACTTGCACTAAACAAACTATTGATTTTTTTCCTTTAAATTGCCGTCTTTACGCCTTGGATACACAATAACACACAATACATACAGATTGAAACCTAAATCATTAAAATCAGTAAAAAAAATTATAAAGACACAAAAACATTAATCGCCAAAAACAAATGAAGATATAAGATATCAGAAAGAAACATAGATGAAATCAGAAAGAAACGTAGGAGAGGCGATAGACGAACAATGATTGTGTTACAGGAGAATGGAATGATAATACCTTGAAGAAGGATCGCCAAGGATGGAGAATGATCGGTTGCTTCGTTTGATTGTTTTAAGGTTTAGAAGAGGATGGAGAATGATTTGTTATGAGGATGATTAGTTTTTTAGGAATGATAATATGCTTGACCAATTTTTACCAAAATAATCTTCAATCACCAAAACAATGTTTAGGAAAGTTATTAAAACACCTTGACCGATTTTGACTAAATTAATAAATGATTTTTGATTTAAAAAAAAAAGAAAATTTATTAATTCTCACATTGTGCCATGATGGATGAGCATTAATTGCTAGGGGCCTAAATGATTGACAAGTGTCCACAATTGCTCCTAAATATTATACGTATAGATACATTTACACACATCAAGTTTTTGGCGCCGTTGCCGGGGACGCAATTGACACTCTTGAGAATTATCTGATCCGTTTCTGGTCTACTATTTTGTGAATAATTTTTGCTTTTATTTTTTTTTATTTCTTATTATTATTATTTTTTATTCGTAATATATATTTTTTTATCATGTGCGAGATCTGCGGAGGACCCCATTTTACCATAAGATGCCCTCATTCATATTCATCGGGGTATTCCACGGATTATTATTTTAACGAGTATTTGCTGCCGCAGCCATACCAGTCATACCAGCCTTCATACCCACAGGCTAACCGGTGGTTTAACCCTGCAACATCTGAGTCACTAGATAGAATAAAGAGTCGGCCTGATCGTCTACAAGCTGAGATGTATGAGGAAAGGCATGGTGGTAGCTCGTCAGAGTATCCACCTAGCCAACATTTGTATCCACATCTCGATTATCGGGATGTCTCGTCTCACACTAGGCCCGACTTTGCCGCCCTTGTTGCTAAGCAAGACGCCTTCCTTGCTAATCAACAGCTCATGCTCGAGGATATGCGTTCTTTGCTATCCATGCGCACCGACTATTTGAGGGAACAAGATGCGGCACTTGAGAGGCTACAGGCTCAGGTGGATGAACTGAAGACCATAATGGATGTTGAAGTCCCACCTCCAGTTCAGCAGGTTTATTTCACATATGATGATCCAGACGAGATGGTAACACTTACATTACCTGATTGTATTAGGCCCATTGCTGAAACTGTTTGTCCTTACTCATCTGATTCTGTGCATGATTTAACTGACACATATGATTCTTTACACTTGTCTTGTGAGGATGATATTTTGCAGGATTCAGGGTTAGAGCCAGAGACCATAATGGACGCCTTAGTCCCACCTTTGGTTCAACAGGATGAGCAGCCTTTCCAGATCTCTAGTTCAGTAGCATATCCTTCGGAGGCAGATGTTTGGAGGGAGGCTGAGGAAGATATGGATTTTTCAGAATCCACAGGCTGGTTGTTTGAGGAAGAAGTGGTGGAAGAGGAAGACACCACTGACCTGTTTGAAGAAGCAGTTGATGGGGAAGCAGAGTTTTGTGACGAGTTGGTTGATTTGTCAGCTCCAGAAGTGGATAAAGATTTTGACCAAGTGTCACCAAACAAGGAAGATGAGAAAGAAGCAGTGGTGGAAGAAGAAGAACACCACAGCCGGCCAGTGCAGGCATTGGATATTACACTGCTACTAGTGCCACCACCATGGCCACCACCATGGCCACCACCACGGGAGAAGGCGAAGAGGCACCTGGACCGACACAAGGTGAGGGTCAGGAGTTGCAGAGACAACAAGTCTCCTCATTACATGCCAAGAATCAGGTTTGGTCCAGGTACATTTAAATATTGGTGGCCCGACCCAGTCAAATTCGATAAAATATTTTTAAATTCCACTAATGTAATTTTGCTAAATAATATGGACCGGGTGGAATTAAATGGGTTGGATCGGGTCCAGATAAAAGAGAAGCCCCCTGATTAAGTTTAAGTGTGGGGAGGCTCTGTAGAGTTTGTAAATTTATATTTATACCAATTTTTTTCTAGCTTTTCATTTTTTTTTATTTGTGGTCCGTCCTTCGAAAGTGGTTCATAGGTTTTTATCTTTCTTTTTTATCTTTGTTTTTTTGTGTCTTTGAGTCTATTTGCAGGTTTGCGTGTTTGGTTAGGTAGTGGAAATTTCACCATGAGCGGGTCTCATGTATTATCTTTATATATATTTTTTATGAGTGGGAGTTTTGGTAAAGGTTTGGGTAATAAGAGAATTTTTATAAAAAAAAATTAACTTTCTCTGAAAAAAGACTTTTCACGTAATGTGAGGAGTCTGGGCTGACCTGTTCGCCTCATGCGACCAGCTATTACCCCGGAAAGTTATATTTTTTTTCGTTTTCAACGTGTGTTGTGATCACCAGTGTCCTTCACGTTGAGCGAGAACCATACTTTTTTTTTCTTTCTACCCATTTGGTTGTACCACCATTCACCGCCATTTTGCCAGCAGGTACGTCTTCTTGTTTGTTGTTATATTATGAGCCTAAGTTATTAGTTTGAGTCTTTTTTTTTGTGGTTCGGTATTATGCTCGGGTTTTGTTTGTTTTGTTTTGCGCAGGTTTGGATTGCACCACTCGTACTCAATCTCCATTCGGGTGATTCCAGAGTTGTTATCATTTATTAAGGCAAACCCGAGAGTTTACTAGTTTTCAGAGCCGATCGCGACCAAAATGCTATACGATCGAGCTGGATTGGACTAGAGCTTACGAAGAAAAATTAACCAGCTAAGTCCTTTTCAATTTGCCCTCGGTTTTTTTTAATTTTGTATTCGGAATTTATTTTTTGTTTTGAGTCGTTTTCTATTCCTACATTGAGGGCAATGTAGAGTTTAAGTATGGGGATGGGAAACTGTCGTTTAGTTTGTATATAAAGTCATTTGAGTCAAAAAAAAAAATTGAAAAATTGAAAAAAAAAATATGTCCCTGATTTTTAAGTTTGCATTATAAAATATGGGAAATGATAGATAAAATCAAGTGTCTGGTTTTCAAATATTATATGTATTAGAAGAATAAATAATCGAAAGCGTGTTGACTTGGGATGTGTGGGTAGACCCAGCCGGTAGAAAAGTTTCCTTTGAGCTAATACACCTAAATATATTAGGATACCTTGTGGGTTCTTATCTAGGAAAAAATGGGGAAGCTGAAACCGCCAATAATAGTATAAGGAATACCGTTATAAGTTTAAAACCGTTAGAATTTCTAATCAAAAGTTGAAAAAAGAAAAAAAAAAGAGCTGGATATAAAATAAGGGCAAGGCCAATGGTGTCGTTTCTAGGGATAGTGACTCCGGACTCGACTCCCTCTAGGATTGTCTGAAAATAAATATCTAAAAAAGCTCATGAATAAAATAGAAATCAAAGCGAAAATGCTAAAGCTTAAGGTGCCTGGCCACTGGGATAGCGACTTGGATTGGTCACACCCTCTGAGTTAAGTATGCTGAGATGAAAAAAAAAAAAGAAAAAAAACAAATGATTTTAAATTCTCTCGGTTTTCTACATAAAACGGTTAGGAATAGTCAATTGGTTGTTCCTTTTGTTTCATAAACTTGAGGCGGAATTAGGTGAAACTATGGCTTCTTTAGTGTGAGACCCTAGGTAGACTAAATGAACCTAAAATTAAACTAACATGATAAGGGGCTTAGAAAACTGGCGGTTGGGTTTAAGAGGACAAGTATACCTGTAATCGCAGTTGGCACGTGATTAGATTTTTAAAATTAAAGTAACCTATGTTTTGAGGCCAGATTATTTGATTGTGATTCCATTGCATAATTCTTTTTCAGTGACGAAAAAGAGTTAAGTGTGGGGATGTTTGATGTGTCGTAAAACACATCTATTTTCCTATGTATTTTGAGTTATAATTGAGTCTTTTGTATATAGTTTTTAGTAGTCTTAGGCATGTATTCGTTTGTTTTTCTTTCTGTATCATTTTATAGATTCTTATTAGTTTTTAGTACTTATTTACTCGTTTTATATTTTGTAGGTGTTCATAGACGTTTGAGCGTAAACGAGAAATTTTGATCAAGTCGCAAACACATTACGAGAGCACCTAATACTAATATGCTAATAATAATAATAATAATATATATTAACAAAAATCAAAAAAAATAAAAGAAGAGGATTTGTAAGTCAACAAGCTGCACAAGGCTCGTGGCCTTGTGAAGGGCCCACAAGCCCAAATTAAGGCGGTGCAATTATTTGGGATGATATCAAATTATCAATATTTGAGGGAGGCGGCACATGATACGGGAGTTTGATTATTATAATTCGACAGAAACATATGATTTATTGGTGGAGATATTATTCATTCGAAGGCAACAATACGATCTTCGAAAACAAGCAGTAGTTGATCGACTAAAGGAGCTTTGGAAGGAAGAAGGTATCGGGGTGCACTAAAGATTAATTATTTGAATACCCGGTGGTTTGTTTTATCGTTTTTATTTATTTAGAGACATGTTTATTATTGTTTTTCGAGACTCTATGACTATGTTTCTAATTATAATTATGAACTAAATATTTTATGGTTGCTTAGGTTTATGAACTAGACATAATCTACAGTATTTAATGATTTTTGGTTTTTAATTTGATGTGTAGAATTACATGATTTTAAGTTTATTGTTGGATTTGACATATGTGTGTTGGTGTTAATTTTATTTGAAGTTTGTTTATTGGTTTTGTGGAGCTAGGCATGTAGAGATAGCCCCTAGGTCTAGAAATCAATCTAGTTCGTCAACTTAGGTTAGCGTGCTAGTATTTGGAGTTGGAGTACGACACAAATATAACAAACTAATATAATAAATTAACTAAGACGTGCAATCCATTCTTGAGGGTGAGAAATCTAACTCGAGATTGCTAGGTAACTAACTAGGCATTATTCGGTAGTTGGCAAGCGCTAGGGCGGGAGTCGCTACTTGTCCGTGTTTAGAGTTTTCCTAGGTTTTCTTCAGTAGAGTTTAAGTCTGCTTCATAGTTTGAAGGTTTTAATCCGGGAGAGGTTTTAATCTGATTTCTGTGGGATTTTGGTACGCTAGGGCGATCCGGATCCATCTTAGCATTTCTACACTTGTCCCGCCTTAAGTCTAGTGAGCCATTCTTTGACAGGAGGTTTATTAGATAAGAATAGGGTCTCAAGTTAATTACCAGATTCAGGATTTATTGCTAGTGTCTAGGGATTTTACCTAAGTAACCAGCCTTCTTCCTATCTTATTTCTCCAAGTTCCTATAAGCAGTCGAGGTTATTTAACTTATATTTAGTTTCTTCTAAGTTTATAATTATTAGTTTAACCCCCCACATAAGTATATATTTATTTAGGCTAGTATTCGGTATAGGTTGTGATCTAGAGTTGCATTCGCGTCTTTGGGTTCGATACTCGGTCTTATCTGTTTACTGCTTTGCGACCGGTACACTTGCCGTGCGTGTGTAGTTTTTAGGTGAGTCGTTTTAATTAAAGCTTGTGTTATTTTTATATATATATACATTTACACACATCATTCCAACTTCTACACTTCCTCCCTAGGACAGTACTCACTCTTCAGACGATGCACAAAATCCGCCCAAAGCATAGCATGAGCTTCCCCCAAGCCCATGTTCTGAGCAGTAGCATTCCACCACGATAACGCAGGACCCTCGAATGTCGCAGTGGCATACTTAACCCGGTCCATAGCAGGATAGTTACACATAAAAAACACGGACTCAACCTTCTCCAACCATTGGAGCAGTCCCACCACCCCCTTAGTCCGAGCAAAGTTATGGGGCTGACAGTCCCGAAACTTCTTGTAAGAGCACTAAGGTGGAGGTGGATTAACAGCAACACTTGAGACAAGACACGTGAATAAACTACAAAAGAAAAGACATGACACCCAAGAATGAGGCAGAGTTGATAGAAATCAACTTACCACCTAGAACGTTATGTTTGGCCTGGAAAACAACCAAGGCCATATTCACTTGTTGTTGCAACAAGTTGTTCAGTTCCTCATGAGTCATGTTGATGTTACCACGACCACCGCCGCCACCACGGCCACCACCACGACGTCCACCACCACGAGCGCCAGACATGATTTGACAATCAAAAAATCGAGAGATTCAAATTCACCGCTAGTGTCAATCACCAGAAGTGACAAAGTTAAGCCTAGGTCCAATTCAGGCCTATCCATCCAAACTCATGGTCCTCCAAGTGTCCCCCTAGTCCGAACTCAAATCACCGAATACTGGCACCTAGTAACATGCTACTACAAGCATATTTGTAAGAGAACATGTGTAAGCAAGTGCGTCTATTAGAGCATAGAGGGGAGATGTCCGAACCCTGGATAGATCTCAAGAGTATGCTAAAACCACCCCAATATACGACACTGCTGTGCAAGATTCAACTAGTCAGCCCCTTCATCTTCAAATCCCGAAGAAGAAGAAAAAAGTAGGCAAAAACCCAAGTAAGAGTAGATGATGTAACACAGAAGTACGATGATGATGTAAAGACACCCCGACAAGGTTAGTACCTATCCAACTAAAACGACTCATAGTTTGTGACCGTCTAGTGTGTGTGTCTCCGCTATTGACCAGACTCTACATGCAGTCCTAGTTCACTATAACCATTGGCTCTGATACCAATCTGTCACACCTCAAATTTCCATTTGCGGAGTTTTACCGCGAGGCGCGCGACAAACCATGATCCAAGTCAACGATCACAATAAACAACACTATATGAAATACGTAAACTCAAAACATAGTTCTCATAACTTAAAACTATAGCGGAAGCATTAACCAATTACAAAATCAAGTACCAACGTGTTCAAAATGTTTATTTCAAAAGCATGAAACTAAGCCTAGACGCAATGCAGACTCGTGCGCCTAGTCCAACTGTTGCTACCTTAGCGACCTGAGAAAAACATGCCAAACCGACGTCAACATATAATGATGGTGAGTTCACTGGTTTGTATAAAAAATGTTACCAAATGTTACGAGTTGTTACCAAGTCCAAAACCTGTCAGTACTATATCAATGATACCAAAGTACGCTAGCTATGCGTATGTTTTTGTTACTACTACGATTGGAAAACCATTACTGGACACGTTTAGCAATGTTTCGCATATGTTCAGCCAGAAATGTTCAGCATGTTTAGCAAAGTTCAAGACAATTTGCATCCGTCCGACCTCCAGTCGACAAGTGGGGCAGGTCACGCTCAATAGATCTATCCACATTTCCCCCGTTGTGCATCCCCGCACATTCATGGTTTCCCCCAGGACTTTCAAAGATCGTATAGCAACGCAAAAGTAGATCATAGTATGACATATGTTACAAAATATAAGTTTAGCGCATGTTTTCTCCCCCAAAAGCAAAACCAATAAAAGTGGGGTTGTGAACTCACCTTAAATTGTGTTCTTCAATATAATAAGAAAAGCCAAGCCCTTAATAATCCCAACTATCGGAGATCTATCAAAATGTTCACATAAGTGTTCCGACTAATAACCACAAGGTTATCTAGTCCCCGATTGTCCAGATCATGACCAAGTATGTTTAAAAACGTGTTTGACTGTTCAACCGACACACTAGACCGACCCGACATCCCGTTGGTGACCCATTACACAAACTAATCAAGCATTCATAGAATACACATTAGTTTCAAGCATAAAACACTTAGTTTGCATCAAAAATCGCACATACGGAGTTGTAAGGTCGAATCAGCATTTAACAAGTCCAGGTTCGACCCTTTTGACCTTGGTTCGACCCCTTTGGGGTTCATTTGACCCACACAATTCATGCAACCTAATACAAGTTCATTCGACATTAACACATGTTCATTCGACCTTAACATGTGTTAATTTGACCTAAATCAAGTTCGTTTGACCAAACTGAGCCATATTCGACCTGCAGGAGACTTCCTTCGACCTCTGGGCTCTACATTCGACACCACGCTGGTCGAATGTATCCCAGGTTCGACCCCTGCAGTTCCTTTTTTCCTAAAACGCATCATGACCATCCGAAAAAACCACGAAACATCATGAAACACTGCAGTCAAACATGATTAACATATTCCTACAAAACCATACCAATTTTACCCCAAAATCAGTTCGTTTTAACACTTACCCAAAATGGCAAAATTATGGAAACGTCACATCATGCATGAAAACTTTACCCAATTTGGAAACTTTTCGAAATCCTTTCATAATCATCTCAAAATGCTCAGTTCAATGGGCGTATGAAAACCCCCCAATAATTTTATCAACAATACTAACATGCAACAAGCCCTAGATTTTATCAAAATCCCCAAAATACCCATAATATCATCATCCACCCAATTGTAACCTAGATTAATCATAAAACAACACCAACAACAGCCCTAGATCATGTTTCTATCATTTGTTCAGCAGCAAATCATTAAACAATACATAATATCACATAACACATCATTAACATATGTTTATTGATATGAAAAACCATGTTTAATGATAAGGTTTTGGGTTAGAAAGATTTTTAAAAGGTTTTTAAATAAAAAAACATCCTTAGAACAGATCTGGACATTTGGGGTTAGATGAAAATGAATCAAAATACTTTAAAGAGGGTTTAGGATTTTGAACACACCTTAGATTCTTGATTAGATGTTGTTTGTAGGTTAGATTATTAAAAACGAGAGCAAAAACTCCTTCCTCAGTGATTAAAATCGAAAGAGAGTGTTTAGAGGAGACTAGGGTTTGTGAAATGATGAAAAATGACAAAGTGTGGTATTTATACCAAAGCTACATTCGACCCCTACACAAGGTCGAATGAGACTTTGTGAGGTCGAATGGCTTTCTAAGTTGTTTCCCAAGCCAGGTTCGACCTCTTACAGGTCAAACCAGATATATGTTTCCCTGATTTTACAGTTTTGTCGTTTAAACGCATTTTGGCACATCTTAACACTTGATCATGCAATCCTAACAGATGTTAAGCATATACAATAATGTTTACTTCTTTGAAGCACGTATTTGCACATTGTATCACACGTATGTATCAATCTACGTATCCTACTTAATTCAATTCATGTAATTTCACCAACAACGGGACCCGGTACTAGTATATTCCCAAAACAACTTTCAATGATCCTCCAGATCATTGAACCCTGGACAATCATAACCTGGCCCGACTCAACTAACCCAGTTAAGTCCGTTTATAAATGTTTTTCGCTAAGGTAGACTTAAGTTTTACCAAAATGTTTAAGTCAAACATGCCGGGTGTCACAGTGTAGGCTCCGGTCTCGTCCGGAAACCATACAACCGTTAGCCTTAGCTACTTCCAATCTTGCTCTTGTCACCTGCACCGGTCCCCGGTTTCTGATTACAGAAGAGCCTCCAGCCATTGCATCTGTTAGTGTCACCTTTTCCCGAGTTCTACTCCAATTCAACAACCGTTGAGGCCCGCCACCACTTCCAATGAGGCATGATCTACTCCAGGCGTTGTATCTACACATGTGGCCATGAGGTCAGGCTTTCCACCGGCTAGCTCTAGTGCCGTGACTCCCTCATTCATGCCTAGGGCAGTTTTACCGGATTGTTGTATGATGTCCAACATCCTCCTATTGGGTTTCCTGGTGGTATGCGATCCATTGCTGTGCCACTTGGGTCTGATCTACCAGAGTCCGAGAAAATGCTACCCAACGTTTATGCTCCTAGTGTCAACTGGCATTCTTCTCTCCCCAATACTATGTATGTTCCTGGGTGGAAAATTGCTTAATCTACCCGATTGATTCATCCGGATGTGATTCGTCACTGGGTGGATTATGCCTTCCCCCAGCAGAGAAGCATTATTTGCAAGGACTGGACAACGCCCAGCTTGCTGAAAATGCAATGGGATCGAGTGTGAACGCTAGTGCTTCCTTATATGAAGTGTTACGCCGGTGGCGGTCAGATTTGGGTGAGTTATTGGACATCCGTATGTCTTATAAAAAGTTGTCTTCAGAGAGAGAAGGCCTACTGATGTCTTTCAATGATGCCGAAACTCAGTTGGTGGAACTATCTGCTGCCCGGGATGCTTATGACCGGGACAAGGCTTGGATGGCGACCACTCATAATGATGAGAAGCTAGATTTGCTGCGCTGGCAGGATAACCAGGACCGCCACATCTTCCATTTAGAGGACCGGGTCAAGGTATTAGAGAAAGAATTGCAAGTGGAGAAGGAAAATATGTCGAAGGCTAAGTCAGATCTTGAAAGGTTTCAACTCTTGTCCAAGGAAGTAGAGAATTACGAGTCAAGGGCCAGGAGGGCAGAAGAGGAACAGGACACGATGGTGCAAAAGCTTAATGAATGCCTGTCTGGTTTGACATCTGCTAACGAACGTGCAGATACTGCTATGAAACAGTGTGAGGTTGCCCAGGCTCGTGCCACCGTTCTTCAATCTGATCGTGACTGGCTGATGTCAAAGGGACTTCCTGCTACATGGCGTTATATCCGGGGGGAGCCTAGTACCAGCAACGTTGAACGACTTCTACCAGGCCGCTGTGGAGTCCGGGTATCAAGATGGGTTAATGCATGTTCATCGGATAGGGTCCCTTGGGAAGAAACTTCCTGCTGCTACCGACCATGAGAATAGGGTTGAGTAGAGGACGTCTGAAGCTCTGGAGGCATTGAGCAGTGATTCGTTGGATGCCATATCCCACTTGCAAAGTAAGGTTGGTGACGAAGGCATGTCAGCTCTCCGGGCCATGCTTGATCCTCTGGTTGTAAACTCCTCTTCCGGTTTGTTAGATAGTGAGGAGGAGGCGTCTCCTTGAATGTAATATTGTTTGGTTATTGCCTTGTATTTTGGTCTTCCTTGGGACATTTTCACTTTTGTGTAGTTCATTACTGCTACTAATGTAATCGTGACCTTTCCTTTAATTAATGTCGTTTTTTTTTTCTATCCATGGTGTAATGATGAATGCGTGACACTAGCTAACAGGCCATTATAACGTGTCACGTCGATAATTAAAATTTTGTAATCATTTTGATGACGTCAGTTATGCAACTCAACCGTCATATTTGTGTGTCAGGCGGATCTGTCAGAGCATTAATGACAGGTTGGTTAGAATCCTAATGACCAGATATTTTAACTGCTTTATAAGTGAGTCGACGTATCATGCATTCGTGCATCATTTATCTTTGCCACCACAAAATGCCTCGCCGATTCGTTTCCATAAAGAGTTATTTGAATGAACTTGACGCACTCGAAACTCTCAGGGAGATGCAACATAGGGCTCGTGAGGTCGATGCATATCATGATGTGATGTGTCGTTTGGAGGACTTTAATCGAAGGACTGAAGGAGTCGTTGCTGCCAACCATTACATGTTGGTTTACACTCGTGGTTTCAGACGTGTTCCTTCAGCCGGGGTGACCATTCCAACCGGTGAGTATCGTGTCATCAGCTTGATTGAAGCTATCGTGGACCCCCTAAGTGAAGAGACTGTACCAGCCCTTAAGGAGATTGGAGAATCCGAGGTTGCCTCACTGGTTGTCATGAAAGGATTTCCTTCTCATGTGACTGAGTATGATGGGTTCCCTTACGAGGAGCTTGGGGTACTACCCCCCGTCTATAACCCAGATGGTGATTTGCTTTACACCCCTGTAGAGGTGTTTGCAATATTAGATGGTAATGTGTAGTTCATCTAGGTACTTGCGAATAGTATGTGTAATAGCCTCGTATGGCTGATAGGATAGCGCTATGAATATGTTCAATGGTAGGAAATTTTATTTTGAAGGCAATGGATTTTTGTCCTGCCCCTACCCAGGTGTGTAACCATGTTTTGCTTGAATATATGCAACATGAAATTTTGTTATGGGACGTACGTGTATTTGAATAATGCGAATGCCATTGTTTAGGCGTCTCATTAATGATTAAGTAAATTGTTCCTTCTCCTTGTAAGTCACAGATCACTGCTGGGAGAATTACAAGAAAAAAGTAGGTGACCAACAGGTCGTTTAGAAAATAACTACATGTAACATTTCTTGAGTTGGGCGGCGTTCCAGGTTTGTGGTACCGGGGTGCCGTCGAGCTGCTTCAAGTGGTAAGCTCCCTTCCCGAGTACTTCAACTATCTGGTAGGGACCTTCCCAGGTTGGACCCAACTTGCGTTGTGGTTGTTTCCTTCTAGCTTTATTATCTCTCATGACTAAGTCACCTACTTTGAACGAGCAATTTTGAACGAGTAATTTTCCAACAGCCGTTTATAATGTGCTTCTTTGATGCAAGCTACCCCTCGTCGCTCTTCCAACAATTCCAGGTTGTGTCGCAGCGATTGGACCTTGCTCATTTCTTGGCCACTGTGCCGTGCAGAGGGTAGAACCATTTCGGCCGGAATCATTGCTTCTGATCCGTACGTTAAACTAAACGGCGTTTCACGATTACTTGTTTTTGGCATGGTACGGTGAGCCCGGAGCACGTGTGGCAACTGGTCAACCCACGACTTCCCTTCTTTGTCGAGCCATTTCTTAATTCCATCAAGGATGCTCCTGTTTGCCCGTTCTACCTGGCCGTTGCCCTGAGGATGGGCCACGGACGTAAACACTTGTTGTATCTTCAAGCTCTTGCACCATTCCTGTAGTTGCTTGTCTGCAAATTGCGTGCCGTTATCACTGACGATGTGCAGGGGAACTCCAAAACGGCACACTATATGTTCCCACAGGAATTTCTTGATGTTGCTCGCTTCAATCTTTGCCAGTGGTTTTGCCTCGATCCACTTTGTGAAGTAGTCTATTGCCACAACCAAATACTTAAGCTTTCCTGGTGCTGGCAGGAAAGGTCCCACCAAACCTACGCCCCACTTTTGAAAGGGCCATGCGGCCGTCACAGGGATAGGGTTATTCTTCAGGCGCATCTTTTGCGGAGCGTACTTCTGGCAGCTGATACATCTCTGTAACTCTTCTACTACCATATTGTGCATCCCAGGCCAGTAATAACCCGCATTTGTTATCTTTGCCACTACTGCCCTGGGACCAGCATGTATGCCGCAAATGCCCGTGTGGATCTCCTGTATCAAGTATCATGCTTCAGAAGGAGATACACATCGTAATGCGGGACCCATATATGACTTTCTATTGAGGATTCCCTCGTGTATCTCGTACTGCAATGCCTTGGTGCAGATCTTTAGCGCTTCTGCTTTGGCTTCAGGAAGGCTACCATTGATGAGGTACTCCTGGATGGGAGTCATCCATGATATTTCCACGGCATGGACACAATGGATCGTGGGCACCTGTGTGGATGGGAACTTTAATGTTTCAATATGAACATCTTTGTCTGTGCCTGACGACGCCAGCTTGCTGAGGGCGTCTGCTATATCATTTTTGTGCCTTCGGACATGATTCAATGTGATACTCTGAAACTTGGCGATTAGTTCCTTCATCTTTTCCAGATATTTAGCCATGGACTCATCTCGTGCTTCATATGACTCCTTCACTTGATTGTTTACTAGCAACAAATCCACATGGGCGTCTACCCGTCTTGCGCTCATCGCCAAGGCCATTCGGAGGCCAGCTAGTAACGCCTCGTACTCTGACTGGTTGTTAGAGCATTTGAATTCAAAGCAGAGAGCATACATGAATCTGAGTCCCTCCGGATTGACCAACAATAGTCCCGCCCCGGCGCCCTTACTGCTCGAAGAACTATCTGTGTATAGCTGCCATGGCGTGGATTCGTCTTCTGGCTGGTTTTCTGAGTCCTGGGGTAATTGTGGTATCACCACTCCGTCCGGAATCTCTGTCATAAAATCCGCTAGAACCTGCCCTTATACTGTTGTTCTCTTTTTTAAAACTATGTCTAGAGCCCCCAGTTCAATAGCCCACTTCGCTAATCTTCCTTAGACTTCCGGTCTGTTTAAAACTTGTGCCAGCTGGAAATTAGTTAAGACTTCTGCCTCATGTGCCTGAAAAATATCGCCGCAGTCTACGGGACGCATGTACCAGTGCCAGTACCAACTTTTCTAACGTTAGATATCACGTCTCTAGATCTGACAAGGTCCGACTGATGTAGTATATGGGTGTTTGCAGCTGGTCCCTTTCAACCAACAAGACTGAGCTGACCGCTTGGTGACCAGCAGCCAAGTACATTTTTAGAATCTCCCCCAGGCGTAGGGCTGTTAACGTGGGCAGGTTACTGATGAATGCTTTCATGTCATTGAATGCTTTATCTGCCTCAGTGGTCCACCAGAAATTGTTCTTGTTGAGGCAGTCTTTAAGAGTAGAAATAAACGGGAGCGATCACTCTGCATGCCTTGCCAGGAACTTGTTAATAGCCGTTAGCCTTCCATTGAGTGTCTGGGCTTCTTTCAATGTCTTCGGGGCGGTCATGTTTGTTATAGCCGTTATCTTTTCTGTGTTGACCCTGAATCCATCCTTTGATACGATGACCCCCAGGAACTTCCCCTCTTCTACCCCGAATGAACATTTGCATGGTTTAACTTGATGTTGTATTCCCGCAGAGTATTGAATGTTTCTTCGATGTCTGTCAGTATCATGTCTTCCGTTTGACTTTTTATCACCAAATCATCCACATAAACCTCTAAATTCTTCCCAATTTGGCCCTTAAACGCTTGATCCATGAGTCTCTGATAAGTGGCTCCTGCATTTTTCATTTGGAACGGCATCTTGGTATAGCATTATATGTCGGCATCAGTATGGATGGCCATCTTATCTCCATCCTCCTTGGCCATCGGTATCTGGTGATACCCCTTGTAGGCGTCTAGGAAGCATATGAACAGAAACGGTGCAAGGGAGTCAACCTTGAGATCAATCTCCGGGAGCGGGTACGCGTCTTTTGGACAGACTTTATTAAGGTCCTTATAATCGACGCACATTCTCCATGTCCCATCATGCTTTCGTACCATGACCGGGTTTGCTACCCACGTATGGTATTTTGTTTTTCGTAGAATCCCGGCTTCTTCTAAATTCTTTACCTGTTGGACAACTGCTTCCCGTCTATCGGGGGCCATACTCCGTCTCTTCTGTGTGATAGGCTTCACACCCGGGTAAGTGGAGAGCTTGTGTTCTGCCTTGGATCTGGAAATTCCTGTCATGTCTGCATTAGAGAATGCGAAGACATCCAAATTCCTTGTAGTGGGGTGGTACTGTCATTACTGCTTCCATCCACGGTTCGATACGCTCGAAACGCCTGTTTGCACCGCACCCTGTATCCGCCCGTACCATATTTATTTCCCAGGTTCGTTTTCCTGCTGCCTTATCTTCCCGGGCGACAGAGGTGGTCGGCTTGACATCTTTTACCAGGTGTGCTAACTTCCATGTCTTGACAAATTATTCTATTTGCCTCTTTAGTTGGAAGCAGTCATTCGTATTATGGCCATTCCCCTTGTGATAATCGCATAACTTTTTCTTGTCTTTTGAAGGGGTGTCTTTCACTGGTCGTGGAGTATTTAGCTTCAAGTTCTCCATTTCCAGTATCTGAGACGGGGTTTTTGTGAGTTCTGGGTAGTCTAGCTTTGGCTTTGAGGCCTGATCACCTCGGTTGGAGTATGAATCTCATGACTTTTCAGATATTCGGTGCTGGTCTCTTCGATCATCCCTGCGGTCGTTGATGTGTGTAAATGTATATATATAAATAACACAAGTTCTACTTAAAACGACTCACCTAAAAACTACACACGCACGACAAGTGTACCGGTCGCAAAACAGTAAACAGATAAGACCGAGTATCGAACCCAAAGACGCGAATGCAACTCTAGATCACAACCTCTACCGAATACTAGCCTAAATAAATATATACTTAAATGGGGGGGCATTTTAAACTACTAATTATAAACTTAAAAGAAACTAAATATAAATAAAATAACCTCAGCTACTTATAGGAACTAGGAACTTGGAGAAATCGGATAGGAAGAAGGCTGGTTACTTAGGTAAAATCCCTAGACACTAGCAATAAATCCTGAATCTGGTAATTAACTTGAGACCCTATTCTTATCTAATAAACCTCCTGTCAAAGATAGCTCACTAGACTCAAGGCGGGACAAGTGTAGAAATGCTAAGATGGATCTGGATCGCCCTAGCGTACCAAAATCCCACAGAAATCAGATTAAAACCACTCCTGGATTAAAACCCTCAAACTATGAAGCAGACTTAAACTCTACTGAAGAAAACCTAGGAAAACTCTAAACACGGACAAGTAGCGACTCCCGCCCTAGCGCTTGCCAACTACCGAACAATGCCTAGTTAGTTACCTAGGAATCTCGAGTTAGATTTCTCACCCTCAAGAATGGACTGCACGTTTTAGTTAATTTATTATATTAGTTTGTTATACTTGTGTCGTACTCCAACTCCAAATACTAGCACGCTAACCTAAGTTGACGAACTAGATTGATTTCAAGACCTAGGGGGTATCTCTACATGCCTAGCTCCACAAAACCAATAAACAAACTTCAAATAAAAATAACACCAACACACATATATCAAATCCAACAATAAAATTAAAATCATGTAATCCTACACATCAAAATTAAAAACCAAGAATCATTAAAAACTGCAAATTACGTATCTAGTTCATAAACCTAAGCAACCATAAAAGTCTAGCTACTCATAATATTTAGAAACATAAATTCAAAGTTTATAAAAAAACAATTTCATCATGTCTATAAAAATATAGAGCGAAAACTAAACCTAACCCAAGGCTCGTTGGCTATTGATCTTTAACGTGCCCGTGGCCTTTTCTCCTTCCATGCTCGTTCGATCGTCACCGTAGTTGACCGGTTGACTTTTGCTTCTGCTGTGCGATTGTAAAATTGCAATTCTCCTTTTCGAGTGAATGAATGATATTATTTATTTGCCGTCAAAAATATGAATTAGTGCACCGACTTTGTTTGAATTATGGCTTGGGCTTCGGCCCAAGCTTACAACCTTCTTTTATTATTATTATTATTATTATTATTATTATTATTATTATTATTATTATTATTACTATTACTATTACTATTATTATTATTATTATTATTATTATTATTATTATTATAACTCCGTGCTTTAGACTTCGGGTGTTCTTGGCTTGACCAAAGTTCATCGTTTACGCTCCAACGTCCATGAGCACATGCTCTCTAGTGTTCGTGTCTCAATTAAAATTCTTTCTTTTTTAACTCATTCTCCACGAACACCTAATAAAATAATAAATTAATAAATAAGTACTAAAAACTAATAAAAACTATACAATGATAAAAATAGGCCAACAAATGAATACACGTCTAAAACTACTAAAAACTATATAAAAAAGACTCAATTATAACTCAAAATACATAGGAGAATAGATGTGTTTTACGACACATCAAACATCCCCACACTTAAACCTTTTTCGTCCCTGAAAAAGAATTATGCTATGGAATCACAGTTAGGTTTACATCCAGTTTCAAAACATAGATTACTTAATTAATAATCTACTAACGTGTTGATTGCGATTGCAGGTATATTGATCCTCTTAAACCCACACCGGTTTCCAAGCCCCTTTTTATTTATGTTAAGTTCATGTTGATTAGTCTATTTAGGGTCTCACTCGAAGGAAGCCACAGTTCCTCCTAATCCCGACTCAAGCTTATGAAGCTAAAGGAACGACCAATTGACCATTTCCCAACCGTCTTATGTAGAAAACCAAGAGAATTTAAAATCACTTTTTTTTTTTTTGCATAACTCAGAGGGTGTGACAAATCCAAGTCGCTATCCCAGTGACCAGGCACCTTAAGTTTCAGCATTTTTTTACATCTCAGCATACTTAACTCAGAGTGTGTGACCAATTCAAGTCGCTATCCCAGTGGCCAAGCACCTTAAGCTTCAGCATTTTTGCTTTGATTTCTAATTTTTTTTAAGTGATTAGAAATTCTAACGGTTTTCTACTTATAACGGTGCTTCTTATACTATTTTTGGCGGTTTCGGTCTCCCCGTTTCTCCTAGATGAGAACCCACAAAATAGCCTAACATAATTAATTTATTACTTTTCAAAGGAAACCTTTCTACCGGCCGAGCCTACCCACATATCTCAAATCAGACACGTTTTCAATCAATTTTAATCTCTTATTATACATACTATTTGAAAACCGGACACCTAACTTTACCTATCATTTTCCATATTTTATATAATGCAAACTTCAAAATCAGGGACTTTTTTTTTTCAATTTTTTTTTGACGTAAAATGACTTTATATACAGACTAAACGACAGTTTCCCATCCCCACACTTAAACTCTACATTGCCCTCAATGTAGGAATAGAGAACGACTTAAAATAAAAATATAAATTTCGAATACAAAAATAAAAAAAAAACGAGGGCAAATTGGAAAGGACTTAGCTGGTTAATTTTTCTTCGTAAGCTCTAGTCCAAACCAACTCGATCGTATAGCATTTTGGTCGCGATCGGCTCTGACACAATGGTAAACTCTCGAGTTGCTTCAGTATAACGTACAGCTCCAGAATCGCCCGAATGGAGATTGAGTACGAGCGGGACAATCCAAACCTGCACAAAATGAAACAAACAAAACCCGAGCATAATACCGAACCACACAAAAATAAAAAGACTCAAACTACTAACTTAGACTCATAATATAACAACAAACAAGAAGACGTACCTGCTTGGTAAAATGGCGGTGAATGGTGGTAGAACCAAATGGGTAGAGAAAAAAAATTATGGTTCTCGCTCAACGTGAAGGACACTGGTAATCACAACACGCGTTGCAAGATGAAAAAAATATACATATATAACTTTCCGAGGTAATAGCTGGTCGCATGAGGCGAACAGGTCAGCCCAGACTCCTCACGTTATGTGAAAAGTCTTTTTTCAGAGAAAATTAATTTTTTTTTTTAAGAAAAAATCTCTTTTATTACCCAAACCTTTACCAAAACTCCCACTCATAAAATATATATAAAGATAATACATGGGATCCGCTCATTGTGAAATTTCCTCTACCTAAGCAAACACGCAAACTTGCAAACAGACTTAAAGACACAAAAAACAAAGATAAAAAAGAAAGATAAAAACCTACGAACCACTACCGAAGGACGGACCACAAATAAAATAAAATGAAAAGCTAAAAAAAAATAAATAGGTATAAATATAAATTTACAAACTCTACAGAGCCTCCCCACACTTAAACTTAATCAGGGGGCTTCTCTTTTATCTGGACCCGATCCAACCCGTTTAATTCCACCCGGTCCATATTATTTAGCAAAATTACATTAGTGGAATTTAAAAATATTTTATCAAATTTAAATGGGTCGGGCCACCAATATTTAAATTTACCTGGACCAAACCTGATTTTTGGCATGTAATGAGGGGACTTCTTGTCTCTGCAACTCCTGACCCTCACCCTGTGTCGGTCCAGGTGCCTCTTCGCCTTCTCCCGTGGTGGTGGCCATGGCGGTGGCACTAGTAGCAGTGTAATATCCAATGCCTACACGGGCCGGATGTGGTGTTCTTCTTCTTCTTCCACCACTGCTTCTTTCTCATCTTCCGTGTTTGGTGACACTTGTTCAAAATCTTTGTCCACTTCTAGAGCTGACAAATCAACTAACTCGTCACCAAACTCTGCTTCCCCATCAGCTGCTTCTTCAAGCAGGTTAGTGGTGTCTTCCTCTTCCACCACTTCTTCCTCAAACAGCCAGCCTGTGGATTCTGAAAAATCCATATCTTTCTCAGCCTCCCCTATCTTCTCCATCATGGCTTTCCTATGCACGTCCCAAGCTATCCTTTCTATCTCCTCATCATCACTCCAGACATCTGCCTCCCAAGGGTATGCTGCTGAACTAGAGATCTGGCAAGGCTGCTCATCCTGCTGAACCAAAGGTGGGACTAAGGCGTCCATTATGGTCTCTGGCTCTAACCCTGAATCCTGCAAAATATCATCCTCACAAGACAAGTGTAAAGAATCATATGGGTCAGTTAAATCATGCACAGAATCAGATGAGTAAGGACAAACAGTTTCAGCAACGGGACTAATACAATCAGGTAATGTAAATGTTACCATCTCGTCTGGGTCATCATTTGTGAAATAAACCTGCTGAACTGGAGGTGGGACTTCAACGTCCATTATGGTCTTCAGTTCATCCACCTGAGCCTGTAGCCTTTCAAGTGCCGCATCTTGTTCCCTCAAATAGTCGGTGCGCATGGATAGCAAAGAACGCATATCCTCGAGCATGAGCTCTTGATTAGCAAGGAAGGCATCTTGCTTAGCAAGAAGGGCGGCAAAGTCGGGCCTAGTGTGAGACAAGACATCCCGATAATCGGGATGTGGATACAAATGTTGGCTAGGTGGATACTCTGACGAGCTACCACCATGCCTTTCCTCATACATCATAGCTTGTAGACGATCAAGCCGACTTGTTATTCTATCTAGTGACTCAGATGGTTCAGGGTTAAACCACTGGTTAGCTTGCGGGTATGAAGGCTGGTATGACTGATATGGCTGCGGCTGCAAATACTCGTTAGCATAATAATCCGTGGAATACCCCGATGAATATGAATGAGGGCATCTTATGGTAAAATGGGGTCCTCCGCAGATCTCGCACATGATAAAAAAATTATATATTAAGAAAAAAAATAATAATAAGAAAAAAGAAAAGAAAAAAAAAACCAAAAATTATTCACAAAATAGTAGACTAGAAACGGATCGGATAATTCTCAAGAGTGCTAATTGCGTCCCCGGCAACGACGCCAAAAACTTGATGTGTGTAAATGTATATATATAAATAACACAAGTTCTACTTAAAACGACTCACCTAAAAACTACACACGCATGGCAAGTGTACCGGTCGCAAAGCAGTAAACAGATAAGACCGAGTATCGAACCCAAAGACGCGAATGCAACTCTAGATCACAACCTCTACCGAATACTAGCCTAAATAAATATATACTTAAATGGGGGGGGGGTATTTTAAACTACTAATTATAAACTTAAAAGAAACTAAATATAAATAAAATAACCTCAGCTACTTATAGGAACTAGGAACTTGGAGAAATCGGATAGGAAGAAGGCTGGTTACTTAGGTAAAATCCCTAGACACTAGCAATAAATCCTGAATCTGGTAATTAACTTGAGACCCTATTCTTATCTAATAAACCTCCTGTCAAAGATAGCTCACTAGACTCAAGGCGGGACAAGTGTAGAAATGCTAAGATGGAGCTGGATCGCCCTAGCGTACCAAAATCCCACAGAAATCAGATTAAAACCACTCCTGGATTAAAACCCTCAAACTATGAAGCAGACTTAAACTCTACTGAAGAAAACCTAGGAAAACTCTAAACACGGACAAGTAGCGACTCCCGCCCTAGCGCTTGCCAACTACCGAACAATGCCTAGTTAGTTACCTAGCAATCTCGAGTTAGATTTCTCACTCTCAAGAATGGACTGCACGTTTTAGTTAATTTATTATATTAGTTTGTTATACTTGTGTCGTACTCCAACTCCAAATACTAGCACGCTAACCTAAGTTGACGAACTAGATTGATTTCAAGACCTAGGGGGTATCTCTACATGCCTAGCTCCACAAAACCAATAAACAAACTTCAAATAAAAATAACACCAACACACATATATCAAATCCAACAATAAAATTAAAATCATGTAATCCTACACATCAAAATTAAAAACCAAGAATCATTAAAAACTGCAAATTACGTATCTAGTTCATAAACCTAAGCAACCATAAAAGTCTAGCTACTCATAATATTTAGAAACATAAATTCAAAGTTTATAAAAAAACAATTTCATCATGTCTATAAAAATATAGAGCGAAAACTAAACCTAACCCAAGGCTCGTTGGCTATTGATCTTTAACGTGCCCGTGGCCTTTTCTCCTTCCGTGCTCGTTCGATCGTCACCGTAGTTGACCGGTTGACTTTTGCTTCTGCTGTGCGATTGTAAAATTGCAATTCTCCTTTTCGAGTGAATGAATGATATTATTTATTTGCCGTCAAAAATATGAATTAGTGCACCGACTTTGTTTGAATTATGGCTTGGGCTTCGGCCCAAGCTTACAACCTTCTTTTATTATTATTATTATCATTATTATTATTATTATTATTATTATTATTATTATTATTATTATTATTATTATAACTCCGTGCTTTAGACTTCAGGTGTTCTTGGCTTGACCAAAGTTCATCGTTTACGCTCCAACGTCCATGAGCACATGCTCTCTAGTGTTCGTGTCTCAATTAAAATTCTTTCTTTTTTAGCTCATTCTCCACGAACACCTAATAAAATAATAAATTAATAAATAAGTACTAAAAACTAATAAAAACTATACAATGATAAAAATAGGCCAACAAACGAATACACGCCTAAAACTACTAAAAACTATATAAAAAAGACTCAATTATAACTCAAAATACATAGGAGAATAGATGTGTTTTACGACACATCAGTCGTCCCTTGAATAAGGTTGACCGGGTGACCCCGACCGTCCCTTGTTCTTGGAACTTCGAGAGACGTGATTATCTGTAATCTTCGCAGCCTCCTGCTTCTTCCGCACCGCATGGTTCATGGCGATGGATTTCTCCTGTTTAACGTATGCCTTGGCAATCGTCATCATCTCATCCATAGTTTGCAGATACCCGTGAGGACCATGGAGTTCTCGTAATAAGCCGTCATCATTTACTCCCATCGTAAAAGCCGTGCATGCCAATTCTTCAGTAAGGCCGGGAATCATTTACTCCCTTTGATGGATATGCATGACCTTGTCTCTGTACTTTGTGTGTCTCCGCTGTTGACTGAACTGTTGAGAGAAACCTTTGACAATTTCGTTCCAGTTTGCTATGGACCCGGGCCCTAAACTGTCCCACCAAATTCTTGCCGCTCCTACGAGTGTCTGGACAAACATGTGACACCAAGCAGGGAGCGGCCAATCCTTAGAGTTCCCGACCGATTCGAAAATACTTAAATGATCATCAGGATCACCTGTGCCGTCATATTTTCCCACTGTGGAAGGAAGCTTCAGGTTGGGCGGAAGCGGGGCATTGGCTATTCGTGCCGCAAACTTAGAATAAGTGGCCATCGCCGGTGGACGGTAAGGCCTGGTAAGATCTTCATCTTCATCTTCATCTTCATTCTAGTTTCCATTACCCTGTGGAGCAGTCGATTCCCGCTGCAAGCCTTGGGGAATTACTGTTGCCACTTGAGTTACCCTGGAGGTAGTATCATAAGTAAGCCTTGTACGTAGGTCGTTTAGTCTCATGGCAGCAGAGGTCGAAGGTGTTTCCCCCGGAATTTCCCAACTCAGGAAGGGCTGTTGCATAGGTGGGTATGCATACGGGTAAGGGTACGAGTAAGCACCTCCCAAAGGGGGTGGATACATGTACCCGTAAGTAGGGCTGCAAACGAACTGAACATTCAGCGAACAGTTCATGAACCGTTCGGCGGGAATTTCATTTGTGTTCGTTCGTTTAATAAAGGAATGAATATGAACAAAAAATTTTGTTCATTTAGTTAAACGAACGAACATGAACAGAGGCCGTGTTCATTCATTTATGTTCGTGAACGTTGGGTAACATGTTCGTTTATGTTCGATTGTTTAATAGGGTTTATAATTTATATTTTCTTTTATTTACCCAAATAAATAATATATGTGAGGAATATATGCATGGATAATGTAACATCCATCCCCTCTCACCACCAATATTATCCTTTTTGTCCCGATGGGTCGCCCATCCAAAGCTCACGGATTTGTTTTTGGTTGCCCAGTGGAGACTTCCCAGGAGGTCACTCATCCTGATACTGCTCCCACCTGAGCACGCTTAACTGTGGAGTTCTCCTCTCATCCACTAACATTAAGCCCCAAAACGCGTTGGTGATTTAAGAGGCATAATATTACTTATGAACCAAGGATCTCTCCTGGCCATGGCCTGTTTTGGTAAAAAATTACCTAGTAGAAATAATTTTGTATTCCAAATTAGTAAAAGTGAGGTAGAGTGCTAAATGTGTAGAATATATTAAATACTCAGTTGTATTCTGAAAATACTTAGTTAAGATGCAAAAAGAAGTAAATAAGTGACAACTATGCTCGGGATAGCTTAGGTTTGCTTTGGGATGGACAGTTATATCCCCAGGATGTAACTGTTTATAATGAACAAATAAAGTAGTAAAACACAAAGAACAACACTCGATCTACGAGGAAAGCCCTTGATCAATGTAGATCGCCGGCACAAAACCTCGGGAGGAGTCTAAGCCCCTGCCTTGTTTGTTAAAATTAATAAGGTAAAAATAGTACAACTTTGGATAGGTGATGAACGAGTATCTATGATTACAATCTGAGTGTTGTGTGTGTGTGCAGAGAGAGTATCAGGTATTCTATGAAGTGCTAAGCAAGTGAGAAGTGTCCTATTACTCGTTGATAACCTCCTATTTATAGTTACACGAAAGTAAATAATGAATCCCACGATATCCGCCGTCTTTAATGATCTTGTGGGCTGTTTCAGGTGACCGTTGTGTTGTTGTAACTGAATATAGTCGTTATATGGCTGTTTCAACTGATATGAACGTTGGATAACAGTTTCCACCTTTTTCGCCTAGCATTCATCACTTTGGCGGTTACATTTTGACTCATTCTTCAAGTTTATACGCGTACAACTCATGCATCCTTGATATCTTTGACTTAGCAAGACTTTGTAGCCGTTGAAGGGGAATTACAAGCCTTACTCATGCATTGATTACACCTGCAATAACATTAATACAAGATAATGCGTTAGTCCATCCTCAGGATGCACAGAGGTGAGAACACTGTTACTTCCTGAACCCTGCTTAGTCCTTTTAGCATCCTGAGGATGTTACTTAGAGAATATGAGGTAAAATCATCCTACATTCATATAACAATAAGATATTTCATTAGTCTATCCTCAGGATGCACATAGGTCAGAATGCTGTTATATCCTGAAGCCTGACCAGTCCTTCAGTATCCTGAGGATGCTACAGAAAATATAGGATAGTGTTATCTTGAAGATTTCACCCACAACAATTGTCCCCAAAAATATGTTACCGTAAATATCTTAACGGTTATAATATTTTTTATTCTGATGCGTATCTTCTGAGGATGATTAGACATCTGATAGGATATCAACAGCTATATTTTGGTCGATGATTTAGGGATGACCACTACACCTGATCACCTTTCACCGTCTATATCTAGATTTCAATCCTTCCATTATAATCAAAACAGAATTATCAGAAAGGTTATTTCTTCTTTCCTCTCTGCTTTTCTCTGTTTTTACCAATCTTTGAAGTTTTTGTACAAAGAATTCTCAGGATGGTAAAAAATCAACAAGGGCTGCAAGAAGTATAGGTGTCCATAAGGACTTTATACAACAAAAACTGTTACAAGATCCTTCAAACGAAGTATGTACATTCATAGACAAAGATATCCTTTCTATGAATTACTCAGGGGCTTTCCCTGAATTAACTAGGTTCCGGCCATATGACCAGAATGCGAAGTCTGATTTTGCATCCTCTATATGGATCTACTTCCTGTACCTGCCTTTCCACCTGGGTTTAAGATATCCATTCTCCCGTTCATCAAAGAGTTCTTTGATATAACTGGGATGGCCTATGCCTAGGCTATACCTTAGGTTTGGAGGATCCTGATGGTCTGTAATGAGATCACCGAGAATCATGGTATCAATCTTCATATTGGTGACCTGTCTTACCTGTATAAGTTGAAAACTCATGGTTCCAACCGTTATGTTCTTCAGCTTACAGAGATCCTCATTTCCTACATAATGTCAATAAATTTGACAGGTGTTGGAAATCAAAGTTCTTTTTTGCGAAGAGGGATTCCATTCCTTTTAGGGATGATATCACTATGTCTTGGTTAAAAAGTGGTAAAGATTATTCAGGATGTTTAATGAAAATTTTGTAATGGTATCCTGAGGATATCACTAATACTCTGAAATTTTTGTGTGACAAGTGCTTAACTTGCCAAACTTGCTCCTCCCCTGACTGATTCCCTTATCAGGTACAAAGCTGTTTTAGACTTACCTGTCTCAGCTAGAACCTTTGAAGTAGAAGAGAGCTACATTACTAGTCGAGCCATGGAGATGTCTGGTAAGTATTACCTGTTACATCCTGAGGATGTTTTTGTCTTGTTATGTGTACTTGTCTAAACCTGTATTTCTTTAATATTTTTAGCAAAGAAATCCACCTTTTTCGACCTTGATGATATTGACAGTCAGGATGTCAAGACAGCCAAGATCACTTCACCATCCAGCTCCAAGATGACTAGTTCTCCTCCTCTACTAAGTCAAGGGCACCTGCATCCTCTTAAGAAGAGGAAGACTGCTAATGCCATTACCTCAACCTGAGAGACTACTCCTTTGAGGATGTCTTGGGCAAGATTTCCCAGTTCACTCTTTAGGTATGATGTTATCCTGAAAATGGCATAACATATTTATTCAAATATTTAAAGATAAAATACTTACCTGTTCTTTGTCTCTTGTAGGGACATGAATATCTGCTGAAGTCCCTGGATGAAGTAGCCAAGGAAATGAATGACACCAAGGCCAGCCTAGAAGATATGAAGAAGATTGCTCAAGAAAAGAGCAAACATCTTTAGAAAGAGCTGGGCAAGGTGAATAATGAGTTGAAACTGGTGAAATGTGAGCAGGTCAAGGCTTTGCTGGGACATGGAAAGGAGATGGAGGAGTATAGGCAAAGGCTCATGACATCTATCACGATTTCTGTTCTCCAGGCTAGGGTGAGGATTGCATCGCGGGCTAAGGATCCTGAGGATGCACCCAAGGAGCTTGAGGATGCAGAGGTGAAGGAAGCTGAAGCTAAGATGGCTGAGGTGGTGAAGGATATAATGACTAGGCTGGAACCCACTTTTTTAGAATATTTGTGGTAGTTTGTGGTTGAACGAAAACAATTTACTTTTTTATGCTTATATATAGATAATGAAAGAGTTGGGTTGGAGGGATCTTGGTTTCAAGACGAAGTCCCAAATCTTTTATTTGACCCGGACAATAGATGTTGACCCCTGGTGGATGGGTACTGTTTTAGGATGAAGCCAGGGGTTGTAACATTCGCATTTAATAATTATACGTTACGTATAATTTGGATTAAAACGACAAGTTCTATTTTACATTTAATTATTTTGTAGCATTTTAAATATATATATATATATGTATAAAGATTTATAATAATAATAATAATAATAATACATAAAACATAAAAACTATAATGTGTTAACCCAACCCACCTGAGCCCATTTCAGATCTGATAGCCCAACAGCCCACCTCCTCTTCTTGCCCTTAAATCTGAGCCCACAGACAAGGCCCAGCATTCAGAGCCCACACACCCGGCCCAAACCCCCTACCCTTCCGTCTGTTTGCTTTTAAAAAAAAAAAAAAAAAATTGCCTCTGCTGGGTTTCGAACCCGAGCAGCAGGCCGGTTCACAATTAACACCCACACACCACAACCACTAGTCCATGTTGCCATTAGTGATGATCTCTAGGAACATTATTTATTTAACACGTTCTAGAAACAAGTCTGTTTCCCTTTTTGCTGCTGTCTCACGCGTATGCAGCCAAGGGAAAACCAATCCCCTTTGATTGATCAATCAATCACACAAACTTGGTAAGTAACATGTAATTAGCATTTTTATAGATAATCCGCGTCTATTACTCGTCGAGCATCATCTAATTTAGTCAATCATCATCAATTCACACGTATACGTTCAAGTCAAATTCAATGATTTCCATTTTGAACATACGAACCATAGCACTATAAATTGAAGGTTTCTGGACCTTCTAACCTCGCCGAACATCATCTCTCAACCTCTAATTCTTACTTAAAAACCTTCTGTGTTGATTAATTGATCACGTTTTGACTTTATTGGTTGACCGAGCAATCGTGAACAATCAAGCATTGTAAGTGAAATCTTTTCTGTGGGTTTTGTTCATCGGCTATCAACAAGCAATAGCCCTATAATGAATCGGGTTATTGCTTGTTAGATTGTGTGATTGTAAAATCTAGGGCACGAAATCAATTTTGGGGAAGAACACTTAGAACAGATGTGGTATATAATTTTATTCAACTGAAACCAAACACAACCACTGGTCTGGACCAAGTGGTTGTGCTTGGTGCTTGCCATACAGGCCACGAGAGTTCGAACCATGGCAACAACATCTTCTTTTTTTTTCTCTTTTGTTTTGTTTTATCAAGTTTCAATATATATTACTTGTATTTTAAAAATTCATTTTAAAATACTAAAACACTTTTAAAAATTCTACAAAAATTATTTTAAGTTAATCTGATGAAAAAGTTTTATTTACAATTTTTAGTTTTCTGAAATTCATTTATTTAATATTTATAATAATTAAATCAATTTTATGCTATTATATTTATAAAATTCCATTAAAATATCAAAACAATTTTATAAATTTCCACAAAAATTATCCTGAGTTTGTACAATGATAAACTTTTCTGAAATAATTTTTATTTCTGAAAAATCATTTATTTGATATTTTTAATCAATTTTTGTTAGTTTTAATCATTATTAAATCATAATAAATTCAATTTTTAATATTTTTGCACCAAAATTTTATACAAATTATTTCTGAATATTTAGAAGAGAAATATAAATTTTAAACTGATAATTCTTTAATCTTAGTAATTTTTAATTATTAAAGTTAAAGTTTGACAATTTATAATAAATAGATTTAATAATCTATTTTAAAGAAAATAATTTTGTAAAAATTATTTTTACACTCTAAATACATTATTGTGACCATCTTAACTTTAAATTTCCTAAAAATATTTTTGGTTATTTATTTATTAATATTCCCTCAATTATCAAACATTTTTGTTATTAATCAAACAAGCATTTATCCCCAATTCGAAGCCCTAGAAATTTATACATTTGTAGACTAGATAGACTTAGACGTATTTATTACCTTATTATAGGGTGATACTTGACACATTTGGGCAACACCATTATTCAACCTTTTCAACAGATACAACATTTTGCTAAGGTGAGTTTACATAGCCCCTTTACTCTATTTTCACTATTTTTGGGTTGAACCATGTTTAAACATTTTTTTATACTACCATTTACTTGTGATTCAATTACAACATCATTCTATCATTTGACTGTAACAAAAAGACATAGTACAATCATTAACAATGATCAAGCCGCCTGTTTAGATTATAGCGCTATAGGTCTGACAAACCCATCCCCCGCATAAATTCAGGGATGATCGATAACAGTAACAACATTTAACTAACTTGCGAGTTAGTCAACAGTCGACACAAGGTTTGGTTGTACAAAGACGCATTGTTACATGTCTGCATCATACTCTATCATCATACAACTGGGAATGTTGTACAAACTATTATTATCAAGTATTTACAAAAACCTATGTATTCTCACCAACTTTTGTTGACCCAAAACATTTTCAACTTAACATGTTTCAGGTTCTACTTGCTTGAAGATTTGCTTGAAGATATGTGCATAGTTTTATTCAATTTGATGTACGAATTCATGTAGAACCATTGTATGTAAATTATTTAAATCATTTAATGAAATTGTTATTCACCATGAGCTACTGAACAATCATCACTACGTGACATCCCGATGTTTCCGCCATCGGTTGGGGTGTTACAGGGGTTGACATCAAATTTTGGCTATAATAAATAATATGGTAACTGCTTTTGACACTACATCCTTGTGTTCCTTTTTTGATTCTTTTGATATCCTGCAAACATCAACAAATGTCAAGTATAAAGGAATAATACAAATATTACCTTCGTCCAATTTGATAAATGGTCTTCGAAGTATTTTGATGACATCTTGAAGATGTCCCTAGTCTTGGTTACATCCTTAGGATCATTCTCATCATTCTGAGGATGTCTCCTTGTTTATCACATCCTTAGGATAATCTTCGTCATTCTGAGGATGTCCCCAATGTAATATCTTCGATATAGACCTTATAATCTTTCATAAGAAAGACTTATTTTTTGATAATATCCTGCAAAGGAAGATTTTATTATACTGGCGACTTAGGCCTTTGGTTTAATCTGGGATCAAAAATCCTTTTGTTATATTTTGGTGATAAAACCATTATGTATCATCTTGAGAATAACTGGCGACAAGGCCCTTAGGAATAACTGGCGACAAGGCCCTTAGGAATAACTGGCGACAAGGCCCAAAGAGACGTTGAAAAACGTCTAACCATTAGAGACATTGAAAAATTTCTAAACCTTAAGAGCTCCATCGTATATCTCAAAGATAATGAAATTGTCAGCCACTTTTACATGGACTGGTCCCACCATCCCGAGAATATACATGGGCATCGTGCGCTCCAGGCGAGGGTTGCTAACCCAATGTGAAAGGTGAAAACCTTTAAACCTTAGGAAGGTGTCGGACACCTTAAGGAGGAGAGGGTGTCCAGCCCCTAGTCTTCTAAGCATTCCATCTTCAGGATGGTATTGCAAAATTCTCAGCATGGACTATTTCTAGACCATGTTTAGTAAAAATATAAATAATTGAAATAGGTTAAGAATAAGTACTTACATATGGAGATGATTCATCTCTGTCAGCATTCACCTTCATCTTACCAGTAATCCGAACCACAGATTCTCTTCCAGAGAGATCAGTCTCATGAGTCTTCATATATGATAGCATTTTAAGTGAATTGCATTCCAGGATCTTGGTAGAATTTCGTCTTCCATAGTCATAATCGATCAAGTAGGGTCCTTCCTACTTATTAGGAGCTAACTTCCCATTACTTGGCTTGGTGGTATTTTGGAAGGATTTTCTTAAGACCAAATCTCCCACCTGGAATCTTCTTATCCTTATATTCTTGTTGTAGGTTTTAGTTATCCTTTGTTAATAAGGTTCCATCCTCAATCTGGCTGTATCCCTAACTTCATCCACTGTTTCAAGATCTTGAAGCAATGCTTCTGAATTGGTAGTTGCATCCTGAAGATATCTTCTTGCTGCAGGCATTATCATCTTGGTTGGGAGCATGGCTTCTATTCTAAAGACCAAGGAGAAAGGTGTTTGGCCAGTTGCATTCTTGAAAGTGGTTTTCTTCTGCCCATTTTCCTTTCTTTTCTCCAAGCCTCTTCTTCAAGTTGTTGATGATGATCTTATTAAAGGATTCTGCTTGTCCATTAGCTTGAGGATGGACAGGTGTTGATGTTATCATTTTGATTCCGAGCAGTTAGAGCAGTGTTATACTTAGGATGTACAGTGCTATCTTCAGGATGCACAGTGTTATCCTCAGGATGCAGTTCTATAGTCGGTGACTTCAGGATGCATTTCTAAATTTGCCAAGGCATCAGCTTTAGCATTTTCTTCCCTAGGTACCTGTGTTAGTGTAAATTCTGCAAAACAAGATGCTAATTTCTTGACTATTTCAAGATATTCAACTAATTTTTTACCTTTGATTGCATAAGGCCCGTTAAAATGGTTAGTAATTAACAAGGAATCAACAAACACTTCTAAATTTGAAACATGCATATCCTTAGCAAGTTGTAAGCCAGCAATGAGAGCTTCATATTCAGATTCATTATTGGTTGTTTGAAATGCACATCTAATCGCATGGGGTATTTTGTCCCCTTGTGGCGATTTTAGTAGTAATCCTAACCCTGTGCCTCTCATATTTGAAGCACCATCATTATATAAAATCCATTTTCCCAAGTTTTCATTTACTTGTTATACTTCTTTTTTCAATTTCACTTAGGATGTCACTACCGAAATCAGCCACAAAATCAGCTTGAGCCTGTGATTTGATTGCATTTCCAGGCTCATATACTAAGTTAAAGGCACTTAATTTCACTGACCACTTAACCATTCTACATGACATTTCTGTTTTTCTAAGCACATTTTTAATGGGATAGTTAGTTTGTACGTGTATCCTATGTGTTTCAAAATAATGCCTTAACTTGGTAGATGTCATTATTAAAGCTAAAACTGGTTTTTCGAGATTAGAATACCTGGTTTCAGCATCTAAGATGTCAAATGCCTCTTGAAGATGGTTCTCTGCCTTTTTGGATTTAACCACCATGTCATCGATGTATACTTCCATTGTGTCCCCAATCTTTTCCTTGAACATCATATTCACTAGCCTTTGGTAGGTTGCACCTGCATTAAAAACGAAATTAGAGATTGTTCAATATAATTAGGAATGTTCTTACCAATCCGCACAGTGATATCCTTGTTGTTTTCATTGAGACAAACTGATTTGACATCTTGGTCAGAATGCGCTTTGACATCCTAAGGATGGCATTATGCATCTTGCTTTAATTGTTGTGCTTGTTTCGACTCGGATGACGCCTTCATTGATGTTGTGTAGCAATCCTTTGCTTCTTGCTAGTCACTGTTGATTTTTGATGTCTCCCCATGGAGTCAATAGCTTTACACATTGGTGATATGTTGATGGAACTGCTTTCATGTCATGTATCCAAGGTCTCCCTATGATAACGTTGTAACTGGATAACGAGTCTATCACACAGAATCTTTGGAAAGAGTTCCCTCGACGTACACAGGTAGTTCAATATCACCAACTATGCTCTTGGTCTCCCCACTGAAGCCAACCGAGACAGATGATCTAGCCACTATCTTGGTCTTAGGGATGTTCATCCTTTCGAGGGCTTCCAGCTGTATTATGTTAACTGAACTCTCTCCATCTATTAATATCCTGCGAACAAAATGGTTAGCAATATATAAAGTAATGATCAAACCATCATGGTGAGGCTCTAGAACGTCTCTCGATCCTCTTGAAATAAAATTAATGATGACAGCATCCTTGGATGGAGATACTGCCCTTTCTGGGATGCCAGTGCTATCCTGAATCTTTGAGTTCTTTCTTCCCAGCAGATCCTTAAGATGGCCCTTTCTTAGGAGATATGCTATTTCTTTTCTTAAAGCAATGCAATCTTCAGTAACATATCCAAAATATTCGTGGAAAGCACACCATTTGGATTTGTCCTTCCATCCTGACTTGTTATCTTTCCTTGGACATCTTGCTCTGTCTCCAAGATCCTTCATAGCATTCATTAAACCTGTTACATCCACAATAAACAATAGTCCGACAGCTTAGGACAATCCTCTTCATCATCATCCTCAATCATATTGACCTTTTTATCATCAGGTCTAGCATATGGTTCATGTTTGTAAGGTTTGTATGTAGAAGTGGACTTCCGATTGGGATCGTTGTATCTTGAGGATGTCTCTATTCTCTCCTGTATCTTCTTGTCATCTTCAAGACGGATGAACCTTAAAGCTCTATTCCGAACTTCATTGAGATTCCTACAAGGGTTCATCACCAATTCTTTATAGAAAGGCGAATCCTTCTGTAGTCCCATCTTGAAGGCTTGCACTGCTGTTATGACATCTAGGTTTGGGATGTCAAGTGCTTCCTTCCCAAACCTTGTGATATATTCCCTTAATGATTCTCCCTGTGGCTGTGTCACCCTGTACAAATCACTTGTCAAACGTTCAAATGTTCGACTGCAAGAAAATTGATTGTTAAACATGTTAACTAAATGAGCAAAAGAAGTAATAGAATAGGGAGGAACACTTAATGAATGCCCCTAGAGATGCCAGAATTGAAATCCAACATTCTAGGCTACAATGGTGTCCCCATGTCTTCAGCCGGTCTGTTTGAGGATGTTTTGAGAGATTGAATTTCTCTCATCAGCATCTGGTTGGCATCCCGTTGTTGCTTTATTTGATCCTTCACCATTGCAAACATGGAATGGAGCTTATCATTTGACACAAAAACAGGAGGAGTGAATCCATATGTTGCCATCTCAGATCTGGTAGTATTTGGAGCAACAATCCTGGTAATTTGTGCAGAACTCTTGGGAAAGGTAGGAGATGGTGGTAGAGTCACATTTTTGGCAGAGGTTGTGGATGGTGTGGAATAAGACAAAGATTTCTAGGAGGAAGACATAGTTGTCAAGATTTGTAAAATGAGTTAATTGAGAAAAAGTTTTAACAAAGTTATTTGTTAAAATAGCACCACTTGCCCCACGGTGGGCGCCATATTGTTTTGGTCAAAAATTACCTAGTAGAAATAATTTTGTATTCCAAATTAGTAAAAGTGAGGTAGAGTGCTAAATGTGTAGAATATATTAAATACTCAGTTGTATTATGAAAATACTCAGTCAAGATGCAAAAAGAAGTAAATAAGTGACAACTATGCTCGGGATGACTTAGGTTTGCTTTGGGATGGACAGTTATATCCTCGGAATGCAACTGTTTATAATGAACAAATAAAGTAGTAAAACACAAAGAACAACACTAGATCTACGAGGAAAGCCCTTGATCAATGTAGATCGCCGGCACAAAACCTCGGGAGGAGTCTAAGCCCCTGCCTTGTTTGTTAATATTAATAAGGTAAAATTGTGCAACTTTGGATAGGTGATGAATGAGTATCTATGATTACAATCTGAGTGTTGTGTGTGTGCAGAGAGAGTATCAGGTGTTCTATGAAGTGCTAAGCAAGTGAGAAGTGTCATATTACTCGTTGATCACCCCCTATTCATAGTTACACGAAAGTAAATAATGAATCTCACGATATCCGCCGTCTTTAATGATCTTGTGGGTTGTTTCAGGTGACCGTTGTGTTGTTATAACTGAATATAGTCGTTATATGGCTGTTTCAACTGATATGAACGTTGGATAACAGTTTCCACCTTTTTCGCCTAGCATTCATCACTTTGGCGGTTACACTTTGACTCATTCATCAAGTTTATACGCGTACAACTCATGCATCCTTGATATCTTTGACTTAGCAAGACTTTGTAGCCGTTGAAGGGGAATTACAAGCCTTACTCATGCATTGATTACACCTGCAATAACATTAATACAAGATAATTCGTTAGTCCATCCTTAGGATGCACAGAGGTGAGAACACTGTTACATCCTGAACCCTGCTTAGTCCTTTTAGCATCCTGAGGATGTTACTCAGAGAATATGAGGTAAAATCATCCTGCATTCATATAACAATAAGATATTTCATTAGTCTATCCTCAGGATGCACATAGGTCAGAATGTTGTTATATCCTGAAGCCTGACCAGTCCTTCAGTATCCTAAGGATGCTACAGAAAATATAGGTTAGTGCTATCTTGAAGATTTCACCCACAACACGACCGATGTGGGATTTTCCTGGGGTGTCACATTCACCCCCTGTTATAGTCTCATCGTCCCTGATGAGGTATGCACCCACCATCCCGAACAACACAGGAGTGGCTCTAATACCATCTGTAACATCCGGCACCTCTCACCACCAATATTGTCCGCTTTGCCCCGATAGGTCGCCCATCCAGAGCTCACGGATTTATCTTTGGTTGCCCAGTGGAGACTTCCCAAGAGGTCACCCATCCTGATACTACTTCCACCTGAGCATACTTAACTGTGGAGTTCTCCTCTCATCCACTAACATTAAGCCCCAAAACGCGTTGGTGATTTAAGAGGCAGAATATTACTTATGAACCAAGGATCTCTCCTGGCCATGACCGATGTGCGATTTTCCTGGGGTGTCACATTAATGTCTTGCCTCTTAAATCACCAACGCGTTTTGGGGCTTAATGTTAGTGGATGAGAGGAGAACTCCACAGTTAAGCGTGCTCAGGTGGGAGAAATTTCAGGATGGGTGACCTCCTGGGAAGTCTCCACCGGGGCAACCAAAGACAAATCCGTGAGCTCTAGATGTGCAACCGATCGGGGCAAAGTGGACAATATTGGTGATGAGAGGAGCCGGATGTTACAGATAATTTAGTTATATTTTGGGTGGATCTAGCTGATGTCTTAAGAATTATATCTTATTCCAAAGTTAATATATGTTCTTTTGTGCTTGTTTTTGTTCATGAACATTTCTTTGTGTTCGTTAGTGTTCATGAACACTTGTTTGTGTTCATTGATGTTCATTTGTGTTAGTGTGCGTTCATGAACAAAACTAACAAACGAACACAAACGAACACGAACACAAGTGTTTTCTTAACGAACGAACATGAACAAAAAAATCTCGTTCAGCAAGTGTTCATGAACTGTTCGTGATCACATGATTTCCTTAACAAACGAACACGAACAAGGCCTTGTTCGTGTTTGTTCGGTTCATTTGCAGCCCTACCCGTAAGGATGTACTGGGTACTAAGGCATGTAAGGCTGATTACCCGGGGTGACCGGGGTATACGGGGCCATACTTGGTTGTACCAGAGTGGCCTGTGGCGATGACATCATGGCCGATATTACAGCGGCATAGAATAGAGGCAGACTTGTAGCTGCAGTCATCCGTGGCATGGATGGAGTAGGGGCCCGCATCCTAGTTGACAGGGGTGGTGCTAACAATAGGTCGGGTGTAAGTGGTGGTTGGAGAGCGACCCCCACGGTGGAGTATGGGGTAGTTGGCATTCCCCTACCAAGAACGGATGTGAGCGTACTCGTCGGTTGCGGGCCCGTTGTTACCGGTGGAAAACCCGGTGCGGGCCTATTGGCTTCCTCCTCTGAATCTGATGTGATTGTTCCGTCTACACGCCCCGTTGGGAGGGGCTGATTCTGCATTTTATCAGTCGATCCAATTGTTGTGACAATATTCTGGTTCGTAGCCATTCTGGCTCACAAGACACACCGGTAATCTTCTCGTTGTTGATCCGTCCCACGGATGGCGCCAATGAAGTAGTATGTACCTGGATACAGTCCTCTTTAATAGGAAAAGGGAAGATCCTGGCTCTTGATGATCCGGATAGCAGAGCCTAAATAGCTGCAAAACAAACCACCGTTAGGACTCGTCACAGGAATGGGGGGATTCCTGTGACCACCCTCCGGCGTGAGAATAAGTATGTGTGGTGGGGATGAAAGTTTTTAAGGAATTACTGAATGAATATAACTTACCTCTTCTCCCCTTTATATAGTTTCCTCATGCCTTCTCTGATAACCCTCGCGGGTCCTATCTCCAGTAACAGAATCTCCGAGTGTTATGGAGATAGGCATTATCTCTTATATTTGAAAGGCTCTCCCCTTTATTGTGATAAGGGGATTAAGCTTATCAGGTGGCCCTCATCCTTAACCTTTCGTGATTTGAACCAAGCAGACCTGGACTGTTGGTTATCTTCGAAGCGTGGGCCAGCCCGAGTATGCTTTATGGGCCTTATGTGGTGTAGGCCAATCCATTTGGATTGGGCCCACCTCGTCAGTATTCATCATACCCGCCTCTTGGCAGGCCCTAACCACACGTCTAGACTATGTTGTCTGAACCGGGTCCACGCTGGTATGGTGAGCACTACGGCGTTCGCTCGGAAACCATACTGCCTCCACACGAATTTCCTCGCTGGAGTAACAGCCAGATGAAAACCGGGTCAGCTCATATTCGAATCTGTGCAACTAATGGCTTTCAGGCTTTCCTCTTCATTGCCTAATATCCCTCAAATGTCGCTCGTGAGGATTAAACCCGGGTTTTTTGAAAGGAGAGCCTGGTCACCTACCAATTTGATTACAATTTCCAATCTTTCCAAAAGAAAAATTGGATTCTCCCCAGCTTCGAATTCAAACCATTAATAAATTCAAAACCTCCAGACACGCAAGATCAACATCAAACTTATATTCCATGAACCAAAGTCATTCAAAATAAGAATATCCAAATTATTATTGATCCACAATAACACCTAAGAACTTATGAATATTCATATATCCTTCAACCCAAACAAATCAATGTTATTGTTATGATTATTTTTAATAGGGCTGAGCAATTAACAACTCCGAACCATCAGATCCAAGGAACCGAGATCGAACCGTCAGACCCGAACCACTTTCTTGTATTTAGGGTACGGTTCTGGTTCTTAAATTTTGGTGAAAACAGTTCCCGGTTCGGTTTGGTTCAAAACCGCGGTTCCGTTTAAAGAACCGTTAGAACCGGATTAAGTTAAAACTTTAAATATTATATTTAGAAACCCTCTTAATTTAGTGGGTTTTTCCAAATAGTTTGTTGATCGACTATCCACATTTTCAGTAGATTTAATCTATAGAATATTGTTCAAGGTCATGTTAACTATATAACATCTAACAAATTTGTTGAGATAGGAGTTCCATTCGAATTATGTAACTCTTATAAAACATATAGAGTACAGGAAAGGAAAAGAAAATATCGTAGACTGAGAGCCAACGCTTAAAAAATCATATATAAGGTTCACGGGTTGGCCTATAATGTATATTGGATAATAATGTAATATATCATGTCACATTAGTAATGCATGACACATATTATTCGTAGTTTCAAAATTACAATCATTGCATATATGCGGTTTGTACCGTGCACCTCTAAAGATGTATCATAAGTCCTTAATGTGACTACGACACCGAAACTTTAGTTTACTAAATTTGTCATTTATTTAATTTTTAATTTTAGAATTTAATTGACAATCGGTTCCGGCAAGAACCGTTTACATGAGAACCGTTTAACCCGGTTCTGAACCGAACCACTAAGTTTTTATACGGTTCAATTCCGGTTCTTATATTTAGCACTAAGTGGTTTCGGATCGGTTTGAGTTGGTTCGGTCCGGTTCTAAGCCGTTGCACACCCCTAATTATAAACCCCTTGCAACAACCAATTTTCACGGTCTAATATTAAACCACCATCGACGTAGATCTCATATCTGGCTTCCCAACCATTTCAATAAAATCCAAGACCAACCCATAAAAATTCATGGTCTAATGTAACATTTTTATGTGGCGCGCATTTCTTGATCGTCTTCCAACCAAGGTTGCTTTGCAAAGCAGGAATATTATGCTTGAAGATGATATTTGTCCGTTGTGTGAAGATGGTAACGAAACTTTAGACCATCTTCTTACGGGATGTGGCGTCGCGGCGGGGGTGTGGAATGGTATTTCTTTGTGGTGTCGTATCCCTCCTTTGTATGTGTTCTCAACCAAAGACCTTGTTAGTTTGTTTGAGCAAAGTGGTGTCTCCAGAGAAGCGAAGACTGTGCTACAGGGTATTATTATCATTACAAGATGGAGAATATGGAAAGCCAGAAACGAGAGGATTTTTTCGAGCAAAGCGGTCAAAGTAATGGATATGATTTCAGATATCAAAGTATTGGGTTTTCTTTGGTATAAGTATAGGGCGCGTCGGGGATTTTTGGATTGGGAGAAATGGTGTAGTTTTAACTTAATGTAATTGTACGCTCGTTTTTGGCTTCTTATTCCATCTTGGAATAGGTTGTCGTGGTTTTTAATAAAATTTACCCTTCAAAAAAAAAAAAGATCAACCAACACAAGATCCGTAACCAAGAAACTTTCAACTAGGTGTTGTGGAACCAATTGGATAGATTATCCGTAGAGTGGGTTAAACTCAAAGAAAATAGAGGGAATACTAGATTTGAGATAACTCTCTTTTCATAATTTTTCATTCATGCCTTCAAATCTAAACATGCTTGCCTTTTTATAGGCTTACAAAATACATAATAAAGATAAACATGGACCTAATGGGAATGCAGAAGACGTGGAATCATGGCTTCAGTATCTAGGACTTGTACCCTATGAAACCAAAGTGGTACATAACACTAGGATGACAATAATTTTTCGGAGTTCGTTTCCGAAGTGGTGTGGTCTGTTGCGTGTTCGCTTCACATCAGGTTGTGTCCGAGGTGGAGGTGAGTTTCTGTTATAAGCCGATTCAAGATGACTAATATCCCAAGTGACCCGTTGAGCGGGTTAGGCTCCAAAGAACAAGATAGAGAAACTAGACTAGACTTTAATTAATTTTCTTCTTTATCTCTTTAAATGAAAGTACATCAAGTTAAATAGGCAAATGAAATAACTACTCACTACCCCACTACTTACTAAAAACATGCAAACAACTAAACAATAAAATGTAAACATAAATGCTACTTGCAAAATAGAAACATGGGTGCATGAGAATGTGGTGTTGGCGGTTAGCACATATCATTCCCACACTCCTCAAAACGTTCTTGTCCTCAAGAACGGAACAGTATTGCATTGGAAGTCGCCATTTGTTTCGCACCCAAGCAATCGGATTGGAACAGACCACCACGGTAGTTTCCATTCAACTCGTCGCATGCCAATCGGTGTGCTCTCAACTACGCGCCACGGTGGCCGCCATTCAAGTCGCGTTGTTACCTCCTTTAACAGTAGAAAATGCTTCATAGTCGATATGGAATTCCAACATGCCTTACTAAACATGTTTATTCCAGATGGAGGCGGCGATGGCGATGGTGATAGGATTTTGTATTTATGCATGTGCTTATCTTTCTCAAAAATACGTGGCTGTGTGGAAGGCATTAAAAACATGGTAAAATGGGTGATCTATTTGGCATAACAAATATGGTGAAAGGTAGTTTTTTCTTGATGGAGGTTCAATGGTATGGGCCGAGGAGGTGTTCTATCCTATGGGTTGGTTTGTGTTGAATTAAATGGTGGAAATAGTTGCGGTAAATGCGACTGGCTCAGGCTTAGTGGTGATGGTGTGGAAGGGGCTGGTGCTAGGAGTGGTGGTTTAACTAGTTGTTTAGGGTTCGCAGTTGGTGGTGTTTCGAAGCCCGAAGAGTGTGACGACTCAGCGGAGATGTGGTTGGATAAGTTGGTGGTGTAATTAACAAGAGTACCGGTATTTTTGGTGAGGGTATCGATTTTTGAGTTGAGGTTTTGGGTGATTTTGATAAGAACGGCTAATTGGTTGTTGAAGTTGGCTTGAGATTGGAGGGTGATGGCAATCAATTGGTTGAGTTGGTCAGAGATGTTGGGCGGCATGGCGGAAGGATGGTTCGGGAATGAAAGTACCATTGTTATAAGCCGATTCGAGATGGCTAATCTCCCAAGTGACCCATTTAGTGGGTTAGGCTCCAAAGAAAAAGATAGAGAAACTAGACTAGACTTTAAGTAATTTTCTTCTTTATCTCTTTAAATGAAAGTACATCAAGTTAAATAGGCAAATGAAATAACTAATCACTACCCCACTACTTACTAAAAACATGCAAACAACTAAACAATAAAATGTAAATAGAAACATGGGTCCATTAGAACGTGGTGTTGGCGGTTAGCAGGTATTAGTTTCTGACTTACTAATTTGGCTTCCGAATGAAGATGTGTGTCTGAGGTTTCCAAGTGGGTGTCCAAGCTGTAGATGAGTGTCCGAAGATCCTGTTTCCGGTTGAAAGATGGGTGTGTTCAGGTTGATTAATGGTTTTCGATAGTGACTTTCCGAGTGGTTTTTGTGTTTCCGATGATGGGTTTCCGAATAGAAGAAATGTCCAAGAAGATGAAGTTGTGTCCGAGAAGGTGAAGTTTTTGAGCCTTCTTGTTGAGTTGGGGTTTCCGGGGGCATAATGGTCAAACAGCATTTTGTCCAAAAACAAAATGGGTTTCCGAGTGGCATGATTGTAATATCCGAGTTTCCGAGGGCATAATGATACCAATTGTAACTCCCGAGTAATCTAAGATATCACTCAAACCACTCATTGGATGCAGAATATCAATTGAATGGTGAAGAACAAAAGATAGATAAATGGTAAAAATCAATATTATAGCTACTTCACCTTGCACACAATCTCTAGGATTGTCTGGTACAAGGTGGTGGCTAGAGAATTACAAATGAAATCCTTCTAAATGTCTAACCCTAATTGTGATGTAAACAAAACAATATATATGGTCCACTAACCACTTGGCCCACATGGCCTAACCCAAGCCCATTAACTAAACTAATCCCAATCAATGTAAACTTGCTTGATAAAAACAAGTGTAAACATGCACAATTTCGGAGCCTTACAAGAAAGCAAACAAATCCGAATCTATTACCAAACTTATTCAGCTTCCTCGCTATATATAACCCTGTGATTTCACCAATACCTTTTAAAACCTCCTTCAGATCTGAAGATGACGCCCCATCTGGGAGATTGGATACAAAGAATTTTATATTGTTTTCGCCTTCTTGTATTTTATCTTCCTGCGTGTCAGACTTGTTCCTGTTATAGTTCACTTCTTGCCATTGATCTGATGTTGTTGGTTGTCTTCTCAACTTCGGGAAAATAGGATCTCCGAAAAGTTCGGAGAGAATATGGTTTCTGTGTTTTAATTACGATTTTTATTTAACATCTAAGTTACATATTTTAACTTCGTAATAAATGTTATGGTCATGATATAAGCCACAACAACTCAACATAAATGTTATGGTCTTGATATAAGCCGTCGAAACTACTGATTTCACTAACCAATCATAAAAGCCAAATAAATAAATAAAAATGTTAAATAACTTGGACAAGAAATCCAAAATTTCTGGCAAGTTAATCTTAAGTTGTATAAGAGTTTATACAAACTAGAATTTTTGTTGGACTAGGTAACAACAGTAATTTCGATGCACTAAGCGGTGGCCAAATAGATGAAACGGGTCTAACTGGCACTGCTGCATAGACGTAACATACTCAGTTTGATCACCTATCATGCAGTATTTACAAACTAAAACAGGACATGTACACTTATGTAAAATGTAACACAATGATGTGTTGGTTGTGCACCTCTAGTTTATATCATCAACCATCACATGTCAAAACCACAATATCCAAGTTAATAAAAAATAATTATGGTGAAATACAATTTTATTTAAGCGAAAAACTCCTTACATTATCTATCCATTGTCGAATTTTCTGAGGTTATTCTTCCACTTTTTAGCATTATAGTAGGCAACAGTAGTACTCAGATGGGGGCCAAGGGAGGGGATTGGTCGGGGGGAGGTGGATGAGCGCATGGGAAGATATGATTAAATCCTCTAACCTCTATTATCAAGGGTCTTGAATCCATAGTATTAAAGTAACTAAAATACAACATGCAAGTTACGTTGGAACATTTTCATTTTCTCTGTGAGCAGCATCAATCAGTTCCCTATACAGCTTCACTCGCATACGTAACCAATCTACAAACCTAGCGACTGATAATATAGGTGATAAACATTCTCACTTTCGATAAGTTGTACCCACTATGTAGTCCCCATATTGTTGTTGTCGAATCTCGTACTCATCGATTTGTATGGGTTAACTAAGAGTGAACTAAGCCTTTCTTTCTTGTAAGCAAGTACATGAACATGCTCACCGAGTAATTTACTCTTGGGCTGACGTTGACCAAAATATCTGACTCACTGACGTCTGCATTGATCCTAATGAATCTTCTGGAACTCCGGTGAATCATCATCAAATTCATGATGATCAAGGTTGAATCAAAGATTTAGGGTTTTAGCCAGCTTTTAGATCTAACATATATTTAGGGTAATAATATTTAGGATTCATCCTAAAATGTGCAGGTTGGGCCGTTCACTTTTGTTGGGCCAAGTTAGAAAACATCAGAAGGATAAACTTAAATGTGAACATTTGTATAATTATCGATGTCGGCCAAAAATTCAAGAAAATAAGGAAATTTACAAAATGAGATAATGATTGATGAAAAAAGATAATTTCAAGTCGGACCAAGATCATTCAACAAATTTAAATTCTTAAATAATAGGTTTTATTTTAAAGGTGGAATTTATGTTTCTCGAGTTTGTTTCTTTAATTTGTTTATTTGATTTCGTGGTAGGATTGATCTAATGTTTAGCATAACTATAAGGTCATGTGAGTAGTTTATTTTTAAGAAGTTCCTTACTGTAGTGTTCCTGGGTTTCATTTGAAGAGAGAAAAAAATGGATTTAAAAAGACAAAAAATTATGTTTTAGAGTTTTCTTCATGGAGAAAAAAAGAAGACAAAATGAGGATTTTTTTAGCCTAAAATCCATCATTCCAAATTGAAAAAAAAAATGGAGAGAAACGAAAAGAAGAGAAACCCTCCTAAACTTGGGAACATATATAACGTATGGAAAAAAAGTTTAAGTGAGTTTAGGTTTGATAGAATTTATATTCTTTCAAAAAAATATGGATACAAATACAGAACAAAGATTAACTTTATAAATCCAGTCCAAAAATGTTTATTCCAAACTACTAGATGATTCAGAAAAAAAAAAAAAAACTACAGATTCTACTCTCCCAGGAATCACTCAAAAGATTATTAACATAATAATCTCTAATTGACATACTAACGGCTAATAAAAAAGACTTGATTTGAGGTGACTCAAATCTTCAACAAACCCTAGTTTTATAGGAAAGAGAAAGAGAAAGAGAAGAATCTTGAAACTCAATTATTGACTGAATGAAGAAAAAAAATATTTGGAGGCACCTATTTATAACCAAACCCTAGGACTATTGAACAACTTGGTTGGGCCTTGTAAACTTTATCTTGTTCTGCAACTTCAGCCCATCCATTCCTTCTAGCTAGCCCAGCTACACAATGAAATCATTAGCAATCCAACCCAATCATTAAGATCCAATCCAACAATTATTATAACCTCAAAAAAAATTAACATTATATTAAAAAAATATGACTATGAAAATATTAAATTGCAACAATTAAATTTTAAATAACATGCAAGATTTTATTTATTTTAACAACCCCGAGGTATTGGATTTTAATAATCCAAACTTTCACCTATTGGCCGGCAATAATCTGTACTTCAAAAATTCCTAACAGCGATCCCAACTTTCAACGTATTGGCCGACAATGAACCTTTGTTAACTGAGAACTAACTCAGTTAGTGGATGCTGACGTGGACGTTGATGTGGCATGCTTACGTGGCATGCCAACATTGGCATGGATGATGACGTGGACGCTGACGTGGCATACCACGTCATCGTGAGCATGCCACATCATCATGAGCATGCCACATCAGTGTACACGTCAGCATCCACTAACTGAGTTAATTCTCGGTTAACAAAGGTTCATTGTCGGCCAATACGTTGAAAGTTGGGATCGCTGTTATGAATTTTTGAAGTACAGATTATTACTGACCAGTAAGTAAAAGTTTGGATTATTAAAATCCAATACCTGTGCAAAAGGATTAGTCATATTAAGTAACTTACAGATTTGATTCTGATGCCCAAGAAGTAACCCTTACTCCCTTAGCGTAATGTGAGGCAGTTGATCCTTTAATTTTATTTTACTTATTTTTAAAGATATTACTTGAGCATGTTTTAATATTGTTGTAGGTTCAAGAATTAATGTGACTTCTTTTTTTTGGATTACCTCGGTTTCTGCATCGTCCCTGAGGGCATAAGTCCTTTCAACATCAAGAGGTGTATTTTTGTTGGCCCTAGGATTCGAACCGTGTATCTCTCCTGGGCAGGAACCTCTATAAGAAGTAAACCCTCCCACCTCTCCCAATTAAGCTTGGGGTCATCGGCTAAGAATTAACGTGACTAATGTGGTTCAAACCAAAAAATAATGGAAAATAAATGGTGATGTTATTATATATTAATTCAAGTTGAGTTGTTGTAAAAGAAAATACGGTGTTTGTGGAAGTATAGACATTGGAGCTAATTAAATATTGTGTACATCATCCAATGATATTTAACCAATTGATTTGGGTGGGAAGGTTTACCTATTTAGGTGGGGTTACTTTTCGAGAGGTCTCAGGTTCAATTCCTTCTTTCACTGAAAAATATACTCTTCACATTGAAAAAGCCGGGCGTGTGGGAGGATTCGATTATGGGCAGCGGGTTATAACAACAACTGGGTTACCACTGTTCTAGCCGTTAAAAAAAATATTGTGGACCTCAAATTGGTTTTAACAGGTTGCTTTAGAATTGGGCATGGTCATCGAGAAACAGATTAAACAAATAAATGGAGGTGGAGAATTCCGACCGAACGGGGGAGGGGGGGTAATCGAATACTAACTATTGGACGCAACCTTTTGTTGGAAAAAGATTAGCACGACTACGAGATGACCTTTGCTAGCGGTTAGAGAAATTTTCATGGAAATCAAGATATAGAACACAAAGGTTGGAGATACCATCCACGGTTAATTCTTTTGTGGCTTCTTCTAGGCGAACTGTTTATATATATTTCATACCTTATTCGGTTATTTTCTGTATTGAATCTTACTTTTAATGTGATGACAAGCATTTAAGTTTTATTGAAGTACTATTAGTTAATTTAAACAATTTATTTATGTTTTGTGTTCTGTCATTACAATTACGTCCGGTTAATGACAAAATCTAGAAGCGGGTTGGGTGATTAAAGGGGTATGGGTCAAATATATATGTTTTCCCACTATTTTTTGATACACAGTAATATTATCAAGTATACTATTATGTTCTTTACATGGAATAGATGGCACATGATTATGATATATTGGATTATTGAATGACTTGCATGCAGATATACCACACTCAATCAACAACTCTAAACAAAAATTTCTCACATAAACAAATTCCATCATTGTTCTTAACTAGATTTTTTCCATGCGCTACGCACCGAGACCTTGATATTAAGTAATGATTAGTTAACCTCCACGAAAACAACAACCGCCTATTCCGACAAACAAAACCAACGTAAATATTTTGATTAAAAAAGGGGAAAAGAAATAAACAAACCAACCCACATGCGCGTTCACTATCGTCGTTGCAAAAGAAAGAGACTTAGATGTTGCAACGGCTGCAATTGGAGTTATAGTACTAACAAGCGATGTACTCATCAAGGGGACATAAACGAAAATTTAAACTAAAAGGAAAAAGAGGAAAAATAAAATAAAAGATAATCAGGAAAAAAGAAAAAGAAAAAAAAAGGCTTCCACTAAAGGACAAAATAGGTATTAAAAAAGGGAAAATAATACACAAAACAACTTCGATATGCAATCACTATCGTCGTTTCAAAAGAAAGAGGCCCACATGTCACAACTGTTGCAACCGAAGTTATAGTGTTGACACGCAATACAATTGTTAAAGGGGTGTAAATGAAAATTTAAACTAAATGCAAAAGAAAAAAAAAACTAAAAAGAAGAATAAAAAAGGCCTCTACTAAAGTACAAAAAGGTGAAAAGAGAAAATAAATCAAATCAAATGTGTGGTCATTATCGTTGTTGCTTAAGAAAGAGACTGATATGTTGTAACAACTTCAACCAGAGTTATAGTACCAATACGTAGATTACTCGACAAGCGGGTGTAAACGAAAAGTTAAAGTAAAAGTCAAAAGTAAAAAAAAAAAAAAAACCCTCCACTAAAGGACAAGAGTTACTATTACAAAGAAGTTGTAATTATACATAATAATAATAATAATTATAATTATAATTATAATTGTATTGTATTGTATTTATATTTTTAATTACTTCTGTACCAAGAAAATAATTTAATTTGCCTAAATCTTTGATTAAGAACTTGGTTTTCAAACATTCTTTAATTTTCGTTATTTCAAAAATCTTATTTTCAGTTGCATATGTATATAACAATTGAAACACAAACAAAACAAAGAATAATCATATCTACTTTGACTAAAACCTAATAATTTAAAATAGGAGTATTGGATTTAAATAATCCAAACTTTGGGCTATTGGTCAATAATAATCAAAACTTTAACGTTGGATCAAGATAATCCTATGTGAACATGTGTGTGTCAAAAATGAACCTCCGTTAACTCTGAACTAACTAAGTTAGTTCAAGATAACGTGGCTGCTGAGGTGGCGTGCTGACGTGGCAGCTGAGGTGTCATGCTGACGTGGACCATATGCTGAGGTGGCATGCCAAGTCAGCTGCCACATCAGCATCTGGTCCACATCAGCATGCCATGTCATCTTGGATAGGGATGGCAAAAAAACCCGAGCCCGACAGGTATACCCGAAACCCGAAGCATTTGGGACGGGTATACCCGATACCCGACGGGTATGGGTCGGGTTTGGTATTGGAAAAAATATTTCGCGGGTATGGGACGGGTATGGTATTAGGTGATACCCGACCCGATTACCCAAAACTAAATACCCGTCTACCCGAAACATATACCCGGAGACTTTTAAGTTTTATATATATCTTTTCTTAACTATTTTTTAGTAATGTTTCATTCTAATAGATTCATTATTTGAAAAATAAACTTTTCATCTAAAATATATATTCTAATAACATTATTATTTATATTTATATGCTATGAAATATAAAAATAGTTTTCAAAATTCGTACTATAATATATATTTACATTTTTAATGTTTCATGGATTATTATGGTGATGATGATATATATGTTACTTATTACAATTTCATATATTCTAGATTTTTTAAAACATAAGACTATAAAAGAAAATAAAAAAATACATATACATGTAAATACCAACGGGTATACCCGATACTCACGGGCTTGCTCTATACCCGATGGGTAATACCCGACAAATACCCGACGGGTAATGAAACGTGTATGGTATGAGATTTTATAACCGGGTATGGGTATGGTATTAGCCAAACCCGACCCATACTCGACCTGTTGCCATCCCTAATCTTGGACTAACTCAGTTAGTTCAGAGTTAACGGATGTTCATTTTTGACACCCACATGTCCACTTGAGATTATCCTGGGCTAACGTTAAAGTTCGGAATATTATCGGCCAATAGCCCAAACTTTGGATTATTAAAATCCAATACCCCTTTAAAACACCGACAAAGTTTTCATTCCACATCCTTGGAGCTTGTTATTAACTGTTCAAAGATTTTTATAATTTACACTCTGTTTTTAATTTTTTGAACAATATACATTAGGAATTGACGTATACACATCTTCATTTACATTCCCATATAAGAATGCTTTATTTGTATCCAACTGAAACAATTTACAGTCATTTTGAACAGCAGCATATAAAATGCATCTAACAATGAAAAGTTTAAATACAGGATAAAATGTTTCTTCAAAATCTATGCCCTGTTTTTTATTGTAATCTCTGGCTGTTGATACCTGAAAATGAATGTCTATGTATTTGTTTAGTTATTCCATTTTGTTGAGGTGTCTAAGTACAAGATGTTTAATGCAGTATACCTTTGGTTTTTAAGAAACTATTGATTTGACTGTTAACAAACTCATATTCTTTATCACTTCTAAAACATTTAACATATTTGTTAAACTGTGTTTTATTGATGTTAACAAAATCATGAATGTTATTAAACACTTCGTCTTATATTTAATCTAACACACCCAAACAACCCTTGTGTAATCATCAACTATAGTGTGAAAGAGTTTATCTCATTCACTACTTGGAACCTTATAAGGACCCCATACATCTAGATGAACCAATTCTCCTAGACGTGAAGATTTATGATCACTTAAGGGAAATGGTTCCCTATGTTGCTTAGCCATGTGACAAACTTCACAAGGATAACTTTTATCAATAGGACCTATGTTTAGTTTACCTTTTGAACATGTTAATAGCTTGATCAGAAGGATGACCTAATCTAGCATGCCACATATATTTTAAGCCACTACTATTATCACACGCCTTGTTAAACATATATGAATTTCCACATAAGTATAAACCATCAACTTGACTACCCGTGAATAGAATTTTCTTAGTTGATAAGTGTTGTACATAACATTCATGTTCATCAAATATAGCATGTACATTATTGTCCTTGGGTAGTTTATGAACGAATATTAAATTTATACAATAGTCACGAACAACAAACACATCCAAAAAAACAACATTGTTTCGAAGTTTTACATTTCCTATTTTAGTTACTAAAGTATCAATATCATTTGGATATTTAACTCTAATTTTAACTCAGAAATATTTATATATTTAATTAAATTTTGTTCACTCTTAACCATGTGTTGATTTTCTCCGGAAACAAATATCAACCCTTTCATTTTAATACCATCCCACTTAAAAAATAAAACACAGCTTTACTTGAAACATTTGCACAGAAAGGACTTAACACACTACCTGACACATTGTAGCTTTGAAGACCATTCCTCGACTTATCATTTAAAAAAACTAATCAACAACCTGGTAATTTGATCAGTACTAGTCAAAGAATTCACACTGACATCAGAATTATCAGACAGACTACTATTATTCACACTTGCCTTTTTACCTTGATTATTTCTTGGTTTCATCCAAGAAGGATACTCAATGATTTCAAAACATTTTTCAACCGAATGACTGTGACGTCCGGCAAAAATCGCCGTGTTTCCGTACATAATTAGCATATGTAATTAATGATAATTGAGTGCAATTCTAAATTAATTATATTAATTTGGCCTTTAGAGAATAGCATATTCCCCATAGGATGCATAGGAATGCATTTGTTTAATTGAAAGCACGGCGCAATCGCGTGCAAATAAAATTGTCCGATGCGGACGTTGGTGATTACCCGCTAACAATAAATAACAGAAAACAATCTCGGACATCCAGGATATAAAATAAAGGGTATTTTCAGGAAATATAATAGGTTTTGGAACTCCAAAATCATGAATGATAACTCCAAATACAAATCTCCCGGTAACGAATAAAGTTCGCATATCGCACTTGATGCGTGTAAAAAATATATATATAATTTCACCCGGTACGAACCTAAATAACTTACCAATACTAAGACTAGTCAATGTTTAAGGGTAATTGGAAGTTAATTATATAACCGGATAACTCGCAATTAAAGCTCGACAAAAACCCGACAAAACCGTAAATGAATTAGTTGAGATTTAACTAGTAATTGGAACATATTTTTGCACATGAAGTGGGTCCCACATAGCCTTTTAGGCCGGCCCAAGGCAAGGGCGCTAAGCCACCCTAGTTTGCTTCCTTTATTAAACATAATGATTATGTTCAAGAATGCCTTAGCATATGATTATGTTCATGCATGCTTTAGCCACCGTAGTGTTTCCTAGATTAAGCATGCTATGATTATGTTCAAGCATACTTTAGCATATGATTATGTCCATGCATGCTTGCTCCGCCCTAGGAGAAAAGAAGCTACCCTAGTGTTGCTTCTTTACCTTGGCATAATCATAATGTTTGAGCATGCTTATGACATGTCCAATCTTAATACACATCTGATCTTTTATAAACACACCATGCTTGTCTCCCCATGTATTTACGCATGCCTCTTGAAGACCAAAATGTTCCTCTGGGGCATGGTGAGCATGCTTGGTGTTGTTACCCTCATGTTCTCATAAGATACTATCTTCCTCATATAAGGAAGATTCGTATGTCCATTTTCAACACACCATATCTCTCTCATTTCTTACCTAAATTGAGTGATTAACCCCTTTAAAGAAACCTCTATCCAACCTCTAAAGATCGCCACTGGTTTCATTCAGTTCTAAGAAGGTTTAGGCCTCCAAATCATCCATGGGACACGACTACACAGAATCAGAGCTGTTGTAGCACCCAGTCACATTTTTGAACTTTCGGGAGGCTACACACCTCCAAATCCGATTATTCTTTTTCCTATCTCCTTGGACTTCCATTGGCTTCAACCGTATCCGAAACCCCTGAGTATTTGGCCCAAGGAACCTTCCTTACATCATTGTTTTCTTCCCTAGTCTTGAATTAGTGGTAAAACTCTATGCTTTTTTGTTTAATACTTGTTATATTCATGTAGCCTTGCAAGTTGTACATGAAAGGAGTTAAACAAAGGTTTTAAACATAAGTTATTGTGGGTTTAATGGAAACAAATTGAGTCTTTAAAAAAGTGTGTCAGGCCGTGGATGTGGTGATGATTATGTTGATGTTTCTAAAGTTTTTATGTTACATAAACTTGTTTTTGGAAGTTGTTTTGGGTAATGTTTGTGGAAACAAATTGAACACACCTAAAGATGGTTTAGAACATTCCAAAATGACTATCTAATGCCTAATAGCTTAATGAACTTATACAATGTGAAAGATTATAAGTTTACATTTTTAATGTTTATTAACTTTTAAACACAAAGTTAGGAATTATGAACTTGAATACATAAAGTACACTTACTATTTTTCCTAGTATGATTATAAAGGGCCATGTATAATGTTTAATACTTGTTATATTCACGTAGCCTTGCAATTTGTACATGAAAGGAGTTAAACAAAGGTTTTAAACATAATTTATTGTGGGTTTAATGGAAACAAATTGAGTCTTTAAAAAAGTGTGCTAGGCCGTGGATATGGTGATGATAATGTTGATGTTTCTAAAGTTTTTAAGTTTACATAAACTTGTTTTTGGAATTTGTTTTGGGTAATGTTTGTGGAAACAAACTGAACACACCTAAGGATGGTTTAGAACATTCCAAAATGACTATCTAATGCCTAATAACTTAATGAACTAGTACAATGTGAAAGATTATAAGTTTACATATTTAAAGTTTATTAACTTTTAAACACAAAGTTGAGAATTATGAACTTGAATACATAAAGTACACTTACTATTTTTCCTAGTATGATTATAAAGGGCCATGGATAATGTTAAAACTCTATAATAATCTTTAATGGGGAATTTGACAAAATGAAGTTTACTAGTTATAATGAAAATTGTTATTTTTAGGAAAATTATTTGACAACTTCTAAAGTTAAAGGGTGTAAAGTGTTATTTTGGAAACTTGAGTCTAAAATGTGACTTATATAAAGTTATGAAACTTAAAATGGAAAAATATATTTTCAAAGATTGATATTGGAAATATTTACAAGACTTACAAAAATTGTATTCTTAAACAAAAAAAAAAGTATTAATTTTATAAAATGGGATTTTATAAAATTATAGATTACCATAAATGTTGTGAAATATAAAACCAAAGGTTTTATAACAAAAATTGGTGATTTTAAGACTTGGTAAAATTCTATAAAAATGAGCATTTTAATATCTATGGGAATATAAAAGTTTTGGAGCATTTTGTATTAAAATAACCAAGTCTTGGTTTTGAAAATATAAATTTTATTTAATAAGTTTCCATATAAAAATATTTAGAAATTAAAAGGTGATTAATTTCAAGTGAAACATATTATTGGAAATTTAAGAAAAATAACTAAATGTATATTTTGGGTGTAGGAAAATAATATTACGTCGACAAGTAATTATTCCTACAAAATATATATATATGAACAAACTTTATGCTAGAATATATAAATAAAAATAATCAAATGTTGACATATTTATATTACGACGTGTTAAAGGGCAAAAATGTGAAATGGACGAATAAGTATATATTATATAACTTCCAACAAGATACATATATTTGTTATTGCGTTAAATGTGGGCATGAAAATATATATTTTATGAACTATGATATATAAGATTAATTATGGCTGAAAAGTGTATAACACTTTCCTAAGTATTGGAAAAGTATTCGTGGGAGAATTAAGGATAAATAATCTATAATGATTTTACATTTAAACTAAGTTAAGTATGTGAACTTGACAATGTAAAATATGTTATCGAGTCGGCAAGATCCTAGTATATTTATTTAATGAGAAAATAAATATATGGTAAAATGAGATCTCGATCGACAAGACCCTAGTATAATTATTTAATGGGAAAATAACTATATGGTAAAGTGAGTCGAATCGAGGGTAATATACAAGTTAATTAGTATGGAAATATAAGTGAAACTTGTAACGAGGGTAATCCATCAGCAACGGTCCCAGGACACACGCTTAATTAAATGGGGAATTGTATTCAATAGTGGTGTTGGGAGTTGGGTGTACAACTTGCCGAAAAACACGCGCTATAGACTTAGTGACTTATACGCACTAGGATGTTCGTAGGTGCTTAACCTTGGACTTGCTATTCTCTACTATTTGATTGCACGTTGTACTTCATCTAAGTTTCACGGCCCCTTTTTATTGTTTTTGTTTTGTGGGAAAGATATGTTCTGACCAAATGTTGTTAAATGTGACAATGTGTTAAGTGGCATGATGAGTACTTGGGTATGTTGTACACCACTTGGGGTGAGTCCTTCCTATTGTAACCACTTACTCGTGTGTTATGTGTGTGAAATCGAAAACCGAAGGAATATTTGGATAGTACTATTGGTGCCTAACAAGTCCCACCCCTAATCGATGGCGTCGATTATGCAACTGTGTATGCCAGGGGTGCACATATTTTGAACTAAGTTGTTATTTTTCGAGAAACAACTTCCGATCGCGGGGCATTGCTTGTCTTGGTTTGGTTATGGGCTCAAGGGATTGCTCATCATAGTTTGTAGGAGTTAGCTACTCTTTACAAAGGTCACTACTTGTGTTTGTTCCGCATATGTTGTTAAAACGTTTTGTTGTTATGGAACTAAAACCTGTGAACTCACCAATATTTTATATATTGACGTCTTTTTAAACATATCTTTCAGGCAACTAAGTGCTAAATTGATATGCGGCTAGTACAATGGAATATGGGATGTTAGACACTTGTTAGGGGTTCATCTATATTTACCATTGGGTTGGGACATAGACGGGAAACACCCCATGTTGGAACTTTATTGGTTGTTGTTTTGTGTAATGTTTGAAACAAGGTACTTCTTTTTCCGACATCTTAATGAAATGATCTTTTCTAATTAAATATGGTTTGTGTTAATCTTGACTTTCATATGATTTCGAGCGTTGCGCCACGTGTTTCCGCCATTGGCGTGGTGTGACAATGACCAATTTTATTACAATCATCCCTAGAGATGATAGCAAAAGGTTCTTTACAGAAGGAAGAATTTCTTTGATTAGCAAATCTTTCTCACATTTGATACACACTGTCTAGCCCGTTAATAACCGCATTAACTTAATCATATTACTAAAATTATTGAAATCTTTTGCAACACCACAAGTGTAAGAGGGCAATTGCAAAATTAGATCAAGTTGTTTTCACATTATGTTAGATTTAGGATAATATTCTGACACATGACATCCATTCTGGCTAAATGAGTTTATCTTTTGATACAAGGCAAACACAAAATATTTCATCAACCTTGTCATAAGTTTCTTTTAATTAAATTCAAAAACTACTTGCAAATCAATGTTTTGAAAACCAGAGACTGGTGGAGACGGCGGTCCGGTCATACCCTTTGAGTCGTTTGTGCAGCAACCGGCAAGCCAGACCGGTGGCTGGTGGTTGAACCGAAGAACCTGTGTAGACTACGGTTTGGCCGCTCTCATCTTCAAGATTCTGATGACCATTTTTCAGGCTCTAATAACCCCCCGGCTGCCCACAACGCCATCACCGTGGTTTCTATTGCAATCTTGTTTTTTGTCATTTGACCCTCTTTCAAACTCTTGCCATTAACTTAGTTAAATCATGAAGAAAAGAGTGCCATCATTGGGTTTTTTCAAGCGAAAAATAACAGTGGATTATGTGTGTAAAGAGAGAAAGAAGACAATGAACGGAATTGATAAAAGGATTCAATAAACTGATTTTTATTTCATTATTTTCCTTTCAATATTAACTAGATGTTGTACTCATGAAATGAGCAACAATAAGATAAAAAGTAAAACTAACTTGACAGCATGTTATCAGCCCTATAGCCAATTTTTCAACCCCTACTTTGAAGAGTTTATGAAACTTTTTTTCTTTAAAAACAATAATACTAAAGTTTCTAGTTTTATACTATGTTGCACTAATATTTTTGTTGTATTTACAAGTAAAAACTTTTTCCCCAACTGCTAGAAAATATTTCAATAAATGTCACACTACAATAAAAATGGGTTTTTAGTATGCACAAAAGCGTTCAAAATTGTTATTTTATAGGACCAACGGTAAAAGTTTTTCATGTAAAGGGGTTGTAGTAAGTCCCGAAACTTAAAAGGAGTCATAAGATCTCACATAAGATTATTAAACCAATTTTATGGTCACATAATATGTCTATGAACAACCAAAAAAACTCATAATAAAAACATATTTGGACACTTTTACAATACTATAACATGCGCGTACATAGTTTTAATCTTTTAATACAGATACAAGTGTCCTTAAAAATTAATTTATAGGACCATTTATGATGTAACGTTATATGTACTTTAGTAACAAGAAAAGGGTCGTAATATCCAAAGTAAGATTATGAAACCAATTTTATGGCCGCATAATATGTCTATGAACAACCCATGTAGCGTCTTAAGAAAAGCATGTTTGAATATGGGTTTGAACTATGATTGTGATTATGGCACGTATATATGCATTTCCGGTTCTAAAAACATTGTTGCAAATTTAGAGAAAACATGACCCATGAATAAATCTTCAATAATTGAATTTAAAATCCATGTAAGAACTATTAAGTTACTTATATATGTCCCATTGTCTAGCTAAAACAACATTGTCTTCAGATTTCTTATAAGTTTTACTAGTAAAACATTTATTCTTAACTAGTAAAGCAAGTTGCATAGTATTAGTCTACACATTATAGTTTTAAGATCCTTTCATATAATAAACACTATAGTAAGATTACAAGAATCAGACGGATAATTTGCTAACTAGTCTCACTAGGTTCAGAGTTTGGACTAGTTGGATTAGAACCACTGCTAGAAAACAAGACTGAAAGCCCTTGTTGCTTCTTCATTCCAAGTGAAGCTATTTTTATTCAGTAAATCGGTCAGTGGCTTGCAACATGGCTACACAACAAACGGATCACAAATCAACCAACATAACAATCATAAAATCAAAGCGCATAGGCGAAACCACGACATGGGTAAGATCGTTGGTTCGTCAATCAAATGGTGCCAGCACAAGCCTTATCATGGACCAAGAACACACTAATTGTGACAATTAGTAGCCAATATTGGTACCCCTAACCTGACCGAATATTCTAAAACAGACTAATAGAAAACAAAACAATAAAAGATAGATCTAGGGATGGCAAAATAACCCGAGCCCGATGGGTATACCCGAAACCTGAAGCATTTGGGACGGGTTTGGTATTGGAAAAAAAATATTTCGCGGGTACGAAACGAGTATGGTATTAGGTGATACCCGACCCGATTACCCGAAACTAAATACCCTTCTATCCGAAACATATACCCAAAAACTTTTAAGTTTAATATATATGTTTTCTTAACTATTTTTTAGTATTGTTTTATTCTAATAGATTCATTATTTAAAAAATAAACTTTTCTTCTAAAATATATATTCTAATAACATTATCACTTATATGTATATACTATGAAATATAAATATAGTTTTCAAAATTCATACCTTAATATATATTTACATTTTAAATGTTTTAAAGATTATTATGGTGATGATATATATCTTATTTATTACGATTTCATTTATTGTTAATTTTTCAAAACATAAAACTATAAAACAAAATGAATATATATATATATATATATATATCATGCAAATACCAATGGGTATACCCGTTGCCCGCGGGTATGCTCTATACCCGACGGGTAATACCCGACAAATACTCGATGGGTAATGGGATGGATATGGTATGAGATTTTATAACCGAGTATGGGTATGGTATTAGCCATACCCGACCCGTTGTATGCGTATTGGATCGGCTATTCAAACAAAGAATATGATCAAACAAGTTCAATTCAAGTGCGGAATCCCTGAATTGATCACGAAATGATAATAAAACTAGCAAAACACACAAATCATCTCAAACGTTTTCATTTCATTCATAAACATTGTTGATAATCCTTACAAAGCTTGTTTATAATGATTAAACTCAATTACAGACTTGACAAAAACCCTAAGGAGATACACACTCTAAGAGGGAAACAAAATGACCAAAAGTTAAACATTCAAAAATGATTCAGCCTTATATAGACCTACACATTCGCCCAATTGACTTGGTCGAATGTGCAGGTTCGACCATTCAAGATGGGCGAACCAAGACATATGTACAATCAAAATTACATTCGACCTCCCAGAGCTCCCTTCGACCAAACAATTCTACTTTCGACCTTCTGATTTCCACCTTCGACCAACCGTAATCAGCAATACATTTTAGAATTCGCAATTCAATAGTACTGGTCGTACTTTTGTGTATCTACAAACTCCCCCTCGACTATTGCTTGAATTGCTTCAGCCTTCGATCTTCATCCATTCTTTTGTTCATCAGTTTGATATGCAGTAGCTTCTTTTGTTCTTTCGTCATTACTGGTTCATGAGTTTGCTTAGGTTTCTTCTTTTCGACTTTCTGAATCTGAACAAACTTCCCCAGCTTCTTATCAAAATCACAACCCGCATTGACATCCCACGCAAAACATAAGAATACCACACGTTGGTAGTTAGCTGCCTGTTCACTGTCTTTCTCTTCACAGTAAATCGGATTATAGTATAGCATGATAATATCCTCGTGCAAGCAATTTATCAACCACATCGGGTCAATGATATGAATCTTCTTGAAATCTTTCATACCATCCTTCAGAACAATAATAGCCTCTGCTGTCTTCCAGTCGTAGTACCACCACATAAAATCTTTCCAAAAATGTTGTGGAATAGTCATCAAAGGAATGTGTTTCAAAATAGTCGGTGGTTTATACTTCAAAGTAACCTTGTACAACCCCGTTATCTCATCTTTCTCCTTCTTGTGTACTATCCTCTTAGGATACTGCGGGGTGAACACATCCCATTTCGTTCTGCTCTCTCTCGCCATGCGATCTGCAAAGTATCCAACAAGATGGTTGTTTACTGAAGCACCTGACATTTCATGTCTGCAGATATCGCGAACAGCCCAATACGGTAGTGTCTTTATATCATGGAATCTGTTAAAGTACAAAATTCCTTTCTCCCATTTCATAGCGACACACCTAAGCTGCCTCAAATACTTCCATCCGAGAGCTTTTCCTTTGAATAGTTCATTGTGGAATTTGTAGAAACTACCTTGAACTTCAGTCTTAGGACGGTTAGCTTCTTTTTCTTTAAGCTTCCTCAGCAATTCTTTCAAATCATCAGATTGTTCAACATTCGGTTTCTGACAATCTGAATTCTTAAACACTTCTTCAACGAAATTTTTTCTCTTCTCACGAGCAAGTTTCTCAGCCTGGCTCAATAACTCGTCAGAGAATTCAGGAAATCCAGAATCTTTATCATTCTTGAAGTATTCTGGATATTCCTCACTTGTAATATCCTCCATCTCTACCTCTTCAAACACTGGAACATCTCTATCATCAGAGTGATTACCTGCTTCTTTCTCAGGTATATTCGGTATTTGGTTCTCACTCATCAACTCTTCCATAGATTTACCAACCTGTTTAGCCAATCTCTCTAATATCTCTTTAGACACGGCTGCAGAAACTTCTCCGTCTTCCAGATCAGGATCATTATATTCAAGCTCAAAACGCATGTCATTTGACTCAAATATTTCTGGAAATCTACCAGTCATCTCAATCGTCCAGACTCTATCAGCCAACATCTGGCGATATAACTTCTTATCTTCTTCAGATAAAGCTCTGATTTTCTCGTTCCAGAAAATATTATCGTCAGTAGTGCCACCAAGAGCTTTTGAACTAGACTCTCCTGCACCTTTACCTGATCCTCTCTTTTCACACTTATATTTATCAATATCATCATCATCGTCATCATCACTATCACTAGCATTAGCAGAGCTATTACCATCACCTGAATCATCACCTGAATCATCACCTGAACCATCATTATCACCATCATCTTTCTTCTTAGGAGCATCACCGGCATCCTGATCCAATTCATCATCATCTTCTTCATCTGATGGTTCAAAATCAACCTGTTCTTCTTCAGGTTCTTTATCTTCCTCTCTAGCTTTCAGTTGTGGAGCTTTCGAGTATAAATCTTTTATAAGATTATTCATGCTCTTGTTGGTTTCTTTCAGCCTTTTGTTCTCAAGTCTCAAATTAATATACCTTCTAGTATTTCTCTGCTCATGTAATAACAACTTCTGATTCTCATCTTGAAGTCGTTTGATTTTAGCTTCCAAACCTTCTTGATTTTCCTATGAAGAGACAACCACATCCAACATCTTCTTGTCATTCTTCCTTAACTGCTCAATCTCTGCGTGTTGCTGATTAATGATTTTCATCATGTCAGTTAGCTTCTGGTTCACTGCATCCATCACATCACCTGATACAGTAACCTTTGGAGTTGAAGCTTCAGCAACTGGAGTCTTTTGTTTCTTTAGCTTTTGCAAGACTCTGTCCAAAGCATCATTAAAGTCATCAGTTGGCAGTTTAGATTGCTCAGCAGCAGGTGATGTATTCTGTTTCTTTGCTACTGGGGATGTCATGGGAGATTTAGAACTTGATACTGCAGGAACTTTCTTTCCAGCAATTAATTTCTCAATATCTTTTGCTCTCTTTTTCATTGGCTTCTCAATCTCATCAGCCTTTGCTTTCTTCTTGTATGTAGGCTTTTTCTATTTCTCTCTAGTCTTTGGTGATCCACCAAAATCTTCAGATCCCAAACCTAAACCTTCATCAATATTATCCAACGCAATCGGACTTTTCATCCTTTGTTCTTCTAATGACTTGTTCAGACTTTCAGACTCACCAGCCACAGTGGCCTTGGGCGTGGTGCTCTTAACCGTCTCGTTATCAAAATCCCATCTCTCTTCAACCCGAGTCTCTTCCGAATCCATTGATTCTTCATCAACCAAGTGTGTGCCTTTCTTCGCAACACTCTTCTGTCTACGAGATGTCTTCTTTGATGGTTTATCAACATCATCCTCTTTTTCCTTTCCTTTCCCTTTTCCACTCTTCGCACCAACATTTACAACTTGCCTTTTCCTTTTCGCTTCAGGATCAATAGGGCATAATGGATTGTCTTCGTCAGACTCACTGTTAGCATGCCTAGCTTTATCAGTACCTGGATCTTCATAACCTGGATTGATCAGGTGACCAAACAAGTTCTTCATTGGTGGTCTCTCATTCATTGGCACACCTTTGTAACCCTTCATTCTTACTAATGTATTCAGACTCATGTGATCCTGTACAACTATCTGAGTAGGATCTCTTCTCAAATTCTTGTACTTTTCATCAAAGATCATTTGCAGGAATCTCGGGTATAACAAAAACTTTTTATTCTTCAATTCTCTCAATGGTTCCAGCATGTGTTCAAGTATCATTCCAGATACATTGAATGGTTTGTTCAATATCAGGGCAACCATTAAAGAGCTAATACTCTTTCTCATCACATCATATCCTCCACTCACTGATCCAAAAACATGTAGCATGACGTGAGCAAGGTACTTGAACTGCGGGCACAGATTTCCTTTATGTAATGAACCATCAGTAATTGGTCCATTGTACTTCATTCTTAGGAAACACTTTCTCTGCTCAATCCAAGATAGAGCTCTCGGATCAGTCTTCTTATCCGTCAGCTTCAATGCTTCTCTGATGTCGTCTTCAGAAATAATCACAAACTCCCCCTGAATCGTACTTACGATAGTAGATTCGTTGTTCCAATAATTCATTCTGGCATTCTTCCAGAATTCTTGTTGATGATCTCTGTATATGATGGCAGGAGTAGCAATAGCAACAAAAACACGGCTTCTCTTCAAAAAGTCAACAATACCGGTGAATTCGGTATGTTTCTTCAGATCGCCCAGATAAGCACAGCAGTTATGTGCTTCTTCAAACGGTAAATCTTCTACTAGTTTCTTCTCGGTTGCCTTGTTTGAAGATCCTGCGGGAATATCAGTACTCTGTTGTTCAGACATGATTAAACTGCAAAACAAATCAAGAAAACACGTTAAAAACGGACAAAATAAACAAAATATGAAATTTTTTATTTTTGATTTCCACATTCGACCATTCGGAGGTTCCAATGTGGGAATTTTTAGGTTCGAATGTGGAATATAGTTCGAATGTGAAAAATCAGTGATAAAAATGCACATTCGACCATTTATTCCACTTTCGACCGTTTGAAACAGCTACATTCGACCAAAGAGTCACTTTCGACCCTTTTAAACTGGTCGAACATGTCTGTTCATCTTCTCAAATTGCAGATTTTGATTTAATGTGTTTTAACATGTCATTTTGATTTGTAAAGCATCTAATATGGCCGATTAACACATTCCAAACATCAATTGTTATGATTATTCAGTGTTTAAGTGATTTTCCCTAAAATCTAGGGTTGGAAGGTTTTGAAGATTCAATCCAACAATCTGTTGGATGTTAACCCTGGATTTTGATATCCTTTCCCCTAAATTACTTAAATAATGAATCCATATGAAAAATTGTCCCTATAACAGTCCAGAAAACATGATTTGATTCATGTTAGGGTTCGAACACAAAATCGACGATTCTGAAGTTGTTACTGGATAATTACCTGCAAATAACCTCTTAAAATGATCAGCAAGAATCAAAGATCACAATGATATGATTTTAAAAACACGAGCAATAAGGGTCCTTAATCTCAGAATTTTAAAAAAAATTGGAATAAAGAGTTGAATGTGCAGATAAGGTATTTATAGGCTTCACATTCGACCAAACGTGAAGGGCGAACGTGAAAATTCATCCACGTTCGACCCTATTTAAAGGTTCGAATGTAGACAAATGGTTCGAATGTGAAATTTACATAAGAACACTCATATTCGACCGTTTGAAAGGTTCGAATGAGCAGCAAAAATTCCACATTCAACCCATCGAAGGGGCGAATGAAATTTGGAATTTTTGAACTTTTTACCAAATCTCAAAATCGAGTCCCGTTCAATATTTTTCTCAACTTTTAAGCATCCGACATTCATTATTTCTCATTTAAAGATGACAAAACTCAAATGGTCCATCAAGCTTTAGAAAATCACCATCAACCACCATCGGTTATCAAAAAGAATATAGAAATGTAAAATCTTTTGGATTTTCTAAAATTTTTGTTAAAACACACCTAAAATCTTTTTGAGTTTTGTATTTTTGACGAGAAAAGTAAAATGCATAAATGTAAAGGTAAAACAGTAAATGTTTTGTGATATCCGGTAAGAGGATCATATCAGTTATTGAGAAATCTGATCACACCGTTGATCTGATGATTTATTATCATTAAAGACAATGTGTGATCTGGAAACTCTTGATATTGTTGTCCACATAAGCTCACATGCAGACTGTTGTGCAGTGCTTTAGACTGATACGGTTATTTATAGTATAAACTCAATTATTTGTGGTTCCCACGCACACGACATACTCCCGTATCAAGAAGTAAATGCACAAAGACTCATCGTAACGCGTGATTATGCTTTCGTCATCTGTAATTTACAAGGTATGAGGCACAGAGGTGTACAGGTCAGCAATTCAATGCTACAAAGTAACTTGTGCATTCTACCAGGTTGAGGGCTGATATCAATCATGATTTGCATCAATGATTGGATACGATGCATTAGATAATCTTTGATTATCGTCATACATTGAAAGTTCCTCAATTCGGTAACTTTAGGATTTGGCTTATAGCTCTTTTATAAAGATACCCTGTCTGATCTAGGTCCGTAATGTCTTACAGCAGAAGATCAGAGAGGCTATCCCTAGATAACTAATAACATAACGACCTGAAACCTGCGAATTTTGTACAAATACCATATCAAACGAAATTACGGTACTAAGACCATATGCCCATGAGGAGTTCATTCACACATCAATTCGTTTGATATGTATGTATTAGGCACGCAGTAATAGGTCTACGAAGCCTATCAGCACATCATACAGACTTAAACACACGCCATATTTTGCATTACACTTCTTTAGCATGTGTCAGATCCCCACTGATGTACTATCATTTTCTCTTTTCTCCTGGAAATCATTTTGGGTTTTTCTAATTTTTATGGGTTTCTGAATTTTTCATTGTTTTTGGTTTTTCTGAAAATAAACTCCCCCTAAAATGAAAAACATATTTTTGGGTTTTTGTATTTTTTTGAAAAACAGTAAAAACTAAACCTAAAAAGCGATAAACCGAGGTGATGATCAGTCTTGTTTTTCTTTTATACCTTTAGCTTTTAAAAGATATTCGAATCTTGATTTATCAAAAGCTTTGGTAAAAAGATCTGCACGTTGATAGTCAGTGTGGATTTTGACCATGTCGATCAACTCTTTTGCGTAACAATCACATATAAAATGATATTTGATCCGGATATGTTTAGCTTTCGAGTGATTGACTAAATCTTTTGTTAATGCAATTGCGGCCTCATTATCATAGTATATAGGGGTTTTAAGAAATTGCAAACTGTAGTCCACCATTTGTTGCTGTATCCAGAGAACTTGTGAGCAGCAACTTAATCCTGAGACGTATTCTGCTTCACATGTGGATAAGGCGACTGCAGTTTGTTTCTTGCATTGTCAGGTCGCGAGCGTGCTCCCCATAAACTGGCATCCAGCCGTTGTGGATTTGCTGTCTTTGTCACAGCCTCCCCAATCTGCATCACTAAAAGCTATTAGGTTAAAATTATCATCATTAGGGTACCAAAGTCCTCTTGACGGACAACCTTTCAGATATCTAAGGATACATTTGACAGCTGCTAAATGACTTTGTTTCGGCTTTGATTGATAACGTGCACAAAGACATGTAGCAAACATTATATCTGGTCTGGATGCGGTGAGGTACATCAGAGATCCGAAGATTGCTCTGTATGTAAAAGGATCAGTTAGCTCCCCCTTAGCGTCAACACCAATCCTGTGATTAGGTTGTATCGGGGTATCCATCGGCTTCGAATCTTCCATCTGGAATCGGCTCAAGACTTCAGAAACGTATTTAGTCTGGTGAATAAAGATCCCCGTTGGTCTTTGGTCCACCTGCAAGCATAGGAAAAACTGCATCTCTCCCATCGCACTCATTTCGAACTTTTCCTGCATAACTTTTTCAAACTCCCTACACAAAAGTTTATTAGTAGATCCAAATATAATGTCATCAACATAAATTTGCACTAGAAGCAAGTCATCTCCTGTTCGTTTTGTGAACAGTGTGCAATCTACCAAACCTCGCTTAAATCCTTTGGATAGAAGATACGTGCTCAGCTCCTCATACCATTGTCGTGGAGCCTGGTGCAACCCATAGAGAGCTGTGTTTAGAACGTAGACCTTATCCCGGTGAATAGGATCTTCAAATCCTGGTGGTTGACCTACGTAAAATTCCTCCTTGACCACACCATAAAGAAACGCGCTTTTAACGTCCATTTGATACACCTTGAATCTCTTGTAAGATGCAAACGCCAGAAACATGCGGATAGCTTCTAAACGTGCAATCGGTGCATAAACCTCGTTATAATCGATTCCTTCCACTTGATGAAAGCCTTGTACGACCAATCGAGCTTTGTTCCTAACAATCACTCCTCTGTTATCCTTCTTACATTTAAACACCCATTTAGTTCCAATCTTTTTCCGTCCTGGAGGTAAATCTGTCAGCGTCCATACTCCAAGTTTCTGGAACTGTAATAACTCCTCTTGCATTGCCTTTACCCAAGCGTCATCCAAAAGAGCATCCTTGAATGTTCGCGGCTCGACCTGCGAAACATAACAAGCAAACGACCAGTCATTTTGAAAACCTGATTTTTGAATTTTGGCATATAAAGCAAGAGCGCCAAGGTTTTCTTGTGAGTTAGCATTCCTCAATTGTCCCCTCATCATAACACTGCTACCAGGATCACCAATAACCTGCTCGAGCGTTAGATGTATCCGAGATTCCGGATAATCAGGTACTTGCACTCCCGTTTGAGTAGTCAAATTCTCTGTTGAATCCAGATCATTACCCAAGTTTCATGATGAAGCACCATTTGGATTTGGGTTTACTGAAGGTGTCTCTGTAGCAATATCTGGAACAGCTTCACTTGTAACATCATCGTCATCTTCAGATTCCGATGAATTGAGAGTTGTGGAAGCTTCCTGGAACACTTCTTCTTTAGCTGCAGGAGCGTTGGTATCATTAGAAGCTGTTTGGGGGTTTACGGTGATCGGACGCACTAACGGTGATGTCACTGCTTTTTCACACTCGTAGTATAATCTTAATACAGTCTCTTTAACCAAGGTCTCTAGATTGAATGATTCAAAGAAGTCTTTGTAATCAAACATCCAGTCTGGACCGCTACCCTGTACATTCTGAGTATACCGCTGAACTTCAATGTTAGCCCACTCCTCGACCTGACGAGTTCGTTTGTTGAATACCCGTTTGAGCGGGGTTGCATATCCAACAAAGAATCCTTCTTCAGCTTTTGGTGCGAACTTCTCAGATGGATTAAGCATTGTACATGGTGCTCCAAATGGTTCTAGATACTCTAAGTTCGGCTTTCGTCGGTTCAACAGCTCATAAGAAGTTTTGCCAAACTTCTTCACTGTTAAAACACGATTGAGAGTATAACAAGCTGCGTAAATGGCTTCGTTCCAGAACATTACTGGAATATTGGAATCCACAAGCATTGTTCTTGCCGCTTCAATTAGAGTCGAGTTTTTGCGTTCTGCAACACCGTTCTGTTGAGGGGTATACGGAGCGCTGTATTCATGATGAATTCCTTTGTCTTCACAAAGAGCATCTATCTGTGCGTTCTTGAACTCCGTCCCATTATCACTCCTAATTCTCTTGATCTTTAAACCATAAACATTTTCAAGTCGAGTGAACAGAACCTTCATATTCTTAAACGTGTCACTCTTATGATGCAAGCACATAACCCATGAAAATCTAGAATAGTCATCGGTAACCACAAGACAGTACAATTCACCAGCATGACTTTTACGCTTGACCGGTCCAAACAGGTCCATGTGCAAACGCTTAAGAGGTAGTTCAACTGAATTTACTTTCTTTGGTTTATGGGATTGCTTGTGCTGCTTTCCTTTCTTGCAACTCACACACTTGTCGTTCAAATGAAAATGTTTAACATTCACGCCTTCGACAAGTTCATTCTTCACCAAATGATTCATTTTTCTAAGATGAATGTGTCCCATCCTCCTATGCCACATGATAGATTCTTTTTCAGTAGCCTTGGAGAGGAAACACGTGACTTGGCCTTGTGTAGAAATAGCTTTTGACATGTCGAGAATGTACAGATTGTTCACTCTCGGTGCTTTAAGCATAACCCACTCTTTTGGTAGTACGAAACCTGGCTTGAGAATATAGCAAGATTTGTCATCAAAGAATAACGAAAACTGCTTATCACATATCTGACTGACACTGAGCAGATTATAGTCTATTTGCTTCACGTACGAAATCTTCTCAAAACTCACGATACCATTACTCACACTACCCTCCATAGTAATGTAACCTCCTTTATTCCCGGCAAACGCTACGTATCTGCCATTGATATTTCTGATGTCAAACAGTAGCGATAAATCCCCTGTCATGTGACTAGAAGCTCCACTGTCAACAATCCAAAGACTGCTCACAGGGCCAGCTGAAGCTCCCTACACATATCAAGTAAAAAGATTAGATTTTTCGGGGGACCCAAGCCTGCTTGGTCTTGGGTCTTTGAACATTGAGTTTCAAAGAATCTTTTTCACAAACAGTTGAATTTGAATTGATCTTTTTCTGATCAATTAAATCCTTTTCAGTTTCAGATTTCTCATTCACATTTGAAGATGAAGCACCCTGAGAACCCTTTGGTGACCAGAACTGTTCCGAACGTTTCAAGATTCGAATCTGAGATTTTGGGGTCTCAGACTGTTTCTTTACTTCGTCCTTGAAGGAAACTTTCCTGGTTACCTTCTCTGATTTAACAGAGACAGGTCCAACTATTGATTTGACTACAGGTTTTAATGGTACCTTTTGCTTGTCAACAGTTGTGTTCACCACAGGTTTCTTAAGAGGTTTTTCCATGGCGATCCAGTTACGACGATCATATGTCATTTGACGATTTTCCCTCTTTTGAAAATATCTGCTTTGGTTATAAAACAGTGCTGGTTGAGGAACAAATCGTCTTTGTGGATAACAATGATTATCGGCTGGACTCTGGTATTTCTGCTTCACTTCAACCTCGTGCCTTTTGTGCCTCGTGTACGGACAGTGAGCAAGTAAATGCCCTCTCTCCCCGCACTTAAAACACGCACGGTATTCCTCAAAGTTGTTCTTGGCATTCGACTTAGCATATGTAGTGATAGGATATTGATCATCCACACACCTTCTTCTAAGACTCTCAGGAGATGGGTCCTTTGAGTAAATCGGCTCAAGAAAACTATTCGCCTTCTCCTTTGGCTTAATAAACTCTGTGACCTGAACCTTTGGTTCTTTTGGAACATCCAAATAAATTTTCTTTAAAACCTCTGGAGGTACATCATTTGTTCGCTCATGCTTTGGGAACCAAATGGCACTCTCCTACCAAATTTTCTCAATCTTGGAATAGTTGGCAAATTTAATTGGATATTCTTCGTCAGAAATTATCTTATCGGATCCTTCCATCCGATAGAAAACTTTGACGGGTTTGTCACATTGTTCATTTTTCTCAGCTTGTTTAACTGACTGATTCACTCGATGAGCGTCAGCCATTGGATGCATAATCTGAGAAGGTGACACTGGTTCATTAGTGATAAAGTGGTTTTCAGCAGGAATATCACACACTTTCTCAGATTTATCCTCCTCAGAGTCAGAATTATCAGTTTCAGCTATCACACCTTCATTATTTAGTCCCAAAATAGGTCTAACATCATAATTAGGGTCTCCCACACTGGAGGTGTTAGACTCGTCATCCGATGTAGAGTCAGACTTAACTAAACTCTCTGGTGTTATTGAATGCAAAGTATGATTTTCAAACAACACTGGAGATGTGACTGCCTTGTAGTTTGCACTACTCGACTGTGAAGGCTCCTCAATGATATGGTCAACAACATATACAATATGTTTGTAGCTTTCAAGCTTCTTGTTGACTTTCTCTGCAAAGCACTTGATGGTAGCCATTTCAAGTTTTGTATTTTCTAATTCATTGATATAATTGTTAATGGCTAATTGTTTTAAAGATAAAGTCTTTTTAAGATCTAAAATGTCTTTCTTGTAACCATCAAGCAACTTATTGAATTCTCATGCTTCTTTTTGATACGATTGAAAGTTGATCTTAACACTCTCAAGCTGAACCCTGAGTTGCTTATTATCCTCTGTCAATCTATCGCATGCACCACAATACCTCTCACTATTCATATCTAAACAAGATTCAGAACTTACCTGTTTTGGAGGCTCTGTCATCGCCATCAATGCAAAGTGTGCTTCCTTTCCAGCAAAGAATTTAGAATAGTCGATTCTGGTAAAAGCATCATCCACTATGCACGATTTGCGAGTCATCAGAAAATCAGCTTCGGCAAGAAGTTGATCAATATCATCATCTAGTGAGTTAACACTAGCTTCAGAATCAGATTCGCTCTCCGAGTCAGAATAAGCTGAATCACACTGTTCAGGAACATCAGTAACAGAGTCAAGAATCAATCCCGGCTTTTTCTCAACACAAACATCACTTTCTTCACTCAACTCTTCAATCTTCACCTCAGACATCTTCTCAGTCACCAAAACATCTTCAATAGACACCGGCTCATCCAAATCCATCTTCTGGGCAACACACGCCACATTACCAGCAGTGATCTCCTCAACACCAAGTTGCATACCAGTCCAGTCAATTCTTTCATCTTTCTGGATTACTAAAGCCTGGTTCTGATTATCTGGTTGGGTTTGGCTGTTTGGTGTAGAAATTGGAATGATAGTTCTGGTTGTATTGTGTGGTGTTTGGTTTTGGTTCTGGTTTTGTGTAGTGGTTTGTCTAACAGTATTGTTTGGTGAGGTGTTTTGGCGGTTTTGGTAATTGTTTTGTGGTTGAAAATTGGAGTTGTTTTGGCTTTGATATGATACCTGATTTTGTGATTGACGGTTCTGGTAGTTGGTGTTAAAAGGATTCATGTTCCCCTGTTGTGCTGGCTGTGTGCATTCTCTCTTGAAGTGACCTTTCCCACCACAGTTAAAACATGTCACTTTGGCTTTATTGAAGCCATATGTGGTGTTTGGAGATGTAGAAAGATCAGTTCTTCCCGTCTTCTCTATGAATTCAGTCGCTCGCCTCGTGACACTAGCAAATGCCCGCTGGATGTCAATGAGCTTCATCTCTTCTTTGTCAATTTGCACGTAGTCTTCACTGGTTAGATTGTTGTTACCAATTTGACTAGCGACTAACCCGTTATACGAAGCGACCATAGCAAAAACCAAGGCTACATGTTGCTGTGCAACTTCAACAGTAACATTGTTCAAGTTTGAGGTTTCCAGCACAATTGGGCTCTGATTAGGTTGACTTGGGTGCATTTGGTTTTGATTCACTTGAGGCATATAGGATTGTTGTTGAGGTTGGTTTAAATTTGCTGAATAGCATGCAGCTTGTTGCAATGATGAGAATGGTGGGATGTAAGTAGTAGGGTATGATGGTGGGGTATAAGATGAAGTTTGAGAAAGATAGTTTATGGGGGTTTTGGTTGGTTCAACAATACTTGATACACAAGCAATGTGTGGAGCAACAGTAGTACTAGAACTTGAACTAGCTAGAGATGAAGATGTACCGCCATGGTATAACTCTGGATTTTGAGGAACTTGTGCTCTTTTCGCCTTCCTCTTTTCTTCCATCTCTTTATTCTCAAGTTTCTGGATAAACTCATTGATGGTCCAGTATTGGTACGTATCTTTCTCCTTGAGAACCTCGATGTGTTGATTCCAATATGGTGGTAACGCATCAGCAAACTTATCCACCAGCTCGGACATCGGTATATTGATCTCGTAACTTGAAAGTTCGGTTAACAAGTGACAATATCTCGGAATCAACTCCTTCAGTGTCTCATTACCCATATAGCTAAAACTCTCGAACTCCTTTCTCAACTCCTCCATTCTAAGCTTCCTCGTCTTTTCATTCCCATCGTGACGATTTCTTAAAATATCCCATAATTGTTTAGAAGTACTACACAACTCAAACTGATGTAATAGATCAGTGTTAATGGCCTGGGACAGTTGGGAAAATGCCTTCTTTTCCACCGCAAACTTCTTCTTCTCGTCCTCAGCGAGACTCTCTAATGGAATTGGTTCACCAGTGTTCTCTAAAACCGGAGTAACATACCCCTTAGCAATCATTTGCCAAGCTTCCGTTCCTTCTAATCCCATTCCCTCTAGATGAATCTTGAACTTGGTCTTCCATTGGTTGTAGTCCACCATTTCCATCAACTTCGGTGGATGACTCCCACTACCCGAAGATAAGTCATTGGTTGACTTCGGTAGTCTGAGAGTGTACCGCCGCTGCTGTAACTCCCCAGTAATCAACCATTGGTTGTGGTTGTGGTGGTGCAACTTGTTGGGGCATCGAACTAGTCATCGCCAAATAATTAATCAGTTGAGATGGTTGACTAATCTTCTGAGCAGCTACCGACCAAGGATCCATAGTTGTTTGATATTGTGGTGTTGTATTAGGTTGTGGTGTTGTCGGAAAGTTCCACATGTCGTTCTGAAAATTACAAAACACGAAACGATTAGAAAAATTTAACAACAGTTTCTACGTTCGACCGTTTACAATGATCGTGTGGGCGAATGTAGAAATTATTCCAGATTCGACCGTTTCTTAAGGTTCGAATGTAGAAAATAACAGACTCGTTTCACTTTCGACCAAAACGTTTTCACTTTCGACCGCCCGATTGGTCGAATGTACAACTGATGGTTGAATGAACAACAACACACTAAAAATTTCTAGGTTCGACCAAATAACACTCCACGTTCGACCAAAAACTCCCTGGTTTGACCTAAAAACTCCACTCTCGACCAAATCTCCCTAGGTTCGACCCTTTCATTTTGAAAAAACGGTTATACTTTGAAAATCAGTTATTTTGATCCAAAATTTTCAAATGTTGATGAAATTTGATGATCTTATGCAGGTTTTTGCTTTGGATTGGATTTGGAACAAGTTTAACAAAGAGAATTTTGAATTTTATCCATGAAAACAAGTTCAAATCAATCAATTATCACCAAATTCAAATGTTCAATGAAAACAGAAAAGTTTTGATCAAAATTGGGTCCAAATCAACTGAAATATTATCAATTCGTGGTTGTTTGATCCTTATGGCTCTGATACCATTTTGTATGCGTATAGGATCGGCTATTCAAACAAAGAATATGATCAAACAAGTTCAATTCAGGTGCGGAATCCTTGAATTGATCACGAAATGATAATAAAACTAGCAAAACACACAAATAATCTCAAACGTTTTCATTTCATTCATAAACATTGTTAATAATCCTTACAAAGCTTGTTTATAATGATTAAACTCAATTACAGACTTGACAAAAACCCTAGGTTGTTTATAATGATTAAACTCAATTACAGACTTGACAAAAACCCTAGGGAGATACACACTCTGAGAGGGAAACAAAATGACCAAAAGTTAAACATTCAAAAATGATTCAGCCTTATATAGACCTGCACATTCGCCCAATTGACTTGGTCGAATGTGCAGGTTCGACCATTCAAGATGGGCGAACCAAGACATATGTACAATCAAAATTACATTCGACCTCCCAGAGCTCCCTTCGACCTAACAATTCTACTTTCGACCTTCTGATTTCCACCTTCGACCAACCGTAATTAATTAGCAATACATTTTAGAATTCGCAATTCAATAGCACTAGTCGCACTTTCGTGTATCTACACCCGTTGCCATCCCTAGATAGATCTCACTAGTTGCAAGCTCCTAGCACATATCCAAAATCTGTAACCTTCACTTTGGGTTACAGATACAAGGATGAAGAAAGAAGACCAACAATCAACTGAAAAACAAAGGCTTTCGAGACCAAAACCTAAGATAGGGTTTCTTCCTTAGAAAGATCTAACGTTTGATTAAAAAAAAACTAGATCTGAAATTTAAAAACCAGATACAATGAAACACAGATGTATAATACCAGATCTTCAACAATATATTATACGAACAGATATGAACCTCAAGAACCCGAGATCACCAGATCTACACCTAAGCACTAATCAGTGCTTTGATACCATGTCAAAAACATGGACACAAATATAGAACAAAGATTAACTTGATAAATCAAACCCAAATGTTTAACACAGATTTCAGAAGAGGAATTAGATAAAACCTACAGATACAACTATCCTAGAAATCACTCAAAAGATTATTAACACAATAATCTTTAACTAACAGACTAACGGATACTAATAAGAACGGTTTGATTCAAGGTGAATCAAATCTTCAACAAAGCCTAGTTTGATACGAGAGAGAAAAAGAAGAATCTAGAAACTCAATTATTAATTGAATAAATAAAAAAAATATCTGGAAGCACCCATTTATAACGAAACCCTAGGATTTTGAACTCCTGGGCTGGGCCTTGTAAAGTTGATCTTGATCGACTTCATACCATCCATTCCATCTAGCTAGCCCAGCTACACGATCATTAGCCCTCCAACCTAATCACCAGTCCAATCATCAATACAATCCAGTCAAGCAATTATAATAACCTTATAAAAAACAACCAACATTATATTAAAAATACGTGACTTTGAAAATATTGAATTGCAACAATTAAATAGTAAATAACATACAAGATGTTACTTATTTAACATATTCCAACAATCAATTCAAATGTTTGGGATGAAGTTATAAATTTTTGACGTAAAATGGGCTTAAATCTATACTACCATATAATGGGTTCTGGATGGGTAAGATTGTCATTTCATATTCATTTAAATAGGTAAAAATGTAATTTCATTTAGTCACCAAGACAAATTTAATACAACTATTAAAGCAACTTGTTTAACCTATTAAAAGTAATTAATAATGGTATTAAAACCATTGAAGCATTTGAAAAGTTTAACATCATTGCATAGAAGATTTTAGAAAACTTATAATACTAGCATGAACCCGCGCGTTGCGGCGGGGCTGCACGATGTTTGGCTATATATAGTTGGCATGTATGGAATTGGTATGTTTAGTTACATCTTCTTCAACTGTCCACGGGCCTCTCTTGACATGTGATTTAGCACAATGCAGAGGTTGTCTTCCTATCAATTAATTATAAAATTATAAACACAAACACATAGTAGATGGGATGGGAATGGTGGTGGTGATGCAAGTTTTAGAAGCATTCATATGATGATGGGGTGTAAGGGGTATTTAACAATGCTCAGGCAACAAAAGTATGTAGAATTGACTTCCTGCTGTGCATACTGCATGCATGATCACCTCATGCATTACACTATGTATGCTCCATAGATCAAACGCAAAAACAAAACAATTATGTCTAAAATAATATCGTTACGTGGTAAGTTTTTTTTACTAATGATGTTAGACTAATCATTGATCACTACAGGATGTGTTCGACTTACAACATTTCATAAAGTGATGACCAAACCATGAAAATTGAATAGGGGTAGACTCCAATACATATGCATCTAATTGTGCTCTAGCAGTTGACCTAAATAAAAGGACTTGGAGTCGTGCTCTTGTAGACCTAAACTTCGGAATGTCAAGGAAAAGTAACAGTTCATGGTAAGTTTCAGAGCTGAAAATGCATAACAATGTAAACAATAAAAGGACTTCGAAGATATTATGGTGCCTTTTGATGAAATTAGAATGCATCACTACAATGACAAACCAACATCAATCAAAGACTCTTGATTCATTCAATCAAAGACTATTGTCTAAACCCACGAATCAAATCTAATTAGAAATAGTTATCCACAATTACCAATGACATGACGATCGTAGAATGAAAGATAAGCGACAAACTTAAATTATAACATATTAGGGCTTGATTGGAAGTTTTTGTTTATGGGGTCAACATTTGAAAAAGCAACATACAAATGTATGCCAAGAACCGTTGGTTTCTAACGTATGGAATAACTGATCCCACACGATCACTAATGCTTGGAATCATCGATCTGGATCTATAGCCCACTACAAAAAAATGCCATTTAGTGGCACACGCTTTTAATAACATTTAACTTTTGTGCCACTAATTTAGGTTTTCAGCGACACTTTGCGTATGCTACAATTACTTATCATACACTTTTAGTGGCATTTAGTGTTTGTGACATTAATTTAGGTTCTTAATGGTACTATCTATTTGTTACTAAAAAAAATATTACACTTCAAATTTTTAAATTCCCTCTAAACTAACACTTCCCCCTTACTTTTCACAAACTTCCGCAAGATCTTTTTACCCAATTTTGAATTTTCATTCCCTCCTCGTATGAATCCTAAACCTAAATGCCTCTCCCTCACATTCAACATCTCAATATAGTAAATATTGTCTTCTCTCCCCGAGACAAGAGTACATCGATTTCGTTAAAGGGGATCAGTAGGTAGTGATTCACATCGCTGTTCCAACATTTGTAGTTGGCCTAATTTGAAATGGTATGCTTCAGTCTTGACCAAACATTTGAAGTCGTCACTCCTAAATTCATTTTGGAGGTATTTTATGTTGGAGTAAATATATATTATGTTAGTATATTTATCTTTATAGCCATTATAATCATTTATATAATGATGATCAATTGTTAATATTATCCTAAGCCCAATAACAGATATGTCTTTGATGGGCGGACTATCATTAGATAGGTCTTATTAGGGTGTCCCCTGTGTATGTATAAATATAGAGAGTTATTATGAGATTAGTGTTGACACACAATCATAACAACATAACACCATTAGCAGTCCCCTATCTCTGTCTGTCTCTCTCAATGTGTTCATAACTTAAGAACACATAAACCATCAAAACTACATACCCTAAAGGGAACCCAAATCCACTGACAAGCATGTCAACCTCAAGTCTCCTGCGACATCAGTAGCAGGTCTCATGGATCTATCAGGTATTACTATTAATATTATGTTTTCCATTACATACAGTCAAAACTGATCAACATGTGGTATCAGAGCGATGTTGCTCAATCAGTTTTGATTGTTTTCCATTAAGATCTGGAATTAAAATCGGAAAACAATTATGTTAAAACCTGATAACGGTGTTTACGGGCTCCTATAATTTTCAGTTAATAATTAAAAATTCTCGGTTAATAATTTTTCTATTTTAACCGAGTTCATGGTTTATGATTTTTTTTTCGAAATCTGTAATAAGTTCCAATGTTATCAGATTTCGATTCCAGATAATATATTATGTTTTTGATGTTTAAGCTAATTTTTTCGGTTGATGTTCTTCAAGAACTTCATTAGAGAAACCGAAAATTCCTTATGTTTTGGTTAGTTTTAGGATTGATATGTTGTTTCCTAAAATCAAGGAATGTAACAACCTTATGATTATCCCTTAAAATAAGGAAACAACTTTAATGATAATCCATAATTTTACTAATCAAATTTTAAAATTTAATGATAAGATTTCTGGATTAATAAACAAATAAGGGTTTCCTAACCCATAACTTGTTTCCGGATTAAAACAATCTTAATAAAATTAGAGATATAATCGGTTCCACAAATAGCTCGTCAAGAAACTTGTTCACAAAGAAACATTAGAGTGTCCGACCCTTATAACTGTGTCCGACCTCATAAAACTGTTTCCGAATCTAAGTGTCCGACCCTTATAACCGTTTCCGACTAGAGGGTTGTTTTCGAGCATTAGTGTGTTTCCAAACCCATGAGAGGGTTTCCAACCCATAATGATGTTTCCGACCATTACAGTTTCCGAACTTAAAAGGTCGTTTCTGGGTCATCAGCTTTTACCGAATAAATTAGTTCTCAGTTTACGTTCAAATCAGGTTCACGAATCTAACTTGTTCTCGGGTATCTTACGAATAATTATTCCGAGAACACTTAAATATTTCAAGAACCATTATTTTTTTAGAACCTTCTAAAGTTTTGAGAACCTCATGATATTCGTAAAACATTATTTTTCGAAACCCATTATTTTCTCGTGGGATATCTCATTTAATTTTTAAAGGTTTTGACGAAACATAACGTATCAGTTTTATCAAAACATTACTTAAACCTTGCTTAACTTGCAATAACATTTGAGGTGTCACATCTGCCCAAAGGTGATGTGTCACATTAGGTGGTTATAAAGATCTCGTTAAGCATTGTAGCTCGTTCACATAAGTGCCATAAGGTTTCACTTCTGCACAAAGGTGATGTGTAACAAATTATGTTGGTGAACTAAGCGTATTGCATTAGGACTTTGAATGTCTCACTTCTGCCCAAAGGTGATGGGTTACATTCACTGTCGGCAATTTAATACTTAAATGAACAGCGTATACCCAAAGCTAGAGCATGTTATTTAAGTAACTTATGTTGGTGTTATGATATTATCACGTCTTCATTACAAAATTGATCCTCACGATTAATGATCCTTCATTAATATAATGATCATAATCTAAGTTTGCCTTACATCAATACCCATAATTCGAAACTAATCTCACATTCTTCTATAAATTACTATCTCAACTAAGTAATCCACTCTAATTATCAAAACTAAGAAGAGTTTGCTTAAATTTTGTTCTTATTAAGTTACCTCTTAAGACATGACATTCCTACGCTCTGTCTGATAAAGTATTACAGAATAACATATGAGCATAAGAAGTGGAATAAAATGTCTCTTATGGTAATTAAGAACTCCTTTTACTGATTCCTATCAGGTGAGCTATTAAAGATTCTGAAATTCCTAAGAATAATGTATTATCTATGGAATGAAAGAATATAACGAATTCCTAAGAAGCATGAAATAAATAAATCTAACTTTATGGTTAAATGGCATCTGTGAATACATCTTAACATTGAATAACATGACCCATAAAGCAAAGGGTTATACATGGAAATCAATAAAATTTCTAGTGCATTATGACTTTTCCACCAGTACGATTAGATGCATTATGAATCAACTATATCACTCGGAAATATCAAAGTAAAAAATGAGCGTGTTGATAGCAAATTACGTACAGGAAAAGGAACGCATTAAACTGAAAAAGTTGATGTTATTCACCTTAGTACCATTAGACCTAAAAGAGGAAGAATAATTACCATAGAGAGGATAATTATAAGGTCTGGAAACAAAATACAAGTACTACTTTCAGCTATACGTTTCTCCAAAGGGAAAGTCTTACTAATTAAAACCGTGCCATTAAGAATAGGCATAAGCAATGAGTTTGCCCATAAGTAAAGAGAACAACTGGCTAAGATATGTAGTGCCTAATCAAGGATATTTAACTCCACAAATGCTAATGAATTCCAATTAATGTAACATTCGTATTTTTCGTATTTTCCATTCTAGTCCTTGTATTATTGTATCTTTCCATTTTGTACCCTTGTAATCCCGAGCTTATGATCAATGGAAAAGTATTTTATCAATTACATTTAATTTTAATCTATTTCATTTATTCTATAAATTCTACGCGACGCAAACTTTATATAATGTCGCGTGATTCTTAATTTTCTTGTATTATAAATGCTATATTTAACAAATTTTAAGTTCGCCTTTATCCGCTTCCTGTATGTTATTCCTACCAATTCTTGACGAGTCGTCGTTATAATTTATCCTATTCAATTTAGACTTTATAACAAGAAACTTATTTAGTTAAGATCTTAATATATATTTATTATTAATAAAACATATATATATATAATAATAATAATAATAATACAAAAAAAAAAAGAAATTGCCGTTCATTATTTAGTCATTTATTTATTTATTTTTTTTTTTTTTTTTTAAGATATAATTACCACTTAATTAACTTCTAACCACCCTAATTAATTCATTAAATACCCAACCCCTTCATCCCAACTATAAATACACCACTCCTACCCATTCTAACACTTGCTCATTTCTAAATCCTCTCTAAATGTCCAAATCTCTCAAGAATTCTCTCAAGAATAAGTGAGTTTCTCACTTCACCTTCAACCTCTCTTCTACTTTCTTCACTCTCCTCTTCTTCAAACCCTTTGAGGAAACCTCTAGGACCTCTCTCCTATTTGCCATGGCAAATAAACATGAGTAGGGCACCAATTTGAGGCCTCAGATGTGATCATCTTTTATTATCTTTTATGCACTAGGTTGTTAATAATACCAACCAAGTTCACCAACAACTCAATGATGGAGGGACTTGTGTTATGGTTCATGGTTGACAAAAGGAAGGCCAAGGCTCATCCAAACTAAGTCACCATACCCTACTTCTTAAGTTATATTATATAAATACTAAATTATATAAACTCTACTAATTTAATAACTCAGAAAGGTTTGTGGATACATCCTTACCTTACCAATGCTTGACTCTCATAACCATCCGAATCACCTCTATGGTGGTTTGTGTTTTGGTTCGCCTAAAAGGCTTGCTTGAATCTTATGACCATCCGAATCACCTTCATGGTGGTTTGTGTTTTGGTTCGCCTAAAAGGCTTGCTTGACTCTCTTGAATCTATAATCTAAACTCGAACCTAAGACCCTTTATTCTCTAATTCTAGTTAACCAAGGCTAAGGAACTAACCTCCCAAGACTCGTCTTTGGAACCTTACTAAACGCACCCAAAGGTGAGTTCATACTTGTCCCCTTTTTACTCTTTATCACTTTTGGGTGTAAACATGTATCATATGCAAAACACACTAATGATTTCATAAACACACATGCTCAATCTATTAAACATACTTATATGCTACTTGCCATGCTTATGATTCTTAGATACTTAGACATAAATCATTAACTATTATTAGCCCACTTAACATGTATAGCGCTATAGGACTAGCACACCGCCCCCTTTATGGGTCATTGTTAAGATTTAAACGGCCTAACATGAATATGTTAGGTATACGCTGTGGTACTCGCGGGTTTGAGTTATGTCTTTTGTATGATAGGTATGTGCAATGCTATAGTATGAGATTTGAGTAAACCATTCTAAAATACTATGTATGTAAACTAAAACTAGTATGCTCACCAATGCTTTATGTGTTGACGAATATTTTATACATGTTGCAGGAAATGTTTGATGCAAGATATTCAAGAAATCTACTTAGGATTGGACTAGAAACTCACGCTAGTTTAAGTTCTATATTTTGATGTCGTATTTCTCTTTTCATGAAAACAATTTGTATTCTGTTATCTTTTTAGACGATAATTATGCTATGAATGAAATTTTATCTTTAAATCATATTGTCACGAATTCTAGTGTCATGAAGTCTTTGAACAATCTATCCCAAGTCTCGCCCCGATGTATTCCGCCATCGGTTGGGGTGTGACAGATTGGTATCAGAGCCATGACTATAGGGAATTAGGAAAAATTTCCATGTTTGACCTAGACTATAGTTAAGTACCTTTTTGACCATCCTTTTTATCATGCTTAATATACTTGTTCTCCCTATCTTGCTTCTACTCCATTCTTTTGGTCTTTAAAACTTACCTTCCTAGTTGGTGGATTATTCTACACTCGAAGACACTCGTATACCACAAACGAAATAAAATCACCAAAATAGGCGTGAAACCCTCACTTTGGTGATAACTTTCATTCCGCGTAAATCCTTTGTGTTTTTGAAACTACGCCAAGATAGGAGTGATATCCTCACCTTGGTGGAAATTTCACAATTCTCGTTCTAGTGGACACTTACCAATCGAAGGTTAGAATTAATTTTCTTACCACGTTGGACAAAGTGTACAAACCACACTCAAAGAAACGACCTCACTAAGATAGGAGTGAAATCCGCAACTTAACGACTAGTTTCAATCCTTGATATATTTTTTTTTAAATCTCGCCAAAGTCTCAAATTTACTAATGACAAGAAACATGTAGTAACTGGAAGGGTGAATACCGTTAACCGCAAGTCGGCGAGAGTATTTTCACCTATTAGGCCAAAGCATGTTTTCAAACTCAAAGGTAAATTCGAACCACTTTGGTTAGTCTTAGTTCCGTTCCGGAACACTCCAATGGCTTGCTTAAAACAAGCCCCTCATTTCATGTTAATATTATTTTCAATGATGTTTTCATGCTATGTTTTCACTACATATATTCGATTTAATTTTTTTTACTACTCGCAAAGGCTCTCAAGACTCGCACCTCTAGTACTCTAGCAACCTCCAAACAATACTAATAATCGCAAACCAACACTAATCAAAGCTCCTTTATATTGTCTAAACGCACTATACTTGCTTATACTTATGTGTCATGCTTTGTAAAACAATGTGAAACTACATACTACTTGAACTACTTGACACTATGTGCTTGTTATGCTTAATTTATTTCTAAAAAAAAAACAAAGACAAAATGCAAACTTTATACAAATAAACCATTGATCAAAGCTCATAATCCTTTTGTTTATCCTTTAGATGTCTTCCATGTCCAACCGAAGAAGCTCAAAACAAAGCACCAACAAGAAAATGCTCTCTTTCATGGCCAAGCAAATGGCCAAGGTCATACCCGAAGTGGTTAGCAAAATCCAAGCATCCGCAAGCCCACACGGTTTAGTTGACTCCAAAGCCGAATCCTCCAAAACCACCACTTTCACCTTTAAGCAATTTAACCTACATCGACCTGACTCTTTCATGGGAAATGATGGTGCTACCGCTATGCTCGAATGGTTCGACCACATCGAGCTAATCTTCATCAATAGCGAATGCCCTGACGATCTCCGCACTCGTCACGCCACTAGTGTCTTCAAATCAAGGGCACTCGATTGGTGGAAAAGCGAGAGAGTCACCCGTGGAAACGAAGTCGCTTTAGCTCTACCGTGGGAGGAACTCAAGCAACTCATGATTGAGGAGTTCTGCCCCGCTCAAGAGATTGAGCGACTTGAAGAAGAGTTTTGGAAACTCAAGCAAAACAGTGGTGATAACCCAACCTATACCAATCGTTTCAAGCAACTCCTTGTCCTTGTACCTCACCAATTCAACACCACTGAGAGAATCATAGCTAAGTATCTCAAGGGCCTCCCAACGAGTGTTCGGGATATCGTTGAAGGAGCCGAACCCACCACCCTAGAAAAAGCCATTCGTTTAGCTTCCAAAATCTCGGATAACCAAGTGAAAGATGGAACCTTAACTATCCCAAACACCACCAAAACCGTCAATCAAACCACCACCATTCCCACCGACAAACCAAAGGAAGCCAAAACCCCATCAACCCATAGCAATAACCGCAAACGCAAGTCCCGAACCCAAAACTATGCCGTTACCATTCCATCCACCGAAGCTCAAGCTCCAACTCCTCTTAACCAAGTGCCTGCCAAGAAACCCTACACCGGCTCTTTCCCAAAATGTAACACGTGCCATTTTCATCACCCACCAACCTCTACTTGCCGTTTCTGTACCAATTGTAACCGCTATGGGCACCTTGTCCAAACTTGCAAAACCGGCCCTAGAACCCAAAACAACCAACCTCAAGTTGTCAACCAACCCCGAGCTGCTAACCAACCTCCTCTAGCCATCGGCAATGGGCGTGCATGTTTCAAGTGTGGTAATCCTAATCATTTTGCTCCTCAATGTACCCGCAACAACCAAGTTCAAGCTCCGGCTCAAAATCAACCACCAAGGGGTCGCGCTTTCAACCTCAATGCGGCCCAAGCTCAAACTGAAAATGATGTTGTGAACGGTACGTTCCTTGTTAATGGATCTTATGCTTCTATACTTTCGAGCTTTGGTACAAGACATGAGTTTGAGTCCTTTGGAGGCTTTCTCACCATAGATTTGTAAAGTGTCACCGCTAGGAAGCGGTATACGGATAAATTTTTCGAAGCAAACAACTTCGGCACGATGTTTTGCAAGCCAATCCATGCCTACTATGATGTCAAAACTTCCCAATTGCATAGGATTTAGATCTATGGAGAAATCATGGTCATTAAGATTCAAGGTGCAGTATTTGATAATGAAATCAATAGAGATGGGTTCACCATTTGCGACTTCAACAGTGAATGGTTCTGATAATTTAGACCGTGCACAAGCAAGTAAGGGTTCAAATTCTAAAGAGACGAAACTCTTATCCGCACCAGTATCAAAGCTCGAAAGTATCTCCGTAAGGAATATGTTGCATTCTTGGCTCATGTGGTAACAACCAAAGACAAGGAAAAAGGCATAAAAGACATACCTGTCGTTTGTGACTTTCCCGAGGTTTTTCCCGAAGATCTACCCGGTCTTCCTCCTGCTCGTTCTGTTGAATTTCGCATTGACCTCATACCCGGTGCTACACCTGTTGCAAAAGCTCCTTATCGTCTTGCACCTTCCGAAATGCAAGAACTTGCTAGTCAACTCCAAGAATTGCTCGAAAAAGGCTTCATACGCCCGAGTACTTCTCCCTGGGGTGCTCCTGTTTTGTTTGTTAAAAAGAAAGACGGATCTTTCCGTATGTGCATCGATTATCGTGAGCTTAACAAGCTTACTATCAAAAACCGATACCCTCTCCCACGCATTGATGATCTCTTTGACCAGCTCCAAGGAGCTACTTGTTTCTCAAAAATCGATCTTCGTTCTGGATACCATCAACTTCAAATCCACGAAGAAGATATTCCAAAAACGGCCTTTCGCACAAGATATGGTCACTACGAGTTCATGGTGATGCCTTTCGGTTTAACCAATGCACCCGCAGTATTCATGGATCTAATGAATCGAGTGTGTAAACCTTATTTGGATCGTTTTGTGATTGTCTTCATTGATGACATCTTGATCTATTCCAAATCCGAAGATGACCATAAACGACATCTCCGTTTGATTCTAGAACTCCTACGTGCCGAACGACTTTATGCCAAATTCTCTAAATGTGAATTATGGTTAAAAGAAGTTCAATTCCTTGGGCATATTGTGAACGATAGGGGTATTCATGTTGATCCTGCCAAAATTGAAGCCGTTAAAAATTGGATTGCACCAAAATCTCCTACCGAAGTTTGTTCCTTTCTAGGATTGGCGGGTTACTACCGTCGGTTCATCTCCAACTTTTCCAAAATTGCTACACCACTCACCGCTTTGACTCAAAAATCCCAACCTTTCATTTGGGGTCCTAAGCAAGAAGAAGCCTTTGAAACCCTCAAGTCTATGCTTTGTGATGCTCCTATTCTACCTCTTCCCGAGGGGAATGATGATTTCGTGGTTTATTGTGATGCATCGAATCAAGGTCTTGGTTGCGTTCTTATGCAACGAGGCAAAGTCATCGCCTATACATCAAGGCAACTCAAAATCCACGAGAAGAACTACACCACTCACGATCTTGAACTTGGTGCCGTAGTTTTTGCCTTAAAAATCTGGAGACATTACCTCTATGGTACGAAATGTGTTGTTTTTACCGACCACAAAAGCCTGCAACACATTTTTAATCAAAAAGATCTTAACATACGACAACGACGATGGGTCGAATTGTTAAACGACTACGACTGCGAAATTCGCTATCATCCTGGTAAAGCGAATGTAGTAGCCGATGCTCTTAGTCGAAAAAGTCATGCAGTTCTATGCAACATCCGAGAAATCGACCGTCTTCGTAGCTCTCAATTTCAAAATGATCTATTTAATCGTATTCGAGACGCTCAACATACATCGGTCAATGAAAATACTCTATACGAAGAAATGTCTTGTGGTGCCGAGATACACTTGGAGTCCAAGGCAAATGGAATTCTTTATTATCTTGATCGTATTTGGGTTCCCAGTCGTAATGACCTTCGTACTCTTATAATGAATGAAGCGCATAAATCCCGATACTCTATTCATCCCGGTGCGGATAAAATGTATCAAGATCTCCGTCGCATTTATTGGTGGCCCGGTATGAAAAAGGACATTGCTCTCTTTGTGTCCAAATGTCTCACTTGCTCCAAAGTAAAAGCCGAGCACCAACGACCGTCAGGTTTGCTTGAACAGCCCGAAGTCCCCATGTGGAAATGGGAATGTATTGCTATGGATTTTATTACCAAGCTCCCTTGAACATCATCTGGACATGATAGTATTTGGGTAATCATTGATCGTTTAACCAAGTCAGCTCACTTCCTTCCCATTCGGGAAGATTACAAAGTTGAGAAGCTAGCCCATATCTACACCAAGGAAATCATTTGTCGTCATGGTATTCCTCTTGACATCATCTCAGACCGTGATGGTCGATTCACCTCCCGTCTTTGGGAAACATTTCAGGCTGCCATGGGAACTCAGCTTAATCTTAGTACACCTTTTCATCCTCAATCTGATGGTCAAACTGAACGTACGATCCAGACTCTTGAGGACATGCTTCGATCTTGTGTAATCGACTTTGGTGGAAACTGGGATGCTCATCTACCATTGGTCGAGTTCTCGTACAATAACAGTTACCATACCAGCATCCAAATGGCTCCATTCGAAGCTCTCTATGGCCGAAAGTGTCGTTCTCCTATATGTTGGCACGAGATTGGTGAAGCACAAATCACTGGTCCCGAAATCATCCAGGAAACGACCAACAAAATCATCCAGATCCGTGATAATCTCTTAGCTGCTCGAAGCCGTCAGAAAAGCTATGCTGACAAGCGGCGAAAACCCCTTGAATTCAATGTTGGTGATCAAGTACTCCTCAAGGTCTCTCCTTGGAAAGGAGTAGTCAGATTTGGAAAGAAAGGAAAGTTAGCTCCACGGTACGTTGGACCGTTCAAGATCATTGAGCGAATCGGGAAAGTGGCTTACAAGCTCGAGTTACCCCAAGAACTCAACAATGTCCATCCCACCTTTCATGTTTCAAATTTGAAGAAGTGTTTAGCCGAAGGGAACATACACATTCCTCTTGATGATGTACGAATTGACGAGACTATGCATTTCATCGAAAAACCAGTGGAAATAACGGATCGTGAAGTCAAACAACTAAAACGAAAACGTATTCCACTAGTTAAAGTTCGTTGGGAATCGAAGAATGGACCCGAATTCACTTGGGAACATGAAGAGCAAATGAAGAAAAAGTACCCACATCTTTTCAGTCAAGCCACTTAAATAAATTTCGAGACGAAATTTCCTAAAGTATGGGAGACTGTAACATTCGTATTTTTCGTATTTTCCATTCTAGACCTTGTATTATTGTATCTTTCCATTTTGTACCCTTGTAATCCCGAGCTTATGATCAATGGAAAAGTATTTTATCAATTACATTTAATCTTAATCTATTTCATTTATTCTATAAATTCTACGCGACGCAAACTTTATATAATGTCGCGTGATTCTTAATTTTCTTGTATTCTAAATGCTATATTTAACAAATTTTAAGTTCGCCTTTATCCGCTTCCTGTATGTTGCTCCTACCAATTCTTGACGAGTCGTCGTTATAATTTATCCTATTCAATTTAGACTTTATAACAAGAAACTTATTTAGTTAAGATCTTAATATATATTTATTATTAATAAAACATATATATATAATAATAATAATACAAAAAAAAAAGAAATTGCCGTCCATTATTTAGTCATTTATTTATTTATTTTTTTTCTTTTTTCTTTAAGATATAATTACCACTTAATTAACTTCTAACCACCCTAATTAATTCATTAAATACCCAACCCCTTCATCCCAACTATAAATACACCACTCCTACCCATTCTAACACTTGCTCATTTCTAAATCCTCTCTAAATCTCCAAATCTCTTAAGAATTCTCTCAAGAATAAGTGAGTTTCTCACTTCACCTTCAACCTCTCTTCTACTTTCTTCACTCTCGTCTTCTTCAAACCCTTTGAGGAAACCTCTAGGACCTCTCTCCTATTTGCCATGGCAAATAAACATGAGTAGGGCACCAATTTGAGGCCTCAGATGTGGTCATCTTCTATTATCTTTTATGCACTAGGTTGTTAATAATACCAACCAAGTTCACCAACAACTCAATGATGGAGGGACTTGTGTTATGGTTCATGGTTGACAAAAGGAAGGCCAAGGCTCATCCAAACTAAGTCACCATACCCTACTTCTTAAGTTATATTATATAAATACTAAATTATATAAACTCTACTAATTTAATAACTCAGAAAGGTTTGTGGATACATCCTTACCTTACCAATGCTTGACTCTCATAACCATCCGAATCACCTCTATGGTGGTTTGTGTTTTGGTTCGCCTAAAAGGCTTGCTTGAATCTTATGACCATCCGAATCACCTTCATGGTGGTTTGTGTTTTGGTTCGCCTAAAAGGCTTGCTTGACTCTCTTGAATCTATAATCTAAACTCGAACCTAAGACCCTTTATTCTCTAATTCTAGTTAACCAAGGCTAAGGAACTAACCTCCCAAGACTCGTCTTTGGAACCTTACTAAACGCACCCAAAGGTGAGTTCATACTTGTCCCCTTTTTACTCTTTATCACTTTTGGGGTGTAAACATGTATCATATGCAAAACACACTAATGATTTCATAAACACACATGCTCAATCTATTAAACATACTTATATGCTACTTGCCATGCTTATGATTCTTAGATACTTAGACATAAATCATTAACTATTATTAGCCCACTTAACATGTATAGCGCTATAGGACTAGCACACCGCCCCCTTTATGGGTCATTGTTAAGATTTAAACGGCCTAACATGAATATGTTAGGTATACGCTGTGGTACTCGCGGGTTTGAGTTATGTCTTTTGTATGATAGGTATGTGCAATGCTATAGTATGAGATTTGAGTAAACCATTCTAAAATACTATGTATGTAAACTAAAACTAGTATGCTCACCAATGCTTTATGTGTTGACGAATATTTTATACATGTTGCAGGAAATGTTTGATGCAAGATATTCAAGAAATCTACTTAGGATTGGACTAGAAACTCACGCTAGTTTAAGTTCTATATTTTGATGTCGTATTTCTCTTTTCATGAAAACAATTTGTATTCTGTTATCTTTTTAGACGATAATTATGCTATGAATGAAATTTTATCTTTAAATCATATTGTCACGAATTCTAGTGTCATGAAGTCTTTGAACAATCTATCCCAAGTCTCGCCCCGATGTATTCCGCCATCGGTTGGGGTGTGACAATTAACACATGATGGTTAAATCTAGTTTTATACGTTTCTTTACCATAATTCAACAAATATTTAAGATGAGAGTTGGTGGCTAAATTAAGGGTCTATTAACCATTAATAACTGATCTTAGTGTTGAAGCTTTATGATACCTTACGATATTCTTGAGATTACTCAGAATTTAGTATCAATACTAAAAGCTACAATTTTTTGATAGTTTACAAGGTTTTAATGACCAAACCAAATCCACTATTAAGTTAAACTCTTATATTGTTTGTTGTCATTATCTGAATAGAAACCTTATGAAATTAAACTAGATGATCCAATAACATTTTCACAACTTTGTTATCATGAAAATGAGAATTTAACAAAGGAAAATGAGACCCATGCAATTCATCCACTAAGACCAAAATTTCATGAGAAATCATGATCATGTCACTAAGGATGCTTAGCTATCAAATCTCATTCTCAGTGACTTTAAAGCATGTGTTAAACGCCATAAACATTAAATGGCGAAAGGAATAAATGGGTTTCCATCATAAGTCATAATTAATTGACATTAGTGGAGCTTAGATAAATATCCAATTGTATCTATTCCGTTTCCTACAAACCAAAAGTATTAAAGAAATCAATTCATATATACTTAATAAGATTCCCTCTAAGTATGTCCTTAAAGTTTCTTATGAAATCTTGACGATAAGGGAAATCAAATATAAAATATATGAAATATTCTCATTCACACGCATCGTTAAAACTTATTATGTGGAGATACTAAGAGACCTAAAAGATTAGTGGGAGCATTAGATGTCCTAGTTATGACTTGCAAAAGTTACAGAGGTGGGGGGAATGAAAATTTGATCTATCCTCAAATTACACCTCTTGCACTGGACAACGCTCTATCACAACTTGTTTCCTTAGCATTTAACGTACTCCTAACAAAGTTTTGTGGATGCCTAAATATGGGCGAACTTAGATTTCTTACTAAAGTAATCCTCATTAAGAGAAACGACAATAAACATCATTAGGTTGTTTTCTCTATTAAAATATATAGATCTTCCAAATGTTAGATCTTAAGCATGCTGAATTCATTAAGATCTCTAAGGTAAGTGGGAACAGTACAAGTCCTTATTATGACTTTTCGAAGTACAAGATGCGGGGGAGAGACTCATTAAAATTCGAGACTCATTAAGTTTAACTCCGAATTTAACTTCGATTATTCCTCTTGTACACCTTACTGCACCAACTCTTACACACTTAGAAACTAATGTTGCTCCTTATATACCTGAAAATAAAAACACTTAACTAAAGTTAAGTTTGTATCATAATAAACTCAATGATTAACTCAGGAGGTCATCTGGGTCTAAAAGCCCACTAACTTTAATGATTATGTAACCTACCTGACTAATACAAAATGGATGTTTGGAAGGATTACCGATCCTACCTCTTCTAATTAAATCATTAGTATGAATCAATCTTCTAAATGGAATAAAGCTATTATTAGCAAAATTTAATTCAATAAATTAGAATAACGTTTGGGATTTGGTTGAATAACATAAAGGTATTCATAATTAAACCAGATCCGAATGGGAACGCTGTTAGATAAGATTGATTGTAAAAGATTATACTCAAGGAGGGATTCGATTATCAAAGAATCTTCTTATCTGTATTACAAAATATTTCTTTGAGGATCATTACCGTCCTAGTAGCTCATAATGACTAAGAGCCACATTAGATGGACATTAAGATAACTTTCCATAACAATGACCTACATGTTCATTAAGCAACCAGAAAGTTCTAAACTGAAGGTTAAGAACACTTAGTTTGTAAGTCAATAAGATCCATGTATGGGTTGATACAAGCATAATGTGTTTGAATCATAATGAAATTACTCTTCATCAAGAACTAAGTGGATTAAAGAACCTACCTCAAGATGAGTGGGAGCAACTAATGAAAACTTGTCCTTACATAGATGACGTTTCTCTTTATAAGTGTATGTTACCTAAGTCAAAGCATTGTTCATGCATAATTTTGACATGATGAATATCGGGGATTCCTCTTACGTGATAGGAATCAAAATATACCGAGATAGACCTAAGGGGATATAAGTTTCATCCCATATGTTTTACTCTAAGCGGGTCCTTAAGTATGTAACATACAACATTGCTCTCTTTTAGAGGATAATAGGATAATTTGAGATTATTACCTTATGCTTCATTAATTAGAAGGCTTATGTAAATTTAAGTCTATGCTTGTTTATGATATTGTTTGTTTTGCTTAACACTAGACTTGTATAGATTGATGAAAAGCATCTAATGGAACATTACAATATCTTTAAGAAACAAGAGAGTAATAATCTAAAGAAGAAGTGAGAACCTAAAGTGATTGGCTACTCTTATTCTAACTTTGTTATATTCAAATGAAATCAAGTGTCAATTTCGGGGTATATTATAATGTCAGCAGACATAACTATCTCATGGAGGAGTTATAAGGAACTTTTAACAACAACCTAAGTTATCATGACATAATGTGTTGATGATCACAACAGAATGGTCATTAAATGTTATTGGTAAATTTATCAGTTGACTCATAACTTATTAACTTCATTTAAATACTAAGTTGAAGACTTACTGTGATAAAGTCAGCTACCATCATTCTCGAACAGTAACAGTTTGAGACGAGCTGCATTAGAGTTCGATATGAAATCATTGTTCGCTTATGCTAAGAACAAATAGAGGAAATCAAAATTTTCTATCAAATGCATTCATGATATGCTTATGGATCCAATAACTAAAGGTCTATCACCCATAAGTCTCACTAACGGGCCAACTAAGAGAAAAGGGTATTACTAATGACCATGTACAACTGCATATCGTACTATGAATGACTTATGACTAATGACTAATGATTAATTTTCCTCATTATAATTTGTTTGTCTATTAGTATGCTAAGCTAGCATAATGGCATAAAGACAATAATATAACAAATCAACTAAGGGCATAACGTTAATTGATCCTAATGTTAAGTTTTAAATTTGGGCGTAGTATGATTAATGGGGGTCCTAAGTCGAATAAAGACTTAACGGCTGTATTTCTCTGCTACATTTTGGGTTTAGAACTAAAATGAGTATTAATCTCTGCAGACTTACGTAATACTCATAATAAATGATTACTCGGCTAAGTGGAAGAATGTTGGAGTAAATATAAATTATGTTAGTATATTTATCTTTATAGCCATTATAATCATTTATATAATGATGATCAATTGTTAATATTATCCTAAGCCCAATAACAGATATGTCTTTGATGGGCGGACTATCATTAGATAGGCCTTATTAGGGTGTCCTCTGGGTATGTATAAATATTGAGAGTTATTATGAGATTAGTGTTGACACACAATCATGACAAACAAAACACCATTAGCAGTCCCCTATCTCTCTCTCTCAATGTGTTCATAACTTAAGAACACATAAACCATCAGAACTGCATACCCTAAAGGGAACCCGAATCCACTGACAAGCATGTCAACCTCAAGTCTCCTGCGACGTCAGTAGCAGGTCTCATGGATCTATCAGGTATTACTATTATTATTATGTTTTCCATTACATACAGTCAAAACTGATCAACATTTTATGCCATCAAACATCTACACGATTTTTCTGTTTTGTTATTAATCTTTTTATGTATTGGGCATAGAATTTTGTAAAAAGATTTAGAGTTTTGGATTTAAAATTCTTGTGTGGCTTTTTAAAACTGTAAGGTTAAAGACGTACACCAACTGTTCGATGATATGCTTCAACCAAGTTTATAATTATAATTATTTTTGCATTTACACGTAGAGAGAACCATATTCTGTAATTACATAACCATGCCTTTTTATGATTGATTATCTTTATCAGTTCCCTGATTTCTGGTGTATTAATTAGTTGATTATAGTATCTGGTTATCTTTGAGGCTTGTTTTCATAATTTAGTTTTAGATAAATAGCTAGTAACCAATAAGTGATCAAATCCTATTGGTTTGTTAATTGTTCTTATTTGATTAAGTTAGTTTAATTCTTCAAATAGATTATTTATCCGAGTTTGATCGGTTTATGGTTATAAGGTTCAAGTTCCCAATTATAATGTAATGCATTAACGCTTGGAGCTCAAATCTAATTTAATTAGCTTATGTGTTTAAAAAATCACTTTTTAAATTTTTATGTGTTTGCCTAGGTTTAGACTCAAATCCTAAATTTAAAGTTTCTAATATAGTGATTGATATTATAGATTGAAAAGAAGATTAGTGAAAAGTACCTCAAACCTCATGAAAGCATGGAAAAATGGATTTGATTGTAAATTATTTGTTATAAATTACCAGACAGTGACTTGATTCTATAATTTATTAAATGTAATGAATTTACTTCGTTTCAATATTTGCAAATTTATAACATTTAGTGTCCAATAACAAGTTCCATTAGTATTGAAATTTTTTTCTAACAGGGACCATGCATTACTTGACCATGCTTAATATGTTAGCAGACCAAACTTTATCAGTATTTCCTTTGATGTCTACTTATGTTGAATTTAGGATTTTTAACAATAAATTATGGATAACGCTCCAATTTTAGACTTCGCTTTACGCCTCCAAATGGTTGAGTTGCCCCTAAATGGATATGACATGTTTGCTTTTTTATTGGTTAAAGGTTTCTTGAATGAGGAATATATGCTCTTTAGGCTTGGTTGTCTTAATATATTGATGGTAACTATATGTTTACCAAATTCTAATGGGTTAGCTGCTAGCCAGTTTACTCTTGACTTCATACATGTATTCGACTTTTACTCCTCTGTAACGTCTTCCTTTCTTGTTTCTAAAAGTGCACACGTTTCTAGTTCATCAAAAGGAAATGGTCATGGTTTAAAAACGGCCGAGGCGCACCTCAAGGTGAAATGGTAACAAAAATAGTCAGAGACGGCGCCTCATGGGGTTTTGATGTGTTCTTTTTTATGTTTTAGACTTTTGTGTTTTTGATGAATCCGGTGCTGAAATGAGTTAGGATTTTATTTCTATATGATATATAATTTTTATATTTATTTTTTTAATTCTGTCTCGAGCTTACGCCTTGGTTTGCCTCAGGCTCGGTTACGTTTTTTAATCCTTGATAGTGGTTATGGACTTGCTGAGAAGGTTAGTTTTTGTACCAACCATAGTTATCAAATGCACTAGGCGCAAAGCGCAAAAAATGCGATGGCATGAGATGTGTATTTATAAAAAAATGGTTCATGTTTTTTATGTATGTTTCTGGATTGAATTTGTTATATTTATTTATTAGAAGTTGGTTAGATGCAGGTTAGCGAACATGTCAACATATATCTTTGATCTATGTCTCCACAGGCACACTTGGGGAATGAGATATGAGTTACTCCTCGAGGTAGATTAAATTATTTTCTATGTTCAAGTTTGTTTAGAGGAAAATATACCAGACTAAAAAGGGGTGGTGGTTTGCTCTTAATTTAAGAGATCATTTTGTCATTTCATTGAGAAAGATAAGATCCATTAAATGTTATATACTCTTTTGGTAGTCTTGTTTGAATTTTGTTTTTGTTATTATTGGGTAAGCGGGTAAGATAAAGAATAGATTATAGTTAAACAATACATGCATGGACCATTATTGGTTTTTTAAGACTACTTATTTATGTACAAGTATTTGTTTCAATTAGATGTTTTATGTTGTAATCTTGGTATGAAATTGATTAGCCCACTGGCGAAGATTTGTAGGGCGGGGAGGGGCGGCCGACCCCCCCGGATTTTCGCGCAGAAGTTCCGATTATATAGTATCCGTATAGAAAGTTTTGAAAATATAGGGTTTCGACCCCCCGAAACTGGTTTTCGACCCCCCGAAACCAGTGACTTCTGAACCCCCGGTGACTTCCGACCCCCCAAACCTTCGGTCAAGCTTCGCCACTGGATTAGCCAAAACTTTTTATTTTACAGGGCAAGAAAGACGCTTGAAAAATTGATCATTTTTGTTGACATTGCAGTACATGTAATATGTTGGATTTCTATCTAACAATTATGTGTTTGGGCCAGTTATAAATGAATGCATATTATATGTTTGGTTTTTTTGTGTAATTGATAGGTGTTCAGACCATTTTCTTACGCATGTTTTCTTTTGAATCAATACTAATGCTTGTTTATATGGGTGTTGATGATAGGGGAGATATGATGAAAAGTTTTGGAGCTAAGTTTTATGACGATGAAATTCTCACGCAAAAGAACGTTTAGACTCCTCGTGTAAACATTTGTTTTTTTTTTAACGGCAAATTTCTACTCCTTGTGGGACTTGAACCCATGACCTCCCCTTTAGGTGTTCCTAAAAGCTTTGCTTCTACCATTGGGCCACTAACCCCATTGGCTCGTGTAAACATTTGTAATTTGGAATATGCTACTTATTACATGTGTTCCTAACATTTGAAATATATTTCGTTTCGAACCTATTATTGTAATTATAATATTACGATTTACACATTTGTAATTTTATCAAACGTTTGTATTATATTTTATATCATAAATAATGTGATTTGTGGCAAAATTATATGCCATTATAAATAGTATATATATTTAATAATTAGTGCTAAAAAAGATTTTTTATATTGTAGAAAAAAAAAAAAAAAAAAGAAGTGCCATTAAAACTAACATAAAAAGACTTTTTTTTATTTGTGGCATAAAAAAGTGCCACTAAAAAGCAAAGGAATTTTGTGCGACAGATTGAAAAATTGCCACTAAAAGGCTTTAGTGTTAGCACTTCTAGTGACACTTTTTTTTGTGTGCCGCCTATTCTTACCGAGGCCTTTAATGGCACTTTTTTGTAATTTTGTGGCACTTTTTGTATGTCACTAAATGACATTTTTTTTTGTAGTGACCGTATAATAGCATCTTAAAGAATTTAAACAGACGCGTCTCTGTTAGGAATGTGGATGCGTGAAGCATATGTTCTACATTTAGCTTTAAGAGTTGTTTTATTGGCAAATCATATAGATAACCATAGGATATATATTTATATAGAGATATATATACACATATTATTATTATTGTTGTTATAGATTTTTCAGCAAAGTGGTAGCATAAATTTTAAAGAAAATACAAAATTGACTTATAGTTTTATGTAATATTTGTGTAATTTCATAACATACCAATTACATACATGCCAATTATATATAGCCAAATATCGTGTAGTCCCGCCGTAACGTGTGGATTCCTGATAGTAATATTGGTACATGAAACCTAGATTGGAATTGGGAAATGCTTTTGACTTTTGAGACAACTTTTTAAGTAGTATTGGGCTATCTAAATATTAAAGCTTAAAAGGCCGCATCTCAGCCCAATTCATGCACAAAACTTAAAAACATGAAAATTAAAAGATGTCCATTATTCACGCAAGTATTTGAATGTTGAAATAATAAGGGTACAAACTAATAAGTTCAACCGAATATGTATTTTTCAATATTTGTAAGGGGGTTGTTTTTTTTTTTTTTTTTTTTTTTTTGTGTATGTGTAAAAATTGGGATTATCTAAAAGAGGAGAATCAAATGAGAAGAAACTTCATATGAACAAAAAGAAGAAGTAACATAATGGTTAAACATTAATAATTTAACTCTTCTTACATTAATTATCATCTATCTAATTCAATAGTCATTAACACCTTATCATGCACATTATCAAAATTTGTCCTACACATATAAAAATGTATCCTACATATAATGCAATTGTCATATGTTTATCCTACACATATCAAGATTATCATACATGTATCCTACACATATAAAAATTTATCCTACACATATAAAAATGCACCCTACACATATCAAAATTATCCTTCACTCCAAATAAATAAGGGTTTCTTTGGAAGAATATATTTTAAAAATGATTTATAAGCTTCATTTATTTAACTAGTTTAAAGGGGGTTACAAAAAAATAATAATTAATTTAACATTCATTACAATTATTAAATGAAAGCTTCCTATTTTTTTTTTTTTTTGAAAGGTTTAGATCAATGGAAATCCTTATACAACCCTAACCTATTGGTCCCAAGTTCGAATCCCTACCCACGCACCGGTGTCCTCCTTGCCTAAGCTCAAACCGTCACGGGGAATTTTTTTGTGGTGTGCATGGATCGAACTTGTGACCTCCCCCTAGGATGAGAACCCCTAAGGGAAAACCCACCCTACCTCATGAAAGCTTCCTATTGGTTAGAATTTGTTTTTTTTTTTTCTTCTTACAAAACATTTTCTACTCATTTAAACTCTCCATTTATATAAAATTATGTTATTCTACCTTCTTTGCCTCTGCTTTCTGCACCGCTTGCCCTACTACGAAGCCACTATCCCTTAACCCAACTAGGGGAGATACACCTGTCAGGTCAACACAAGCATGCTTCCCCCCGGCCCATCCAAAGACAAGGAGATCTGCTGGTCGTAGGGTGGATCTCCCTTCTGCTGGATCCGAGAGGAAGTTCACAGGGGCCTCCATTGATTTTTTTTTTTTTTTTTAAAGGTTTAGTTCAGTGGAAATCCTTGTACAACCCTAACCTAGCGGTCCCAAGTTCGAATCCCTACCCACACACCGTGTCCTCCTTGCCTAAGCTCAAACCGTCACGGGGAATTTTTTTATGGTGTGCGTGCATCGAATCTGTGACCTACCCCCAGGATGAGAACTCCTAAGAAAAAACGAGTTTTTTCCCAAACTAGTATAGTTAGAAAAAGTATTTACCTTTATGGGTACTTTGAAAAATATTTACTAAAATAGATAGTTTACTTTATCTCATTTAATTTTTGAAAATTTGTTTCTCTCTCTCCTAATCTAATTGGATAAATACTAAATTAATGATAACTAAATAAAAAATGAGTATTGTTATTCAATAAAGCTACATTTTATAAATTGTTATAATTTTTATTTCCGGCGTTTTTGTAAATTAGCGTTTAATGTAATAATGTTTTTTAATTAATATATCTCAGTTTTTAATTTGTAGTAAAATACTTCAACTTTTAGAATTTTAATTATATGCATATTTATAGTTTTTGTTTATATACACATATTCTTATTCGTTAAAAGTATAAGGTAAGAAATAAATAATAATAATAATAATAATAATTATATATATCGATAACGATATTGCATGAATCCATTTTGTTTGAAGAATTTAAAGTTTGCATTCTCCTAAAAAAAAATTTATTGTTGTTGAACTATATCTAATTAAAAGTATAAATGTCGTTCAAAAAAGAAAACTGAATGTATGAACAAAGACATTGCACGATTTGATAATTCAAAGTTAAACAAACAATTAAAGCTTTTAGGAAAATTCAAATTTTAAATTCTTCAAACAAAATGGTTTCGTTGATCCATATATAGGGGTGTAATCGAGTCGAGTCGAGTCGAGCCAGGCTAAGCTCGAGCTCGAACTTAAACGAGCCAGCTCGGCTCGGCTCGTTTCTTTTTTGTCGAGCTGAAAAGCTGAGCTCGAGCCCGGCTCGTAAATGTTCGAGCCGAGCTCGAGCTGGTTCGAGCCAGCTTGTTATTTTTTAAAAATATTTATAAAATAAAAAAAATTTACACATATACATGTATTTTTTTTATTTTTTAAATATTTTAATGAATGAAAGACATACAAAAAGTATTATTTGTATAATTTGTGTTTTTGTTCTATTATTTTTCATATTTTATTGATTAATTCAAAGTATATAAAAGATGTTTATCGAGCCACGAGCCGACCCACCGAGCCGTGCCATCGAGCCGAGTCACCGAGCCAAGCCACCGAGCCAAGACCCCTAGCTCGAGCTCGGCTCGATAACAAAACGAGCTTTTTTCAAGCATTTTTCAAACGAGTTGCGAGCCGCGGGCATTTTGTACATCCCTATCGATATATAACTATTATTCTCTAATTAGTACTTTATTTTTTCAATGAATAAGAATACAAAACCATAAATATACAAACAATTAAAATTCTAAATTTTACGGTATTTTTTTATAAATCAAAAACTGGGATATACTAATTACAAAAGCATAATTACATTGAACAATACTTTACAAAAATGTAAGAGAAAAATTATGGCATATCGAAAAAAAAAATGTATCTTTATTTCATTTTTTTTTTGAAAGGCTTAGTTCAGTGGAAATCCTTGTACAACCCTAACCTAGCGATCTCAAGTTCGAATCCCTACCCACACACTGGTGTCCTCCTTGCCTAAGCTCAAACCATCACGGGGAATTTTTTTGTGGTGTGCATGAATCGAACCTGTGACCTACCCCCAGGATGGGAACCCCTAAGGGAAAACCCACCCTACCTCAAACCAGCTGGGCTGGAGATCATTGGCAATATCTTTATTTCATAATAATACTATTTTTATTTAGGTATTATTAATTTAGTTTTCATCCAATTAGATTAGGAGAGAGAAACAAATTAAAAAAAAGAGAGAGAGAAAGAAAGAGAGTTAATGAAAAGTATCCATTTTGGTAAATATTTTTCAAAGTACCCAAAAAAGTAAATATTTTTTGTAACTACACTAGTTTGGGAAAAAACTCAGAAAAAACCCACCCTACCTTAAACCAGCTGGACTAGAGATCATTGGCTCCATTGAATTTAATTAGAGTATGCGTAGTGGCAAACGTTATGGGCGTTTTAGCCACCCATAGCGCCGGGGAACACCGCCCCCGCCGGCGCTATGGGGGCGTTTTGAGCTTGAAGGTTATGGTGATAGCCGGCGTTTTGTGTAGGGAAGGAGAGAGAGACCGTTTTTTATTATTATTATTATTATTATTATTATTATTATTATTATTAGGGTTTGGGAATTGGGGAAAAAAGATTGAAGAAGAAGAAGAGGGTTGGAGGTAGGGATGAGGTTGAAGAAGAAGAGGGTTGAAGAAGGAGAGGCAAACACGTTTTTTATTATTATTATTATTATTATTATTATTATTATTATTATTATTATTATTATTATTATTATTATTATTATAGTGTTAAACTTTATTGGACCACACGTTTATATACATACAATCCAAACAAGGATACAATGAGTTTACTATTATTATTATTATAATTTATGTTCAAAATGTAGAATATTATCAGTGTTCATGAAAATAATTACTATAAACGATACAATCCATGTTTTACTAGGAGCAATGGCGGATCTAGAAATGAATTTCAGTAATAACGTTTTTCATTTTTTTTCATTTTAATAGCAACGTTTTTCATTTTATTAATTTAATAAACTTTCAGTTTATATTTTTTTATTATTATTTTTATATTTAATGAAATATTATTAAGTATTAAATATTCTTATTTAAATAAAAAACAATAATTAACCAATCATTACCAATCATTTATAACCCCCACATAACCCCCCTTCCCACTACACCCTCTTTTTCCATAACCCCAACATAACCCCTTTTCTATTACTTTTTAATATTTTAATCCTATAACCCCAACATAACTATCCACCACTACATAGGGCTGGCAATTTAGACACGAACACGATAACCTGACACGAACCTACACGATTTTAACAGGTTTCGTGTTTGGCCTTAACAGGTTTCGTGTCTATAACAGGTCGACACGTTAAGAGCTGTTTATTTTCGTGTCGTGTTCGTGTTTACATGTTTCGTGTTCGTGTCTTATCGTGTACGTGTCTTAACAGGTCTTATCGTGTCTTATCGTGTTTCTTATCATGTCTTGTCGTGTCTTATTGTGTCTTATCGTGTCTTGTCGTGTCTTATCGTGTCTTGTCGTGTTAACTTATTTTACTAGGTGTTCCTTATCGTGTCTTGTCGTGTCTTATCGTGTTAACCTGTTATACACAGGTTCGTGTTCGTGTTTGAAAAAAATCACACGATTAGATTTCGTGTCGTGTTCGTGTTTACATGTTTCGTGTTCGTGTCTTAACAGGTTCGTGTCTTAACAGGTTCAGGTAACCTGTTATGCCAGCCCTACCACTACACATACCCTTAGTGAGTCATATTCCATTATGAAGATTTATCCTCGCACGTCACATTTATTAAAGTCGCTATTAATAAAAATAATAAACGTCTAATACACAAATAAAATAAAATATATTACTCGCGTATGTCATACTTAACTAAGTGATTTTGTCTCAAATATAACTATATACAATAGATAAAAATTCAAATATAACTATATACAATAAATAAAAAGATAAAAGATTATTTTTGTACTTATGCTAAAGATAGTCAAAGTATAAATTATTACAAGTTGAATATTATAACATGAGATTATACCCCGGGAGTGTCCCGGGTTAAGAAATTTAATATGATACATCAATTTTACATATGAAATAGACTGATATATAATTCTAATATTAATATCTAACCTAAAACAAAACAATGTAGAACTCTAATGCTAAACACCTAACCTAAAACAATTTAGAACTCCAATGTAAGGGCATGTTTGGCTCTTCATTTTTCCCCAACTTTTGACTTATAACTTATTGAAGAAGTTAAAAGTAAAAAAAAAAGTGTTTGGGTATTTGTTTGGAAAAGGGGCTTTTGGAAGATTTTGGCATATTTTTTTTTTTGAACGGCAAATTTTTATTACACCTTTATTTCACCTCACCTTGCATTTTCAAGGATTTGAACTCACAACCTTACATTTGTTAGGGGGGATACCATACCACTAGTATTGATACCTAACCTAACCTTATGGGGAGAAAGAGCTTTTGATGGAGAATAAGTCATAAGGAGTAAAGGAAATTGTGAGCCAAACATGCTCTAACTCTAATATTAACACATATCCTAAAGACTAAACAAATGATACATCAATTTTACATATGAAATAGACTGATATATAATTCTAATATTAATATCTAACCTAAAATAAAACAATGTAGAACTCTAATGCTAAACACCTAACCTAAAACAATTTAGAACTCCAATGTAAGGGCATGTTTGGCTCTTCATTTTTCCCCAACTTTTGACTTATAACTTATTGAAGAAGTTAAAAGTTAAAAAAAAAGTGTTTGGGTATTTGTTTGGAAAAGGGGCTTTTGGAAGATTTTGGCATATTTTTTTTTTGAACGGCAAATTTTTATTACACCTTTATTTCACCTCACCTTGCATTTTCAAGGATTTGAACTCACAACCTTACATTTGTTAGGGGGGATACCATACCACTAGTATTGATACCTAACCTAACCTTATGGGGAGAAAGAGCTTTTGATGGAGAATAAGTCATAAGGAGAAAAGGAAATTGTGAGCCAAACATGCTCTAACTCTAATATTAACACATATCCTAAAGACTAAACAAATGTACAACTCTAACATACTAAGGGGCTGTTTGGTAGCCTCTTAATCAGCCTCTTAACCATTCAGATCTGAATCATTCAGCATTCAGACTGTTTGTTTCAGCATCTGAATGGAATGATTAAGTGCTGAACCATTAAGCTAATAAGGGATGCTGAATGATTCAGCTCTTAACCATTCAGTGCCTCTTAACTATTCAGACTATCTTAATGATTCAGCACTTAATCAACCAAACAGCCCCTAATATTGATACCTAACCTACAACAATGTATAACTCTATTAACCTATTCGGCTCTAGTTGAAAATAGAATTCATATTTACTAGTTTGATCATAATTTGTGACTTGTCTATACATGATTAATGAATTACCTGAACACGTGTTTTTTTTCCTGTATGAACAATACCTCACAAAAAAATAATCGTTTTTTTCTCCGTTTTTTATATAGCACTATGGTACTCGTTAATTTGGTGTATTTTTTTTCTTTAAAAAATCTCGTAGATAAAATATATTAACGTTTAAAAGTTATAGGAGGAAACATATGGGAAAAATCTAATTTTGTTTTTAAACTTTTTTTCCCTTAAATTAGTTAATGCAACATGACATCCTACATGACACTCTTAAATGGGAGAATAACTATACGAGTGTCATGTAGGATTTGAGACTTTCAATTATATAATAGATTTAAAGTAAGCTTATTTTATGAATAAATGGATATGTATAATGGCAAATATTATTTAGATATTTCGGCATCTGAATAATATCTGAAACTAAATATTGAAGTGACTACGGAAGTGTCCTTTCCATATATGAAGAGCTAGTTGACTTTAATCCATATGATCCATTACTTTCTAAGAGTAAAGATCCGGTACAAATAACTTTTTTGGTAAGAACTGTGAGAATCAAAGGAGGGTATTTTTTTTTTATTTTTTTTTTCAAATTTTTTTTTTCCCATATTGTTAAACATGTATTATAGTATTGAAAACTAAAAAAAAAATAAAAAATAAAAAATTTGGTGTAGAGTAATTACGTGTAGAGTAATTACATAATTACTCTAGTGTAAACTAATGTATTTACCTTAATGACGTAATTACACTAAAAAAAAATTTTTTTTTAATTTTTTTTTTGTATTATTCATCTAGAAAGAATGTTAAAGCACATGGGAAAAAAAAATTCTAAAAAAAAAAATTTTTTTTTTTACCCCCTTTGATTCTCACAGTTTTTACAAAAAAACTATATGTATTTGATCTTTTGAATGCTAACATAAAACCAGACAATGGTTTTCTTTAAACTTGGTTCTCTCTTATATTTGATTCTGTGAAACCTTTTAGTTTTCGGCTAAATTGTATTTGTTGACGCAGAAAAGATAAACAAATTAGTTTCTATAATAATAAAATTTATAAATTTATACACTACAAAATCAGTATGTTAGACCCCACTTTATTATAAAATCTATAATTGACATGAATCACAAGAAATGGGCATTGTCAACACTTTTAAATTACTAAATAAACACGTGAATTAGTTATATTTGTGATCTACACATTTATCAATCAACAATGTAAAGAAGTGCGCTCTAGATGAAGTGAGTTGGGTCCAAAAGATTTAATTTGTTTTATCACAGTGGCGAAGCTTAACCAGTTTCAGGGGGGTCGAAACCCTATATTTCCAAAATTTTCTATACGAATACTATATAATCGGAACTTCTGCGTGAAAATTCGTGGAGGGGGGGGGGGGGGGAGGGGAGGCTGCCCCCTCCCGCCCCAACTGAGCTGCGCCCCTGATCACACCATAACTCCAAATAAGAGTCCATCAATTTTCGGGTTAGCTCAGTATAAATAGTCCATCCTATAATCTTCTTGACTCAAAAGAGTCAGCTCATTTTCGTTTAGCTTGTCTCCATAGCAAAAACCGTCACATGTCAACAAGCTTGTTTTGTTAGCAAAAAAATAGATCATTGCTCGACTAGTTAAACTCTAAAGAAATATGTTTCGCAAATAGATTTGAGAAAAACTACAGGGTGCATCCAAGTTAATGATGCAAGTTGTACGTGATTTATTATCTATACCTTGATCAGCTGTACTATAGTAGTACGAGCATTATATTTATCCCTTTTTACTAATATATTTAGACGTATTCAAACATTATTGAAAGAACAATCATATTGGTGACATATATGGGCCACAGAACACTCTCACCGGTCCATTCAAACCTCAACTTGTTACCAATTTATCATCATAAATATGTAACTGAAGGAATTGCACATTCCACTCTCTTCAATTATGCATACGTGTGGTTTTCTTCATAATTACAACTTTGAAAATATTATGTCTTACGTCAATCCAAATAATGCAAGTCCCCATCGATCTTTGCTAGTTGCAACATCATATTTGTTTCCAATAACACTTGATAACCACAAACTTCAGATGTGGGAATTGTTGGACGTTTCCACTACTGTTTTGATGCTTTGTGGTTGGTACTTGGTGGTGAGGATGTTGAAGTATGTCGAAGCGTGTCATTGCTTTCAACAGTAGCGAAGTAACATGACCAATCCGCACGCTAGTTATGGTGCTCGTGCATATTCATGGGATGTCCTTAGTCGTGTATAATAAATTGTTCTTTAACTCTTCATATCAAGTTTTACTTGCACTCTTTCACCTTTATTGATTAAAAGATAGCTCGAAATATTGAACCAATCAGATTCCATTCTAATATATGCTTTATGTTACTAGTATTTATTCGCCGGATGTATTTTCGCTAGATGTGTGTGGTGGAACATTCTTGTTTGGTTGAAGATTCCTTGGCCCCCAGATGAAGCTACGATTGCTGGTCTCGTCTCCAAGATTCGGGACAGCCCGGGTAGCACCAAGTGGAAAAACGTTGTCTTCCTTGTCATCTTGGCTACGGTGTGGCGCATTTGGGACGCTCGCAACTAGAGTGTGTTCGACGGTTACTTCGTTCCAGTTAGAATCACTGTTGATTTGATAAAAGAGGAGACACGGAACAGCCAACATCTCTTGGGAGAAATTGAAGAACTTTGATGTCACGGACCTTTTGTAATTTGGGGTGTTCCCCATAGTTTTGTTGTTTGGCTGTTTTGTCGATTCGTTCTTTCCTGTTTCCGTTTGTATTTTCTCTTCCAGTTTCTTGCTGGGCCTATATATATATATATATATATATATATATATATATATATATAGTTTTTGGCCGTTCAAAAAAAATGTTACTAGTATTTTTTATTGTAAGTGATCGATGTCGTTGGGTCAATCAAAAATATAAGAAAATAGTAGTATATGGAAGTTGAGTCGTCTCCACAGTAAATTGGTGGAAAGAGTAGTTTTGTAACTTTAATGATTAAACTAAACCTAATTACTTTGTTTTTGCTTTGAAATTTAGAAAATGAATTTGAGAAGTTGTAAATAGTAATGAGAAAGAAGTAACCCCCTCCGACTTTCCGGTTCAATGATTCACCCAAACCTGGTTAAATGATAGGATACCACATAGACATGGCTTTGTTAAACGATTTTAATCAAGTGATAACCGAACACAAGTTTTTAATAATAACCTGTACAATTCAATTACCAACTCACATGTATCAATTACCTTCCCAATAATCAAACTGCTCACGATGCAAGAAAACCGAATGCGAAGGATTAAAAGATAAGCAATTGAACACACATAAATTGTTTAAATGAGTAAAACCACAAATATTCTTCAAGTGAATGAAAAACAATCCAAGAACCAAATCAAACAAGTTTAAAGGTTTCACAAATGAACCGTGCACCCGGAGGTGGTTACATAAAGAAACTAGCTGCTCATCATGATTATGTATGCTTCCATGGATGATTTTGATGATAGATGCATGAAAAGAATGATTAAAATGTGTTTTTGGAATGGTAAAATTCGTCCTAGAATGGTCCAAGACGGCTAGGGTTGAAGTCCTCTTTGTTTGTGGAGTAAAGAACCCTTAAATATGGCCAAAACCCGAAGTTTCGCGTCCATAATCAGATAGGGGCGCAAGCTTGCGCCCCTGGTGAAGAAGGTTGCGCTCTATAGGGCGCAGATCAGCCAGAATTTGCCTGTCAGCGCAAGGTTGCGCCCTGCTGAGGTAGGTTGCGCCCCTGTCTGCTAGTAGGTTGCGCCCCTGTGCAAAAATTGGCCATTCTTCGCGTTTTCATCCCCAGTGCTCTCGCGTGACTTCCAATCCTTCTTGACTTGTCCCGAAACCCTCAAATATGCCCCGTTTAGTTCTTTTCACCACCGTACACCTGCAAATCACAAACATTCTCAAAGTAACTATGTTCCATGCAATAAATCACATAAAAACACATAATTAAATACATCTTAACATGGTAAAACACCCTCTCATCAGTAAGAAATGATGACTGTTTAGACTCATGGGCCGGTCTTATTGGAAATAATCTTTTTATCTTAAGGGATGAAGGTAAGATTTGCCCTATCTCATCCTCATATGCCAATGCAGGGTAGTTTGTTTGGTAGAGGCTTATGCTTCTTAGAGAAGTGGTGTGATGTTCAAATCTACCCAATTAAGGGTGTAGTTTAGATTAGTCCTCTCATTCATGATTCAACCCTAGACAACATGTGAGATATTACTTGGATATTTTGTTTTAGTATTATAAGGCTGCAAAAGACAACCCTAGTTTGTGAAACAGTAGGCACGGGAAACTTTAGTAAAGTTATTGATATATAATGGCTATGGTCAATACACCAATAATTGTAATAATTTAATTAATAATTCAGTATGATAATGTATGCTCATAGTGCTTACAATGTAGAACAGCACTCCCTAGTTGCCGCATCATATATATGGATGTGATTAAATAATAATCACTAACAGTTTAGAATTATCAAATACGAATCTACACATATGACATAATTATTCCTAGTATTTTTGTTGAAGTTGTGTCTATCTACATTTGCGCTCCTATCATGTGTATGTACACAGTGTATTTATACGTACAAATATTACTAGGGTTAGGATTATATACGTAGTGAGAAAATAGGAATTCGTAGGAAGAGTATCAAACGGAGTCTGATTGAACTTATTCAAGCGACATTTGAACAACCGTGTCATCAAACGTATCATACGATCTTAGTTTCTAGGTTTTCGATTTTGTGGATTTTTAGCTTGTAGTTTTTAAAATTTGTGTTATATTTACTGCTATTATGTTATATTTTGTGACTCATTGTATTGTATCCCATGATCAATTGTATTTTTTGTATCCTTCTCACATTTCTATTTTTTGTATACTGTGTATGATAACTTGACCCTACATTACTGTGTCACCAATTTAGGCCCCCTTAGTGCTCCAAAATGTTAAGGTTTTAACATTAGTTTTGATTCATATTTTTCAAAGAAAAAATGAGGAAGAAAGCATCAAGTTACTAACGTAGAGATTTTCATGCATCCTTTTGGATTACAGCTTCTCAAGGCCTGCTTCTTGTTTTTCCTTGAGGGCTTCACCACTCTCTCTTTTGATTGATGGGCCAGGGAAATTTGCTATAAGCAAAACGTCCGATGGATTGTTCTTTGGTCCTCATGAACACGTGTACTAATTTTAAGTCAACCTTGGAAATCGTTTTAAACATCATCTTTTGGTATTCCTTTGGTCCCAATGACCACCTTTTAATTAAAATATGGAAGTCTTTAACTTCCCCTTCCTTGAAAAAAGCGACCAACATATCTACGGTCTATCCTCGTTAGAATGGTCCCAATATCAATCATTGTTATCACGTTGCTTGGTTCTTTAAATTAGTCCTGTCTTGGCATGATTTTGAGGTGGATTGTATTCGTTCATGCTTCGCATCATACATGTTTTTAGTGTTAATTTGTATGTATGTGAAAATGGCGAATTATATACGGTAATTAAGTGTTGCTACAACAATTGAACTAAGGATACTAACGACATCTCCAAGGTAAAAGGGTTTAGATTAGCTAAACGCAGGTCGTGGGGTCTCCTCAAATTTGCAATTCGTGAATTATGATCGTGTTTTCATTAACGTTTTAGATTATGGATGGGAATGTTTCCAACTCGGAATGTTTAAGATTGTATGTATATTATTGATTTGAGTGAAAAATAGATCAAGTATAGTACAAGATCTATAGAGAGAGAGTGTGAGTGATCAGGTTTGTTGGTTAAGTTAGGCTTCCCTCTGATTTATAGAAGAATGGATCTTTTATTTGAGGAAAGCCTTGACCATCGATCCTAGATTGCAGAAGGGAGTGTCCCCTTTCAGGTAGGTGGAAGGGTTTGGACTTGCGGATAAAAGGAGCTCTCGTCTCGTATGTGCGCGAATGACTTGGGCGAGAGAGTTGAGTGATGTGACAAGACCACTGCATGTTCCTTTTGCAGCTGTAGTGCTCATTTGCTTTTGAAACCTTTAAGCTTTGAACCTTTTCGGCCCATGAGCTTCTAGTCAGTTTATTTTATGGCTTAGACTACCTACGTCATCAACCCCCAAAGTCAGAGGTATTTAAAATGTAGGCTCGAATGCTTATGACTTTATGCTATGTTTTTGTGACTTAAAAGCTTCTAGGCTTCAAAGGGTTTGGCGATGAGGGTTTCACTAGAGAGAAACTCTAGAGAGAGAGACTCTAGAGAGAGAGAGAAAGAGAGAGGTATGTTATGGAAAGACCAATCTGATCTGGAAAAGAAAGTTTGCCCCTTTTATTTATAGAAGGGGTGGGTTGAAACCCTAATAGACTTGTTATTTGAGCTTGAGCTTGGCCCAATATATTAATTAATGATTTAGTTATTTAGACTATTGGGCTTGGCCCAATACTCATCCTACATCATCATTAAGAGTGTTGATAATGGTGGTCTACCAGCACTCATAGCCATTGCACCCCACTAATGCTGTTGTGTATGCCACTCCAGCGTAAAAGCATATAATCATTAATTTCTAATAATCATTGATTTCTAACAAAGCTAAAGTGATTTTTCTTTTGCTTGCATCGAAACGATATATAAATCTAAAGTTATAATTTTAAGAAGGAAACTACAAAAACAATGTGAAATTAAGTTTATATTTATTATTATTTTATATACTTACACTGGACGTCTTATTTTGTTTTGTAGAGTCTGTGAAGAAAAAGAGAAGAAAACATAAATAATGTCCAATATTTATTTTATTATTATTTTTAAATTCTTTTGCTTCTAAAACATTCAGGAGAAAAAAAAAGGAAATGAAATTTAATAATCCCAATTTTGGAGGGTTGGAAGACAATAGTTCCAACTTGAAAATTGTAAGACAACACTTTCAACTTGTCAACCTTTTTATTTTGTTCGTCCCAAACTAACCTCAGTTAGTTTTCTCTGTTATGTGCCACATTGGCATCACACGTAGCAGTCCTACGTGGCATAAAGTGTGGATCTGTCAAAAAAAAGGGTGGACCCATTATCCACCATCTCCATCATCTTCATCATCTTCACCACCACCACAACCACCTGCCACCACCGTCATCTTCACCACCACCACCATCACCACCACCACCACCACCGTCAACCAGCACCATCTCCGACGACACCCACCACCACCTTAAAAATTCTGTTTCCTTCCTACTCACCACCACCACCATAACCACCTGCCACCACCGTCATCTTCACCACCAACACCATCTCCGAAAGACAAAAACGAGCCTAACACCTTCAAATCCAACCCAATCACAAATCTGGTCATACGCACATGTTGCCAGCTTCAAATCACACTTAGAATTCCATAATCATGGTCTGCTACTTTACAGAACAATCTGAATTGTCAGATTTAATATTTTAACAAACCCACTTATTGAATCGTTAACAAATACCACGAATTGAAGCCATGTAATCATTCCTGCATCTTAGTCGATCCATTCTGTGCAAAAACCCCCAATCAAAAACATCCAAATCAAGCTCCAATTCGTTGGTTTTATGCTCGGTGGCCGAACACCCTTTTTAATCGATTACACCTCGAAAACGAATAGGTTAGTGTGATTATTTAGTATGGTTTTGTTCGGAATTCATTTTTCTATAATAGCCCTAACATTAATTTGATTAACAGGTTCGAATCGTTGGTCAATTGATCAAGTATAGAATTAGGGTTCTTCGTAACAGGTGGTTGGTGGTGGTGGCAGGTGGTTGGTGGTGGTGGTGGCAGGTGGTTGGTGGTGGTGGTGGTTGGTGGTGGTGTTGGTGGTGGTTGGTGGTGGTGTATATATATAAATTCTTTGTTATTATTATTTAAAGATTTGTTTAAATAATTAATAGATTTTTTTTAATTGAAAAAACAAGTGGGGCCCACGTTTTTTGCCAGCTGGACATACTGTGCCACGTAGGACTGCCACGTGCGATGCCACGTGGCACTTAAAAAAAAAACTTAACTAGGGTTAGTTTGAGACCATTAGAATAAAAACATTGACAAGTTGGGACCGTTATATTACAACTTTCAAGTTAGGACTGCTCCCTTCCAACCCCTCAAAATTAAGATTATTAATTTCCATTTCCAAAAAAAAGAATGGGAAAGCAATAATTATTAGTTAATTACATTTCTTCTGTTTTTTTCTCCTATTTTATTTTCCCACGAACTCATCACTTGAGATTTAGTTTGAACATATCCGATCCAAAAATATTGTTCATCATTTAAAAATATACAATGCAAAAGAAACAAACATAATTATTTTATTAAGAAATTGTTTGATTTCATCAGCATCCATTAACTTTTTTATGATTCCCAAAACCACCATTTTTGGCACCCAAAGAGGAAAAAGACAAGGTTTATGATTACTAACAAATTATTGGAAGATGGCAAAATGTACGTGTCTATACATACGTACAAACTCGAGAAACATTGTTCCACTTCCAACACAAACTCAACGCTATGCTAAATGGGCTTTTGGTTTAACGCTACCAACAGTTGAATATAACATTTTGTCTTTTTAAATGATGACGCTTCAAAACCCAAAAAAATTAAGAGAAAGTGAGAAAGTATGCAAATTGCTGTTAAAAAATATATCCATATGTACAAACTAAATAAGATCACTCATATTAAATTTGTTTTCCTAACAAAGTATCTTAGGGAAAAAGCACTCCAGGAGACATATTATGATTCTGACCACTTCTAAGTGTCATCTCATTTTGAAGGCAAGCTACCCTACAACCTCCAAATTATTTAGTTTATCTAAAAATTCAATGCTTTTTTATTTAAATAAGTAAAAGAATTAATCTAATTAAAAATCGTACTTCAAATAAAGTAAAAATAAAAAGACAAGTCCAATAAATAAATAAAAAATTCAAATAAAATAAAAAAGATAATTAAAATTTAAATATCGTTTTCGTCTTCTTGTTCTTCGTCTTGGTTGTTGTGGTTCTTCATCCAGGTATGCTAAATCTTGAGTTGGAATATGAGCCATAAAATCAAATCGAAGTCGAAAATGTGTGTCTCGATCCATCAAATCCGTTAGGGCGTCATCATAAAAAACGAGGTTTACGACGGGATTCGGGATGTGCACTGGTGAGAAAGCTCTTCACTCGTCCTTTAAGATCATGTTGTGCAGTATCATGCACGTATACGTTAAGCTCATGATCTTATCTACAGTCATAGCACGCATGGATCACCTAATTATGCCACAATTCCCTTCTAGAGTACCAAAAGATTGCTCCACATCCTTTCTTGCCCATTCTTGCAATCTCTTAAACCTCTTCTCAATCGGATCAGTTGGGTACGAAAACGTTTTCACAAACGTTGACCAAGTAGGGTAGATCCCGTCGGTTAGATAGTATCCACGTTTCTATGTATATCCATTCACTTGAAATGGATATTTAGGTGCGATTCTATTTTGTTTTGCAAGAAATATTAGAGACGTCTGGAGCACATTGATATCTTTGAGTGAACCAGACATACCACAATAGGCATGCCAAAACCATAAATCTTGTGAGGCAACCGCTTTGAGCATCACCGTTGGGTAATAGTGATCACCTCTCCTAAATTACCAGACGTGAGTTGTTTCACAGTGGGGACAACTTTTTGTATCGTCATAAAACTTTTTTTATGCCTCCCGTCATACCCCTCTTGAAACCAAGGATAGTGTGCCTCACGTCACCAACAATTTTAAAAACAACTGTTTCAACATATGGAAGCGAGAATTTAAATGGTATTCATTGTACTTTGGTTCATCAACAAAATAATTGTTTATAAGAGTTTTACCTTTTACGCGATAACATTTGACGATTTTCTTAGAAACGCGCAAGGATGTAGCGGTGTCTTCCTCTTCGGCTTGGTCAATGATATCTTTAAATAAGTCTATGCTACTATCGTTTGTAAAAACGTTGTCTTCAAAATTATCGCCCAGTAAAAAAAATCTCGAGGTCATCATCGGAAAAATTGAAAAAGCCGTTTTATATATAGTGGGAGTGAATGGTGAAGATTAGGATGAAATGGTAAAGGTTTAGATAAAATGATAAAGAAATGATTGATATTTAAAGATGTGATTTGTATACATACGTTTTTTGTTTAAAAAAACAACAAAACAAATATGACCGTTGCCAATTGTCAAATACACATAAATTTCATCAAAAGTTACCACCTTGCCGAGACACATAGTTTTGGTCCGTTGCTGAGGTGGTGACGGCAGTGTTGCCGTTCAGCAACAGTAATCAAACTGCCCTTGTCAAGAAGTGCCCCGTCCTCCCTTATAGAAAAATAAATTTTGTGATGGTCAATAAAAAGATTTTGCAAACATGTTTAAAGCCTAATGTAATATCTAGTTGTATTAATTATATAGAGTAAAGATCAGATACAAATAGGCTTAACCTACTAAGCATGAGAAAGGAAGGGGGAAAATTATATATATATATATATATATATATATTTGAACTTTCTTTTCCATCTATTTAAACATGTTTTGTAGATGAATAATATAAAAAAATCAGCGTAATTACGTCATTCGAGTAATAACAGTTGTTTACACTATAGTAATATGTAATTACTCTACAAAAGTAATTACGTAATTACTCTACACTAATTTTTTTATATTTTAGTACTAAAATACATTTTTAACAAAATGGAAAAAAAAAAAATACCCTCCTTCAATTCTCACGTTAAGAACTATTTGTAGGATAAATGGTTTTTGTCTTACAAATAATATATTATTCATTTAGAAAACATGTTTAAACGGATGGGAAAAAAAATTCCCCCTTCACTACCCATTCATAGTAGGTTAAGCCTACTTGTATTTGATCTTTACTCTATATAATATATACTAATACTACATTAGTGGTGGATCTAGAATTTTTGTTAGGAGTAACGCTCTATTTTTTTACTGTAGTTGTTTCATATAATCTTCGTTTTAAAAAAAGCGCGCCTCGGGCGCGAGACGCACTGAGGCACGAAGGGCATCACCTTATGTGACCTAAAGCGCACGACGTACATGAAGCGCAGGTGAGGAGCGCTTCGTGGCAAAAATTGACATAAGGCGCACGACGTATGATGTGCCATCATTTATACATGTTTTTATACATGTATTTCCCACTCTTTTTGTATGTATTTGTGCCTTTATCTTTGCAAAAGAGAGCTAAATTGTGCATTTGAGTTAATTGCAGGTATTTGGAGGCAAAAAGGAGTAGAAACTGGCACAATGCGAAAGAATTTGAAGACTGATGTAGAGTGTGCACAGTCGTGCTCCCGCCCAAAGTTAACCAGTCAACATTTCAGCCATCCAGATGAGAAAGTCAAGGTGCACGGGCGTGCGCACCTTAGTGCATGGTCATGCTTGCTGATACGTGCTCCCCAAGACTCCAACAGACCTGGACTGACATGCATTCGTGCAATACTGAAGAGCATATGCATGCCCATCCATTGGCACGGCCGTGTAGGAGACAAAGTTTGCTCAAAAGGACTTCCAGTACCAACGGACATTGCATGACTGTAGAGCACGGGCGTGCACCCCTGGCAGCTCTATAAAGGGAGTCCTTCACTCATCATTTTGGCATCCCATTCCACCTGAATCTCTACCACATTTCTGCTATATTAGGGTCTTGTAAGTGACCTTTGGAGCTTGGGATCACTCCATAAACACCTACAGAGTGTGAGCTTTGAGAGAAACCACATAAAATCATCCAAAAACCCTCTAAATCCTCTAGCAACCCTCACCATGTTTTCATACCAAAACCTATCTAGTGGGCTTGTTGTAATGCCATTTCTTGGCTAGGATTGTAGAGTGTTGCTAGGGTGAAGACTATCTATCTTGGTATGGATTATATAGTTTATGTTTATTAAGTGATGTTTTGTGTTCTCGTTTAATTCTTTCTACTCTAACTTTATTTGACGAATCAACTAATCAATTATCCAGTATTTGGTCTTGTGGGTGTTTTGATAGGAAGTGGATGACTTATGAGTGTACCCGTTGTGTGTAACAACCCACACACTTCTAACTAACCTAATTCCACATGTAGTGATTGGCCCATTTGTATTTGGAAACATTCACACTTTGTGGCTTAATCCTCTACTATCAAAATCTCACTTAGGGTCGGTACAGTCTTTATACTTGGTCCTAGTGATAAGCCAAGACTTGGTTTTGCGACTTAGCTTCATGGTCCATGTGTTAGTTTTGGCGCAGACCAAGAATTGGTGAACCCGTGTTGGAAGCGAACGGTCTTTATTCTCTTAAGTTACTATATTGCCGCACAATTAGTAATAGGCCAATCACTTTTTGAAAAGTTAATTAATTTAAGTAGGGGACGAGCGTGAGCGGGACAACCACGACTCCTCTATGATGTCAAGTGGCAGCTTGTTCGGCCATGCTCCGACCGCCGGCAAGTGTTCATAAAAGTTTAGAGTATGTCAATATCGCAATATGGGGAGGTGGGTTCTTCGAGGTTGGGCATACACAGTCTTGGGTGATCCTCCCCTCACTGTTGAGAGGTGAGCTTACTGGGGTAGGGAGACCCTCACAATAACAAATGAGAACACACATCGTCTTTGTAGTTATGCGGTAATGCGCATCTTGGACACATCACTCAATTGAACGTTTATTGTTAATCCGTACCAAGACAAGTTGGATCCCCAAACAACACTTTTCTTTGGATATTGGTTTTCTTCTTGGTTACTTTCGTTATCTCTCACTTTTATTTATCTTTAGTTTTACTTTAGCAACTTAAAGCTAAGTAGGGAAAGTCGTGTCTTAGGGTTCGATACTCGCTACTTGCTTGTTTCTATACTATACTCGATAGGTACACTTGTCTATTGTGTGGGTTTAGAACGTCTAGCATTTATCGTTTTATTTTATAAATTTAAAACTTGAAAAGTGTCTCATCTCTATGTTTTGACTTAATTACCTTTTTCCCCGAGTTTTTTGTGTTTTCACCCGGAACTTTCCATTCTAAGAAAAAGAAGTTTAAGTCCTTTAAACCACACAACATCAACGTACACTGCCCTTATTTGTGAATAGAATGTTATACAACAAGCTTTTAAGTTTGTGCAACATACAGTTTACTGAGGCATTTTATCAAACAGTTGGAGTGCATTACTGAATCAATCAAACATAATACTTTTTGTTGGTTATTTCAGCCCCAATCTGACAAGTTATACACCATGGTAGAATTAACTTATACTAGTCAAACTATGTCACATTTCCTTTATAAGTGTAAATGTCAAATCAGCCTAACTAAATTGTGGCGAAAAGAATACCAAAATAGAAGCAAAAAAGATAGTATATGTAAAGCTTTAAGGGGGTTTTCAAACGTGAAGTGCATTCAACAGTTCCAACATGTCTTTTTATCCTTTATGAACATGAATCTTCACCATCTCCAACTCAACCTACAGACAATAAAAAAAAATTGCATCCAAGGTACTTAGACAAAATATGATTTAAATTAGAGGAGAAAAGTGGAAAACTAAGGCAAAAATTTCATCAAACACTTGGTATGCATATATTCTAAACATTATAACCAGCTAATAAAAACAGAGATTTACACACAACATACTCATATGCATTTAATGGACAATTAATCAAAAACAATATAATCAATTATAACATCCAAAACCCAATTTATAATTACTAAGGGGCCATTTGGAAACTTCTGAATTGGTAAGTGCTGACCCAGTAAGAGGTCCGAATGGTTACGAGGTTCTAAATAGTTAAGTGTTGAATCATTAGTGATGTTTGGTTGGACATCTGAATGGTTAAAATTTCTTGTCCCGTTTTCCCTTTTGCAGCGACCGAACAACATCTTGAACACTCCTGTTTTCGTTTTAAAGCCGACCGAACGGCAGCAGCTCACGGGGTTTCGTGCTCCAGGGGCCGAACAACAACAACTCAAACATCAATGGTTGTCCGGGTAAGTGGCCTGGTCAGACCCATCATTTCGTTCAGACATCCCAGCCAAACACCCCTTCTCTCCCTGCACTGACCGAATCAGACATCAATGTTTGACTGGCCTCATTCAGAAGAAAACAAACGGGGCGTAAATTCCTAAAACACATAGACTTGGTAAGTTACCAAGTTCCAAACATACTATACATTTAACATTAACACTATTTAAGTTAATTCCCTTAAACACATGAGCAATTCAATTAACAAAAGCCTCCACAAATTCTAAAACACATGAGCAATTTAATTAAGTTAAAAAAATAACTCACAATTTAGTGGAGGGCGGGGCTGCAGAAAAAGAAGTCCCAGCATAGCTTGCAGGGGCGACGCTGTCTGGCTAGGCCGGTGGAGGGCGGAGGACGGAAGGGAAGTTGGACGGTGGAGGGGGGAGGAGGGCGGGGTAGGGTTTGTTGATTTATTGTTGAATTGTTGCTGCTATCTGAACAAAAAGAAAGTCCAAACGTTTTTTTTTTCTGTGAAGGTGAAAGTGGGGTGGGGTGGGGTGGTCTGGGTGGGATTGTTTAGTTGTATTATAATTTGGGATATTGATTTTGTGCCTATTTAGGTAATTAGATTAGTTGATTTTTTTTTGTTTATTATCACTCGAGTAGTCGAGTTCGATAAATATTTTTTCGCGTAATGTAACGTGGTAACGTATAATTTCATTTGGTAGTAACGTATATTAAATTTTAGTAGCAACGTAAATTTTATTTTAGTAGTAACGTTTTCGAAAAATCATAAAAAAAAATTCCACAATGCGTGGAAACTCGCGGGACAACGGGCACAGCACCTAGCATTGAGCTAGGTCCGCCCCTAACTTCCTGCCTTAGGTAAGAATCAAGCATGGATTTTTAAGTTGAATATTAGGTGCTCGGAATGGAATAAAAACGAGACATCTTTTAATTGTATTTCTATTTTTATAAAGATACCAATAGTTGTCTTGTCTTGACCTGTTTTTAATATACAAGTTAAATGTTTTTTTAAGTGTAATTGATGATATTAGGTTGATTAAACCTAGTTTATTATGTTGAAAAAAAATTGGTATGTATTTTACCCATTTAAAATACGATGTCGAGTCATCTTAAAGTTAGGGTGTTACACCAAGTGTAGAGTCGATATCAATAAGCATGGTACATGACTTGTAGTTAGAAATAAATGTACAAATTAAGTCTAATTGCAGTTTTCGTCCATGTAGTTTGCCTAAACTAACAGGTTCAGGCCAGGCTTAACACCCTGAGTACCTGTGCTTTCATTTTCTAACAGTTTACATCCCTTGACTTAACGTCCGTCCATCTGCCATTACAACACCCTCACGTGCACCTCACGTGAAGGGGTATTATGGTCATTTCGTCTCATATTATAACGTTTATAATTCTGAAAAAAAACCCCTCAAACCCAATGATCGTTCATCCCTGATTTTCCCTCCAAATCCTTTAAACCCTAATCTTCACTCAGTAATCAAACATCAATTTCTTGCAATGTGGGCATCGTTATGGATGATTCGAGAACCATACATTGTTTACGATACATTCGAAATTTACTGTAAGTATATTACAACCCTAATTCTTTTACCATCATTATGGATGATTCATGGTGTTAAACTGATTTCGTTTTTTATTTATTTGTAGCCGAGGATAATACATTGTTTACAATTAAGTTGATTCATGGTGGTGAGTTTATCAATAGTCCTAGTAGAAAGTATGTTAATGGCAAGTCTTGCTATATAGACTGTTGTTGTACTGAAGATTTTGGAATAGATGTTTTAGTTGAGATGATTAAATCAGTAGGCTATCCCTGTGACATGGTGTTTTATTATCATTTTAGATTACCTGATGGGGATTTAGACACTGGTTTAAGGGAATTGGCTACAAATGACTCTGTTGAAAGGTTTTGTAATTTGGCTTCAAAGTATAAGGTCATGGAGGTATATGTGCAACATTAGTGGTCAAAGATTAATACTTTTATGATTGAGCATGAAGAAAGGCAGAAGCAACAACAAGCAGTAGTGGTTGAATGTAATGATCTTGTAGGCCAACCTGATTTAGATTCTGATTCTGAATTTGAAGATCTACTTAATCAGGTTAAGGGGAAAACAACCATTGATAACATTGATGCCAATCCCTCTATTACTTTGGCTAAGTTTTTTGAACCTTCAGTTGATACAAAACAGGATGACAATATGGTAGATGAGCAAGAACATGATGATAGTCAGGACTCTAATTATGTTGTTGCTAAAGAAGATGAAAAAGAAGATGAAACAGAAGATGAAAAAGAAGTTCATGAAACAGAAGATCAAACTGGTTCTGAACAGGATGATAGTGATAACTCTGATTATATTGTTGATCCTGACAATATGGTAGAGGACCCAGAAGTGGATATGAAACATTTTAGGTCTGCTGTAGAGGATGACTTGGAGATGCATCATAATGTGGACATTGATGCAGATGACTTACATGTAGACCTTGATGACTTTGATAGTCTAAGTGAAGATGAAGAAGATGAGTATAAACATGAAGCATCTGTGAAAAGGAAGCAGAAGAAAGGAGGAGAAAAAAGTTGTAATCCATTTAGTGTTGGTGATTTGTTTGAAGATAGGGAGGAGATCAAACTTATTATTAAAGAACATGCTGTGGAGACAAGGAGACAACTTCATATTGTCAAGAAGGAGATTCTGAGGTTTAGAGTTGTGTGCAGGGGGCATACTCCAGTGTTCACAAGTGGGGAATCTTCACAAACCCAAGGTGGTCCCACCAAGAGAAGAAAACATAGTGCTAGGAAAAAAAACCAACAAAGGATGCTGGTCAAAGTAGTATTAATAAGCCACCTACCCAAAGAAAAAATCAAGAATAAAGTATCCAAAGCCCACTTGTCCTTGGGCTGTGCAAATATCCAAACCCACTGAGAATGATTTATGGGAGGTAAGGACTTACAACCCAAAGCACCAGTGTTTGCAGACTAGGGTAATAAATTTGTACACAATGGGTTGGATGGCAAGAGAGATTGCACCAATAATTGATGGTAACCCTACAATAACCTTGACCAAGTTGCAGGACCTACTTCAAAAGAAACATCAGATCCAGATCTCCCTCATGAAAATATCAAGGGCCAGAGCTATTGCAAACAAAAGGATCAATGGTGATTACCAAGATCAGTATCATCTGCTTAGAGACTACTGTGAGGAGTTACTTAGATCTAATCCTGGATCCATTGTGGTAATTGATGTTGAACCTGAACCCAATCCAAATTCCCCTACTAGGCAGTTTAGGAGAGTTTACATCTGTTTTGGGGCATTAAAGGCTGGTTTTAAGATGCTTGGGAGGGACCTGCTAGGATTAGATGGGTGTTTCATGAAAGGTCCATACACTGGACAGATCTTGACTGCTGTTGGAGTTGATTCAAATAATGGAATATATCCTCTAGCATATGCACTTGTGGAAGCTGAAACATTTAAGTCATGGTCATGGTTCTTAGAAAATCTAGGTGATGATCTTGATCTTGATGCTAGGTCCTATTTCACTTTATTAAGTGATAGGCAAAAGGTAATCTGTGTATTCTTCTTTTCTTTATATGTTATAATCGTTTTTTTATTTATTAGTTCCTAAAACAGTTTGTTATTGCTTAGGGTCTAATTCCTGCATTAGCCAAGACATTCCCTAATGCTGAGCATAGGTACTGCTTGAGACACATCCATGAGAATATGAAAACAAATTGGAGAGGAGGTCAATTCAAGAACTTGTTGTGGAGATGTGCTAGTGCTACAACTGTTGCTCTGTTTGATAAGAAGATGGAGGAAGTTAAAAAGGAAGATGCTAAGTTATATCAATGGCTAAAGGATATTCCAGTGGAAAGTTGGAGCAGAGCTCACTTTACTGGTAGGGCCAAATGTGATGTTCTGCTGAACAACTTATGTGAGGTTTTCAATAGACAATTAGTTCCTGGAAGGGAAAAGCCTATCATCACATGCTTGGATTTTGTTAGACAGTACATGACTAAGAGGATAATGGTGGTTCACAATGTCATTGAAAGATGTGAAGGACCTTTGACACCTTATGCAACTAAGATGTTTGATGCCATTAAAGAGCAAACTATAAAATATAATGTTCTTATGGCAAGTCCAACAAAATATGAGGTATGCCAATGTTAATAAAGGTCAATAATTTTTATTCTATGGCTAATAAATATGTGTTGGTTTTAGGTGAGTATGCCTGGGTCAGACCAACGTGTGTTTGACATACAAGCGAAGACATGCACATGCAGAAAATGGGAGTTGACTGCAATGCCTTGCAAACATGCTGTTGCAGTTATATGGGACATGTCTCAGCATGGATATGAGGTAGAAATCCCTGAAAGATGGGTGGATGAGGTGTATTTGCTAGATACATGGAGGAAAGTGTATAGGAACACTATTGAGCCAATTAATGGTAAGGACCTACGGAGACCATCACCATGCCCAACTACTATCATAGCCCCAAAATTTCATAAACAGATTGGAAGGCCAAAGAAAAAGAGGAGAAAGTTAGCCAATGAAGGTGATGAACCTGCAAGCAAGGAAGGTGGTGATCCAAACAACAAGGGAAAGAAAAAAGTCAATGAAGGGGCTGGATCAACAACTGCTGTGGTTAAAAAGTCAAGAAAGGGGGGTAAAACAACTTGCAAAAAATGTGGAATGAAAAGGCATAACTCCAACATTGCTCACAGTCAGCACCTCAAGATTGAGTCTGATGATGTTGTTTTAAGATTATGAAGTTTTAAACTAATTATGTTTCTTTTGATGGTGAACAATGTTTAATTGTCATGTTTATGTTTCCGTTGTCTGAACAATCATGTTTTCTTGTTGAACAATGCTTAATTGTCATGTTTATGTTGTTGAATGAATGTGCAAATGGGTCAGTCAAAATGTGCAGTTTTTATGGTCATATGAGATTTCTGAATGTATGTAGGTTAATGTGCAAATGGGTCTGTGCAAAATGGTTTAGCTGAATGTATGCAGGTTAATGTGCAAATGGGTCTGTGCAAAATGGGTCAAATGGGTCATTATATTGCAGTTTGTTGAACAGGTTTAAACACAAATTTGTTTCAGACGACTATAAATGATGTTAGGATCTGAGTTTGATTGTTTTGAAGTATTTAGAATAAGATGAGAAATGAATGATGTAAGTGTATATGGAAAGTGCAGCGGAATAATAAACTATAATCAAAACAATGGGAATAATTGTTATCAATGATCAAATGCTTTTATTTATTGAAAGATTACAATCAGTACAAATACTCCCCCTCAGCCTGATCACACAGTGATTGTTTGTCTAAGAGAATGTTTGTGTGTGATCTGATAGAACAGTACAAGCACTATTCTATTTATAGACAAACCTAAACCACTGGTGACCTGTGTTGACGTCACCTAAGATAGTGACCTCTAACAGAATAACAACATTAAACATCTGCCCTATACAAACTACTGTTATATTACAAAGCACTGTTAAAGTAAACTACTACTAAGGGGAAACTCTGATGGTCTTGCAACATCTGTTGGAGTCAAAGTGCTGTTGACTCCAACAGACCTTTAGTCTTTAGTACTTGATCAGCAGTTGTTTCTTCATCAGACCTTTGGTCAGCAGTTGTTCTCTATCAGTTGTTCTCTAGCAGTGCTTTGTATCAGCAGTTGTTTGGATGGAACAGTTGTTAGGGTCAGCAGTCTTTTGGGAAGAATATGTTGTAATGACTGTTTATTTGTGGAATCAACAGTTAGCATATTTTGGCTTTTCAATCATCTGTTCTTCTCCAGGTCAGCAGACCCAACAATCTCCCCCTAGAACAGATGATGCCAAAACTAAGCTTTATTCTTGATCTTTATTTCTCATCAGACTTTCTCTGATTTGTCCTTTGAATTGAAGTTCAAAGTCCAAGGCAAATAGGTCTTCTACATCTCTTTCAAGCTCAAGATTCAGCAGTGTTTGGAGATCATTTGCACACAGGCTATATACATCATCCATGCTTATCTTTTGAACTTTTCCATCTGACCTGAGCAGAGTCAATTCAAGGTTGTCTTTATTGACTTTCCATTTTAGAATTTTTGAGTCAGTGGATTTGTTGAGATGCACCTTTATTCTTGATGAGTTTGGTGATGGAGGTCTCCCAATGAGTTCTCTGAGCTTGTCAGTAGTGGGATCTGAGAAAAAGTGCACTTGATTGAAGAGGCCCTCTTTAATGAAAGTATCAGCAAACTTCTTCTGATCTTCTTCAGACATTTCTTTCTGTTTCTTGAACCATCTTCTTGCAGCAGTTGATAGATCAGAAGTATCTAGTAAGCTGTCAAGGGTAAAAGCCTGTTGAGGTCTCTTCATCAGTGGTTCATCAGTGTAGACAGGTTTTCTAGGTAGGCTGGGATCTTTCTTCCTGTTTTCTTCTAGTCTCTTGTATGTTTCAACCAGCCTTAGCTCAGACCATCTTGCAACAGACCTCATCTCCCCATAATCAGCAGCCACTATTTCTTGTCTCATCCTCTTAAACTTCAAGGCTCTGGCTGGATCTCTGCCTTTACCAAAATCAGGGGCAGAGACTTTAGCTTGGGGATTCTTGGCCAACTCTTCTATTCTTAAGAGTTCTTTCCCTTAGTGCATGAGTGGTCCAGCCTGCAAACTGTTTCTTGTTTGCTTTGTAAGGCATGGTTGCCAAGATCTGTTCAAGAAGGGATTCCCTAACCTCCTTTTCCATGTCACTACTGAGAGGCATGGCAGACATGGAATTGCTCAGGGTCTTAGCAAAATCTTCAATCCTTCTCAATTTGCTAAGTTCTGCTGAATGGATGCCCTGAGCAGTCCTGTCATCTTTCCCTTTGCATTTCTCTTTTATGATTGCATCTGCCTGTTCAGCCTTATATTTTAGATATGTGTCCATGTTTAAGGGAACGGGGAAATGTGGAAGAGAAGGGAAGGATCTATCAGATGGTTGTTCAGTATTATAGAAGGATTGCATTTCCCCCTTAAGTAGATCAAGTTCAAGGGGATACTGAACAGCCAATGGTGTAATGGTTGGTGGTGGTCTATGGGATCTGAATTGTGATGTGTGTGGTGAAAATGATGAGAGTGGAATGGCTGATATAGGTGTGGATTGTGTGGTTGAGGTGGTGTGTGGTGATGTATGTATGTTTTCATCCTGTACAACAAAGGTTGATTTCCTCTTCCTTTTGTACAAGATTTTTGGTGATGGTGGTGTGGAAGCAGTGGTTGTGTCAACATCTGTTGGCACCTTAGTAGGACCAGCAGATGTTTGGGATTTAGGTGGTGATGTGATTGTAGGTTCAGATGTGGGTTTGGTGGTTGTAGGTTCAGGTGTTGTTGTAGGTTCAGGTGTTGTGGTTTTATCAGTGGTTTGGGTGGCAGCAGTGGTTTTGTCAGCAGTGGCTTTATCAATAGAGGTTTTAGCAGCAGTGGTTTTCAGTTTAGATGGTGGTTGTCTGACATGTTTAGCAGGCATCTTCTTCCTTTTTGAGGATCCCACATCTTCAACTTCCTGCTGTTGTTCCCTTTTTAGTTGTACCAACAACTCTGCTTTGGCTTCCAAAGTGTCAGCCCTCTTTTGTTTGTCTTCAGTAGCCTTTTCAGTTTCTTCATTTGCAGAGTTGTCTACTGCTTTATCTTTGCTGGTTTGTTGTTGTTGTGGTGCAGTTTGAGTTTGTTGTTGCTGTTGTGGTGCTGTTTGAGTAGACCCTGGTATGTTGGCAGACTTTGATTTACCTTTTTGAGAAGGTGGACAACCAAAGGGATCTAGCTTTGGCAACCTATCTCTGCCACTCTCCCCCTTTTTGGCATCATCAACTGTGAATGCATCATCATCTTCATCCCTGAGAATGGTGGTAGGGGCAGAGCCAGTGGTCTTCAGCAGATGGTCTTTGATGGCTTGAATGTCTGCATGAGTATCTTTGTACCTTGCATCTACCATGTTTCTGATCTCAGCCATGTAGGTTTCATGATTCTGATCTGCTAGTTTTCTGTGAGCTATGATGATGGGGGAAACAGATTTCCATAGCTCACTAGCAATATTAGAAGTGGATGGTTGACTCTTGGAAAGAGTAGCCAAGGATTCCAATATTAGCTTGACATCAGATTTGATGTCAGCAGTAGAGGTTTCAATGGTTTGAACTCTAGCCGTCAATTCTTGGTATTTTAATCCATCACCTAAGTTAATAGGATCATCTGAATTCCTACCAGTGGTAGTTTTAACTGATTCAGTCCTAGGAGGTGAATCCAAAGGATGAGAACCAGATGCCCCTTTGTCTTGGTTCTGGGGACTTCCAACTGATTTTGGGGACACTATAGTGGCCTCATCAGTTGTTGCCTTCAAGGGAGTCTTAGCTATGTAACCACTGTCCTGGTGTGAGACAATGGTCTCTACATCAGTAGTGGCTGCTCCACTTGAAAACTCACCTAGAGTTGCATTGAACTCTAGGGGTGTAACCTCCTCATCTGTTTGTGGGATGGCTGATTGAATTTCATCAGTCCCAGTCACTTGTGGAGGTATACTCTCATTGACAGGTGAAAGAGAGGAACTGGGATTTTCCTGAGTTTTATCAATAGCCTCAAACAGAGGTTGCATGGTCTGTGGAACATGTGATGGTGAGGGTGGAGGAGTAAAAAGAGAATTAGCCCTGGGAGAGGGGCTTGTGAACATTTGGCCAAGTGACTCAAATGTATCATGATGTGGTTCCCCTTGGCTTACAACATGATCCTTTTGGGAGGATGCATGAGGAGTTTGGTCAGGTTGAGATATTTCCAATTGTTGTGAGGAAGTAACAACAGTGGTTTCTAGTTGCTTTTGTGTTGCAACAGAGTTATCTTCTGGTATCTCATCTTCCAGAAGTCTCTTTTGAGGTGGAGTGGTGGTTTTTGTGGATGGAAGTTTTCTTTTGGAAATGGCTAGTGTGGGTTTCACAGCACTGGATGTAGTGCCATGATCACCAGGAGCAGTGGGATCAACAACAGAGGTTTGGACAACAGTTGTTGTCTTAGTCCTCTTTGTTTGTGTTTTTGAAACCTTTGACACTTTTGATGCTTTTTCTTGGGTGTTTGCACCCAGCATTCTAGTAAAAGTTTCACCAGTTAGACTCTTCATTTGCATAGACTCACCCTTTTTGAAAACTTTTTTTGGTAAAATCTTTTGTAGAATTACACTTAAGATTCTTGGGTAAATTAGAAAAGCATTGTTTGACCCAGACTTTATGGCTTTCACATTTGACACTAAATCCATAAACAGTCCCTGGGATAGATTGAAGTCAGAATCTGACAACATAGCATAGCCCAAGTACTGAATCCTCAATGGGATTTCATTAAAGGAGGTGGACTTAGCGGAGACACAAAGAAGGAGGGTATGGAAGAAAAATTTTCATGACTGGTGGGAAAAACATTTTGAAAAGTGTTGACCCAGTCATCTGAGCATCATACCCCCTTTCCTGAAACTCTGTGTGAAGCTCTGTTTTAGGGAAAGAGTCTTTACCTGAAAGGTCATTAAGTGAGAAGGTTGTGGATATCAGTTGAGGGGTAATGACGATACTTGTTTCACCAATTTTTGAGATAATGGAAGTAGGCTTTTTGTCTTGAAGCAAGAACTCAGCATTCAACCAGAATTCTTGGAGAGTATCAAGATAGATAGGGGCGTCAGCGGTTAAGATTGTCAGGTATTTGGATTTTAGAATGATGTCGATGGTGGAATGAAATGGAGTATTTTCATCTGTTTTAACCAGATATGGAAGGTAATTGTGGGTGGCTTTAGCTTGAAGATCCATTGTAATGGATTTCGAAGTTGAGAATGAGTGGAATTAGATTGAGGGTTTGAGAATGAAGAAGGCGGTTTCAGTATTTTGAATACAATGAGACAGTGTAACGACTGTTGTGATAAAAACAGGGTTTTTATAGGCTCTGGTGAAACCGCTGATGTGGCCAAAACTCTGCTTGTAAGAGCAGACGTGGCAAACAAGTGATGGATCTGGTGGGGAACAGCTGTTTTTTGGCAAACAGCTGATGCAAACAACAGTTTTTTTATCATTATTGTAAATATATATATATATATATATATAGATATGGATAATAAAACAGTTGTTTTATCTGATCAGAGGTTTGAAACAAATTTTTCAACCAACAGTGGATAAAATGAATGAAACAGTGGTTGTTTTATCTGAACAGAAGTTTGAAACAGATTTTTCAACCATAAAACTATTTTTAAGGATGAATTTTGATTTTCTGAAAACATTTTAATGCTTTTATTAAAAACATTTTGTTGTTTAATCCATGTTTAGCATACCAATTCTAGAAATCAGATTTGTAAAGGAAGATGTGTCTAAAGCTTTTGTCAACACATCTGCCAACTGATCCTCTGTTGGAACATGGTGCAGAGAAATCAAACCTTTTTCATAGCTATCTCTGACAAAATGATGTCTGATGTCAATGTGTTTGGTAGTGGAGTGAGAGACTGGATTTTTGATGATATTTTTCAGCAGCTTGACTATCCAACATGAGTGGAGTCTGTAATGCAGTTATCCCAAAATCCAGCAATTGATTTTGAAGCCACATGAGTTGGGCTGTACAGCTTGCAGCAGCAATGTATTCAGCCTCAGCTGTTGAGATGGAAACAGCTGCCTGCTTTTTGCTTTACCAAGATACTAAGGCATTCCCTAGAAATTGGCACCCTCCTGATGTGGATTTTCTTGTGGTGTGACAGCCAGCAAAATCACTATCCGAATAACCTGAAAGCTCAATGTTTCCATTAGCAGGGTACCAGATACCAAGTGTGGGAGCACCTTTTAGGTATCTGAATATCCTTTTCACAGCAATAAGGTTTGACTTTCTAGGTGAAGCATGGGATCTTGCACAGACACAAGTGGCAAACATAATGTCTGGCCTAGATGTAGTTAAGTACAATAAAGACCCAATCATGCACCTATAATGTGTTTGATCAACCAGTTCATCCTTTTCATCAATAGTGAGTAGCTTGACTGTACTCATGGGTGTACTACATGGCTTACAGTCATTCATCTCAAATCTAGTTAGCAAATTCTTTACATATTTATTTTGATGGATGAATGTGCCATTTTGCAGTTGTTTCACTTGGAGACCAAGGAAACACTAAAGTTCACCCATGGCACTCATTTCAAACTCTGCTGTCATGAGTTTTCTGAACTCTTCACACATTTTGTTACATGTGGATCCAAAGATGATGTCATCCACATATATTTGAACAATCATTAAGTCTTTCCCTTTCCATTTCAAAAATAAGGTTTTATCAATTTTACCTCTTGTGAGGCCAATGGATAAGAGAAAAGTGGAAAGAGTTTCATACCAGGCCCTTGGTGCTTGTTTGAGTCCATATAAAGCTTTATTGAGCTTGTAGACATGATCAGGATGGAATGTGTCTTCAAAACCAGGTGGTTGACATACATAGACTTCCTCCTGAATTTTGCCATAAAGGAAGGCACATTTGATATCCATCTGATACACCTTGATGTTGTGGTTGACAGCAAAGGCTAGAAAGAGTCTGATGGCTTCTAACCTTGCTACAGGAGCAAAGGTTTCATCATAGTCTATTCCTTCTTCTTGTCTGAAACCTTGAACCACAAGCCTGGCTTTATTCTTGACAACAATACCCCTTTCATCAGTTTTGTTTTTGAAGACCCACTTTGTACCTATTGGACAAACATCCTTAGGCAGTGGTACAAGTTCCCATACTTGTTGTCTTTTGAACTGAAGGAGCTCTTCTTGCATAGCTTCTACCCAACTGTTGTCTTTCAGTGCCTCTTGGTACTTGACAGGTTGTGTGAGAGATAGGAACCCTGCAAAAAGACAGATATTGGAGGATTGGCTTCTTGTGAGCACACCGTCTCTGATGTTGCCAATGATCTGGTCTGGTGGATGAGCTCTTAGGTAGATAAGATCTCCCTGATATGGTATGATGGCATTTTGAGGTGAAGGACAGAGGTTTGGTGACTCTGTTGATGTAACATCTGTTTGCACTTCTGTAGTGCCATCAGATGTTTGGAATGGAAGGGGGGAATGGGTCCAAGTGGTGTAAAACTGGACTGACTTTTGTCAACAGATGATTGTTTAGTGGTTGTGAGAGGTGAAACAGTGGTTTGAGGGTAAGACTGGCCAACAGTGGTTGACTCAGCTGTGACAGAGTTTTGACAATTGTTTTGAATAGCTGCTTCCTCTGATGCAGAATAGATTTTATAGTGACTGGGGATCACAACATCTGTTCTGTAGTCTTGTTGTGGAGACTGTGGGATACCTGCATTGTTAGTTTTAACAGTGATATCTTCAAATTTGAATTTATCTAAATCAAATAGTTCAGCAGGATTTGCTGGGATTTTTAGGGATGAAAGTTCATTGAACTTTACATTCAGAGTTTCTTCTATTGTCTTGGTCTTTGTGTTAAACACTTTATAAGCCTTGGCAGTAGAAGAATATCCCAGAAAATAACCACAATCTACTTTGGCTGCAAATTTTGAAATGGAATCTTTGAGATTTAAGATGAAACATAGGAAGCCAAAGATTTTGAAAAATGAAATTAATGGTTTGATTTTGAACAAAATTTCATAAGCAGTTTTTTGATGTCTAGGGTTGATCAAAACTCTGTTTTGAACATAGCAAGCAGTGTTTACAGCTTCTGCCCAGAAGGACAATGGCAAACCAGAATCTGCTAGCATGGTTCTTGCAGCTTCTAAAGAGTTCTATTTTTCCTTTCAACCACCCCATTTTGCTCTGGTGTTCTTGGGATGCTGTACTGCCTCACAATCCCTTTTGACACACAGAAATCATCCAACTCCTTATTTTTAAACTCTGTTCCATTGTCACTCCTGAAGACTTTTACTGGCAAGTCATATTGTTTTTCAACTTTGGTGACAAAGTCCTTCAATATACCTGCAGTCTCATCCTTAGAATGTAAAAAGTAAGTCGATGTAAACCTAGAAAAATCATCGACTATGACAAGACAAAATCTTTTTCTTCTTAGACTCATGATTTTAACAGGGCCAAACAAGTCCATGTGCAACAATTGTAGACATTGACTGGTTTTGGACTCATCAATGGATTTGTAAGAGCTTTTATGTTGTTTCCCTTTTAAACATGAAACACAATGCTCATCACATTTGAATTCTTTTGATGGTAAGCCTCTAACAAGACTTTGTTTAGAGAGAGTGTTGATAGTGTTAAGGTTGGTATGACCCAGTCTCCTATGCCACAATTCTGTCTCCTTTGTGGAGGCAGCAGAAAACAAACAGACATTTGCCATAGGATTGTCCTTTAACATATCAACAACATACACATTGCCACTTCTATGAGCAACAAGTTGTGCTTTGCTCTCAGCAATGATGGTATCAATCTTTTTCACCACTTCTGGCCCAATAATCTTGCAAGTTTTCTTTGTGAAGAATGAGCCATAACCTTTGTCACTCATTTGTGAAACACTCAGAAGATTAAACTTGAGATTATCAATAAGATTGACATTTTCAAACTTGAGTTTCCCAGCTTGTACAGTCCCTGACCCCAACACCTTACCTTTTGAATCATTACCAAAGGATATATCACCCCCTCCATGAGCTAAGAAGTCTAGAAGAAGGGCTCTACATCCTGTCATGTGCCTGGAGCCTCCACTATCTACATACCAAAGACTATCTAAACAAGCAGAAGCTCCCTGCACATCAGTAATGGATTAGTTTTGGTGAGTGTCCAAAGCCAAGTTGGCTTTGGATGGGTCCTCAGACTTTTCAGACTCAAGCTTTGGAAGATGATCAGTGGTTTGAACTAATTTTTGAATCAAGTTCAACAACTGCTGCTGACCATTTGCCAGTGCTTGAATGTCAACTCTTGGAGCAACAGTTGTTTGATAATACCCATAGGGATTTCTGTTCACTCTTGGTTTAGAGGGTCTTTTTGGCTCCTCATAAACATGTGACAGACTATGACATGGTGGTTGTCCTTATCCTCTTGGGTACTTGCTTGTGGGTGGAGCATCTGTTACTTGGACATCCCTAGGAGCAGATGTTTCAAGACTTTTAGTAACAAATGTTTGGACAGGAATGAAAGTCTGTTTGGGCTTTCCTTTGAAGTACTGACCCCAGAATTTGCAAGAGTTTTAGCTTTGTACTCTTGTATTTTTACATCAAAATTTTTGAGATACAAGCACTCTTTGGTTTTGTGATTCTTTTTCCCACATATTGAACATGTGGCTTTGGAATCACATACACTTGTTCCTTTGTTAATGTCATATGCTTTTAGAAGAAAACAATTTTTAGTGACATGATTCTTCTTTTCACAGAAATCACAAAACAAGTGGACAGTCTTTTCTTTCTTCTTCCCTTTTTCAGCCTTCTTTTCAGCAGATGTTTCTTCATCAGACCTTTGGTCAGCAGTTGTTCTCTATCAGTTATCTCTAGCAGTCCTTTGTATCAGCAGTTGTAACAGCAGTTGTTTGGATGGAACAGTTGTTAGGGTCAGCAGTCTTTTGGGAAGAATATGTTGTAAGGACTGTTTATTTGTGGAATCAACAGTTAGCATATTTTGACTTTTCAATCATCTGTTCTTCTCCAGGTCAGCAGACCCAACAAATGATGTACAAATGGGTCAGTCAAATGGGTCATTCAAAATGTGCAGTTTTTATGCAAATGGGTCAGTCAAAATGTGCAGTTTTTATGGGCATTTGTTAACTGCAACTATAAACACAAATTTGTTGAACATAATGCATACAGGTTTAAACACAAATTTGTTGAACAGAATGCATACAGGTTTAAACAGAATGTACAAATGGGTCAGTCAAATGGGTCATTATCATTTCATCAGGGGCGCAACATTGTTGGGGCGGGAGGGAGCGGCCACCCCCCCCCCCGAATTTTCGCGCAGAAGTTCTGATTATATAGTATTCGTATAGAAAATTTTGGAAATATAGGGTTTTGACCCCCCGAAACTGGTTTTCGACCCCCCGAAACTAGTGACTTCCGACCCCCCGAACCTTCTGGTCAAGCTTCGCCACTACATTTCATTCATAATCAAACTTATTACAAGAACATAATGCGTAGACCTACATTAATCAACAATTACAGATGATGTACAAGACAAAGAACAACCAACCAAAAACAAGCATAATCCTCAGCTTCCTTGTCTCATACCCTCTTGCTTTTACTAATTCTTGTTGTTTGTTCAAATTTTTGAGCAATCCGTTGATAACCTTGGAATTACCTTCACTAACTGGACCCTCTGCCCATGTCACAAACCCACATCCACTTACACAACAGTGAAACCTTCGACTAGGGTTGGCTTCAGTCCATGATGTTTGAACCTGGGTTTCAGACCCACATCTGCAAATTGGAGGAACATCAGTCCATCTTACAACTCGACGATGATAATTAGAGCTCGAATTAGACATTGATGATCTGCTATCCCTCGAATTCGACATTAGCTTTTGTGGGATTAGGGTTTCTCTTGCAAAAAGAGGATGAAATGAAGTTGGGGTAGATGATAACACTAGTTAACGTTATAATATGAGACGAAATGACAATAATACCCTCACGTGAGGTGCACCTGAGGGTGTTGTAACGGCAGAGGTGACGGACGTTAGGTCGAGGGATGTAAAGTGTTAGAAAATGAAATCACAGGTACTCAGAGTGTTAAGCCTGGGCTGAAGCTGTTAGTTTAGGCAAACCACAGGGACGAAAACTGCAATTAACTCTTCTAAGACATACTTTGTTTGTATGGGAAATTACATATATCTCACTCCAAACTTTATAAATTACATATATACCTAAGTCAAAATTTTATTTACATATTTCTCCTTCCCAAAAACTAAAAATATCAAATATACCCATTCTATTATTAAACACCTCATATCATTAGATATATATATTATGATGAATGTAATGATATGAGGGCTTAGTAATGATTATATAAGAGTGTTAGAACACTCGTTTCGGTGAAATCAAGTTGTAGGATGCATGAAAACATTTTGAATGTTACATGTTCTTAGTGTTCATAATTTACTAAGTTGGAAAGATCGTATGGGATATAAGTTGTAAGATGCAAGGAATGTGTTGTATGACTTATCGTGAATATAGTTTAGTAAAAGAATTGGTATAAAATAGTTATTTTCTAAGGTATTTTTAATAGAATGGTATATATGTAATTTATAAAGTTTTGTAGGGGGATGTATGTAATTTAAATTTTAGGTTAAGTATATATGTAATTATAGTTGAAAATAGGAGGATATATGTAATTAATCCTTGTTTGGAACAAAAATATACTTGTTCAAAGGCCCAAAAGGTAGTGAAGTGGTCTTAAATTGCTTAAGCAACTTGATAATACGGCGAAACAAACCATCAAATGAAACGGTAAGAATTATCTTATCCATGTATGATAATAGAAAATTTAAATCCTGTCCATCAATGTAAACAAATGGGGAGGAGTATAATCTATATGTTACTACGAAATCCAATATAAACCGTATAACCAACTAAACAAATTGGGAGGAGTATAATATATATGGTGCACATCATGTCCTCATTTAGACTATAAGAATATTTTTGTACATGGAAGACATACGTGAGGTGGGAATCCACAAAACCTTGTGGCTGGTGCATGTATATTATTTTTTTTTAATGAAACCATGAAGAAAGGTTTTCTTCATATCTAGGTGGTGAGTTAAACTTGAGAAGGGATGGACAATACCATGGCCCATGGGAATTAGATTATAAATAGTTTGAGGGGTATTGGATTTTAATAATTTAAATTTTCATCTATTGGCCGGTAATAATCTGTATTTTAAAAATTTCCAACAGCGATCCCAACTTTCAACGTATTGGCCGATAATGAACCTTTGTTAACTGAGAACTAACTCAATTAGTGGACGCTGACGTGGATGATGATGTGACATGCCATGTCAGCGTCTATGTCATCATCCCAACCAATGTTGGCATGCCACGTCATCATCCATGTCAGCGTGACCATGCCACGTCAGCATCCACTAACTGAGTTAGTTCTCAGTTAACAAATGTTCATTGTCGGCCAATACGTTGAAAGTTGGGATCACTGTTAAGAATTTTTGAATTACAGATTATTGTCGGCCAATGGGTGAAAATTTGAATTATTAAAATTCAATACCCCATAGTTTGAAAACCAGGTTGAATGGTTCATGACAATAAGTATCGAGTCGTTTACTCTTGATATTAGTGAACAATTGAGTCTTATATTGAGCTAGAAAACTATGTGCTCGATCAAAGCTTGCATTTCTAGAACCACGTTGAGCTGAACACATTTAGCCTAGGTGATCGAAATTAAAGACGAGATCACAAGTCAGGTTCTTGATAAGAGCGTTGTATTAATTGTGCATTCACTACTAGAAAAAACACATTTTTTTGACGCGCATTACGCGTCATAATAGAGTGTTCATGACACACAAAAAAGTGTTAAGGAATGACATGTCATAAGTTAATGACACACTTTTATGACATGCATTTATGACACTCTTTTATGACATACATTTTTTACATGCATTTACGACACACTTTTATAACACTCATTTTGCGTGTCATGCTTTTTTACCTAAATAAAAAAATTCTGCAAAATAATAACCTTGGATTTATATTTATATTTATAATAACAAAATCAATAAATTTCATAATTAAACTGCATATATTATATATATCACCAAAAAACCCATACAATATAAGCATTTGTCGAATCCTATCACAAGTATTAACGATTAAAAAAATATTGTTTCAATACATTACGTTATTCTAGACCTAAACATTCTTCACGAATGACATCAATATCCGTGTCCGTATAAACATCTACTCCCCCAACCTAAAACAACAATTAAATTAATAAGATAAAAGGTTAAGGTTCACACAATTTTGACCCGTTATATAACTACTTGTTTCACTTTAGTATCTAATTCCAACTTTGCAAAGTGAATGCCTCGACATAAGAATCCTCATATAGAACTCTACTATATTTGTCAAATATGGCATAGAATACAATATATACTATTGGCTGCAAGATTTTTCTACCAACAAAAAGATAGTAATTACCTTATGGCCATTTGGACATAGTGATTCATCAACAATCCACCAGAAGTGGTAGTTACCACTTTTACTTAAAAGATTGCTGGAATTGGTTAACCTCTCTAGTTTATACTAGAGAGTGCTCACGCGATGCGACGTAGACTCAACACGATGATAGTTTCACAGAATGATGACGACGACATCAGTTCTCGACGTAAATAACAGTTCTTGATCAAAATTGTAAAATTAAAAAAATGAAAGAAATGATAAGATCTAACACTAAATAGTTTGACTTATAATATAATATAATATAATAAGACACATCAAACAATGTTTATGTCGTTAAGTAGAGATTGAATGCAGTGGTTTGTCAAAAGACGTAGGACAACAATGTACTGTATACACTACTATGCATAAAATATTTGTACTAAATGCATAAAATCTTTTGTAGGGCGTCCTAAATTGATTGAAGATTAGCATATTGTCTTAAAAATCTATTTTATAGTAGTATAGATATAGATTAATTTGGTTCAAATCATCGTAGTGGAGTTGAAATTATTTAAATCAATTATACTAAAAAGCTAAAGAAATGTCGTATCATTATTAGATGTACATAATGATTTGAGGCAATTGAATTAGGCTATCATATGAAAACTAAAATGTTTATTTTTTTTATTCTAGCCATTAAGGTTATAAACTGTTAAATCACGTTACAATAAAAGGAGTAACCAAAATTATATATTTTAGGCATTAAAGGAAAATTCTTTATTGTTATAAAATTTTAAATCATGTTATGTTAAAAGGACTAACCTAAATTTACTTTTAGTTCATCAAGTGAAAACAAATTCTCTTCATTTTTAAAATCTTCTATTATTTACATTTGCCAAAGATTTAAGATTACCAATACTATCTTTCCCCAATAAAAGTTAAAAAGTGTAGCAGTTGTTTCTACTGAACTTCCTCTGCACCTATAATTTACAAAACGTGAAAATGGTTGTAAGAAATTCATGGTTGAAAGTTGAAACTGGCAAAACGGGCGGGTCAGGTGACATGCCAAATCAAAGGGGTTGATACAAAAAGGAGGTTGCTTTGGTTCGGGTCAAAATGGATTCGGATTGGAACGGGTTCGGGTCGGGTTGGTTTAACAAATGCTTTTATTTTTCTAAAATGAGGTTATATATATAAAATATGGGTTTGGGTTCGAGATGGGTATGATGGTAGGTGATACCCACCCAATTTCTCGAAACTGATCACATACCTGTTTACTCAGATTGAAACTGAATATGTCATATAATCTTGCAATATTAAGCAGGTTTTAGGGACATGTATAGATAGATCTACTCAAGGCACATCACCATCAGCATTGTTCTTCTCTGATAACTAGAGGTTAACATTCAATGCACAGGAGGAGTAAGCATTTTAGTTTACTAGCTTTTATCAACTTTTTTAACAGTTAATTACAAGATCTAAGTAATATTTTATTTTGTTGTAATTTGTTTTTTTAAGGGCAAGTAAACTTATATTGATTGACTGCATTATTTGATCTTCTTTTCTAAAGACAATAATAATGAAACTACTTATGATTTGTTCATAGACTGCAAAGATTTGCACAGAACATATGATTAAGTTGCCAAAACTCAAAGGTATATTTGCCATCATATATAAGCTCAAAAAAGATAAATTTTTATAGTAAGAGGAATTACATGCATTTGTGTTTTAGATTGATAACATTTTTTTTTTCTCACATGTCTACTCTGGAACTGATGATGGATTACTAATTTCATATATTATTCTTAAACTTGTGTGTTTATTACACTTTAGATATGAAGATATGAAATTTATTTACAGTTTTTTTATCGACATTAGTCTGCACTGGTGAAGAAGGGCATATGTAAGTATCCGTATGATGATAGCTTAAAATATTATAGGTTAATGTTGTCTTTAATTAATGAAATAATAATATTTGCTAACATTCATTTTGGTTAGTATTTTAAGCTATTTGTATAGGGACCTTTGGATTTTAAATATTTAGTTGATGCAGTGAGCTCTTTCATTCTAAGTGCAGCCATGGTTTACACTCGATGCTTTGGTGCATCACCCAGATCTAACAGATCTAACCCATCACTAACGGTAAATGTCTTAGCATATAGGTACCAGAATCACACAAATGGTAGTCCATTCCAAGTTACACAGCAACATGAGTCTATATTAATGAATACTTTCAGTACTTTCAGTAATATTTGTATCCCTTTGTAGTTGTTTTATTGTTGGAACTCACTTTTTGTCGTTAACTTCATCATTTTTTTTGTTTTTAAGGTCTATTAATTTGCTAGCTCCAACAGGACCATTTATCAGATGTATGTATTTGTCTATCTTTTGCATATTTGATTAACCACCTTCTTTGAGCTATCTAAATTCTAAACTAAAGAGTGGTAATTCCTATGTTACCTGTTGTAGAATTCATTTACATTGATGTACTACTGCGGGTCAACTAGATGATCAACCTAATTCAGTTTCAAAGAAAAGCAAATCATATGTAAATTGGGTATTAATTAAGTCTCCGAGCACTTGCGCCCAAGAGGAAAAGCCAAAGCAACCATGTCAAATTGTCAACACTGCTCACACGTTTCACAGTTATGACCCATTTAACTTTTAGTTTTTAGAAGTTTAGCTATTTCTTTAGGCACTTTATTTACATGTTTCATATTTTATTTTTGCACATGTTTTATTTATTCAAGTCCGTAAGCCACAAGTAGGAGTTAGACATGATCTAGATCATGGGTTAGTTTTATTTTCAGAAAATTAACTAATGTAATTAAGCATCTAAAGAAGGATGAAATGGAATGAAGGCATATTACAAGAATGATAAAAAAAAAAGTGTCTTTTATTGTTTAATTCAAGTGTTTTGAGTTAAATTACACGTTGTTCGCTAGCTCGAGCTTGGCATATCGAGTGGTGACCACTCTCCCCACACTCCCGTATTTCTAGCGGTTGTAAGACTCATGATATATGAGGTGTTTAAACCATGTTAGAAACGAGTCTTTTATTCAACCTTACCTGACTCGCTAATTAAATGAGTAGTTGTGTTTACTTATTTATTTCTTTTTGAGAATTGTTACTCTAACTGAATTATTGTATAATCATTTACTAATTATTGAACAACATAGTATTTAGTATCTAATGAGAACTAAATTTTACCATCAAAATAATTTTTTTTATCGGCAAACAAAATTTTATTCCATCACCAAATGATATATACAATCGTAGGCCTAGAAAGGTGCTAAACAAAACATTAATCACCAAGTATCAGCCCAATCTACACCCTTTATTACATAATTGAAACATTAAAAGCACACCAATTCTCCCAATTCCATATGTTTCCTTTCATCTTGTGTTTGGCCCATAGATAAACCATAGCTTGGGCTTCCCCGAAAATTGCTTCTGGGCTCGTCCTCTTCCCGGAGAAAATCAGCCCGTTACGAGCTTTCCATATTGCCCAACAAACGCCAATGATCACCAATCGCACCCATTTACGTTTGCTGTTGTCGACACCTACTGCCTTGTGCAGGTTTAGTAGATCACGAACATTAAAAGCGTAGACCGGTGGTATTCGACACCAAACAGAAACTTCCTGCCACAGACAAGCTGCTATGAAACAACCGGTAAAGAGATGATCCGCGTCTTCGTCCGCTTGTCCGCAAAGTTTACACGTACCTGAACCGTGAAGGATATGTCTTCTCTGCAGGCCTAGCATAGTAGGGAGACGGTCTTGTTCGGCTCTCCAACCAAAAATACTCACCTTCTTCGGAGCGCCTTCGACCCACTGAAAAGGGTAAAAAGGAACGACAAACTGGGCAAGCATTTTTTTTACAACCAGCAACAGAAGAGGATTGATTAGCCCCGTCATTCCAAGCTCATTTATCCATGTTACCAACAGCTTGCACGCTCGAGATAAAATTCGAAAGCTGGGACAGTTCGTGCACTTCATTGACAGACAGCGGCTCTTTCTTCCAGCCCTAAGCTATCCGCCTATCCACCACCTTAACGTCCTTATTGTTTTCCAATCTGAACAAACTCAGAAACCGATACATTAAGGGTCCATTCCCAACCCAGAAGTCTACCCAGAAACGGATAGTTTCCCCGTTGCCCAATTCCCCTTTCAGTAATGTGCGAAAGTTTATATATTTTTTTTCCATCAAATCCTTTTCCACCTTATTGATACCAGCCCATACGCCTGAAATTCCCGGCTTGATTGGCAAATATGACCACCCCCGGGTTGATAATGAATAGCCGAAACAACTCTAGTCCAAAGAGCCGATTTCTCCGTCTTGAAACGCCACCACCACTTCATAGGTGGTGGAGTGTGATGGTTATGATGTTGATGGCTGGTTGGTGGTCATCGGGTGGTGATATTTTGTGATGACTGATAATTGTTAGATCTGAGTCAACTTGGATTTATTTTTCAGCTCGGTTGACAATTCGTTGTCGATTGTTATAGCGGTGGGTTGTGAGGGTGGCGGCTGCCATCGGATGGTGATGGTCATCGTGTGGTGGGGATGTATGTGCTTCGCCGGTGGTCCATGTTCTCAGTTAGTTGCGGTCAATGTCATTGACCGACGATGATAGATCTGTGATAGTGTCCAATCAATAAAGAAATGGGGTGGGGAGTGGCAGATCTGGCAAAAGTTCAAGTTTTTAGGTTAAAGAAGAACAAATTGGGTGAAGGAGAGAGAAAGAGAGAGAGAGAGAGAGAGAGAGAGAGAGAGAGAGAGAGAGAGAGAGAGAGCGCACTTGGGTGAGTGGTGGTGGTGGTGGTGGTGGTGGTATGTTGGCAGTGGAGATGGTGGTTGTTTTATTTTAGGGTTGGGTTAAAGATGAATGCTTTAAAAAATCGTCTTTTGAATATCACAAGAACCAGCGCACCCTACCTCCTGAAGTGAAAAGGAACACTAAAAAGGACTATAACATCCTATCTCATGAACTAAAAAGGAACACTAAGAAGGAATAAAAGACAACACAAAGGACTAATTATCTTGGATAACATCCCATCAAACTTTGAGTTAATCTTCAGCCCAATAATTTGCAATGTTTATAGTCCATTTAATTTAAATCAAGCGTCTCGACTCACCTACAATAGTATCGGTCACAAACACTTATGTTTTATTTTTCAAATATGTAAATAAATATGTCAACAATCATAATAATAAAAACAAATGAAGTTTCTCTGGAATTAGGAAATTGGTGATATTGAAAACTATCGGGTGATTACACGTAGAGTATTGGGTATGTCCGTAGGTTTTGGCCTTTTGGGTATGCTTACGGGTTTTGAGTAACCCCATTAGTTTATTAAAACTACCAGTTGGGCATATCAACTCAGAACTTGTAAGTTGGTCGTTTTATCTACAGCGCCAGCTATATAACTAAATTTGAGATATTATATACATGATTAATAAACTTTCACGCTTTCTAATCCCCGTTCGAAAACTCGTCCCAACGGACGGGTATCTCACTAGTTAATCCTTATTTGGAACAAAAATATACTTGTTCAAAGGCCCAAAAGGTAGTGAAGTGGTCTTAAATTGCTTAAGCAACTTGATAATACGGCGAAACAAACCATCAAATGAAACGGTAAGAATTATCTTATCCATGTATGATAATAGAAAATTTAAATCCTGTCCATCAATGTAAACAAATGGGGAGGAGTATAATCTATATGTTACTACGAAATCCAATATAAACCGTATAACCAACTAAACAAATTGGGAGGAGTATAATATATATGGTGCACATCATGTCCTCATTTAGACTATAAGAATATTTTTGTACATGGAAGACATACGTGAGGTGGGAATCCACAAAACCTTGTGGTTGGTGCATGTATATTATTTTTTTTAATGAAACCATGAAGAAAGGTTTTCTTCATATCTAGGTGGTGAGTTAAACTTGAGAAGGGATGGACAATACCATGGCCCATGGGAATTAGATTATAAATAGTTTGAGGGGTATTGGATTTTAATAATTTAAATTTTCATCTATTGGTCGGTAATAATCTGTATTTTAAAAATTTCCAACAACGATCCCAACTTTCAACGTATTGGCCGATAATGAACCTTTGTTAACTGAGAACTAACTCAATTAGTGGACGCTGACGTGGATGATGATGTGACATGCCATGTCAGCGTCTATGTCATCATCCCAACCAATGTTGGCATGCCACATCATCATCCATGTCAGCGTGACCATGCCACGTCAGCATCCACTAACTGAGTTAGTTCTCAGTTAACAAATGTTCATTGTCGGCCAATACGTTGAAAGTTGGGATCACTGTTAAGAATTTTTGAATTACAGATTATTGTCGGCCAATGGGTGAAAATTTGAATTATTAAAATTCAATACCCCATAGTTTGAAAACCAGGTTGAATGGTTCATGACAATAAGTATCGAGTCGTTTACTCTTGATATTAGTGAACAATTGAGTCTTATATTGAGCTAGAAAACTATCTACTCGATCAAAGCTTGCATTTCTAGAACCACGTTGAGCTGAACACATTTAGCCTAGGTGATCGAAATTAAAGACGAGATCGCAAGTCAGGTTCTTGATAAGAGCGTTGTATTCATTGTGCATTCACAACTAGAAAAAACACATTTCTTGACGCGCATTACGCGTCATAATAGAGTGTTCATGACACACAAAAAAGTGTTAAGGAATGACATGTCATAAGTTAATGACACACTTTTATGACATGCATTTATGACACTCTTTTATGACATACATTTTTTACATGCATTTACGACACACTTTTATAACACTCATTTTGCGTGTCATGCTTTTTTACCTAAATAAAAAAATTCTGCAAAATAATAACCTTGGATTTATATTTATATTTATAATAACAAAATCAATAAATTTTATAGTTAAACTGCATATATTATATATATCACCAAAAAACCCATACAATATAAGCATTTGTCGAATCCTATCACAAGTATTAACGATTAAAAATATATTGTTTCAATACATTACGTTATTCTAGACCTAAACATTCTTCACGAATGACATCAATATCCGTGTCCGTATAAACATCTACCCCCCCAACCTAAAACAACAATTAAATTAATAAGATAAAAGGTTAAGGTTCACACAATTTTGACCCGTTATATAACTACTTGTTTCACTTTAGTATCTAATTCCAACTTTGCAAAGTGAATGCCTGGACATAAGAATCCTCATATAGAACTCTACTATATTTGTCAAATATGGCATAGAATACAATATATACTATTGGTTGCAAGATTTTTCTACCAACAAAAAGATAGTAATTACCTTATGGCCATTTGGACGTAGTGATTCATCAACAATCCACCAGAAGTGGTAGTTACCACTTTTACTTAAAAGATTGCTGGAATTGGTTAACCTCTCTAGTTTATACTAGAGAGTGCTCACGCGATGCGACGTAGACTCAACACGATGATAGTTTCACAGAATGATGACGACGACATCAGTTCTCGACGTAAATAACAGTTCTTGATCAAAATTGTAAAATTAAAAAAATGAAAGAAATGATAAGATCTAACACTAAATAGTTTGACTTATAATATAATATAATATAATAAGACACATCAAACAATGTTTATGTCGTTAAGTAGAGATTGAATGCAGTGGTTTGTCAAAAGACGTAGGACAACAATGTACTGTATACACTACTATGCATAAAATATTTGTACTAAATGCATAAAATCTTTTGTAGGGCGTCCTAAATTGATTGAAGATTAGCATATTGTTTTAAAAATCTATTTTATAGTAGTATAGATATAGATTAATTTGGTTCAAATCATCGTAGTGGAGTTGAAATTATTTAAATCAATTATACTAAAAAGCTAAAGAAATGTCGTGTCATTATTAGATGTACATAATGATTTGAGGCAATTGAATTAGGCTATCATATGAAAACTAAAATGTTTATTTTTTATTCTAGCCATTAAGGTTATAAACTGTTAAATCACGTTACAATAAAAGGAGTAACCAAAATTATATATTTTAGGCATTAAAGGAAAATTCTTTATTGTTATAAAATTTTAAATCATGTTATGTTAAAAGGACTAACCTAAATTTACTTTTAGTTCATCAAGTGAAAACAAATTCTCTTCATTTTTAAAATCTTCTATTATTTACATTTGCCAAAGATTTAAGATTACCAATACTATCTTTCCCCAATAAAAGTTAAAAAGTGTAGCAGTTGTTTCTACTGAACTTCCTCTGCACCTATAATTTACAAAACGTGAAAATGGTTGTAAGAAATTCATGGTTGAAAGTTGAAAATGTTCACGTGGCATAAAAGAAATCATAAAAGTTCATTAGTAAAAAAATAACAGTTTAAAATAAGAATCTCACATTTAAATCATTGGATTGCATTGGGTGACAAAATCATAAATCTAATTACAAAAACCTACCACTCATTACTTCAACACTATAGAGTTTTAAATTCCTGTTAAGCACCTATGTTTTGATAAAGAGGTTGTCATGAAGCGTCATCATTCCCAAAGCTTCCTAAGCTAGCCATGTATATTACTAAGCAATAAACAAATATGGGAAAGCATAGGGGTGAACAAATGTCGGTTCGGTTCAGTTTTTACATATAACCAAAACCGATATCCGAAGTTCGGTTTTAGGAAAATCCATAACCGAAACCGTTCGGTTACGTCTTTCGGTTACTTCGGTTAATATATCGGTTATCGGTTCGGTTTCGGTTATGTTCGGTTAATAACCAAACATAAAACTTGTGCAAAATTATAAATAAATAAAATATGTTTTAAATATATGGATATACAAGAAAAATACATGAGTTACATAAAAATATATTTAAAATACATAGATATACATGCATGAAAAATACATTCCAAATATAGGGATATATGTATGAAAAATAATTAAGTATATAACTATCGGTTCGGTTTTGGCCATATGTTAACCGTAACCGATCGGTTAATTCGGTTTCGGTTATTTTCGGTTCGGTTATCGGTTTTCTTATGCTCACCCCTAGGAAAGCTGGTCGATAATGCGTAGATGTTCACAACGGTAACATAACCTATTGTGGTGGAGTGGCTTGGATACGACGGTGCTTTCTGGGATGTTGACAGACGGTAGTGAAGGTTGATCACGATTTTGTTGACAATAGCAATTGCTTAAATAGGTCTTTATTAACGTATTTTATTATATTTTTTTATATGATTGTAATAAATATTTAATTAGAAGTTTATTAAATAATGTATTAATATAAGTTTAGATTCATGTTAAGCACGTTTGTTTTGATAAAGAGGTTGTCATGAAGCGTCATCTTTTCTAAAGCTTCTTGAGCTAGCCATGTATATTTATATGCGATAAACAAAGATGGGAAAGCATAAAAGAAAAGTTAGACTTGACGGCAAGATGGTCGATAATGCGTAGATGTTCACAACGTAACATAACCTATTGTGGTGGAGTGGCTTGGATACGACGGTGCTTTCCGGGATGTTAATAAACGGCGGTGAAGGTTGATCACGATTTTGTTGACAATAACAATTGTTTAAAGAGTTCTTTATTAATGTATTTTATTATATTTTTTTATTAGTGTAATAATTTTTTAATTAAAAGTTTATCAAATAATGTATTAATTTGTCTTGAGCTTTGAGGTAAATTACAATATATATATATATATATATATATATATATATATATATAGGCTAAGTATTCACAAAAAACCCTAAAAATTTGAAGAAACCCTCACAAACCCAATGAGTGAGCCACAATCATCGACATTGTCCATAAAAGTTTATTATTTTTTTATTAAGAAAAGGTTAATATAGTAATTTACCAAACCCCACCACATATATAACCATTCCTTTCTCTCTCCCATTTCAAATTTTCATTTCCCTCTACCTTATCCCTCTCCCCTCATCCTCTCTCTCTGTATTTTTTTTTTGTAACCAAAAGCCCCATTAACAATTCCAACACCATTATCATCATCTCGAACCACCAACATCATCATCGTCATCTCGAACCACCAACACCATCATCGTCATCTCACCAACATCATCGTAGAACCAACACCACGTTCGGTGGTGACTGGAGAAGACCACCGGAGAAGACGACCAGGTTATGAATGATTAATTCCCCTCCCCCCCTTTTTATGTGCATGTTTTGTATAAAAGTGTGAAATAAATGATTAATTTTTTTTTTAAGTTTGTTTAGTGTTTAGGACATTTCGTTTCTGTTATTTTTTTTAAGTTATAGATTCATGGTGTTTTTTTTATTTTTTATTTACATATTCATGTGGTGGCTGTGGTTTTCAAGTTATTACTAGTTTTTTTTTTTTTTTTTATCATGTATTCATGGTGGTTCAAGTTAGAGGTTTTGTTATATATTCATGGTGTTTCAAGTTATTATTAGTTTCTTATGTTTTTTTACCTATTTATGACTAATTTGCTCTCTATTTTTTTTTTTTTGTTCTCTGTGTTTAGTTATAGCATTTATGTGTTTAGTTAGGGTGTTACGTGTGTAGCATATCTTATTTGCGGTCAAAGTATGTTTTTTTATGCAGTCTAAATGTATGATGTTTGCAGAGTACAAAGTTTTGTCTGTGTTTGTAGTAAAAAACATTTGTTACACACGTAACACTCATATATGAGTGTTTTTTTTTGTTACCAATATGTTTTTTAACAGAAAATGTCTGTTTTGTCATGGTGTTACAAGTTATTAGTTTTTTTTATATATTCATGGTGTTTCAAGTTATTGTTGTCTTTTTAGATCGTTATTGAAATTTCCCAAAAGATTCACGTCATCATTTTTAGTAAGCATAATAATTGATTTTATTTTTAAGACTTTTTTTGTGTATGGCCCCTATTGTGTATTATGTATTTCATTATAAAGAATCATTTGTTAAGGTGTTTTATCTGTAACATCGCGAATTTCCCCTAATTTTTTTTTGATAAAGAGAATGTATTGTTTTAAACAATATATGTTTTAAATACCTTAAACTAATAATTATTTGTATCTCGACACTTTTGTACGTTTTAAAAATATTTCGAGTCACTTTCGGGCTTATATAATCATATTATGAATTTAGAATAATATAGTTTTAGGGAAATAATTTCCAAAAAAAAAAGATTTGTGTGGACCGGGACTCGAACCCTCGTCCACAGCCAACCAACACACAGTGACAACCAACTGAGCCAACTATCATCTTGTGTAGTATTTCAGAAGAAAATAAACTTAACACATTCCTTAAATTGATTAGTCAAAGTCTTAGTCAAACAGTCAAAGTCTTAGTCAAACAGTCAAAGTCTTAGTCAAATAGTCAATTTATCATAAAACCTTACTTTATGGTGTTGACCAATTTTAATGGCTAATTGAATCCAAAACTAGTATAAAAATCCACCTAATGACCCATTATACTTTGCACCGCTAAATCGATTGTTTCAATCCGATTAAACTTTCCCTCATACCTTTCTTCTATATTCTATTACTTCTACAATTGAAGCTTTGATTATAAGCTCTTGTAATTGGCGAATTGGAAGCTTGATATTCTTTCTTTTTCGTTTTCTTCAATTTGGACTAGCTACGTTGTTGAGTCTTTGGGATTCGCCTCGCATACATTCACAACACTTAGAGGATAATTCACCTTAGCCAATGTGAGTTTACGTAACCATGTTTATGCAATTCTTTATACGTGCAACATTATACTTAAGCAATTCTACATACATGTCTAGTTGTAAACTTTAATGCCTCATGATTTAGAAAACAACAACAGTTTCAACAAGTTTCAACAATACATAATCATTAGCTATGGCCAAGCCGGCGATACTCAATAATAGATCTATTGGATTGACAATCCCACCTAGATTCGTTGACCATCTTTTATGGGGAGCGCGGGTGATTGTTATCGTTCCAACATATTATTAAGGTGAACCGTGGATGACGGGATGGACCTAAACTAGTCGGAGCTTTGATTATGTCGATTCAACATTCCATGTTTATTCATGTAGACTTAAACTTACGATAGACATATGAATTGCTAAACTTTTATTCTTAAACTTAATTGCTTGACATGGCTTATGTATTCTCACCAACTTCTAGTTGACCCCCCCCCCCCATTTTTCCAAACTCAACAGGAAATATTGATGCTTGAAGTCTAGAGCTAGCATGAGGAGATATTTGAAGCTTTGATTGATTATTTGATGTAGACTTTAATGTAATTCAATATTGTAATGAAATAAAGGATTATTTAAACTTGTGTACTACCATGAGCTACTGAACAATCATTCATACGTGGCACCTCGATGTTTCCGCCATCGGTTGGGGTGTTACATTATCTGTGTTTAGTTATACCATATCTGTGTTTAGTTAGGGTGTTACGTGTGTAGCATTTCTTTTTTTTGCAGTCAATGTGTGTTGTATGCAGTCAGAATGTATGATGTTCGCAGACTACAAAGTTTTGTATGTGTTTGCAGACAAAAACGCCTGTTTACACGCGTAACACTCGAGTTTTTTTTAACCAGAATGTTTTTAACATAAAATGTGTGTTTTCCCATGGCTCCTTATTATATATTAAATAAGCTATTTTCCGCATCTTACATTAGTTTTTTTTTTTTTTCTGTTTTCATATTAAAAATGTCAACATTTACTCTATTATAACATATGTTACAGGTCCTCTTTTAGTCAAATCATGAATTCCAACCCCAGCACTCCCCCTTGGGAGGTTTTTGAGGCCCGTCACCATCTCATCCCAATCGCACACGAGCCACCTCAAAATGAACCGGACATGGCAATTGCACCTGAATTACCCCAACCCGTTGAACTAGATATCCTCTCTGTTGCAGCCGAACATGAACCCCTCCCCCTGTTGCCCCGGTCATCCCGCCCCTAGAACCGGTTATACCCCTAGAGCAGGCGGACGATGGGTTTGTAAGCGACGAAGATTTCGATTGGAATGTGGCATTTGATTAGTTTTGCCCGAAGAATATCCGCCACCAGAAGACTATATGACACCGGAGGATGATGTGCATGATGTAATTTACACACCTGAATGGGCTGTTGGTTACGAATCAGACTCAGGGGCTGAATATGAAGAACCATATGAACCTAATTTTAAGAAACCTGGGCTGCCGGTTACGTCTCATGAATGTGGGCGTATTAGGGCAGAATGGGAGGGTATAGGTTATACCGAGGAACTGTAGGCTTTTTATGCCAAGTATGGTTATCGGATGCCGTCTGCTACTGTTGGTTGCAATGCAGGATGTCGGGGTTTACATATTAAATATGAAGAATTTGCTTTTTATGAAAAGAATGGTTATTGGATGCCAAAGGGCGGTGTATGAATCTTTAATACTATGTTTTGTGGTTGATACAAGTGAACAATATGATGTATAGCTTTTTTGAGTAGTATGTTTATTGCAAGTTTTCTGTATTTGTCATGCAATGCAGCACTACTTAACAAAAATGATGTCGGCCGATGAATCTTAACATATGATGTCGTCTAATGGTTATTAACATATGTTACAAACCTAGAACAGATGCACTGTAATAGATTTTTTCATGTTGTCAGCTTAATCTTTAATTTATATATTATGCTTTTTATTTTAAAAAGTAGTGAATATTAAAAAGAAAAACCATATTGGCCTTTCGTTATGTATGCAACAACTCTGGTGCTGGTACAATAAAACCCAAAAAACAGGGGTAATAAAAAAAACTAATAACTATAATTTTTTTTAAATGATATCAACCGTCCACACGTTTATTACGTACGTAACATTACTGGTGCTGGTAAAATAAAACAAAAAAAATAACATGGTCTAATAAAATACTTAACAAATCAGCATTTGTTTAAATTAATATGAAACAATTGCTATAAATCTGATTCTTACGTACGTAGCAGCACTGGTGCTGGAACAATTGCTATAAATCTGATTCTGCTTTATTTAAATAAAATACCTTTTTTTAATCATAAAACATCTGATTTTTGTAAAGACAAAATATGAGAGAGAAATATATGATTGATTAATGGAGAGAGAAAGAAAGAAAAAGCCAATTACCTATCTACCCTTCTCAGACTCTCTCTCCTACTTTTTTGTCCTTTTTCTCAATATAATATTAACCCTCAAATCTCCACCACTGATCTACTTTGATCAATGGCTATGAGAAGGTTTACAAGGTTTCTTCAATTTGAGTGGGTTTTTATTTGAACCTTCCCATATATATATATATAAATATATAGAAATGCTTTGTAATATAGTATATATATATATATATATAGGCCCAGCAAGGAACTGGAGGAAAACATACAACGAAACCGAAAAAGAAATGGGAACAAGGCTACAAACTAGGAAGAAACCCCACAGTTACAAAAGACACAAAACATTAAAATTCTTCCAATCTTCCCAGGAGATATTGGCCAAACATTTTCTATGAGTAATCCAAAGGTAGCTATCTTCAATGATCGAATCGACTGCAGCTCTCACCGTAACAAATCGCCCGTCGAACACCATTTTATTTCTTGCTTCCCAAATGCGCCAAACCGCCACCACCATCACCGCGAACACTATCTTCTTCCAGTTATTGCTACCCGGACATTTTCGAATCCTTGAAATAAAGTCCGTGAATGAGAGATCATCAGGCGGCCAAGGGATCTTCATCCAAATGATAATGTTCCACCAAATGCTTTTAGCGAAAATGCATCCGAACAACAAATGACCCACATCTTCTGCGACATAGTTGCACCGGTCGCAAACCGAACTGCTAAGCAAAACGCCACGAGTAGCAAGAGCCACTTTCGAAGGTATTCGGCCCATTAAGCTCCTCCAAAACAGCAACTTATGTTTAAGAGGAGCCCACGAGCTCCATGGGAATTCAGAACCGAAATCCAAAGGACTAAGGCGGCTGCAACTATGTCTTTTCTGAGCTCCTTAGTAGAAAACGTTGCACCGTCATTATTGCTCCACGACCATAAATCCATGTTTTTAGTGAGCTGAACATGTTAGAGAAGTGAACGGAGGCTGGCCAATTCAGTCAATTTAGCAGCGGAGCTAGGCTCCCTACACCAATCCCATCCCCAATTTGACCCAATAGACCCCACTGCATAGAAGTCCTTGACCCATCCTGTTTTGTTTTTAGCTAAAGTATAAATGTTTGGATGGCTCTCCTTAAGAGTCGAATTGTTGACCCATTTATCAGTCCAAAATTTTGTTTTTCCACCATCTCCACCCTTAACAGAAAGTTTGTCTCTAAGATTAATACCCAACTTTTCAAGAACCTCATCCATGGAAGCAATATCCTTCCAAGCACCCGTAATCGATCTACAAACCGACACTAATTTCTCCACTTTCTTTGAATTGTGAATAGCACTAATAACTTTGACCCACAAATTGTCACACCCCAACCGATGGCGGAAACATCGAGGTGAGACTTGTGATAGATTGTTCAAAGACTTCATGACACTAGAATTCGTGACAATATGATTTAAAGATAAAATTTCATTCATAGCATAATTATCGTCTAAAAAGATAACAGAATACAAATTGTTTTCATGAAAAGAGAAATACGACATCAAAGTATAGAACTTAAACTAGTGTGAGTTTCTAGTCCAATCCTAAGTAGATTTCTTGAATATCTTGCATCAAACATTTCCTGCAACATGTATAAAATATCCGTCAACACATAAAGCATTGGTGAGCATACTAGTTTTAGTTTACATACATAGTATTTTAGAATGGTTTGCTCAAATCTCATACTATAGCATTGCACATACCTATCATAAAAAAGACATAACTCAAACCCGCGAGTACCACAACGTATACCTAACATATTCATGTTAGGCCCTTTAAATCTTAACAATGACCCATAAAGGGGGCGGTGTGCTAGTCCTATAGCGCTATACATGTTAAGTGAGCTAATAATAGTTAATGATTTATGTCTAAGTATCTAAGAATCATAAGCATGGCAAGTAGCATATAAGTATGTTTAATAGATTGAGCATGTGTGTTTATGAAAGCATTAGTGTGTTTTGCATATGATACATGTTTACACCCCAAAAGTGATAAAGAGTAAAAAGGGGACAAGTATGAACTCACCTTTGGGTGCGTTTTAGCAAGGTTCCAAAAGAATGAGTCTTGGGGGATTAGTTCCTTAGCCTTGGTTAACTAGAATAAAAAAAATAAAGGGTCTTAGATTCGAGTTTAGGTTATAGATTCAAGAGAGTCAAGCAAGCCTTTTAGGCGAACCAAGACACAAACCACCATGAAGGTGATTCAGATGGTCATAAGAGTCAAGCAAGCCTTTTAGGCGAACCAAAACACAAACCACCATAAAGGTGATTCGGATGGTCAAGAGAGTCAAGTATTGGTAAGGTAGGGATGTATCCACAAACCTTCCAAGTTATTACATTAGTAGAGTTTTAAAAGTATATATTTTGGTATTTACATAATATAACTATAGAGTTAAAGTAGTGTATGGTGACTTAGTTTGGAAGAGCCTTGGCTTTCCTTTGTCAACCATTAACCATAGCACAAGTCCATATTAAGTTATTGGTGAACTTGGTTGGTATCACTTCAACTAACCTTCTAGTGCATAAAAACAATAGAAGATGAACCACCTTTGTGGCCTCATTTTGGTGTCCTACTCGTATTCATTTGCCATAGCAAATAAGAGCAAGGTCCTAGAGGTTTCCCCAAGGGGTTAGAAGAAGAAAAGAAGTGAAGAAGGAATAATAAAGTTGGAGTTTATGAGAAAACTCACTTAGAAGTGGACTTCCACACTTGGGATTTCTTTTGAAGAATTGGGAGGTTTAGAGAAGATTTAGGAATGAGCAAGTATTAGAATAGGTAGGAGTGGTGTATTTATAGTTAAGGTAAAGTGGTTGGGTAATTAAGAGAGTTAAGAGGTGGTTGAGAGTGAGTTAGGTGGGGGGTTATATCTCAAAAGAAAAAAAATAAAAAAAATTAATAAAAATAAAAACGTACGGAAAGTATAATATTTGAATGTTGTGTCAAAATTCAAATGAACTCTATTCACATTTTTGTTTTCCTTTTTTTTTTTACTATAAGTATTATTATATAAATATATATGTTTTATTTTAAAGATAAAATAAATATATATTAAGATCTTAACTAAATGAGTTTCTAAATTGATTAGGATAAATTATATTGACGAGTCGTCAAGAATTGGTAGAAGTAACATAAAAAAGCGAATAAAGGCGACCTTGGAATCTATTAAGTATAGAATTTAAAATATACGAAAAGTAAAATATCACGCGATGTTACAGTCTCCCCTACTTTAGGAAATTTCGTCTCGAAATTTAATTAAGAGTCAACTTTTTGAAAAATAGGTAAGTGGTTTGATATGAGTTTAATAAGAACAAGACTAGTTAGTTTATTATGTTTAAATCAAATACGGTATCTACTCACTTGTGCGATATTTATGCTCGTAAGAGAAGTACTTTTAAAATTTTACCCAAGGTTGTACGTAGAAATTTGAGAACTTAACCGACATAAGTATTTTGTAAATAGTGAAATAAGAGGTACGTATAAGTAGGTTTGTATATGGAATTTATGCAGCAAGTTTTGGAAAAGTAAGTAAATATACAGTTTAACATACATGAAATAATAAAAAAAAGTCTTGTGAAGGTGGGTAAGTATACTGTGTATAAGAAGTAGTAAGAATTTTAGGAAAGTAAGTATTTATACGATATGAAATAGTGAAAATTGAAGGTAGGTAAGTATATTTGTATAACATATAGAAATTTTGGAAAAATAAGTAGTTATACGGTATATCATATATGAAATAGTAGAATTTGTTGGCTTGTAAAAGAGGTGACTTTGGGTAATTTGGGGGGAATAGTAAAAAATGTGAGCATAATAAGCGACTAGATGTGGGATTGAGTAGTTTTTAGTAAAAGATATTTGGTTTGCACAAGGTCGAAAATTTTATTAAAGGAAAACATTTTAAATGGCGATTAAATAAGCGAGAAATTGGACTAGTTTTTTTTTTTTTTTTTTTTTTTTTGGTGAAATACATAGTGTTAATTTAGTTTTGAAATCCAGTATATAAGTAGTCAAGAAAATATATGAAAGCGAGGAACAAATGTTATTTTAAATGCATGAATGCCTTAAGGGATTGAGGACAAAGGTTACGAGACTTAGAACGAGATTTTTGATAAGGATAGGATTGTTGATTAAGCAAGGAGATGTACGATGGAAGAAACGAAGTTGATGGAGGTTACAAGTATAGATTATTCATAGCTAAGGGTAATGTTGTATAGTAGAAAGTGTGGTTCAAGACAAGGTTATAATATGCATAAAAGATAAATAATGCAAGCTTAGCAAGCTATAACATAAATGATATCGTAAAAGATAAATAATGTAAGTGTTGGTCAAAATTTTAACTCGACACCCAAAACTTCTCATGGCATGAATAACTCTACTTTTGGTAGTATGACATGACATTTATGTATAGGATGTACCGGCGGCGTATCCACCGTGCCGTTATCATACCTCATCCGTGTTGTTATTCAAGTCATGATAGATTACACACACTGGGACTTGTTATGTTTTCCATGCGCCCAATTTTTGTAATTACGTGTGCACCCGTAATTAGTCCAATTGTCGCATGATCCACATAATTCGTCTTAGTTATGTGTGGGTAGCTAGTGGACACAAAATATTTATACACAAAGGAAAAGACATTAAACTAAAGCATTAAACAGTTTTGATGTTGTAAACATAACAAATAGCGTGACATGCAAACACATAATGAGAAAAGGCATTAAGCAAGTTTTTGATGTTGTTAATTGTACGTGTTTTGGCGTAGATATATGGTTTAATGACATAGTAGTGTAGACTTGTGCTTATGCGGTTACGTTCAGATAATAAAATCAAACAAAAGAATGGACAGTTGGATTCCTAATGAAAACGCGCAAAATGTTTTGACAGTGGGCAACATAGAATTCGGGTTTATTACAAAATGAGTTTTATGGGTACGCGAGCAATTTTAGTTTTTCAAGACTAAGGGTCAAGTTTGATGGCAGAAGAATTTAGTCCATTGGGTGTTAAAGAAAAAAAAAGATTTAATTTAAGTGGGGAAAATTTAGTGTAAAAGTCTTAACGAAGATGGACGTTTGATTTATGAAAAAAAATCCATTTTATTAAGCGAGAAAAATAGTTTATTGACAATTTTAGTCTGGCGTTGATGAATATTTTGACTCATGATACGATTTCCTGAGAAAAGGTTTTGGGATTATAAAGAAGTAGGTTATTTGATTTAGCGTGTCTTTACTCACAAGTCCTGTTTACAAAAGAATATTTTTTTAAAACACATTTACCATTTAGAATCTTGTTTGTCATACAGACTCGACGCACACATTTGTTAGTGGGTTGAAAGTGAGGATTTTATAGAATAATAGACATCCTTTTAGAAATAGTAGGAAGAATTTTGTTCAAAATTTTGAAAAAGATTGTGCGCGAGGAGAAAAGGGTTTTGCGATGTTTGAATTTTGCCGATAAATTATGATTGTAAACTAGGATAACGATGGTATTTCATAAAAAAAGAAAGTTTCACATCCGAACAATTTTTTTTTTTTTTTTGAAAACGTTACATAAGGAAATTCTATTTTTTTTTAAGAAAAGAAAAGTCAATCTTATTTAGTGTGGTGAGTGGGTCTTCCATTATCGTAGATCACCATGGCAAGTCTTGGGTACTGGTTGCGTCCATGGGTCGGATCGTTTCACTCAGAGCATATCCATCCATTGGCTTTAGTGAATGAGGTAGTACTAGTAGGTTTTTCGGGTCGTAGTTTAGTGGTGTGGCGACATGTTTCGGCTAAATGACCATATGCATCACAGTTGGTGCATATGCGGCATTGTGTGTGAGTGGGATGGTGATATTTACAACTGTCGCATAGTGGAAAGATTCCACGATACTGCTTTTTGTTAGAATTCGGAGTCGTAGGAGTTGTCGAAGTGTGGTTTTGTTTGAGGCTTTTGCGTTTTCGGTTACCCTTTTTCGTTTGTTTGGTAGGGGTATGGGTAGTAGGTTTAGTATCTACATGGTTTGTGCTGTCTTGGATGGTATCACGGGGGTTCGGAATTGGGTTTGTTGGCGTCTCTAGGTTAGGGAGGATCTTGACTAGTTCTTGGGAAATAAGACTTGCCAGTTGGTTGAGGTCGATGCTGTTGAGACGGGAAGACATCTACGAGAATTATACATAGGAAAATTTGTAAAAGCGTTTTTAAACAAGGTGACTTTTGAATTTAGAAAATAAGTTACTAGAATTTTGGTTAACAATGAAAAGCTTACGGGTAAGATTAGATCGGTGAAATTGATGCAAATTTAGATAAACAAATACATACGCTCAAGTTGTTCTCATAGATTTAGTATGCACGTTCAAGTTACACGTATAGAATGCAAGTTTCACATTGTTCAAATAGCGTAACACGTATGTATAAGCAAGTATAGTGCACTTAGTTAACATAAAGGAGTTTTGATTTACGTTGGTTGCGATTATTAGTATTGTTTGGAGATCGCGAGAGTAGATTGTAAATGCGAGTCTTGAGATCGAGTGCGAGAGGATAAGGTACAATTTCAAGTAAATCGAATATATAATGAAAACATAGCATGAAAACAACATTGAAAGTAGTATTAGCATAAAAAGATAGGCTTGTTTTAAACAAAATAATTGGAGTGTTCCGAAACGGAACTAAGACTAACCAAAGTGATTCGAATTTACCTTTGAGTTTGGAAACATGCTTTGGCCTAATAGGTGGAAATACTCTCGCCGAAACTTTCGGTTAACGGTATTCACCCTTCCAGTTACTACATGTTCCTTGTCATTAGTAAATTTGAGACTTTAGCGAGATTGAAAAAAAAAATCATGGATTGAAACTAATCGCTAAGTTGCGGATTTCACTCCTATCTTAGCGAGGTCGTTTCTTTGAGTGTGGTTTGTACACTTTGTCCAACGTGGTAAGAAAATTAATTCTAACCTTCGATTGGTAAGTGTCCACTAGAACGAGAATTGTGAAATTTCCACTAAGGTGAGGATATCACTCCTATCTTGGTGTAGTTTCAAAAACACACAAAAAAAAAAAAATTACGCGGATTGAAAGTTATCACCAAAGTGAGGGTTTCACGCCTATCTCGGTGATTTCCTTTCATTTGTGGTATACGAGTGTCTTCGAGTGTAGTATCACCCACCAAATAGGAAGGTAAATTTTAAAGACCAAAAGAATAGAGTAGAAGCAAGGTAGGAAGTACAAGTATATTAAGCATGATAAAAGGAACGGTCAAAAAGGTTCTTAACTATAGTCTAGGTCAAACATGACAATTTTTCCTAGATCCCTATAGTCATGGCTCTGATACCAATCTGTCACACCCTAACCGATGGCGGAAACATCGAGGTGAGACTTGTGATAGATTGTTCAAAGACTTCATGACACTAGAATTCGTGACAATATGATTGAAAGATAAAATTTCATTCATAGCATAATTATCGTCTAAAAAGATAACATAATACAAATTGTTTTCATGAAAAGAGAAATACGACATCAAAGTATAGAACTTAAACTAGTGTGAGTTTCTAGTCCAATCCTAAGTAGATTTCTTGAATATCTTGCATCAAACATTTCCTGCAACATGTATAAAATATCCGTCAACACATAAAGCATTGGTGAGCATACTAGTTTTAGTTTACATACATAGTATTTTAGAATGATTTACTCAAATCTCATACTATAGCATTGCACATACCTATCATACAAAAGACATAACTCAAACCCGCGAGTACCACAGCGTATACCTAACATATTCATGTTAGGCCGTTTAAATCTTAACAATGACCCATAAAGGGGGCGGTGTGCTAGTCCTATAGCGCTATACATGTTAAGTGGGCTAATAATAGTTAATGATTTATGTCTAAGTATCTAAGAATCATAAGCATGGCAAGTAGCATATAAGTATGTTTAATAGATTGAGCATGTGAGTTTATGAAAGCATTAGTGTGTTTTGCATATGATACATGTTTACACCCCAAAAGTGATAAAGAGTAAAAAGGGGACAAGTATGAACTCACCTTTGGGTGCGTTTTAGCAAGGTTCCAAAAGAATGACTCTTGGGGGATTAGTTCCTTAGCCTTGGTTAACTAGAATAAAAAAAATAAAGGGTCTTAGATTCGAGTTTAGGTTATAGATTCAAGAGAGTCAAGCAAGCCTTTTAGGCGAACCAAGACACAAACCACCATGAAGGTGATTCAGATGGTCATAAGAGTCAAGCAAGCCTTTTAGGCGAACCAAAACACAAACCACCATAAAGGTGATTCGGATGGTCAAGAGAGTCAAGTATTGGTAAGGTAGGGATGTATCCACAAACCTTCCAAGTTATTACATTAGTAGAGTTTTGAAAGTATATATTTTAGTATTTATATAATATAACTATAGGGTTAAAGTAGTGTATGGTGACTTAGTTTGGAAGAGCCTTGGCTTTCCTTTGTCAACCATTAACCATAGCACAAGTCCATATTAAGTTATTGGTGAACTTGGTTGGTATCACTTCAACTAACCTTCTAGTGCATAAAAACAATAGAAGATGAACCACCTTTGTGGCCTCATTTTGGTGTCCTACTCGTATTCATTTGCCCTAGCAAACAAGAGCAAGGTCCTAGAGGTTTCCCCTACGGGTTAGAAGAAGAAAAGAAGTGAAGAAGGAATAATAAAGTTGGAGTTTATGAGAAAACTCACTTAGAAGTGGACTTCCACACTTGAGATTTCGTTTGAAGAATTGGGAGGTTTAGAGAAGATTTAGGAATGAGCAAGTGTTAGAATGGGTAGAGTGGTGTATTTATAGTTGAGGTAAAGTGGTTGGATAATTAAGAGAGTTAAGAGGTGGTTGAGAGTGAGTTAGGTGGGGGTTATATCTCAAAAGAAAAAAAATTAATAAAAATAAAAACGTACGGAAAGTATAATATTTGAATGTTGTGTCAAAATTCAAATGAACTCTATTCACATTTTTGTTTTCCTTTTTTTTAACTATAAGTATTATTATATAAATATATATGTTTTATTTTAAAGATAAAATAAATATATATTAAGATCTTAACTAAATGAGTTTCTAAATTGATTAGGATAAATTATATTGACGACTCGTCAAGAATTGGTAGAAGTAACATAAAGAAGCGAATAAAGGCGACCTTGAAATCTATTAAGTATAGAATTTAAAATATACGAAAAGTAAAAAATCATGCGATGTTACACAAATGGTCAGCGTTATCCTTGAAATGCCACCACCATTTTGATAACATAGCGAGATTGAGATCATCCAAACCGCCTATACCAAGACCACCCACTTTCTTAGGTTTGGTAATGCAATCCCACCTCACCCATCTAATATTTTGGCGAGTCCCAATCTTGCCCCCTAACAAATCCCTCCGCAATCCTTCTAACTTTTATTGAGTTGCTATCCTCGGGGTGTTTCCATGGTCTTTGGTTTGGTGTGGTTGGATATAGAAAGAGGAAACTAACACGGTGCATGAGGCTCTTGCATGTGTAGACTTTTGGGGTGTTTTCATAGTTTAGATAAAGGGAAATCACCAAAATGGCCAAAAACTTGGTCAACTTACCAAAATAGCCACCTCCCATCTCTTGGGAGAGTCGGCTCACAAGTCCTGAGGCGTCTTCGTGAGACCTCGGCAATGGACCACTAGCTGAGCGACACCTCACCCGTCTCCTCACTCGTCTTTGGAGAGATGGTTCCCGAATCCCGAGACGTCTTTACGAGGCTTTAGCCTATACACTTCCCAACTCTCTCTCTCCCTCTCTCTTGTTTCTCTCTCTCTTTTCATAGCATCACGGTATGACTAAACGGACTTCGTCGTCTTCTCCGGTGTAGCTTTTTATCATATTGAAATTTGAATCACTTCTTAATTTGTTGTCTCTGTATGCTATTAATAATATATAGATCCAAGTCACTCACATGCCAAGTACTAATTATCATTATATAATTGGCTTTGTTAATATCAGATGCGATATTCAAGCTAACGACCAAATCCGTACTTGTTTCATAGTTGCTCGTTGATTCTTCTTCCAAGAACTATTTTACTGTTTGATTAGTGAAGGGGCATATAGTTAAACAAATGTGTTTATAATAATACCATTTTAGTTTTATATTTTCAGTTCCCGAGACGTCGTCTTTTTTGTCGTGTTCACCCAACGGCCACATTCACCTCCACCTTGGCTGCTACTGGTGAGTGTTTGGTGCCAAACAGTTATACATCACTGAGACACACCAAAAGTAGTTAAGTAGTTATACACCGAAAGAAAGTCTGCGGAAGGTTGTGGAAGTTTGCGGAAGGTTGTTGTGTGTGTGAGAGAGATAGAGAGAGAGGAAAGAGTTGGGAAGTGTGTAGGCGAGGTCTCACAAAGACATCTTGGGATTCGGGAACCGTCTCTCCAGAGACGAGTGAGGAGACGGATGAGGTGTCGCTCAGCTAGTGGTCCATCACCGAGGTCTCACGAAGACGTATCGGGACCTGTGAGCCGACTCTCCCAAGAGATAGGAGGTGGCTATTTTGGTAAGTTGACCAAATCTTTGGTCATTTTGCTGATTTTCCCATAGATAAAACACATATGGGTTCTCAAACCCCTATTTTTTTTTTTTATAAAAAGATATTTTATTTAATTTTTTATTATTTTGTATATGACATGAAAAGGTTATTACTTTATCTGTCGAATACGTAATGTAAACTTACAATGATTTATAATACCAACAAACAATCTAAAATGTGCGCCCAAGCCAAACTAGGTAAATTAACAATATCACATCCGATGGAAATCTCTTCACTTGCCATGCGTGAAACCAAACTGTTATGTAATGAAATCAACGTTCTACGTTTTTACCGATCCAATACAACATCGCACACCAAAAAAAAAATAAAAAATAAAAAAAAATACCAAGTTAATATTCACTTTCATGTTTATTATAGGTCGACTTTGAGTCCATCTATATTTCATCCAACATCTCTAGAGCATTCACATTAGCTTCTCCATAATAATGGTGTGAGTGTAATCTTTATATTATATAGAGTGGGTATAAGTGGTTGTGAGTAGATGAGAGATAAAACATTTGGAGGAGACACTATTGATCATCCTTCATAATTTTTTAATATTTTTAAAAATTGTTGTGAGTAGAGGGGAAATAAAAGGTAATAATAAAAGTATAGAATAAATATTATTAAATAGAAAATGAAAAAGAAATATAGTAATTTTTAGTGTAATTATAAAAATAGAGATAGAGCAGCTATTGTGAATGCTTTAGTATCTTCACAAAAGATAGGTTAATGCTTTGGTACACATCCTCCAATTCAAACAACGATAGTATATATTATAACTAGTGTTAGTTTCCCGCACTTCGCTGCAGGAGCTCCTGTTTTGTTGAGGGTTTGGTGAACATTAGAGATAACATTAAGGTGACTGTTATTCTCGCATGGCTTCACAAAAATAATCACAGGCCATTAAGTTCCAAACCAGGTCATGTATGAATAATTGGGTAGCCTCTTATTCACTTTAGTTAGAGCCCACAAAGTTTTTCTATATAAATAATCGGTATGACGGCTGTAGTCTGGCATATGGGTGGCCAATTATAGTCTGGCAATTAGGTCCAATCATATGATGCCATGGAGCTTTGTGTTCAACAGCTCTCGACCAATAGTGCATTTGACAAATAGACATGTCATGACATGACTCGCCTTATTCTCCTGATGTCGTTCCTGTAGAAGTTACTCAGGCAGTAACCCAAGCGTGCAAGTAGATCCCACAGCATAAGTAATAATTAATTTTAGTATAATCAATAACTTGTTATATTATAGCAGTGATTTATTTTTTAAATAAAACTTTTTAAAGCAAAAAGGAAAAATATAAACGCAAAATAAGTACAATATTATCTGCTCTTTTGAAGCGGTTGAGGGTTAAAAATAACAAAAAAAATATGGCGCAATTTAGTAGAGGACACTATTCAAGTGTCGTAAAATTAATATAGTATATAATTATAATTAATAAATCAAAATCTAAATTAATTATATGAAAATATTGTCTCGAACTATTTACTAGCTATTCACCAAGTCCTCCTATTCCAAATTTCCTATTCATGAATTCATTCTTTTCACATATAGACCATATATAAAACTTTAAAACAACTTTTAAATGATTACCGACAAAAGGTTACACAAAATATATATCGACTAGTACCAATAATTTGCTTAATTTTCACGTTGTGATTTTTCTTCCATTAATAAAATAAAGTAAAAATAAGTAAATATGGCACGAAGTTAAAAACAATAAAATGTAGTTCACAAAGGCCAAGAATTTTCCAAAGATTTTATGTACAATTTCGGAGTACTTAATTTGAAGACAACGTGACAATAATGAAGAGAGTCTGATCATAATCAATTATGTTGCAACCTTTTTTCCTTTAGTTTTTCAGTATGCATACAACATACTCCTTACTTATAATCGACCAATGCTCCCTTCTCTATCATTCTCCATCTCCAACGTCGACGATACGTCTGTTGAATTGCTTCGGCAGCTGCTACTACCAAAGGACAACGTTCTGCTCGATGATATTGGAGTAGCCAAAAACGTAGGATTCACTTGTCCAGCCATAATTACAAGATACTTTTCATCCAAAACCGCGGGCTTCTTGTCGTTGTTAACATCCGCTTTGGTATCCCCGTCTCCAGATTCAAGGTCTCTATCGACTTCCTGTTGGTTGTGTTGGTAGCCAGATAGCTTCCAATAAGAGCAAGCAAGAATCAAGAGAGCAAAAGCAATGAGTCCCAGCATGGCGGCCAGGCCGCCGAAGAGATACGGCACTGGTGAATGCCATGGTGATCGTTGAGAAGATATGGCCGACGAAGGGGCCATAGAAGAAGTTGATTGCATAGACATCGATCTTTGAGTATTGTAGTAAGTAGAAAGAGGGATAAGTGGATAACAATGGTATGATGAGTGGGTGAGTGGTTAATTGATTGGTTTAAAGCAGCTAATTATAGGAGTTGTAGTGGATTAGGTGCTGGCTTTCTCACTTTATATTTATAGAAGAAAGAAATATTGTGCGTTTGGGTTCGTTTAATTGTACTTGCAATCATTTTCCTTCATTTATCAATAACAATAGGGTCGGGTATGTTTAGCTCAAGTGTCACACAAATTGAAAATTAAAGCAAATGGTTAATTGGGCTTAAACATGATATTGTTATGTATTTTAACTCATGTGTCACACCCCAAAAACCCAAGCTAGCAATCGACAATTTTTTAGATTTTGAAAATTGGATTTTAATAATTTAAAATATTACTTATTGGCCGCTGCCACCCTCAACTATCAAATTGGCCACTATCACTCCATACTTTAAACTTCTTTTCCTATGTCACCTTCTAACTAACTAAACACTAAAATCAGTTAGGTTTTTTTTTATGATGTGATATTTTTTTCCTACGTGGCATGTTGATGTCAGCATGTCAGTAGGAAAAAGAATGTCATGTCAGCATGCCATGAAAGATAATATGTCACGTCATCAAAAAATCTAACTGAGTTAGTATTTGGTTAGTTTAAGTGTGACATAGGAAAAAAAAGTTTAAAATACAGTGTGCAAGTGGTCAATTTGATAGTTAGGGTTAGAAACAATAAATGATACTTTAGGTTATTAAAAAAATTCCGTTTCCCTTTAGATTTACACATCACACAACCGGGAAACCTAAAAGAACTAATATAACCTTTTTTGTTGCAAATTAAAATGTTATAATAGTGAAATGTTTATCCAAGCTTGCAAGTGACTTTTTTATCCTTTCAGATTTTCCCATCAAATATACCTTAAACATTTATATCCCATTTATAACCTCTTTGACACGTTTCATAGTCCAACCAAACCAAACCATGAACACTGTGTGTTTCTGTTTTGGCCTTTGATATTTGCGGAATATGAACTAAGATCCAAATAATTTTATTCCTACAAAATTAATATTTTATATATATGTCACGAATTATGACGACGATCGAGCAGCTAATATATTAAATTATATAATTATACAATGTTAAAATATATATGCGCCAAAATTAGAATACGCGGAAAAAATGGAATAATTTCATTACTTCCTCAAAATCATTGACATGGTACTCTATGATCACCGACCAACGTCCACGTCCTATGTACTATGAATCCGCAAATCCTCAACGTAAAATAAAAAAAAAAAACACAAAATTTATTAAAAAAAAAAAAAGAAATTCTTAAGGTTGGTCTTGTGTAGTCTCATCTTCCGTACTCCTCGCTTGTACTTGATCAAAACTCCCCTGTTTTTCCTCATCCGCCAATGCGGACGCGTCCGTGGATACGGTCGAGTTGCTTCGGTAACTACAGCTACCGAATGACGACGTTCGGCTCGAAACTGGCGTGGCCAAAAAAGTTGGTTTCACGTCTCCAGCCATAATTACAAGATATTTCTCTTCAAAAACAACTGGGGTCTCTCTGTGATCACCCTTACTGGATTCTCTGTCTTGGGAACCGTGTCCGGACTCAAGGTCCCCCTCGCGGTCCGCCGATACTTTCCAATACGAGCAAGCGAGAAGCAGGAGAGCAAAAGCAATGAGACCAAGCATAGCCGCTAGGCCCCCGAATAGGTAGGGGACTGGTGAGTGCCACGGTGACCCCTGTACGGTCACCGTGGATGATGGAGGCATTGAAGAAACTGATTGAATTGTCATGGAGGGTTTGGATGTTACTGTTGGATTAGGGTTGAAGAGAAAAGGATTGAATATGATGGTTTGGAGTGGATTAGGAAGTGGATGTATTTATATACAATAATTGTGGATATTTTGTATTGTTGTAGTTGGAATATATGATGTCATTTTGTTATTTGTTTTTTTTTTTAAATTGGGTAAAAGGGAATTGAGTTGAGTGCCCGTAAGTGCATTTGGCTTTACTCTTTTTTATTAATCTTTTTATTTTGAGCACCTGGTATTGATAGTATATCATATAATAATATAAATAGTACATAAGTATACATATTTATATGCGTATATACCGATTGAAATACATAACCTATAGGCGATACTTGTGACGAGACTAAAACAGAATTTTTTTTTTTTTTTTTTTTTTTTTTGAAATCCAATCTTAAATCATTGAAACCAAGATAAAGAAAATTTTATCAAGATAACAGAAAACATAAAGAAATTAATTAATTTGACAGATTAATTGTTTATAATATATACACATCTCGTTTAACTTTTTGACAATAAGTCAGTTATATTGGTTTTCGCAATTGTCATATTATATATGTGATCGAATCATTTGGTTCCATACAATTCTATCTATTGATTGCAAAAAAAAAAAAAAAAAAAAAAAAAAACATGTCCTTTAGCACAAATACAATCCAAGAAAAATCATATGTTTTGCATTACGTATGAGATTCTTGTCTATTTAAAGTTGTTTTTGTATTAAACGAGGTTTTACCAACCCGCGCGTTGCAGCGGGATGTTTAATTACGAACATTGTGCAACCACTAAATAAAACATTTATTAATTGATTAATAAATATGTTTTTCAAATGCATGTGTTTGTGAGTTTCATTTAACGAACGAAAATAAATGATTGGGAAGGATTTCAAGGAAAAATTGTTTTGAACTTGGGACCACGATAGTTGATTAAATCTTTCATTTACACTCCTTTTTTTCTCTCCTTAGTTCTTTTTCTTTTCTTTTCTTTCGTTTATTAAAACTTGGGAACACAAACGATATGAAAGTGAAGGATGAATAATCATATGTGTTGGAAAAAAGAATAACCATGTTAGATATGATAACAATCCTAACAACGAACACGTATCACATTCTCACACCAACCCATATTTTTTCGTCATCCTTTTAGAGATAGAAAGTGCACCACAAAAGTAAAAAAAAAAAAAACATATACAAAGCACAAAGGAAATTAATTCAAAATTTGGGCTCTTTTATCAATATTGAATAAATAGGTCTTACTATTCCATATTCTAAAAGGCCAAGATACACTTCTCCACATTTTCAAAAAATAAAAATAAATAAAATTAAAATAACACTATCTTGGAGGAGGAGAAGCCATGGAAGAACCTACAACCATCGTTGTGGACCACCGAAACAGTTATGAATGTTGTTACGGTTATGAATGCTGGTCCTTAATGGTTATGCATCTCGGTAACATAACGGTTGCAAATTCCGATCATTATGTATCGGATTGTAAACGTCATGACGGTGCCGATGCGTTGTTTTAAGAAACGACCATGAAAGGAGGAAAAAGGAAAGTCACGTCTGCGGAGTGAAAACGTCATGTCGGTGGTGATTTAACGGCGTTAAAAGTGATTATGGTTACCGTTAAGTTGATTTTTGTATTAGTATATAATTTGCAATTTTTTTATTAAAGTATAATGATCATAATGATATGTGCAAACTGAAATATTTTATTTGTGTAATTTTGTCCGTTAAATTTAATTCCAGGCTTCCTTAAGAGATTACCTTTTTTTTCACAGAAATTGTACGCAATTTAACGGTTTTATTTCTGTAATTCATTTGTTACGTACTATAGGCATATGGCAGACAAGACTATTTTTAGAGGAGCAATATGATAAACTGCTTATCTTTGATCCCATCATTCGATGTTTGATATGTTTATTCTTTACATCTTTATAGATTCTTCAACATCACAATCAAATTAGAAGAAATAAAAATATTATAATTAAATTCAGATTAATCTAGCAACTTAAGTCATTAAAATAACTATTGAAGTATAAGGCTATTAATTAAAGGAACTACGTATTTCTCTAAAAAAATACGATGTTGCATGAAAATTAATATGTATTACTCAAGCCTTATATAGTTTAGAGAAAATTTAAAATATAAGATTCTTATTATAGAAATTATATAAAGGAATTTAGGTGGTTGATCTAGAAAATCAATGGATAGTGAGTTTGAATTGTTGAAGAAGTAAGGTATGAAACAATTGAAGGAAATAGTTGGGAATAGTAAAATAGATTTTTTTTTTTAAAGGTTGAGTTCAATGAAAATTGTTGTAAAATCATAATCTAGCGGTTTTAAGTTTGAATTCCTACCCATACACTGGTGTCCTCCTTGCCTAAGCTTAAATCATCACGAGGAATTTTTTTTTTTATGGTATGCATGAATCGAACCTGTGACCTACCCCTAGGATGGGAACCCTTAAGAGCGGACGGGATGGTCCGTGATGGCCACCCTGTGATGGCGTGATGCCCGCGAAACACCGGCCAGCCTTATCTATCAAGGCCGCAATACATAAATGCCGTGATATATGTCACGGTGGAAAAGCAGCCAACCTTTGTATTTTTGACCGTTGGCCAACGGTCAAACGACCGCTTTGGGTTAAAAAAAAATTTCAACCAAAATCTATCTCTCTCTCTCTATATATTTCATTTTCAACCAAAATCAATACCACCAACAATCAAAACATACATCCAACAATCAAACAAGCAAATATATACATATATATATATATATATATATATATATATAACAAATGGAAGGTCCCTCGTATCCACTCGACTCATCTAGTTCTTCCGACTCGTCGGGTTCTTCGATGGAATTTTTTGCAATGGTTTGCGAGGCGGCGCAACGTGAAAATACGGAACGCCCAAAGAAAAGAATGGTGCAGCGTGATCGGTGGGGGGCAAATGAAGTTTTGATGAACGATTACTTTGTAGAAAACCTAAAGTACAACGACGACATGTTTAAAAATCGATTTCGTTTATCAAATGAATTATTTTTAAAGATTGTCGGAGACATCGAGGCTAAGTTCGAATGGTTTCAAGTAGGGTATGATGCTAGGGGAAAAGGAGCATTACGACGATACAAAAATGCACATCCGCGATTCGTCAACTTGCTACCGGTAATGTTCCTGACGAATTTGATAAATATTTTAATATGTCATGTAGAATTTCAAGCGAGTCTCTTCACTATTTTTGCAATGCTATTATTGATTTATATGGTAAAGATATAGTATCTCCGAAGACCGACTAGACACGACATAACACGTTTGTATGCCGCACATGAAGCTAGATGACATTTTCCCGGTATGGTCGGTAGCATCGACTGTACCCACATCGAATGGAGAAGTTGCCCGACAGGTTTGCGAGGTCAATTTATGAGAGGTGAACATAAAAAACCGACGATAATACTCGAAGCCGTTGCGTCGAACGATTTATGGATTTGGAATGCGTACTTTGGTCCCCCGGCTCAAACAACGACATCAATGTTCTACATCAATCACCGATTTTCGATACAGAGATACAAGGAACCGCCCCGGCGTGTCCGTTTACGGTGAATGGATGACAATATAGACGTGGCTTCTATCTTGTTGATGACATCTACCCCGCTTGGTGAGTTTTTATGAAAGCTTACTCGTTTCCGATAATAAAAAAAATACTGTTTAGGAAGCTACAGGAATCTGCGAGAAAAGACGTTGAACGTACATTTGGTGTATTGAAATGTAAATGGCGCATAATATATCGCCCGGTGCGTTTGGTGACACGAAGAACTCCACCACATACCGACCACGATAAAGGACATAACATCTATAAATGAGTCCACCATCCCTCACGTCTCTGCTACGCACACCCGAGAGAGACGCTGGACTAGGGGGACTTGAAGGGATATGGGCCCAAATTTACCAAAGGAAACATGGGCCCATACCCATTGTTCAGGCCCAAAGACTTGAACAAATCTGCGAAAGCAATAACGACGGGTTAAGTTCCGCGGCTAAGACTAGCTACGCGGACACGTCACGCATCTGTTAGCACGCTAGTAACAACATCCGCCAGATGCTGTAAACGTGACTGACAAGGGACACGTGGCAACTGCTCATACATTCGCACCAAGTGGCACGAACCAACCAACACCCAGGCACGTGTGGCATGGAACATGCTGCACAACTGGCCAACAGGAGAATCACACGTGTCTTTGGCACAAACCGCGGGGGACAAATAGTACACTCCCTGCACGCGTCAGCCAATCGAAGCACATGGGACCACCTCAACAAGGATCTCCACTAACATATACCTCCAGATGGGACAATAGTACACTCGGCAGCCAATCATACTTCACCAGGTCTGCAGCCAGCCGTTGGATGCCACGTCAGACTAATGGTACAATCCCCTTTCCATGATTTATCTTATATAATATATTATATTACCCGGGACTAATCCTAGGCCGATGTGGAAGCAAACCCTTAACTTGGGCTTCGGGCCAATGGGTAAGTTAAGGGTAGATGTTGAGGCCCGTGTGGAACCTATTTAAGGAGCACTTAGCCTCCTTCAATAAGCCATTCAGAAAATCCCTGAAGAACACACATAAGGCCGATTACGTTTTTGTGTCTGCTAAGTAGATTCCTTCGGGATTCGAGGCGGTCACCCCACATCGGTATATTGTGTTTGTTTCAGGATCATAATCTCCAAAGGTCATTTCATCTAGCGAAGGATCAAGGCTGTAGGGACAAATCTAACTGACTGGATCAAAGGTTAGACTTTTGTTTCTTCAGATACATCTTACATTTGTTAAGTTTTTTCAAGTTTCACTTCCTGTTTAAAAAACGTTTATCACTTTTTATACTACATTATTTTTCAAAACAAAACACACTATAAAAATAAGTATTTTATACTTTTTTTTTTTAATAAGAAGTCGATCAACTATGTGTATTAATGTGTGTAATTATCATTAATAACATGTGTAATTATGAGATATAATGTGTCTAATTATAGAACATAACGTGTGTAGTTAGAATATAACGTGCCTGATTATTGAATGCATGATAACATTCGTTATTATAAGTGCGTATAAAAATACCGTTTTAGCTAGTGGATGTGTTATCTTCTTTGTTGCTTTATACATTTTGTAGGTTAATTCTACCTTATATTTTAATACTTTTAATATTTGTTTTATAATTTTTGTTAAGTTGAAAGTTTTGAATTTTCAAAATTAATCAAGCTTGTAAATTAAAATTTTGACATATCTTGTAATCTTCTATAAATGCACATGTCTTGTCATAACGAAAAGTAAAGCTTTTGAACAGTGCACATTGAAATAGTGAAACTAGTAAGACAGACCGAAGTGGGGAAGAGGGGAAAAAAGAAGCTTCACGCAATACACACAAGCCCGGTTGGGTGTGGAAGGGGGGAAGCCCTTTGGGGGAAGGGATTCCATCGGTGTGGGGGCAGGGGGACACGTGGCAGGCGCTGATTGGGCCATTCCTTTTGACCGTTTAATTTAAAAAAAAAAAATAACCGTTGGTTAACGGTAATAAAAAAATAAAATTCATATATAACCTCATTATTTCACACAACACCTACTTCACATATATTTCTTCACCTATTTTATACACTTCTTCCTATATTTTTGTACTTCTCATCATAGTTTTTTAAAAAAATGAACCCATTCAAGCGAGCCTTTGACCCGAACAACCCATATAACTTCATCCCGAACCCGAATACACCACCGAACTCGATTCGTCTGATACCAAACCGTGCACCCATTCAGTCACCTTGTCTCGAATACGTGGCTTTCGCGAGTTACATTAGTGGGCAAATTAAATTTATCCAAATTTTCCATTTAACGATTCCCTCGTTCCTTCACAACCGGCAACTCCTTTAACGCTATCCAAAAGTGTACCCGAAACACAACAAGAAAATATTGTGGGATCATCGTCGAGTAAAAAACCTCACTGCAAGAAGAACTCACAAGAAAAAGACGGTGGAGGAGAAAGCGTTACCACCAACCGATTAAGTGGACAACCGTCGAAGAGGTTGCGTTAACGAAAGTTTGGATAAGCGAGTCGGAAAAAGGAGTGTTAGTCCAAGATCCTTCCGGGTATTAATCAAACCATTCAATGGATGCGGAATATCGATTGAATGATGAAGAACAAAAGAGTAAATCGATGAAAATAATTGTATTGCTGCTTCACCTTGCACACAACCTCTAGGATTGTCTGGTACAAGGTGTTGACTCTAGAATTACAATGAAAGGTCTAATGAATGTCTAGCCCTAAAATGAACTTAAACAAAACATTATATAGGGTCCACTAAAGCCTTGGCCCACATGGCCTAACCCAAGTCCATTAACTAAACTAAGCCCAAATCTAATAAACTAGCTTGATGAAGACAAGCGTAAACCTACACAAATTATGGGCCTAACAATATCCCCCTAGGTTTATGTTGTCTTTATCATGGCTTACTAGGAAGAATCTTCAGATCTTGATCTTCCAATCTTTGGTTCTTTCTTCTGCTCTAGGAGGCATACTTGTATTTTGATCATCATCAGCTTTTGCTTGAACATCTTACTAAAAGAAAACGTAAGAGGAGGATTCTCATAACTCTTTTCTTTATCAATTTTCTCTTTTAAACAACTTTTCACGTACTTCTTCAGTTGTACTTTCATATTCAAAAGATGATTCACTTCAGGTTCTTCTGACTCAGGTACATCTTCTCAATGTGGAGATTCATGCTTGTCAGCAACTGGAACTCTTTCATTCTTCATTAACCCTTGTTTCTTGATTTGAATAAATTCTTCAAATTCTCAGAATTTTGTAAGCAAATAATTGATATAAAAGAGGGTCCAGTATACACATAAACACCATGTACATCAGTGTACTTCAATTTTTAAAATCTTAAAAACCTGAATTTCCTTCGAGAATCGGTCAAAACTTCAAGAATGGTCAATTTTTCTTAACAGATAAACAAATTAAAACAAAAATTCAAACTAATTACAATGCATCTTTTTGGTGAGAATCATGTGCAAGAAGATCATATCAGCTTTGTTAAAATGCAACACACCTTTAGTATATTTGTTTTGGTATACTTATTAAAGTGCCAGAAAGCAGTCCAAGACGATTACCAGCATCGTTTATCCACTTAAACAAACATACACACACACACACCTTCAACTCCTTTATTTTTCTTATTTTCTTAACGTGTGTTAGACCGAAATAACTGTGTGTCCCACATCATGACATACCCCCGCGATCAAGGTATGCACAAAGCTTCTTCATAATAGGTGAGTAAATTGCTGACATTTGTAATTTTTTACAAGGTCAAGATCATCGGTGATCAGGTCTGCATATATCTGGATGCAACAAAGAGACCGATGGATTCCCGACCAGGGTTAAAGCAAATACCAAATGTTTCGATATGATCATTGCTTTAGGCTTTAGATTTGTGCCTTTAGCTTGAATTCTCTTTGATAATTTTGGGTTTTGGCATTTCCTTATTGCTCTTTTAAGACGTCCTGACTGTGCCTAGGTCAGCATATATCTGGATGCAGCAGAAGGGCAGCCAGGACATCCCCAGATGTATCAACAATTTAAAGACCTGAAATCTCAGATTTTGGCAATCTATCAACGCAAGATTTAAGACCATAAAATCATACGCCGATGATGTGTTACCACAAGTTACACAGTCCTTTATCTTTAGCATGTTTCTGACTAATTTCGTTGTGCAGTTTGCCTGCCAGTACATCATATAATGGATCTGCAATCACACTAGATTTACTTTTCTTTTAGATTTTTAAAGTGTGACATTTCAACAGCTGATGTACTATTTTTTCTTCTTTTTCGCACCATGAAATTCTCATTTTCTGAATTTTCTATTGTTTTTGTATTTTTCTGAGGAAATATATCCCCCTAAATTTGCGCTTAAATTTGAGAATTTAAAGACCAAATTTACAATCTAAAACTAAGAAAAATCTTTTTGTGTTTTTCTAAACCATTCTCGAATTAATGACCAAACAATTTCAAAATTTTAATGCATCAGGTTTTGAGCGTACCTCTCTAGCTGATTTTATCTCCATTATATCCTTTAAAGAAACATACTCACTGTTTCAGAAATTAAAATAAAAGTATAACAGAGAGATGTCACCTGTCATGTGCGTGGAACAACCGCTATCAACAAACCAGTGGTCGTTGACAATCCTCCTTGGATGTCCCTGCACTAAATGAGGAGATTAGTTAATCATTGGTACCTAGGCCATCGCGGTCATAGGCACTCCTGAAGCGTCAATGTAAGACACTTCTCTCAAGCACATGTCCTTTTTCTCATTTAGACTAGGTGTTGCTGCCGCCTTAACTTTCCAGACTTGTTTAGGCTTAGCACACGGTTTTGGTACTTTCGGAGTAGCAGCTTTCTGTTTCTCAGGTTGCTTCGACTTCTGTGGTTGAACAAACTTCCGTTTGCTCTTGGCATCATTCCACTCTCCATCAGATGGTTTAACTTTGGGATTCATGTTCTTCCTTGCCTTAGGTTTATCAACCTTCATTGGATTGGAATAGTAGTTATCCCTAGGCATAACCCTCTGATGTTGTCTGTAGTAGGGCACATAAGGACGACTTGTGCATTTTCGTGCAATATGACCGGGTCTTCCACAATTATAACATGTCTGCTTCTTAGCATAGGGAGCAGATCTCGGTCTATTTGATCCCACTGATGAACGCGAGTGATGGGATCTGTTGGATGATTTGTTTGCAGGCTTCTTAAAGTTTCTGCTCTGCTTAGAGCATCTTGAACACCCGAGTGACAAGATTGTGCGTGTGATGATGACTGTCCTTGAGCTTTCTGTTTAACTTCAGGAACTTGTACATGAGAGTTAGCACATGTTGTTTTTCTATGTGGTGGCACGTATTTATCGGTCGTGCCATTAACAGATAGCTCAGAAACAGTCTTTTTCACATATGGTATAGCATCTGCAGACAAATTAGACTGTTTCACACAAACACCTGCAATGTTAGTGCAAACAAAATCATCCCCCTCAACCATAACTTCTACTTTAACTTCATCTGCACAGGAGGTAGAAGCATCAGTAATATTCACACATTTAAAATCAGGGACTGTAGGCTTTATTACACCTGTGCCAACAGTCATGGATGAGGGATCCTCACATTCTTGTTTAGTCTCGACTGGCCTTGAGCACGCAGATTCTTCAGATTCTGGCTCAGTCAAGGGTGTGTCATTTGATTTAGTTGAGCCACTTGATTCAGAAACTTGTGGTGGCTCTACTGAATCCCCCGTTGACTCAGCTACTCTAGAGGACTCACAGCTGGATTCACTCGATTCAACTGATATTGATTTCTCAGATTCGGTTGTTTCAGGTGATTCACATTTGGAATCACTTTCAGAAGTTGGTGGGGTAGCTGGTTCAACGGTATGTTGTGCCATGCGCTCTTTATAGATCTTCTTATGTGTTTTCATGAAATCAAACTCATAGGGCACATTTGAGTCTGATTGGCCGGTCGGTTCAGTTTGCTCAATTTTCGGTTCAGTTTCAAAAACGATTTCTTTTAAGACATCATTCAATTTAGTTGTGTCATTTGAAACTGGAACTTCATCTCTCTTCACATCAAAAACTCTGTCAATTTCTTTATTTTTCTCAAAATTTAACGTCTCGGTCTGTTTTGAAGCATCTTGAGACTTGATAAAAGTTTTTGACGGAGCCTGCTTCTGCTTAGGTTGTTTGTTCTTGGGTTTAGAGATTCGGACAGGGACTGATTCAGGTTTGGAGATCTCAATTTGATCCCTTGATGGTCGACTGGTTGGCTCTTCTATCGGAGGACCGTAACCTTTAACAGGCAGAGCCAACAATTCTTCATCCGACATGGGAATTGAGGAATAGTTTTCATTAAAAGGTGGTGGAATTTCCACAAACCCCAGACTTTTATTCCTCACTTCTTTTGGTCTGAACTTTAACTGGGTATTGATCATTTTTTCAACTTTGGGACTAGAACAATCGAACTTTTTAAAATGAAAAACAGCATTTTCAAATTTAGATTTTAAGTCGATCAATTCCGCGGTTAAAGTATCAGACAGTCGTTTGAAGTGTAAATATCGACACTTGTGATCACTCACCTCCTGATGCAAGCGCTTGATATCGAGTTTTTGTTGTTCGACCATTTCTTTATAAGAATTAAATTTCTTTTTAAAATCCCAAATGGCCATTTTCTCGTATTCAAACTGCTTGTATGCAGAGAGAGTTTCTTCTCTAAAACCTTTAATTTTTAACCTGCATCGTTCAGTACAACATGATTCAGCTAAAATGTCAGCGTGTACCTTAGATGCGGATGGCACGTGGTCATATTCCATCTGTTCCATGAGAACTTGAGCAACGTGAGCAGCAGGAGCAGCAGATGTGACAGGAGCAGCAAGTGTGACAGAAGCAGTGGGAGCGGCATGAGTAGCGAGAGCGGGTGAGCAATTAGATTTTGAATTTGAAGATGAAGTGTTAGAGGCGGATGAGCATGTTGTAGCAGAGGTGTTGCTTTGAGTTGTCAGCTTTGCACGCTCAGCATGTTCTTTGACGAGTAACATTAACTCATCCGATGTCATTTTGGACCAACTTGTTTATGTGATAATCCAATTGACATACTTAAACCAGCTGCATGTTGGCTCATCTGGAATTCTTTTCAAAGCGTCGAGAAGACTCTTGTTGACCCATCGATTTGACACTACGATTTCAGCATTTTTCATGTCTGACAGTAGTTCGGTAAATCTGCCAATAATTGCTCCCACAGTTTCACCAGGAGTGTAACTGAAACCTTCAAGTCTCTGCGCAAACACCTCATTTTGAGAAGACATTTTAATCTTTAATAGTGATCCCCCAAAAATCTAGACGTTCCACGGAAAATTTTAGACCGAGCACAGGACGTCCAAACGTAGTCAACCGTCAAAAAAAAAAATAGTACACAGTCTAGTCCACCGTAGTCAACCGAATCAAACTGTATGCCGTAAGGTTGATCCCCCCAAATTAAGCAAGTGCACTCCAAAATAATACTAATACCACTATTATTATTATTATTATTATTATTATTATTATTATTATTTGTTGACCCACGTGATGCTAGACACCACAAAACAAAAACTTTTGCTCCTTTCATGACATGCCCCCTCTCTCTCTGTTGAACTCAGGCCAAGGTCGAACTCAGACCAAGGTCTGTTTTTTTTTTTTCAAAAGAGATGTGTAGTTGACGAGATTAATGAGTTGACAGCTTTTTAAAAAATGTGGGGACCACCAAATATGAATGCACCTTTATTTTTCCAATTTTAGAAGATTTTTTGTGATAATAACCTTCCAAACTAGAATTCCTATAATCTTGCAAACACAATTAACATCCTCCAAAACAAATCAAACACCCTATTTTTCACTGTTCTTCAAATGTTCTTGATGTTCTTTAGAATTTTGACAAGAACTAAATCTGCAAAAAAAATCTAAAACACAAAAAAAATTAGTAACATAAATATATTGAATGAGATAGCGCATAAACCTGTAAAATCGAATAAAAACGCAGCAGCAAATCTTCTTTTGATCTTCAAATGATACCGCAACCGAGCCTTATGAAGACTACTTAGGCTCTGATACCAATTGTTAGTCCAAGATCCTTCCGGGTATCAATCAAACCATTCAATGGATGCGAAATATCGATTGAATGATGAAGAACAAAAGAGTAAATCGATGAAAATAATTGTATTGCTGCTTCACCTTGCACACAACCTCTAGGATTGTCTGGTACAAGGTGTTGACTCTAGAATTACAATGAAAGGTCTAATGAATGTCTAGCCCTAAAATGAACTTAAACAAAACATTATATAGGGTCCACTAAAGCCTTGGCCCACATGGCCTAACCCAAGTCCATTAACTAAACTAAGCCCAAATCTAATAAACTAGCTTGATAAAGACAAGCGTAAACCTACACAAATTATGGGCCTAACAAGGAGCAAGGTATTTGTAATACTTTTCTAAACATCAAAAATGTTGTTAAAAATATATTTTTTTACGTGTGACTAATGACTACTTTTTAAATTATTTTATAGGAAATAGTCACCACAAAAAAGACTTTTGGATTGAGATGAACAATTCGTTCCATAAGTTGATGGAACGAGACTTCTATCGAGCAAATGATAGTCTCTCATCCAAGTGGACCGAGATAAGCAGGGCAATGGATGCGTTTCACCCGCATTATTATTAAGCAAGAAACAATCCAAGAAGCGGCTGGTGAAACAGACGATGACTACCTCGCCAACGCCTTAAAAGCTTATTGTGAAGAAAAGGTTTTAGAATTCATGTTTTTGCATTGTTGGGAAGTCTCCAAAAACCATTCAAAATGGGCGAGGGTTCCCACTTCAACCGAATCGTCAAGAAGGACGAAAACAAATTCATCTTATAACCGTTCAGGTACACCTGAAAACTTGCAGGAAATTAACTTGGATGATGACGAGTTTGACGAGGAATTGATTCGCCCACCCGGTCGAGATAAGTCCAAAAAGAGGGCGCCAAAATCCTCTGCTTCGGGTTCAGGCAAAGGTGCTTACAGCGGCGACTTGGCCGATTTAAATGACAACATCGTCCAATTCATCACAATTCAACAACGAAGGCTCGAGGAGAAAAGAACCATTCGCGAAGCCTTTGAAACAAAATTGAGTATGAAAGAACAGCGCGAAGATATGAAATTTCTCGCCATGTCCATCGATCACCTAAGCGGTTAAGAGTTAGAGATGATGTTAGCCATGAAGCGCGAGATCATGGCAAAATATAACATGTAGTTTTTTTTAGGTGTATTTTTTTATTTTTTTTATTTTCTACATTTTTTTAAATTTTATTATTAATTATTATGGTTTTTAATTATGTTTTTTTAGTAAAAATGTGTTTTTTAATTAGTTTATTAAAAATATAAAAGAATATCCACATGGCACTTCCCCTCCCTTTCATTCCCCACAATTTTCACCCTTCACATATCAGTGTCACGTTATTTCTCTATTTCACTTCCTCAAACTAGGGAAATGGTTCCCCATTCTTCCCTCTTCCCCCTCCCCTTTCTTTAATAGCTTTTTAAAGGGAAAGACACAAAAAAACAATATGTATATATAATATTACTAGGGAAAAAGACAAAAAAAAAAAAATGATGATATTATATTGATCGGGGAGAACGGGAAGTGGGCACCCATGGCACCGAATGGGGAAGGGGGTGGTGTTCCCCAAGGGGAAAGTGCCACATAGGCTTCCCCGATGCTTTCCTCGGTGCCACACCCCAAGGTCTAAGACCATGTATAGTTATGGGTGAAAATTTTCAAGCCTCATGGGGTATTAAACAACACGTGACATGTGGGGGCATTTAAAGGATAGAAAATGAATAAATCGTGTAGTGGTTAACTGAAAATTTTCAAACCCCTTTCATAAAAAAATTCTTCAATTCTCTCGAATAAAAAATAGCCGTTTGGAGTGAATTGATGACCAAACCATTGAGTCCATAACATGAAATATTCACGCCAACCCCCAAAATGCCCGGGGGGATGTAGTTTTTTTCAGGTGTGAAAAGCCTCATTCACGCCCGATTTCCTTTCCATTACGCACGGTCTAAGTAGTAACTTTAACTTTATTATAATTAGCCATAAACATGTAATTTATATAGTATTAATTTATAATTAGTTTATGTTTCATGGTTTGTAGATAATACTTAGCAAGTGTTTTGTGCATTAAAGGGTTATACATCAACTTTGTAGGTTGTACCATACTTTGTTTTTTTTTTTTTTAACCTAATAGTTTTCATTTTTTTACATTTAACTAATACATTTTTTTTGAACTTTATCCCATATGTCTTAAAACAGATTTTTAGTTTTACGTTTCAAGCCAATTTTTTCAAGTTGACACTATGTAACGTGTGTATGTAGTTCAACATTTTTACCTTTATTTTCCTGTCGAGCGGTGACGCTATGTTTTAAGTTTTAGTCTAATTTCTACGCATGGTTCAACGTTTTAACATCTATATTTCACTAAGCTTAATTTTTTTTTGTTTTTATGAGTTTTTCAGTGTTGTTAGTGGCTGACAACAGTGTGACATTGATGCTAATTGCTACGATTTTATGTCCTCCGTAGTAATACGGGTAGCTTAATATTAGTTATTATAAAATCCGAATCTTATAATTACACCATATCCTGATAAGATACGCTTATTGGATTCATATACATGATTTGTTTTCATTTATTTAATTTGCACATGATTTCAAGTATGTTCTAGCACCACATTTCTTTGTCCAAGAATAAGAACTATAGAATCGATTCCAATATGAACCTTTGGATCCATAACCTAATGGTAAAATATCTTCAACTAATTAAGAATGATCCTCGCACTCATGGCAAGTGACACCCAGGTTAATTCACAACGTGATATTATCATCATACACATAAAATGCTAATACTTAACTCTTTTAACATAATTAAAACCATGTTTAAAAACATGAACTTGGTCCTTAGACCCAACCCTTTTTCAAAGCAGAAGTGCTTGGTTTACGAACTAACAATACAATCCTTCTTATGGGATTTTCTTTTATATCCTTTGGAGTTGTTATTTTTGATGTGTTCTCTCTACTCGATCTACCTTAGACCATGTGTAGTGGGAGGCTTTATATATAAAGTCCTCCTTTCTGATTGGTTCACGTGACTGCTGAGTTAGTATGGAGAGATAAAGTGAAAAGGGGGTGTAGTGGTGGGGCTTTATTTATAAAGTCTCTGTTTCTGATTGGTTGTTTATTTTATTATTTTTTTAATCTTTTAACTCAAAATAATTAAAATAAAAGACAAATAAATATAAAAAAAATTAGAAATAATATTAAAAACACACAACTAATATTAAAAAAAAGTTACAACTAATATTAAAAAAAAGTTACACACTTCCTAAATTACTTATTTAAACATTACATATTCCTAAATTACTTAATTAAACACTAGATAATTCCTAAATTACTTATTTAATCCTAATTTTCTCTACTATGGAGAGTAGTTGTCCCAGTCCTCGATTGTGTAGTACTCGGGGGACACGGAACGTGAGCTATCCCGTCCATTGGATCTCGCATCCGAGGGGAACCAGTAGTACTCACGAGGAGGGGTAGGTCGGCTCCAGAGGCGTTCCTCCTCCTCAATTTCCCTAAGGGCTTCCAAGTCCTCCTTAGTTGGGGTAGTCTGGTGGTAGGGGTGGGGGTAGTCTGGTGGTAGGTGGTGGGGGTAGTCTGGTGGTGGGGGTGGGGATAGCAGCAGCAGTCCGGGGCGTGGGGGCCGACAACATTAGTCGGTCCATTTCTCTAACAGCCATGACATAATCCATAGCCCAGACTAATTCCTCATCCGTGAAGTCATCATCGGCTTCAGGAGGAGGAAAGGTTGGTTGTGCAGCAGCAGCAGCAGGGAGATATAACCAATGTTGTGGAGGAGGAGGAGGAAGAGGAGGTTGTGCAGCAGTAGGAGGAGGGGAGGAAGTGAATGGTAGTCTCCGGGGGCGGCCCCGTCCCCGGACCCGGCGAGAGTACTGCCGGACATTAGACGGTCCGGCAGCTCTTGGTTGAAAACCGGCCATATTATTCATTGTTTTGAGGATGAAGAATTGAAGGTGTGACTGAAAAATCAATTTTGGTGTTGTATTTATAGGGTTAGAACTATGACCGTTTGGTGAGAAAACGTTTGAAATTCAAAATTTGAAATTTAAACGTTGGGGGGGGGGGATTTTGAATTTCAAACGGTTTGGAACAGTAACCGTTTAAAATTCAAATGTTTATTTTTTTAATAAATATTATTTTTTAATATTAATTATTTTTTTATTATTATTTTATTTAATCTAATAAATTTTATGTTTAAATTATTATTATTATTATTATGTTTATTATTATTATTATTATTATAAATAAAAATATGAAGTTTGAATGTTTGACCTTGCCACATGGCAAGGTTTGATTGGGTGACTTAAACAACATATTGCGTTATATATATAAAGCCCCAACCGGTTTTTTAAAAATAGCGCCCCCCCAGTTTCGGTGTTTGGGGCGCTATTTTTCACTTTTTTGTCCCAATAACGCTCCACTACGGTGGGTCTTATTAGGACTGACTTTGTTTCTTAAACCTTTAGAGATTTTTCTATGCGATATTAATGGATTCCTAGTTGTACAAGATACAACTCTACTTTCTTTGATTTATGTCGTGAAAGATGTTCCATGATACAAAGGATTGGACATACCATGAAGTGACCAGTTTTCTCGTTTTGATTTTCTAAGACCAAATAACTACCACCAAGTTGTTAAAAGACAATTATGTTAGTTAGCGAGTGACGATAGATAAATAGCACCCGCTAGTTTGGGCAACAAAGCAATAGTCACATGGCCGCTGCCCTAGACCTTATAAGGGGCATGGCCCCTAGAGCCCTATATATACATGATATTAGAATTTCGAAATCAAGTTATACTAATATTTACAGCACACCTCAATGATCGTACTAAAACATAACCTAATTTCTGCCGAACCTTACTTAAATCCAACTCAGTTTTTTCTTTTTGACTTATATTGAAACTTTTTTCCATTGTCATTTTCTCCATTGAAGAAACCGTATGGACCATGACAACTTAGTGATAAACTTGATCACAACCATCCCAATTAACTCATCTTTTGCTTACTATAAAAGAAATTAAACGTGTTCTCTCAGGATTTGTAGTTTTTATTTCTACTTTTCATTTAATTATATTGTTGATACTATTATCTTTGCATTTTAAAATTTTAAAGTACAAATGAAATAATTCTTTATGTACAATGTACGGAACTTTACATTTCCTTAACTTAAACTAATAGAAAGAAAAAACAACAAAAAAGACACGTCCCTACGATCACCTATACGGAAGCCCTCAATCAATCTACCATGCAACAATTACAAACAATCACCACCACTTGATTACTAGGGCCCTATTAATCCTACCCCACCATCCAACTCATTTACACCATACCAAACTCAAATGATTGTTGGACGAAAAACTCAAACGAATGTTTAACGAAACGGGCTCATTACGTAAACCCTAATCTTTAAACAGTCGTTAGTCTAAAAACTCAAACAGTCATTTGAGGACAGGGGCTCATGACATAAACCCTAATCTTTAAACAGTCGTTCAGCTAAAAAACTCAAATGGCCATTTAAAGACATGGGCTCATGACGTAAGCCCTAATCTTCAAACAACTGTTTGACAAATCCTAAAACAGTCGTTTTACACCCAAACGGTTGTTTAAAAACGGTCTTGGTTATGTGTTCCTTACATGTAGGTTATCATCACTCCTCTCTTTCTCTTTCTCCTCCAACGATTTCTCCGTCAAGTTACTCCCGCAAATGCACCTACAACCTCCAAACGACGTCGCTTCTCTCGAAACCGGAGTAGCCATGAAAGTCGGTGTATCTTTTCCGGCCATGATCACAACAAACTTCTCTTCAAAAACTATGATTTCATCGCGATTATCGGGTTTGGGATCTCCGGCCTCAAGGTCTCGGTCTCGGTCACCATCACCACCATTATCATTGATGTCACCGTCAAGGTTCCCGTAAGAGCAAGCCAACATTAGGAGAGCAAAGGCAATGAGACCCATCAACACCGCTAGGCCGCCGAAGAAATATGGCACCGGCGTGTGCCACGGTGACAGCCGGAAGGCCGTCGGTGATGATGGCGGAGCCACGGTGGCAGTTGCCTTCATGATGGGGTTATTGTGCTTTTGTTTAAAGGTGAATAATGGGAGATGATTAGAGTTGTTTAATGGTGCATGAAGTGGATTCATGTCATGGAATTTATAGACGTAAATAATATGTTTTATTTGTTTTTATTAAAAGTTAAGTGTTAGAGTAGGTCGAATAATGGTTTAAATATTCATTTGGATGTTAAATAGTTGTGTTGGATAGGAATATTATTCTTTGTCATGAATCATATCTTATGGTTAATGGAATATATAGTCGGATTCTTTTAAGTAAGAAAAAGTAAAATATGTTTTAGTGCGTTTTCTGTTCAATTTTTTAATGACCATTCGGATAGCAATACAACGAAATCCTGACCATATATGAATCGGGAGTATTCATCATCTAATGTTCTAATCCTATGATCTGATTTCACATAACATATTTATTTATATCACTACCAGAATACATATTTTTTTTTTTCTAACTAATAACTCTTTAAGGACCACAAAAAAACTAAATTATCCTATTAAACCACACCGCTTATTCAAGATAAATCAAAATAAATAAATTAACCTATTAAAGCACATCGCTTATCCAATGATAAATCAATTGAGTTTCTAAAACATTTATTTTTGTTTGTTTTTTTTTTTGTATCAAACACAACATAAATTAACAACGGAAATATGCTAATAAGTGAATTTCGAATATGATTTTCTTCAGTTGTTTTCAATATTTGGTCAAGCTAGTTTTCGAAGAACAATCCTTCGATGATCCCTAGGATTTCAAGATATATATAAGATCAACAAGAGTTATCGTAAAACATTATAAAGTCTTATTAGTTTTAAAATAAACTACATTTATACGTATTTGTCCTAATTCGGTTTTAATTATAAACCGAAATTATAATATTCCATTCATCCTCTCTATGTAAGCACTCGTTTTATGCTAATCCTATATATTCGTTAGTCCATTTACAAGCTATATTATAAAAGTAATATTAATATAATATAATTCGTAATAAGTATAATTGTATAAATCGAATTCGATAACACAATTGTCAGTTGCATGTTCCTTTCCATTACCACTACATCATTAAAATTATAATCCAAAATTTAATTCACTTGACCTTTTACAAAAGTCCACGAAATTGGAAATTCTTCCTTTTTCATTAATCTCAAATCCTTTTATGTACATTCTCCTTCAGTAAACTCCTAAATTACTATAAACTTAATAACACAAGACATAAACTCCTATGATCACCTACAAAAGTCCTCATCCTATATATATCCTACGTCGTCACCCACGATATATAATCGCCACACGATCAAACAAAAGTGTAATAATATTAAGGGTGTTGATCGGTGTTCTCCTGGTTAACAGTGGTTAATACTTGTAGCTGATCACTAGTCCCTTGTTTCTCCTTTCCATTCTCTTCGACCATTTCCTCCTCTTTCGAGTTGCACCGGCAACTACATCCACTGATCGAAGACACTCTGCTTGAAACCGGTGTTGCCAAAAACGTCGGTTTCGCTTCTCCAGCCATGATTACTAGGAACTTCTCTTCGAAAACATATGGTAATTCTTTTATATCGTTGTCCGGTTTTGTGACACCCCCTTCAAGGTCATGTTCGCCTTCATCACTGCCCTCTTGACTGCTCGCGTGCTTAGAGTAGGAGCACGCGAGGATCAGGAGAGCAAAAGCAATGAGGCTAAGCATGGCGGCTAAGCCGCCGAAGAGGTATGGCACCGGTGAGTGCCATGGTGAGCGGTGAACAATCACCGGTGCCGCGGGAGTAACAGAAGAAGTGGCGTGTAGAGACATGAGTAGTAATTTTTGTATGTAAATATAAATAGAGAACTTAATGTTTACTAAAGTGTGTTTTTAGTTTTTATTCGGGATGAGCCGATGTTGGTTAAGTAAGGTGGTATTTATAGATAGGAAAATTATGGAATATAGTTTTTCATATTAAGTGAAAATATATATGGCATCATCAGACATTTAATGGGGCCCATATATTTCACAATATGGTTTCAATGGTACATTGTATATTCCACTACTACAAACTTTTGTCATGAAATAAATATATTTATATCTATATAATTAAATAACAAAATTAACAAAACTTATCATTGATTATAGATTTAAAAAATGTTTTAATCAGGGATGACAATTACATTTTTCTTCTATATACAAGAACATAAAGGTTTGCATAACCCTATACCCGTAGAGACTTCTACGGCTTGTAGAGAGTGTCAATGCATTAAATACGGGTTGTCTCTACGAATAGTAGAGACCTCTACGGCCCGTAGAGGTGGGTTGGTGGAGCGCATTTAAACCCTACACTGTCCGTAGGGATCTCCATGGCATGTAGGCAATACGAGGTACGAGGACAATCAATGAACAGACTGACTTGCAGTGTGTCAGTCTGAAAAAGCAATCCTTCTACGGGCCGTGGAGGCCTCTACGGCCCGTAGAGGGCCATACGACCCGTAGGCAACACTTTACCATCCATCCCACCCAAATTGATCTTCAATTTAATTAGAAGTTACCTACGAGCCGTAGAGGTGATCACAATCATTGGTAAACATTAATGTACCTCGTGCCTCGTTTTCAGATTTGCCTACGGGCCGTAGAGGCCTCTACGGCCCATATAGGGTTGTGTGAATAAATTTAAAGCTTGTGTGAATATCCGGAGCCAAACAAGAGACAAAAATGATTTGTTATTTTGCAAAGAGTAAATTTAAATTTTTTTCCTATATGTTTATATCAAATTTCAACGTATGTACTTTTTCTTTAAAATTGATGAGATTTGTATTCATGTATCAAAATCTTACACAATTTGTCGTCTAACACTAACTCGGTTAATTTTTACCATTAAACCTAGTTACCTAAGGGTAGTTGGGTTTGTTACCCATTTATTTAAAATTAATTTAATACATAAAAGAAGCCAAAATAAAAAAGATCAATTATTTATACTATATATAATGCATGAGATAGGGGTATTTTAAGATACCCAAAAGTTAAGAACTATTTTTCTTATTAATAAACAATATATAACTCTAAAAATGAGGGTAAAATAGTCATTTAAGCACATTTACATTTTAATACCTCATTTTAATTACACTTTAATTCCTTCAACTTTAATCAACTTTTGCTTAATTAAATAATAGTTATCCCCCCTCCCCTATGTTTTAAGGCAACCATGCAATGACTTTTAAACGGCCATAAATTTTTTATAAATTTGACTATAGTATTGCTAATATTTTTTTAATTTTAAAGAGTTGATGTGTTACGTGGTAACGTGATTAATCAGGGTCGTCTCAATTATTTTTTGGGCCTAAAACGAATTTTAAATTTGAGACCCTTTTAGATAAAAAAAAAAAAAAAATTCAAAAGTTTGCTTTAAAACCTTATATGTTTGCTAGATTTGCATTTGTGCAGAAAATAGAACTAAAAGACTTACCTAATCACTTTTTGTATTTAAGCATAAGAGAGACCATGGTCGAAAATCATAACATCATCTTTATTGGTGCGAGAAAAATGAATCAAAGACACAAAAGAATGTTTTAACAAAGAAGCTTCCACTGTACATTAGTTTTCTTATTTCTTAATGTGATATTTTGATAAACCTAATGCTTGGTTGTTGAGGGATAGCCAAAGCACTACGATGCTAAACAAAATTACAGATTGCAATGGATAATTTATCTATCCATTATTGAATTGTTGAGATGTGATAGTAAAAAAAAGAATCAATTATAGGTTGGATCATAACAGTTAATTTATAAACACTTAAGATAGATAATATAAGAAATACCAATAGCACATGACATCAAAAACATCAAAAAGTTGAAAGCAAAATATTAATTAAAATCTAAGTCTCATGTATTATTATGATAATATAAACGTAACGAACTTTAATCACATATGAATTCAATAAAGACCTAGCATTTTATTAAAAACATGAAGTTATAATCCACATTATGTCATAATTCATCTGCATAATTCGTAAGCTGCAAAAATCAACAACTGGGTGATAAAAATTAATAGATTGTCAATTTACCTTCAATGGATGCGTATCAAATTAGTAATTGGATGTGTAGCAGATCAACAATTTAGAATGAACTAAGTTGCTAATTACAACACCTTATATTTTGATTTTGCTCTCAATTTTGATTGTAAAAAGAATCAGAACAAGAACACAACAGAAGATAGTTGGACTTCGAAGTTTGTGATTTTACGATTCAAATGTACGACCTTTCACTGTTACTACAAGATTCGATTTCCAGTCCTAACTTTCCCGGTTTCATTTTTTAACTAACGCCTTGCCTTTTTTTTTTTTTGGAACAAGCTATAGCCCAATACCACATAAACAGACCCAATACAAATAAAAAAAATAATATCTTATAGTGGGTCCCCAAAAAGATGGGCCCTAAGTCCATGCTTTAGTAGAATTATGCTATAGCCAAAGTTTGGTTATTAACAAAATTAAACTTTACCGGACTAAAAACCAAAAATATAATCAAATAAACCAAACCAATTAACCGATTGTTTATTAAGATTATCTAGCCTACGACTTTTATTTTGTTTGAAGCTAAGAACTGAATTGAACCGAACCATGAATACCCGTAAAAACGATTTTGTTTCCTGCCACATCACGCGGACACCCTACTAGAGTATAATAAAACATATCTCCCACTCTTGTCTTTTTTGACCCATCCCCCTTCTCTCTCATGCTCTGAGCTAGCACCCACCACCACCGTATGCCACCACAACAACCACCTGCCAGCACCACTACCCACCCCTCACAACCCGAAACCTCCAACTCGAATCCAACCCTTCATCGTCGTCGCATTTATTCCAGACCTTCATCATCATCAGCTTCAACCAACCTGTAAAATCTTGAACCTAACCCACCCTACACCACCTGAAACCTCATATTTGCGCCGGTATGTTTCTGCTTCTGTTGCTAATGACCACCACCCCCTTCTTATTCCATCAAAACCCTAACCCCAATCTCAGTCTACAGATCTGAAAAACGATGAGTTCTTGTGAGGGTTGAAAATCACACCTGATAATTTGATGAAAAACATGTTTGAATCGATTTGAGGAAAGGAGAGATTCAACTTCGAAGTGCTAATCAACTGGTTCCTATGAGTAATGGTTATCTTGCAAGATTTTATTTTAGTTTCTAAGGGGTTTTTGTTGTTTAATTTATGTATATATTTGCGATTGGTGAAGAATTAGAAGTTTCATTAGCAAAAAAGATTCTTGTACTTGAACCATGCGTTGAAGAGCCTTTAGCTCGTTCACATGGTTCACATTTAAAAGGTGAAAATGCAATGGCGGACCCAAGAATTTTTTTCATGGGTTGCGAAATCATAGACCTTATATAGGTCGTTTATCCATCAGGTGTCTCGGTTCGGGTCGACTGGTATACTAAAATTAATAATACTAAATTATATAACCAACTAAAGGAAACCAAAAGCCTAAAAGTAATTTAAACGGCATTACATATGCATAACAAAATTCTGAATCTAAAGTTGTTCTCTTCGGGTCTTCGTTTTTAGGAATCTATCTATAACATCTCCTATTTCCACATTTCTAAGCAATTCCTTTTCAATAAAAGCAATACAACTATTGTTTAAATTCTCATCACCAATCCTATTACGCAAATCGTTCTTCACAAACTTCGTTGCCGAAAAGCTTCTTTCAACGGTTGCGGTCGCGATGGGTAATGTGAGAGCTAGCTTCAATAAACGATACACCAATATAAAGTTAAGGTGTTTCTTTGTTTGAACCATCAATTGCACAAAACTTGATAAACCATTCAATTTGGCAAATCTTGTATCCTCTTTTACATTATTAATGTAGCTCTCAAATTCAACCGGAAGTCTTCTTTTTTCTTCATCATCAAAATCATGAGGATACATCTCGGCTAATCGTAGTAGTTTTGTATCATCAAACGCACCAAAATTATCACAAGGACTCAAGCTATGAATACAACAAGTAAATCAGATGTTACCTCGTTAAAGCGGTTTCCAAGCTCTTAAATTTGAATATCTAGAACCACATTGAAGCATTCAAACTTATAATAGTGGCGTAATGTGATGTTTTTTTTTCTTGGCATCCTTGGGTCAACATATTCGCAATCCATGTTTACCAGTTCAAGTTCATGCTTATCACAAAAACGATTAACTAACTCTAAGAAATTGTCAAAACCCTCCAATCTAAAGTTTATAAGTTGGTTCTTGGTAGTAGAAACTAATGAAACCGCGTTCAACAAATCTTGATCTTTCCTTTGAAGACATTAGGAAAATGTATTTGTCATGTATAGAATATGCAACATCAAGTGTAAGTAGAATACAAACTCATATTTTTTTCATCTCCATAAAAAGTCCATCCGCTTGGCTACTATTAGGAGTAGTGTGAGTCGAATTTTTAGTATATAGAAGCACTTCCATAACGGTGTACATAAAGTAATCAAACGAGAAAGGATCTTACCGTGTGAACTCCAACGTGTATCTCTGGCCCTTGAAAGTGAGAGTTCTTGATTCAACCCACTTCCTGTGTCAAAACCCTCCAATCTAAACTTTGTAAGTTGGTTCTTAGTAGTAGAAACTAATGAAACCGCGTTCAACAAATGTTGATCTTTCCTTTGAAGACATTGGGACAATGTATTTGTCATGTCTAGAATATGCAACATCAAGTGTAAGTAGAATACAAACTCGTATTTTTTCATCTCCATCAAAAGTCCATCCGCTTGGCTATTATTAGGAGTAGTGTCAGTCGAATTTTTAATATTATATAGAAGCACTTCCATAATCGGTGTATATAAAGTAATCAAGCGAGAAAGTGTCTTACCGTGTGAACTCCAACGTGTATCTCCGGCCCTTGAAAGTGAGAGTTCTTGATTCAACCCACTCCCGGTGTTACAAAGTTGTTTTCCACGTATTCTTTTAGGCTTTCGCGAAGCTTGTCTTGTCTTTTGCAAGATGCACATATCACATTTATCAATAGCGGATTTAAGAGTTAATGCGGACGTCTCCTTGACATGAACAAGCCCAATAAATCGTTCCTTGACTACCCCACATTTATTAACATATCGAATAACCACGACCATTTGTTTCTTCTTAGACACATCACTTGGCTCGTCAATTAGTAAAGAAAAAACGTCATCTCCAAAATCTTCAAAGATTTGTTTTAGTATCTATTGAGCAAAACAATGTTTAAGATCATTTTGAATCTTTGGACTTGTCATTTGATTATTCCCCGGTGCATTCCCTAAGATTCTTTGGAATAACCTTCTTGTTTCAACTAATAACCCTAATAAACAAAAACGATTGAAGCTTTTTTATTTGGGATCGATCACTGATCAGCAACCGAAAGTCATGGAGGGAGAGGAACTGGTTACAGGTAAGAGGGGAAGCTTTTTTTTTTGGGTGTTTCTCTGTTTAGTGGCTATAGGGTTAGTTTTTCTTTTTATTTGGCATTTTAATCAATATTAAAACACATGTGGGCTTATTAAAAACTTAGGGCTTGGACTTAATCAAATGGGCTAACTCTAATAAATATAATTATATTTTTTTTAGGTCGGTTTCAAAAGTCCAAAGGGTGCGATTGAAAATTTTCAAGGGGTGCGGACGGGATTAACGCTCGTATATAACACTAATTTTTTTTAAGGTGAGAACCCGCCCCCCTTCGGTTGGGCTAGGCCTGCCCATGTGAAAATGAAGATGTTGATGATTGTGGTGGTCGTAGAAGAAACAGAAAGAAAGAGGATGTGGGTTTTGTTCTTTTTATCTTTTTTTTTTAAAAAAAAAATTTAAACAATAAGGTAAAAAGACAATCATACCCTCATGTGTACACATGATATGATTTAACAAAAAAAATTAACTAGGTTAGAGCCAAAAGACAAAGCATGTAAGATTTTGAAACATAAAGTACAAATTTCATCAATTTTAAAGGCAAAGGAAATTTGGTATAAATGTAAATGATAAAACTTTAAATGTAGTCTTTTGCAAGTAAATGTGTACATGGCATATTTAATAAACAGAGTAAACCCAGACCCCAAACACCACATGTAAATAAATAGGTTAGCATGTTAACCCATTTAAGGACGATGGTGAAGAGGGTGGGCAAGGTTGCATAGGTGGCAACGATGATTATAGTAGTAACTGCGATGAATACAACAACAACGGAAAACTGTGGCATCGCATCAATGACAACGACGAAGGTGTTGCAGTGTTTTCGATGATCACAATAATGGTAGCATTGCAGTGCTTTTGGTAGTCGTAATAGCGGTGGCAGCATGGACAATGCTGTAGTATTGGGATGAGGTGGAGGCAACAAACGTGATACATGCGGTGGTGTAAGGAGGTGTTGATGGTGTTGGTAGGAGAACGATAATGGTGAAACCTGTAACATTACGCATTTATACTTGTACGTTACTATGAATAAAAAACGTCAAGTTTCGTTATTATTATTTTTAATTATTTTTGAGACGCATTTGGAACCCTAATACTATATTATTGATATATAATATACATATATATATATATATATATATATAATAAAATTGTCAAAAAATATAATGCTTGGGCCGGGAATCGAACTCGCGCCCAAGCCGGGTCACAAACACAAACAGGCTCAACCATCTGGTCTACACTCACACTTGGTATGAAACCCAACCTATAATTATTATATCACGAGTCTTAGTTCTTCATAGTTGACTTGGAAAGTCAAATGTGACACAATCTACCATAATTAACCATCTTAAACGCGTTTTTGATTTTGTTTTGGTATGATTTCGTGATTGTTTGACCATTACACGTAAAACCCAGGAGCAATCATCATCAATTCGTTCCAATTATGGCCAATCAACCGCGTCATCGTCTTTATGAGAGTCAAACTTACCAATTCATTCATCCAGACCCTCTCCCTATAAATTGGACATCACAAAACCTTCTCACATCGCCGAATACTCTCTCTCAATCCCCAATTTCTAATTCAATTCAACTGTTCTTGAGTTTTGGTTCGAAGTTTGACTTTCGGGTTGACTGAACAATTAGTATACAATTCGTTTTTGTAAGTGCTCTTTTTCATATGGGTTTTAATCATCGGCATTCACACAACAATAACCCTCTGATTAATTGGGTTATTGTTGTGTGAATCATTCAATTGAAAAAGCTAGGGCTCGATCGTGAAATTTAGGGAAGAACACGTTTTCAGCATGAGGTGTTATATTTTAAATAAACTGGAATCAAACACAACCACTGATCTAGATCAAGTGGTTGTGTCTGATGTTTGTTGTCCACTCACGCGGGTTCGAGTCCCGTGTAAAACGGTTTTAATCTTTTCATTTTAAAAGAATATAAATCAGTTTCCTTATATCATATAATTAAATTAACCATAGATTAAACGTTCTCAGGGTCCAGACCAGTTGGTCTGGGCTTGTGATTTAAAACCAACGAACCGGCCTAGGGCCCGGGTTCGAACCATGGCATCAACAAAACATTTCTTTTTATTTAAACTTATAGATATATATTCCCTTGTATTTTTAAAATTCATTTTAAAATACTAAAACTCTTTTATAAATTCTACAAAAATTATTTTATGTTAATCTAGTGTAAAAGTTTAACATACAAATTTTAGTTTTCAAAAATTTATTTATTTAATATATATAATAAATAATTCAAGTTTATTCTATTTTATTTATAAAATTCTATAAAAATATCAAAACAATTTTATAAATTTCCACAAAAATTATTCTGAGTTTTTATAACAATAAACTTTTTTGAAATGATTTTTATTTCTGAAAAATCATTTATTTAATATTTTTAATCAATTTTTGTTAGTTTTAATCATAAATAAATCATAATAAATTCATTTTTCAATATTTTTGTACCAAAATTTTATATAAATTATTTCTGATTATTTAGAACAGAAATAGAATTTTTAAATTAATAATTCTATAAATTTAATATTTTTAAATATTAAAGTTATATTTTGACAATTTGAAATAAACAGATTTAATATTCTATTTTTAAGAAAATAATTTTATAAAAATTATTTTCATACTTTAAACTTATTATTGTGACCATCTTTAATTTAAAATTTACAAAAAAGCCTTTTGTTTATTTATTTATCAAATTTCTCTTATTATTCAAACATTTTATTTATTAATCAAACGAACACTCATCCCCAATTCAAAACCCTAGAATATATTTGTAGACTAGAAAGACTTAGACATATTTATTACCTTCATTATAGGGTAATACTTGGCATTGTTGGGCAACACATATTCTATTTTTTACGAGACCTAACATTTTGCTAAGGGAGTTTTACATAGCCCCTTTTCTATTTATCACCATTTTTGGGGTGAAACATGTTACAACATTCTATATGCAATTCAATCATAAAGTGTCTATGTGTTTTTCTATGTTGCATTATGTATTAAACATGACTAGGGTAAGCACAATATTCTAGCATAATCATTAACATTGATCAGCCGACGGTATACAATGATAGATCTATTGGACTGACAATCCCACCCGATACGTGCCTCCTACAAAGGTAGCGTGGGTGATTGTTATCGCATAACATAATCGAGTGAACCATGAGCGTATGGGATGGACCACAATATAACAGTCACAAGGGTTGATTATGCACTCGATTTACTTCTAGTATGTTTTCACATATGGACTAGACTTGCCATGACACTTGAATTGTACAAGTTTTATTCGATTATCAAAACCTATGTAATTCTCACCAACTTTTGTTGACCCAAAAATATTTTCAAAATTAACATGTTTCAAGTAACAACGAAGCTGAGGCTTAGAGTATGCATGAGGATTATTATGAAGTTTATTTTGAAGTTATTTGAAGTTATTGCTTTATTTGTTATCATGTATTTGGGATTTTTAGACATCAATTCATTTTGGATATTTATATTATGAATAAATTATTTAAAATTTCAATTTATACCATGTGCTACTGAAACAATCATCAATACGTGACATCCCGATGTTTCCGCCATCGGTTGGGGTGTTACAGATTGGTATCAGAGCCTTGGTTATAGGGAATTAGGTTATTAGAAAATAATCTAGACTATAACCTTAAGGACTTAAACAGTACTTGCTTCTCTTACTTGAAATCCTAATTGTTTCCTTAATCTTATCCCTATCCTATACAACCCTAAGCCTACAAGTGACTACTCTTATTCATCTGCTGCAATCCTGATCCACCATTAGATTAATAGGACAAAATCCTCAGGTTTAACCTAAACCACCTTGAGATCCCGTCGAAATTCTAGATTTTAATAACGAACACGTGCAATCTGGAAGGGTGATTGCCTGTATTCTGAGTCTTCTGTCTAGGCTGGCATTGCGCATATATCCCAATCAAACGAGGGACCCGGATGCCTACCTGGGAATTCTCGGGATGAGTGTTCACATATAGGCTAAAGCATGTCTTCATATGTTATTAGAATCTAGAATCTTTGATAAGTCAACGTTTTCGTTTATTCGTTTTAATTAATGAATAAATGATTACATTCCTTATATAACCTCTTTCATTTCATTGTGTCTCTTACAGATCATGCCTCCACGTCGCAGCACTCGCCTTAACAGTGGTGACAATCAAGATGAAGTGAATAGCAACAACCATGACTCTAACCACAACAACAACAATAACAATAACAACAATGGTGTTGATGCCCAACTGGCTGCGATCATTTCTCAACAAATGGCGCAGTAAATCGCGACTCTGGTTCCTAACTTACTAGCTCAAGTCATCCAGATGAACGGTAACGGCAACGGAAACGGTAATGGAAACGGAAATGGAAATGGGAACCACAACGGGAACGGGAATGGTCTCCCAGCCTGCACTCTTAAGCACTTTAATTCCTGTAATCCCCCTAAGTTCAGTGGAGAAGAGGGAGCTACGGGACTTCTACAATGGTTCGAGGGTATTGAGAATACCTTCATTAACAGTGAGTGCCCCGACAACTTTAAGGTTTGTTACGCCATGAGTATTCTTCACAAACGAGCACTCACTTGGTGGAATGAGGAAAAGCGCACCCGTGGAGCCGAAGTTGCACTTGCTATGACATGGGATCAAGTCAAGGAGGTTATGAAAGATGAGTTCTGTCCCCGCAACGAGGTTAAGAAGCTAGAAGATGAGTTCCACACCCTTGCTCAAGATAGTGGGGAAAACCTTGCCTACAATACCCGCTTTCACAAGCTCAGCTTATTGTTGCCCCATAAAGTCACTCCCCTGCCTGTAGCCATCGAGAAGTATATCGGTGGTCTACCCATGCAAATCCAGGACACAGTGTGGGGAAGGAATCCTGCCACCTTGGAGGAAGCCAAATGTCTGGCGGCTACTCTCACTGATAATCACGTGAAGAACGGTACTCTCTTCCGCAAGGGCACTAAGAAGACTGCTGCAAAAGACACTCCTCAGCCCGCTATTGAGGTTAAGCCCGAGACCTCAAACAACAAGAAGCGCAAGGCTAGGAACTACATGGTTGCTACCACCCCACCTGCAGCACAAAACCCAGCCAAGAAGCCATACACCGGACCTCACCCCTTGTGCAACACTTGCAAATACCATCATCCAGCACAGGTGCCATGTCGTTTTTGCACTAAGTGTCAAAGGTATGGTCACCTTGTGAATATCTGCCGAGCTCCTCCTGCTAACGGCCCTGCTGCCCAAAACAACAATGCCCCAGCTCCCAACCAACAAAACAACAGACCAGCTCGTGGTCAGTGCTACGAGTGTGGCAGCCCAGACCACTATATCAATACTTGCCCCAATCGTAACCAAAACCAGAACCAGAACCAAAACCGCAACCAAAACCAGAACCGCAACCAAGGTGCTCGAGGTCGCGCCTACAATCTCAATGCTAACCAGGCCCGTGACAACAACGAGGTGGTGAATGGTACGTTTCTCGTTAATAACCACTATGCATCCATATTATTTGATTCGGGAGCTGATAAGTCATTTGTATCACTAAAGTTTGAACCTATACTTAACTTACCCCAAACTAACCTAGAGGAACCTTTAGTGGTAGAGGTAGCTAATGGGAAGTCTATCTCGATCGATTCTATTATTCATAACTGTGTGCTGAACCTCGACGAACATACTTTCTTTATCGATCTCATCCCTATGCATCTTGGAAGTTTTGATGTCATAGTAGGCATGGACTGGTTGTCAACCCATCGTGTCGAAATTCTGTGTTTTGAGAAAGTCATTCGCATTCCTCTCGAATCTGGTGAGATTTTGAAGATCTATGGTGAGAAGCCTTGTGGCGAGCTTAAGCTCATGTCTTGTACTACTGCCCAAAAATACTTACGAAAGGGGTATACAGCTTTCTTAGCTAACGTGATAGAAAAGAAGGACAAGGGCAAAAGTATCCAAGACATCCCAATCATTTGGGACTATCCTGAAGTTTTTCCAGAGGATTTACCTGGTTTGCCTCCTGCTCGACAAGTGGAATTTAGGATTGATCTTGTTCCTGGTGCAAATCCTGTCGCCAAAGCTCCTTATTGTCTTGCACCCTCTGAGATGCAAGAACTTGCCAGTCAACTACAGGAACTTTCTGATAAAGGTTTCATTCGCCCCAGTTCTTCTCCATGGGGAGCCCCTGTCTTGTTCGTTAAGAAGAAAGATGGATCTCTCAGGATGTGTATCGACTATCGCGAACTCAACAAACTCACCATCAAGAATCGTTATCCATTGCCTAGGATTGACGATCTTTTCGATCAACTTCAAGGAGCAACCCACTTCTCGAAGATTGATCTTCGTTCTGGTTATCATCAGCTTAGAGTCCACGATGAAGACATTCCCAAGACAGCCTTTCGTACACGTTATGGTCACTATGAATTCATGGTCATGCCCTTTGGATTGACCAACGCTCCCGCAGTGTTTATGGATTTAATGAATCGGGTTTGTAGACCCTACCTCGAAAAATTCGTGATCGTCTTCATCGATGACATTTTGATTTACTCTAAATCAAAATCCGATCACGAACAACATCTTCACTCCATTTTGGGTCTCCTAAAGAAAGAACAACTGTATGCCAAGTTCTCGAAATGTGAATTTTGGCTTAAGGAAGTTCAATTTTTGGGACATGTCATTGATATGAATGGAATTCATGTTGATCCTGCAAAGATCGAAGCTGTGAAGGAATGGAGTGTTCCTAAAACTCCAACAGAAGTCCGTTCCTTCCTTGGTTTGGCTGGTTATTATCGTCGATTCATTGCCAACTTCTCCAAGATCGTTGTTCCTCTCACTGCCTTAACTCACAAGGGTAAACCCTATGAGTGGGGACCAAAGCAAGAGGAAGCATTTGAAACTCTTAAGCTGAAACTCTGTGAAGCCCCTATCTTGTCTCTACCTGATGGTAATGATGACTTCGTGGTCTATTGTGATGCATCAAACCAAGGTCTTGGTTGTGTTCTCATGCAACGAGGCAAGGTTATTGCTTATGCGTCTAGACAACTCAAGACTCACGAAAAGAATTATACCACCCATGATCTTGAATTGGGCGCTGTCGTCTTTGCTCTTAAGATTTGGAGACACTATCTCTATGGAACCAAATGTGTGGTTTTCACGGACCACAAAAGTCTCCAACATGTCTTCGACCAGAAAAATCTTAACATGAGGCAACGGCGTTGGGTTGAGTTACTTAACGACTATGATTGCGAAATCCGCTACCATCCAGGCAAAGCGAATGTTGTGGCTGACGCACTCAGTCGTAAAGAGCATATCAAGCTTCATTGTGCGAGAGTTCGTACTGATCTTCAGGATCGTATCCTCCAGGCTCAACATACTTCAGTCACCCAAGGTAACATGTACGACGAAATGTCTTGTGGTGTTGAGACTCAACTTGGAACCAAACCTGATGGTCTACTCTATTTTCTTAATCGACTTTGGATTCCTGACCGTGATGATCTTCGTACCTTTCACATGAACGAGGCTCATAAGTCTCGTTATTCTATTCATCCTGGAGCTGACAAGATGTACCAAGATCTTCGTTATTCGTATTGGTGGCCTGGTATGAAGAAAGATATTGCTCTTTTTGTTGCAAAATGCCTCACTTGTTCAAAGGTCAAGGCTGAACATCAACGACCATCTGGTATGCTCGAACAACCAGAAATTCCTGTATGGAAATTGGAGAGCATAGAAATGGACTTCATCACTAAACTCCCCCGTACACCCAAAGGTTTTGACAGCATTTGGGTAATCGTCGATCGTTTGACCAAGTCAGCCCACTTCTTACCTATTCGTGAGAAGTATTCTGTGGAAAGGTTGGCAAAGATGTATGTAAGTGAAATCGTATGTCGTCATGGTATACCTTTGGACATTATCTCTGATCGTGATGGTCGTTTCACCTCTCACTTTTGGGATTCTTTACAAGATGCTTTGGGTACCAAGTTGAACCTGAGTACTGCTTATCACCCTCAAACAGATGGTCAGACTAAACGGACCATCCAGACACTTGAGGATATGCTCAGGGCATGTGTCATCGATTTTGGTGGCGCATGGGATTCTCATCTCCCTTTGGTTGAGTTTTCATGTAACAACAGTTATCACGCCAGCATTAACATGGCTCCTTTCGAGGCACTCTATGGTCGTAAATGTCGTTCACCTGTCTGTTGGACCGAGGTTGGTGAAGCCCGGATCACTGGACCCGAACTAATCCAGGAAACCACAGACAAAATCCAACTCATTCAGGATAACCTTCTCAAGGCTAGAAGTCGTCAGAAGATTTATGCTGATAAACGTCGTAAACCATTGGAATTTCAAGTTGGGGACCTTGTACTTCTTAAGGTATCCCCTTGGAAAGGAATGATTCGTTTCGGTAGAAAGGGAAAACTAGCTCCTCAATACGTAGGCCCATTCAAAATTCTTGACAGGATTGGAAAAGTGGCTTATAAACTTGATCTTCCACCTGAGCTAAGCAATGTTCACCCGACTTTTCACGTATCGAATCTCAAGAAATGCTTAGCAGATGAGAACCTCCATGTTCCTCTTGAAGATGTGCAAATCGATGAAACTATGCACATTATCGAGAAACCCGTCGAGATCGTTGATACTGGAGTCAAGAAACTCAAGCGCAGTCGCATTCCGATCGTTAAGGTTCATTGGGAATCTAAACGAGGTCCAGAGTTCACTTGGGAACGTAAAGACCAGATGAAGTCTAAGTACCCGCATCTTTTTCCTCCAGACTCTCCAACTCCAACTTCGGGACGAAGTTCCTAAAAGTAGGGGAGACTGTAACATTACGCATTTATACTTGTACGTTACTATGAATAAAAAACGTCAAGTTTCGTTATTATTATTTTTAATTATTTTTTAGACGCATTTGGAACCCTAATACTATATTATTGATATATAATATACATATATATATAATAAAATTTTCAAAAAATATAATGCTTGGGCTAGGAATCGAACCCGTGCCCAAGCCGGGTTACAAACACAAACAGGCTCAACCATCTGGTCTACACTCACACTTGGTATGAAACCCAACCTATAATTATTATATCACGAGTCTTAGTTCTTCACAGTTGACTTGAAAAGTCAACTGTGACACAATCTACCATAATTAACCATCTTAAACGCGTTTTTGATTTTGTTTTGGTATGATTTCGTGATTGTTTGACCATTACGCGTAAAACCCACGAGCAATCATCATCAATTCGTTCCAATTATGGCCAATCAACCACGTCATCGTCTTTATGAGGGTCAAACTTACCAATTCATTCATCCAGACCCTCCCATATAAATTGGACATCACAAAACCTTCTCACATCGCCGAATACTCTCTCTCAATCCCCAATTTCTAATTCAATTCAACTGTTCTTGAGTTTTGGTTCGAAGTTTGACTTTCGGGTTGACTGAACAATTCGTATACAATTCGTTTTTGTAAGTGCTCTTTTTCATGTGGGTTTTAATCATCGGCATTCACACAACAATAACCCTTTGATTAATTGGGTTATTGTTGTGTGAATCATTCAATTGAAAAAGCTAGGGCTCGATCGTGAAATTTGGGGAAGAACACGTTTTCAGCATGAGGTGTTATATTTTAAATAAACTGGAATCAAACACAACCACTGATCTAGATCAAGTGGTTGTGTCTGATGTTTGTTGTCCACTCACGTGGGTTCGAGTCCCGTGTAAAACGGTTTTAATCTTTTCATTTTAAAAGAATATAAATCAGTTCCTTATATCATATAATTAAATTAACCATAAATTAAACGTTCTCAGGGTCCAGACCAGTTGGTCTGGGCTTGTGATTTAAAACCAACGAACCGGCCTAGGGCCCGGGTTCGAACCATGGCATCAACAAAACATTTCTTTTTATTTAAACTTATAGATATATATTCCCTTGTATTTTTAAAATTCATTTTAAAATACTAAAACTCTTTTATAAATTCTACAAAAATTATTTTATGTTAATCTAGTGGAAAAGTTTAACACATAATTTTTAGTTTTCAAAAATTTATTTATTTAATATATATAATAAATAATTCAAGTTTATTCTATTTTATTTATAAAATTCTATAAAAATATGAAAACAATTTTATAAATTTCTACAAAAATTATTCTGAGTTTTTATAACAATAAACTTTTCTGAAATGATTTTTATTTCTGAAAAATCATTTATTTAATATTTTTAATCAATTTTTGTTAGTTTTAATCATAAATAAATCATAATAAATTCATTTTTCAATATTTTTGTACCAAAATTTTATATAAATTATTTCTGATTATTTGGAACAGAAATACAATTTTTAAATTAATAATTCTGTAAACTTACTATTTTTAAATATTAAAGTTATATTTTGACAATTTGAAATAAATAGATTTAATATTCTATTTTTTAGAAAATAATTTTATAAAAATTATTTTCATACTTTAAACTTATTATTGTGACCATCTTTAATTTAAAATTTACAAAAAAGACTTTTGTTTATTTATTTATCAAATTTCTCTTATTATTCAAACATTTTATTTATTAATCAAACGAACACTCATCCCCAATTCGAAACCCTAGAATATATTTGTAGACTAGAAAGACTTAGACATATTTATTACTTTCATTATAGGGTAATACTTGGCGTTGTTGGGCAACACATATTCTATTTTTCACGAGACCTAACATTTTGCTAAGGGAGTTTTACATAGCCCCTTTTCTATTTATCACCATTTTTGGGGTGAAACATGTTACAACATTCTATATGCAATTCAATCATAAAGTGTCTATGTGTTTTTCTATGTTGCATTATGTCTTAAACATGACTAGGGTAAACACAATATTCTAGCATAATCATTAACATTGATCAGCCGACGGTATACAATGATAGATCTATTGGACTGACAATCCCACCAGGATACGTGCCTCCTACAAAGGTAGCGTGGGTGATTGTTATCGCATAACATAATCGAGTGAACCATGAGCGTATGGGATGGACCACAATATAACAGTCACAAGGGTTGATTATGCACTCGATTTACTTCTAGTATGTTTTCACATATGGACTAGACTTGCCATGACACTTGAATTGTACAAGTTTTATTCGATTATCAAAACCTATGTAATTCTCACCAATTTTTGTTGACCCAAAAATATTTTCAAAATTAACATGTTTCAGGTAACAACGAAGCTGAGGCTTAGAGTATGCATGAGGATTATTATGAAGTTTATTTTGAAGTTATTTGAAGTTATTGCTTTATTTGTTATCATGTATTTGGGATTTTTAGACATCAATTCATTTTGGATATTTATATTATGAATAAATTATTTAAAATTTCAATTTATACCATGTGCTACTGAAACAATCATCAATACGTGACATCCCGATGTTTCCGCCATCGGTTGGGGTGTTACAAAACCAGCGAAGATGTTGATGGTGGCGCCGTTGTTGTTACGATGTGGCAACAACATTAGAAATAATAACGAGGTGGTGTTGGCACCGACGGGTACGTGGTGGCGACAAACAATACTCATGTATGGTACCAAACCATTGGGACACTTTAAATGAAAAGTTTTATAAGACTGGCCAGTGTATACTTTGAGCGGAATCATATTTACCTATTGTATAATTTGTGTCGACCAAATTGACCCAAACATGGGTGTTAATGAATATGATTGTAACAGATATCTAATAGTGATCATTTAATTATAATTTTTGGCCTTTATAAATTTTAGTTCATGTTTTAACTCACTCCAATTTTACGAGTGTGTTTTATAATATTTTTCTCTAAGAGAATAATGTGTTCACGAACGGTTATGAACACTTACTAAACAAGATTTTCTCCGTGTGTTCGTTAATTAAGGAAATTAACATGTTCACAAACACATATAAAATCAGCAAAGGTAGTTGAGGCTAGAGGTGGATGGCAAAGGGAGCAGCATTGGAACTTGAATCCCTAATTGTGAAAAAGATGTTGATTGTACTTGTTGATGTGAATAATTAGGAGAGAGAAACAAAACATAAACAAGGTGAGACAAGGTGAGAATACAGTTTCCTATTTTATTTTTTGGATTACAAAACATGTCAACTTTAGATTGACATATCAAACTTTTTATTAATAAACAAGACATATTCGAGATACATTAAAGCTGATTCGTAAACTTGTCAACAAAACTTGTTGTTAGTACATGATGTTTAGATGTCCCTAGCCTAGGCTAGGTGTTTGTTAGTTGTTTTGTAAACATTTATTGTGTTTTGTGTATTTTTATGACGTAATAGGCTGGATAGGCGATATGATTGGTTTTACACGCTAGCCTTGCTAGCCGTGTAGTTTTGACACGACTATGGCCTTAGTCGTGTGTTTATCAGGTGACTATGGTTCATAGTCGCCTAACGAGCATGCTAGTCTCAGGTGACTATGGTTCATAGTCGCCTAACGAGCATGCTAGTCGCCCCCTGGGCCTTGGACCGACTAGTTTGGACAATAAATACAACCAATCATTGCCCTAATCATTAAATTGTCATTTCACACATTCCAAACAACCTAGTACCTCGGTTAAAGGGTCTGTAGCTCCATAATGTACCCACGCGTTCTGTTTTTAATACGAATACAACCTATTAACCATCTTGTGTGTGTTTTGATATCTCGTGTTTGTTGGCATTTTTGTTATCTAAACATCATCTAAGATGAAAGCTAAGCTAAAGAAACCGGAACAGGTTTGGAGGCCTAATTCACCAACCAAATCAGGAGAATCATCAACTAAAGCTACCGGACAATCGAGTACAACTCCATTTCCTAAAGGGAAATGGGTTGATTATCCTACTGTTGATGAAGTTTGAATGTTTGTGCTGGGAGTTCCATAAGGCCTTATCAGTAGCCTATGGATTGTTGAGAGTGGAGCTTCTGGGCACATGACAGGTGACTTATCCCTGCAATTTGACATCAAGAATATCAATGGGGGTATTTTGCTTTTGCTGGTAACAAACGGGGTTATATCACAAAGGAAGGTAACATGAGTAACAAAATTTTTAGCTTTGAGAAGATAAGCTTCGTCAAGCAGATAAAGCACAACTTATTGACTGTTTCACAGATATGTGATAAGAAATTCACAGTGTTGTTTAACGACAACGCATGCTTTATTCTGAAACCGGGCTTTAAGATTCCCAAAGAGTGGGTTATGATTTTTGCTCCAAGGGTTAACAATTTGTATGTTTTGGATATGAGTCAAGCTATCACAACATAGGGGCAAGTCACTTGTTTTCTGTCAAAGGCGACAAAAAAGGAGTCTATCATGTGGCACAGACGAATGGGACACATTCACTTGATGACGATGAACCATTTGGTACAGAATCAGCTAGTCAAAGGTGTCTCACTCACAAACTTCCATTTAAACGATGTCTATGTTTCATGTAAGAAGGGCAAGCAAAAGAAGAATCTCACATACCCAAGAAGGTCAACTCAGTCAGTGTTACTCTCAAACGATTGCACATAGATCTATTTGGCCCTGTCAATCACAAAAGCAAAAATGGAGATCTATAATTTCTGTTTGTCACTGATGATTATTCTAGATTCTCTTGGGTGGTATGCATGGAGCACAAGAGTGAGACTTTTGAATACTTGAAGAATCTATTCACCAAGATTGAAATTTCTATCAGCTAAAGATCCGCATGATTCGAAGCGACAATGGAACAAAATTTAAGAATCATGTTACGGAGCCATTGTGTACAGAAAATGGTATTCATCATGAGTTCACAACACCATATACTCCACAGCAAAACGGGGTTGCAAAAAGAAATAATTGGACTCTTATAGAGGCAGCCAGAACGATGCTCGCAGACTCGAACATACCTTTATTCTTCTGGAATGAGACGGTTCACTGTGCGTGTTATACGCTTAATAGGGTTCTAATTATAACGTTTCATATTTTTATTTATTTTGTCATAATCATTATTTAGTAAAATCCTATAAATCTTGGCGTTTTATCGTATTTTAAAATTTTTTGTAACATTATTTACCCTATTATATTCATAATATGTATAAAATAATATTGTCTTTATATAAAATTGCTTAAAAAAATTAATTGCTCAGGCCGGGATTCGAACCCGCGCCTGAGCTGGGCCATATCTTAACATCACAAGCACAAACCACTACACCATAAGTGTGTTTGTGTTATTCATTAGAAACAGATCAATATTATGCAAACTTGAAATCTCGCGGTCAACAATCAAGAAGTCAACACCCACTTGCCAAATCCACGATTAATATCAATTGACGCATGATTTGGCCAATTATGGCAATGATCTAGACAGATTGGAGAACAAGCAAGCAATCCTCGTCATTGACAGCTTTCAATTAACCCAAATCATTCCTATTTTAATCGATTATACGCGTGCATAATAACTCGATTGGTCAACTTTCTAATTCTTCAATTGGATATGTTATACTATAAATTGAACACTCCTTGATGACCTATGTGTGCGGAAAAACCACTCCCTACTCTCAATTCTTCTGTTCATGTGAATTAATCGTGCAAAATCAAGCGTTTTGACTCGTCGAATCTGATTCGATTCAGATATGTACGTAGCGATTTATTGTATTCTTTTGTTTATTGATCTTGGCTGAACAATAGTCCCATAAATTCAGGAGCTATCGTTTAATGATTGTATCGATTGTAAAGTCTAGGGTTCGTATAGGAGATTTGGGGAAGTTGACTGTTTTTTGTGTATGTTCATATGATTTTAAAAACATATAAAAACACTGACTGACCCTTAGATCAGTTGGTGGTGTTGCTGTTGGTTCGTTGCTAGAACCGCGTTTGATCTTGGGTTCGATCCATAACCCTAACCTTTTTAATATTAAGTAAACTTTTAATTCTCAAATACACCTTATAACTTTCTGAAATCAAACTATATCGTTCTCGGGGTCCAGACTAGTTGGTCTGGACTTGTGATTTAAAGCATTGAACCAACTAGAGGCCCGAGTTCGATTCCCACAAACCCAAATTTTTTTCAAACCTTTTTTCTTTTATATTTTCTTGTATTATATTTTAAAATGGTTTTAAAATATCAATTCTAATTTATAAATTCTAAAAAATTTATCTTATGTTATATAAACAATAAACATTATTATACAATTTTTATTTTCGGAAAAAACATTTATTTAATATATATAATATATATTACAAGTTTATTCATAAATAAATCAAAAATTCTAAAAATATAACTAAAAATTTTTATAAAATTCCACAAAAAATCTTCTAAACTTATAAACTAATAAACATTTTAAAACTAAATTTTATGTTTGGAAAAACATTTATTAGGCATTTTTAACTAATTACTCTATTTTAATCATATTAAATTCATTTTTCATCATTTTTGCACCAACATTTCACATAAATTATTTTTAATAATTTAGACCTGGAAAATAATTTTTATAACCTAAAATGTATGAAATTAATATTTTTTAAGTATTTTTAACATGTTTTGATTAATAAGTTATATTATATTATTTCCACTTAATTATGAAAATAGTTTTATAAAAATTATTTTCTCACTATTATATTTTAGTACAACCACCCTTGATCAAGATCTTATGAAAATCCTTTTTATTTATTTATTTTATTAATTTATTTATTTATTAGTTAACTAACAATTATTCTAAATCAATTAATAAACGATCGCCAATCCCCAAATTCGGAACCCTAGAATACCTTTAGACTAGAAAAACTTAGACTTTTAAGTTTTCCCAACACTTATTTTATTGCCTTGAACATAGGGTGATACTTGGAAACATTTAGGTTACATCTAAACTATCTCAAGAGATTCAATACTATTGTTAAGGTGAGTTTACATAGACCCTTTTTACTGTTTTACATTTTTTTTGGGTGAAACATGTTAAACACTTATACTTAACATATACAATTCTATTACGTGTCTTGTGTGATTTCTATGATGCATTATGTCTTAAACAATACTTTGGTAAACACAATTAGAGGGTGTTTGGGATTGAGTATCAAAACAACTTATTGACTTTTTCAAGAAGTCAATAAGTCAATAAGCTGTTTATGTAACTCAAAATCATTTTCTGTTTTGACTTTTGGCTTTTGGCTTTTAAGGGTGGAAAAGTTGTTTTTTAGAAGTTAGAAATCCTGCCTTTTGGCTTTTGACTTTTAGCTTTTGGAAAAAAATTACAAATCTACTACCCATACAACCAATATTCAGATAAGTTAAGCGAAACACTTAAAAAACAATCTATTGACTTTTTTACGTTTCTAATACCAAAAGCTAATCCAAACACTTTTTTAAAACTCCTTTTTAAAAAGTCATAATCCAATAAACACTTCTAATTAAAAGCACTTTTGCATTTCCAAACTCAATCCCAAACACCCTCTTAGACTCGCATAATCATTAACTCCGTACAAGCCGACGATACACAATGATAGATCTATTGGATTGACAACCCCACCCAGATACGTGTGCCCCCGGATATGAGTAGCGTGGGTGATTGTTATCGATCACATAACACAAACGAGTGAACCATATGCGTATGGGATGGACCACAATAAACATGTCACAAGGGTTGATTATGCAAACGCTTTACCTAGCTAGTAGTTTGTTTTCACATATGGACTAGATTTGCCATGGCACCAGAATTGTACAAGTTTTATACTCATGATACAATATTCAAACCAATGTAATTCTCACAAACTTTTGTTGACCCAAAATATTTTCCAACTTAACATGTTTCAGGTTATAATGTTGCTTGGAGATTTGAGTTCATGCTTGAAGATTTATATTTAGTGTTTTCTCATTTGATGTACAAATTCTTTTTAGAACAATTGTATGTAATTCATTTAATTGATTATTGAAACTTATTATTTACCATGAGCTACTGAACAATCATCAATACGTGGCATCCCGATGTTTCCGCCATTGGTTAGGGTGTTACACTAATGGTAAAGAAGCATGGTAAGACTTCTTATGAATTGCTAAACCATCGGAAACTGAACTTAGAGTTTTTGGAACCATTCAGGGCTCCATACACCATGATCCAACGACACGAAAAATTTGGAGCAAATTCTTTGTTGGTTACAGCACTCCCAATAAAAGAGTGTACAACAAAAGAGCCCAACGCGTTGAAGAATGGCTTACCTTCGATGTGCAACGCTACACTGTCAATGCTCCTGGTGTTGGACCTGATTGGTTGTTAGACTACAAGAGTTTGTTTGATTCTTTCAACATAGATAATGTGGCAGACGATGTTGTTGCACAGATATATTACGAATGTGAAAACGCAGCCAGCTCACCACTGGTGCGTCCGATCATCTTCAATACACCAACAACATCCAATGCTTCAGCATCTACGGGTCCCCCTGGCAAAACTGCAGCAACAGAGGAAGAGGAAGTATTTCATGAAGCGTCGACTGAGATTAAAGAGTCTTCTTCTTCAGACGAAGTGTTTGCAGAATCACATGAAACCCTCACTGAAGTACTAGCTAGAAATGGTGAATCTACCACTACAGTTTCAATTATTCCAACGCCTAAGATTGATCTGCGGATTGATCTCTCAAGGTTCAACATGTAACCCGCTGCTCCTTCTAGTTCAAGCGCCACAGAGATAAATCTTTCTGAAGACTTGGATAATCTCAACTTGCATTCGCATGATCCAGTGCTCGCACATCCGAAAAAGCCTAGTATAGGTGTTTGTTAGTTGTTTTGTAAACGTTTACATGTGTTTTGTGTGTTATTATGATGTAATAAGGTGGATAGGCGACTATGATTGGTTTTACAAGACTAGCCTTGTTAGTCGTGTAGTTTTGATACGACTATGGCATTAGTCGTGTGTTTATCAGGCGACTATGGTTCATAGTCGCTTGACGAGCATGCTAGTCGCCCCTTGGGCTTTGGGCCGACTGGTTTGGATTATAAATACAACCAATTATTTCCCTAATCATTCAGCTGTCATTTCACACATTCCAAACAATCTAGTACCTCGGCTTCAAGGTATGTAGCTCCATATTGTACACTCGCGCTGTTTTTAATACGAATACAACCTTTTAACCATCTTGTGTGTGTTTTGATATCTCGTGCTTGTGCTTGTTTGCGTTTTTGTTATCTAAGCATAGTCTAGTGGATTCTGCACACTAGACGAATCATGGTTGTTATCTTGTTCTTGGTTGATAAGTAAAGGATTGCATCTAGGTGGGTGTCAACTTTGTTCGTTGTTCATTGAGTAGAAGACTGCTGGAATTGTTTACCCTTCTCTCGATTAAAAGTTCATTGAGATGTGTTCAAGAATTGGAACGAGTGAAGTAGGTGTTGAGAGGGAGTGTGAAAGATCTAACACCAACCCCGTATGAAAATTGTAGCAGATGGAGGTTTAAAATTGATATCGAGAAGGAGTGTTAAATTTGTCGCGATATCAACTTAAACGCCTAAAGTCGAAGGACTAAACGAGTAAAATAATAATAGGTTTGTTTAATTATTATTTGAATTATCTATTAATATTAGCATTATGGTTGAGATATGTTTTCTATTGTTTTCGATAATTATCGTTTAGTATTATAATTATAGTAGGATTAGATTAGGTAGTATATATAAACTCTTGTTTTCTATGTTTTTATTTAAATCCAGCAATCAATAAAGTTTTAGTTTCCTCCAAATTTAACACATGATTTTTACGTAATACAGTAATCAGGGTATAACTAATTACATAATTGAAATACTAAATTAAAATTTTATGTCGTAAAACGACATAAAACCAAACATTGTCATAAAATTGTATGAAATTTAGAATAATTTAACAACCTAGAATGTAGAAGAGATGAATTTAATAAGACCTAGTTGGATTTATTTTATGACAATGTTTGGTTTTACGCCGTTTTAGGGCATAAAATTGTAATTTAGTAGTTCAATAATGTAATTAGTTATACTCTAATTACTGTATTACGTAAAAATCATGTGTTAAGGGTTCTAGATTTCATACACCTCATGACATCATATTCTGAAGGTGTGACATAACATTCTGAGGTATGTGATAGTCTCATATTGGTGTGTGATGTGGACCAGGATGTAAGCTTCCTAATTAGAGGGTGTATGATTCCTATACCTATATTTCACTGTTGACACGTTCCCACGATTCCATACTCACCTATTTTAGAAACAAAAAAGAAACACGACTGTGCCCAAAGTTACTAAGTAAAGAAAAGAACAATAACAATAATGATGAATTCCATAACTTGGAAGCAAGACAAGACTAGAATAATTTAATGAGGCTATCTAGATAAGTAGATATGAATGAGGAAAAGAAACAAGTACAACAATGAGTGATAGTAAAAAACAATATGATATGAGAATGGAAACAATAAATCACAATATATATAATTCATAAAAATAATCATAGTGCCAATTAAATAGAATGGTAAAGAATGATACATATTAATTCCTTATGATTCAATTCGATTAAACTCAATACAATAACTATACATCAGGTACGTAAATCCAAACGTATGAATAGTGTGAGTCATGCTATTCATACACACAAATCACCTAACAATACTATATAGTAAAGTATGCTACGATACGATATTATACAACACAATACAATACAATACAATATGATGATTTGCTCAGGAATTAAAATAAAAATAATTTACAAATGCGATATGTAACATAAGCCTGATGCAATAATCTAAAAAATAATTATAAGGAACATGTGTAACACCCGACAAAATTCCGTGCCCAAAATAACATTAAAAATTGTTGAGGGGATAATGTGTAATTTTGTCAAAGTTCAAATTGAGGGACTAAAGGGTAACTAAGTAAAAGTGCAATATCAGAGGACAAAAAATTTATATTATAAAAGTACATGGGTTAAAGAATTATATATAGAAAGCGGAGAGGTTAAAAATGAAAATTTATAAATTCTGTCATTCACAGACAATGAAGGAAACACAAGGCAGCGCTTCATGGTCCATGAAGCAGCCTTGATAGCTATGAACCATAGGTTTTAGCCCACGACACAAATAAAAGTGATAAACATGTAGAAAACTAGAGGGGGGTGGGGTGGGTGAATATGTTTTTTTAAGAACTCTTTTGTTTTAAACTTGTCTTTTACTTGCTATCAACCGAACAAATACTATTAAATTATATACAAATATGTAAGGAGGTAAGGACTTAAGAATAAGAAAGACTAACCCGATTTACAACTGTTCTTAGATGTTAACTAATCTTTCTATGTCATCTTCCCAATCCACCAATCGAAAAAATTCTCCACTAGTTGTCTCCTCTAATATGGTAGGGATACCCTTTGTACAATTGTCTCAATAAGCAAAGTAGTGATCACCTTTTACAAACTTCTCAGTTTTTCTAAGGAAGTGATCACCTTGGCCAAACGTGTCATTCTTATCAAGGAAGTGATTACCTTTTCCATCTTACCAATCTCAAGTGGTATGTAGTGATCACCAATATCTCTAATCACTTAACGAACTTCGTGATGCCCCTAACAAAATTCTTAAAACTATATCTTTACAACATCATAATATATATGAATGAATCCATGTATAATTGTGGATCAACTTTTCATTTTTTCTCTATCTCTTGATCTTAAATTTTTCTTAATTAGTCATTGAAATATCAAAGGAACTAGAGGGATGTATTTAATAATGTTAATTAGAAAGCTTAGAGCAAAAGGGGTGAGTTAACAAGGTTGTGGTTGGCTTCTATTTATAAGAAAAACACAACAAGCAAGGAGTTGTCAGCTAAGAGCTTGATGGTCAGCACCATCGACCATGGACTGTCAGTTTGTCTTTTGACTGGTCTTTAACTGTTGAATGTTGTATAAAGACAGTAAATTGCTAAAACATTTTTACACCCATACATATATCTGATTTAAGACATTTCAAATCATCCATACCCTACCCATCAATCTTAAATGTTTACTTTTCAAGCATGAGTTGAGATTTAGTAAAGCGTGGCACTTTCTTTTCATTATGGGTAATAAATTGTCTCTTATCATGATTACACCCTTTACATGGAAAGAAATTAACTTGATTCTTGCATTACAAATTTCAAAGTCCCCTCGGTATATATTAAAGTTGTTTAGTTCAACTGAGACTTTTCTAATATAATTTTTATTTAGAAATTTAATTGGTTATAATTTACCTTTGGTTAAACTAATTTTCTCTATAATTCTTAATCGATTTATTGTAGCTTGGATTCTTTGTAGATGATCTTTCATTCCAGATCTTCAATTCTTCATCATTTTACATCTTTTGATCTTTCACCTATGAATTATATATAAACATTGAACTTGGTGACTTGATGATCCAGATCATAGCTTGAATTCAATATCTAAAAATATCCTAAAACCCCATCACCATAATTGAATTACTCATTAAGTGTTTAGGGAGATGTGTGTGGTATATGCATATTTGCTAACAATAACAACCTAAGAACATATGTTCCTACTTTCAATAAATCAAAACTAGGGATCATTTGTGTTTCTTTTGATGTGATCATTGGCATTTGACATATTATTTCCCTGACAAAACATTATCATCTACAGTAGAACACCTATATAAACATTTATTTGATCGAATTTGATGTTCAACCAAAATTTCAAACTTTCACTCATTTACAAAGTGAAATCGAGTCATCAAATGAGGTTCTAAGGACTTTAATCAAAGCATACAAGTCCCTTAAGGTAAAATTTATTTATGTTAATCATCAATTTCATTGAATGAGCTTTGAATTTTATTATGCATATATTTATTCATAGACCATGAACGAAAGGTCTATCAGTGCTTCGTGGTCCATGAAGAACAAAGAGCATGTAATTTTATTTAGTCTATATTATGAAATGATTGGGTCACGATCCATGAAAGAAAAGTGTGTCAAGGCTTCATGGTTCATGAAACGCTAAAACGCAGAATCTTTATATTTTCTATTTATAGGACCAATTTGTCACAACAAGAATTGATCTACATTCATTCATCTGAATCGAAGGCGGAATTCAACGATTAGGATTGTTGTTAGTCGCATGAATACGCTAGAAATGATAAAACAATGACAAAATCAATCACATGATAATTGGAAAACACTTCGACGTGTTTTACTCAAGAGTGCAAAAGTTACAAATGAAGGAGTCAAGTGATCTATTTATAGAGCACCTGCCATACACCTAGAGGATTCAGGCGTATGGACTCCATACGCATGACCCTTCACAATGATCAAAATGTTAATGTTACGAATACATCGGAAAGATGTCTAAGCATCATAAATACATTTCAAAATCATATCTAATTTAGGTGATAAGCTAGGTGCATAACCGGAGGTGCATTTACACTATTTTTAAACCTCGTATAATGATATAAGTTCACAGGTTAAACTAAAACACTAATTTTGAGTAAGAGCCCATATACCAACATATAAGCTATAGTTTCGATTAGGTGTCAGATACAAAAAAATGTTGGAACACAAAAATCATAGCAAACGTTATTTTTGGTTTTTTTTCCAAAATTATCAAGGTGAGTACATTTTTCCGGTTTCAAACTAAATTAGAAGACATAATCCGTACGCTATGAGAAAGATGAAAACTATATTATGCCAGTGTAAAATAACTGTACATTTTACATATGCTCGGGCTTAAAATCAATGCTCACAAGTCTTCTCTTCATGGGGTAGGCACGACGATGGAGGAGGTTGATGGTATGGCTAATATTGTAGGATGTAAGGTGGGCGACATTCCTTTTGAGTACTTGGGAGTGTTGGTTGGGGCAAATATGAACAAAGGTTGTAATTGGAAGAAGGTGACGGAGGTCTTTGCGTCGAGAATGGCTACTTGGAAAGCGAGTTTATTGTCTATAAGCGGCCGTCTTGCTTTAGTTAAATCTATGATGGAAACTTTGCTGATTTATTATATCTCTATATAAGGCACCGATGATCATCGTTAAGCAATTAAAAAAATTGATGAGAAAATTTCTTTGGGGTGGGGCGCACGATGGGAATAAAATACATTGGGTTGCATGGGAGCGGGTTACTATGTCTAAAAAGAACGGTGGCTTGAGGATTGGTCGGTTTAAAGACACCAATGACACCCTTTTAGCAAAGTGGGTTTGGAGATTTCGAAATGAACAAGGGAAGCTGTGGACCAAGGTTGTTGAATTCTGCCACTTTAAAAACGAGCGATGGTCTATTTTACCATGGCATAAAGCTGCTGCAGGGTGTTGGGGAAATATTGCAAGGAATAATGACAAAGTGTGGATCAATGGGAAGTCTTTAAATGAGTTTTTCAAGGCCAAAGTGGGGGAAGGGAACTCTATCCTATTTTGGGAGGATTCGTGGCCGTACGACGGACCTTTAAAGGTTATGTTTCCAAATCTGTTTCGCCTTGCTGCACATAAGTGCAGCTTAGTGATTGACAACTGAGCTTCTTTCGGTAACGTTGGGTGTTGGGCGGTCTCTTGGTCAGATCAATTTTTGACTCAGCCAGTTAAGAAGGATTGGGCAGAATTGAACTAGTTGTTGACAACTGCTCAAGTGTTGAATGGTTCGAATCAGTGGCTTTGGGCCGGGGAGTCGGACGGCTCCTTCACTGTTAAATTTGTTAAAACGTTGTTGCGTAACACAACAGCTGCAGACGGTTCAGTCAAGACGAAATGGGTTCCTTGGGTCCCATTAAAATGTAACATTCTCGTTTGGATGGCAGGAATGGATAGAATTCCTTCATCGGAGGCTTTGATGCGTAGAGGAGTGCCGATTAGTAATGAGTTTTGTGGTTTTTGCAATCAAAATATAGAGAGCACGGACCATATTTTCATGGCTTGTTGGTTCTCAAATGAAGGTTGGTACAGAGTCGCTAGATGGTGCAGGTTGGATCCCATCTATGCCATTAGTTTTAAAGACTTAGTGCTCATTTGCAAACAAGCAGGCGGCTCGAAGGTGAAGTAGAAGATTATTCTTGGTATTATTAGTGTTGCCTGTTGGGAGATTTGGAAGACCAGAAATGGGTTTCGTTTTAATGGGAGGAAGTTCTCGGTCGTGGATGTAGTTGCTAGCGTCAAGTCCATGTCGTTTCTTTGGTTAAATAATAGGTCTTTGTATAACAATCTTAGGTGGAAGGAGTGGTCGGTTTTTCCGTTGTATATGTTGTACGTCCTTGCGAACCTCATCTTGAGGTTGCGCGTTTATGTTAATGAAAGTTAAAGTTCAAAAAATGTACACTACCATAACGATGCAAACAATATTACACTCAAATTAAAAGACCATGGAATCCGTACATGATGTGATTAGTGAAGACATAATCTATACACTGCGACAATGATGAAAACTATATTACGCTAGTGTAAACTACCTGTACATTTCACTTGGGCGTGAATTAGTAACAAATGATCTAAGATACATTTCACCCTAGTGTAAACTAACTGTACATGTTTTATCAAAAATGTATGTAAACTAATTGTACATGTTTTATCAAAATACAATTTGTGTGCCATCTTATTTTGTGAACCAATTTCATGTGTGTCGCAACTTAATTTATAATAATAAAATATGAGAAAGTATACTGTTGAAAGTACCTTAATGTAAGAAGGGTAGGAACACACTAGGGGATGACACTTGTAACCATAGTTAAGTCTATTAAACTCAATCTCGGATGATTAAACGGGTAATTTAGTCTTTTTTTTTCTTTTATTAATCTGTGATCCAAATTCAATTCAAAATCGATTAATTACATTCCTCAATCCAGTTGATAAGAAATTCATATTCAATTCACGATCGATTAGCTATATTCGATATTCGATTAAAAAAGTTTAACGAATCTCCAGTAATGCTCTGTTTTTCAAAAAGTTTAACGAATCTCCAGTAATTAACACGCATTGTTCCTATTTAACGGTTTGCGAAACAATACTAAAACCTAATCCGTTTTCACAACTCAAACTCATAACTGGGTTTTTACAACAATCAATTTTCAATTCACAGGTATGCTCTGTTTTTTAACAAAAAACATAGTACCTTTGTTTTTTTTAATAACGTGTGTTTAAAGAATATACAACGTGCGTTTATAATAATGAACGTGAGTTTAAAAAATAGCATTAGAGAAACACCTGGTTGAAATTACGGATGCCTTTTCCAAATACTCAAAGCTGATTATTGTGACTTAAAATCACTATGGTCCTTTTACGGGTTTCCTGAAGATATTTACAGAGGCTGAAACAAGACAGGAAGCTTTGTTTCAATTGACAGTATGAACCATCTTAGTCGTCTTTTTGATAGTATTATTTGGAAGACTAATACTAAAACAAAGCAACTATAAAGTGAACCATCTTGCATTTGCAGCATCCATGTCGTCAGACATCATTGATACCTTTTTTTTACCCATGCACATCAAATAATTACTATGAACATTTTGATTGAATTCTAGTTATTATAAGTTACCAATGTGACGGAATTTTTCTTTTTGCAATCTCTCATAGTTTAAAGTAAGTTTCATGTTTTGGAGGAAATTATCTGTTTTCTTATAACGTACGTTTAAAGAATATACAACGTGCGTTTATAATATACAACGTGTATTTAAAGAATATACAACGTACGATTATAATAATTACCGTGCGTTTATAATACTGCACATACATGGACGTGTGTTTTTAACCCTCTGTTATCACCATCTTCTTCATTTTCTTTTGCAACATCTGTTAACCTAATTGTTTTAGGTTTAGAGGGTGTTTGGGATTGAGTTTGGAAATGCAAAAGTGTTTTTGGTCAGAAGTGCTTATTGGCTTATGACTTTTTGAAAATGAGTTTTAAAAAAAAAAGTGTTTGGATTGATTAGCTTTTGGGATGAGAAACGTCAAAAAGTCAATAAATTGTTTTTTTAAGTGTTTCGCTTATCTTATTGTGAGTATTGGTTGTATGGGTGGTAGATTTGTAATTTTTTTCCAAAAGTCAAAAGCCAAAAGACAGGATTTCTAACTTCTCAGAAACAGCTTTTCTACCCTAAAAAGCCAAAAGCTAAAAGTCAAAACAGAAAGTGCTTTTGGGTTACACAAACAGCTTATTGACTTATTGGCTTCTTGAAAAAATCAATAAGTCAATAAGTTGTTTTGAAACTCAATCCCAAACACCCTCTTAAACGCTCTTTATGAAATATAATTGAAAGTATTTAACAACAATAACGAGCGTTTATTCATTACTTCTTCTTCTTCTTCTTTAACATTTGGTATAATGCTCTGTTTTTTTTTATTTTTTTGAATGATTCTCTGTTCTTACGTTCAGTATAATCAATTTTTATTTATGTATTTGATTGTCTAATCTTACGAAATGTATAATCGTTCAGAAATCGTTTAAATATAAGCTTCGATTTTGGCTGTATTTAACAAAAAAAAAGGTTTGGAACGCTTTTTTTCCTAATCGACCTTTGGTTTGTTTAAGCCGACAATAATTAAGTTTGTTAATTACGATCTTGCCACTGCCTAAATCTAATGGCTGTGGATTCTTCCTACACTTTCTACGTTAATAACGCTTTGTACGTTATCTCTTCCCACATCTATCTAAAGACATAGTAGGTTTTATTTTAGACAATATATGTAGAGAATAATAAGAATAACATAATCAATTTATACATAAGATAATCAAATTAAGAGGAGAGCGACACTTTGTTGGTTGCATTCTTATACATATCACATTTAAAGAACTACGTATAGATAAAATTATACGGTTCTCGCATTTTTTTTACATTCTAGATAGAAAGTTTAGAATTTAACTTAACATATTGTATCGAACACAAATTAAACATGATTTTTGTCATAAGCCATTCACAAAGTAGATCATCAACATCCAAGCAAAAAGAAAAAATCTGACTCGTTTTATCATTGTACGTTCTACATATTTCGACAATTATGAAAAAGGCAGGGATAATGATAATGTGCCATGTTTTCTTTTTTTTTTTTTTCATTGTCTTTTGTTGTTGTTTTGGTATCTACACAATAATACCCTGCCCAATATTGAACTTTATCCATACTATCTTTGTCATGGTTCTCATCTTGCAATTCCTTTGTTTTCGATGTTTACAATTGAAAAAGTTGATGGCACAAATGCTTTTTGCTAAGATCAACTTCACATTTGCGTATCAAACAAACATTTGCTGTCATCACACGTGAAGACCACAACTTATAATGTGGTTGCAAAATGCCGCAAACAATGCCCAGTCATTGTTCTTTCTTTTTATAGAAAATGACATACATTAAGGATATATATTTACTTAAAAAAAATCTCTTAGGATCAAAATACAGTTATATATTCTGTAAGTAAAAATGGATTGCTTACGTTAAAGGGATGAAAATAGTCAAGTAGGAACATTAAATAGTAAGTAAGAAACTTATGGTGGAGTGGCATTGCAATGATGGTGAAGAGCTTAGGTGACCCTTTGGTCTCTAATTCGATCCAAAGCATACCCGAGTTTTCTATTACAGTGCATTTATGTTGGGTCAAATTAGAGAATGATGTTATCAATTACAAGCAAGTTTTCCAAGTGCTCACACAGTAGGCTGAGCACTTAGTCAAGTACTCAGCCAAGTACTCACACTGAGCACTTAGGCAAGTACTTAGCCAAGTACTCACACTGAGCACTTAGTCAAGTACTCAGCCAAGTACTCACACTGAGTACTTAGGCAAGTACTCAGCCAAGTACTCACACTGAGCACTTAGTCAAGTACTCAGCCAAGTACTCACACTGAGTACTTAGGCAAGTACTCAGCTAAGTACTCACACTGAGCACTTAGTCAAGTACTCAGCCAAGTACTCACACTGAGTACTTAGGTAAGTACTCAGCCAAGTACTCACACGATTTTAGTGGTTTTTCAAGCAAGTGGCGGCTTGCTTGGAGGACAAGGCTCAGGATCTATAAATAGGACACTAGACACCATAGAAAGGTGTGTATTTTGGAGCCACCACCCCTGGGGAGCTCACCCGGGGTGGGTGATTATCTTGTTATCTTATTATTACATTCAATGAAAGTTTTCTTTGTTTAATCCAATATCTATGTATCATTCTTATATTAGTTGTTTGTTCTTGGCTCAAATTCACCCGTCTCTATTTTTATATCAATTCAAGGCTTAAACAAGATCATTTGGGGATATCAATTTACTTCAGAGAGTCTTTGACTCTTGTGGAGGGTGCAACACTCTTACTCTTTCATGGGCAGGTGGCTGAAAATTTTCTCGGGGAGCGCCAAGCCAAACTCTGATGTCAAGCGTGGGCCCAGTTAAAACAACATAGTCTTGGCCAGAGTGGGGTGGAGGGCTTGCCAATGAGATGGGTGCGATGCCTGTTGCCTGTCGTAGAATGTCACCGTTAAAAAAAGTATTTACAACCCAAATCTACCAACAAAAAATTTGGTCACAAAATTAATAAACAATTTACGATTGGAATCATAATTGTCACAAAATTAGCGACTGACCAATATCCAGTCGTAAAACAATCTAGTCGCAAGTCGGTTGCAAAAAAATAGGATTACACAAAGTAGGGGTGTTCAGAATTCGATTCGGATTCGAAAAATTCGAAATTCGACTTAGTTCGATTCGATTACCAAAAATTCGATTCGATTATTAAGAATTCGAATTCGATTCAATTCGAATTCGAGTCCAGTAAATCGAATACGAATCGAATACGAATTTATGATTTTAAATTCGATTCGATTCGAAATTCGAATAAAAACTGTAAATGTATATATTTTTTGAATATATATACACATACACATTATTATATACATAAATATACACATTGAGAAAAAGAATTTCTAAATTTTGGTCAAACTCTAAGAACCCATAGTCTCTACAACTTTTACCATAACCATATTTTACATATATACCTTATACATCACAAACTCTAACAAACTATATTCTCTACTATTTTTACTATTCCCGTATTTGACATATTGTTGTTTATTAATTTTGTAGATTTGTATTTTATATGTTAAAAGTAATGAGTTTGTATTAGTTTTAAAACAAAAAGTAAAACAATTTATTTTTTATGGTGAATTTGAACTAAATCGAATTTATTCGAATTCGATTCGAATTCGAGTTTCTTATTCGAATCGAATACGAATCGAATAAATTGATTTTTAAGCGAATATGAATCGAATACGAATTCAGGTAAAAATAATTAAAATTCGAGAAATTCGATTCGAATAATTCGAAAATTCGTTATTCGATTCGTTGAACACCCCTAACACGAAGGGTTTTTTTTTTTTTCTGTCATTGTAAGTTGTGTAAATATGTCACAAAAGGCTAGCTATAAGCGATCGTTTTGCGGTTGCTATTGTACAATTTTCTAGTGACATATTTAAAGACATGATTTGCCACCGTGATAATGAATTGCACAACAATACAACGACCACGTACCTTGCGCCATATCTGCTCCTGTAAACGAATTGTTGAGCAATTAGTTCGCAAATAACCAGTGACGGAGCCTTTTTTTTTTTTTTGTATGGTATCATTTATTTTTGGTACTTGGCTTTATAACAACTCAGTGTTAAACTGTTCGGGTCGGGTCGAATAACATAATAAAAACCAATATCGTTATAAAAGTATGTCCTTATTAAAAATGGGTATTGGATTTAAATAATTCAAAATCTGGGCCATTGCCCAATAATAATCCAAACTTTAACATTGGACCAGAGTGAACATATGGGTGTCAAAAAATAAACTTCTGTTAACTCTGAATTAACTGAGTTAGTGAAAAATGGCGTGATTGTTGATGTAGCATGCTGATGTGGCACTTGAGTTAACATGCTGACGTATTAGAACAACCCACTTCATCATCACCATTAACAAAACAACATCATCATCTTCTTCAATAATCACCATTCTCACACCATCATCTTCATCTATCAACATTTTCGCCCAATTTCTCCTCCTCTACAAAACCCCCAAAAATTCCCCCCTTTCTCATAACCACCACACCTCGTCCATCTTCCTAACAGCTTAATGGGTTGTGATTTTAGATCTGAGTTGTGAGACGGAGCCTCTGAATTTGAATCTGATAGACATAATAATAATAATAATAATAATAATAATAATAATAATAATAATAATAACCCGAACCTCAAAATTAATTTTTTTTTAAAGGCGAATTTTATTAACAAACAACACAAACAACCACGGGGACTCCAAGACGGAGACCCCCAAACCAACTTACATTACATCGAAATTAAACGACTGCCAATCCCGCCAACCCACAGAACCCTGTTTACACCGGTTAGAAAACCAAAGGAAACTTAACACTTTAATGTCGACTAAGATCTCCGTAACATTTCGCCTTTCATTGTTGAAAATTCTCTCATTCCTAGCTTTCCATATTCGCCAACAAGCAATAATCATGATACCCTTTATGATGAAGCGCTTGCTCGTAGACCAAGAAGAAGATGTGAATTCATGAACAATGTCGGCCACCGAGAAGAAGAACAATGGTTGATGATTCAGCCACCTTGCAATCCCACTCCACACCCCATTAGCAATAATGCAAGCCGAGAACAAATGATCGACACTCTCCTCTTGATCTTCGCAAAAAGAACACAAACCATCCCCCACATTTATATTCCGTCTAGCTAGAGCTTGTTTTGTCGGGATCCGATCCATCAACATTCTCCACATAAATATGTTGCACTTAATAGGGACCCATTTACTCCAAGAAAATACTCCACTATTATCAACCGGATAGCCACTATCAATCCACTTCTTGACTTCGAAGACTGTGAAATGCTCGATATTGTTTCTATCCCAATACCACCGGTCAAGGTCCTCCGTCAACACCTGTCCGTTAACCAACTGCAAGCAAGCCTGCAACTGATCCGTCTCTGTACCTGCAGCCAACGCTCTTTTCCAACACCAATTCCCACCATTGAGCCGATCCCCCACCTTACACCCCTTATATCTTTCAAGGTTAAACAAGTCCGGGAAAATATTTTTAAGGGGATACCTAGACACCCAGGGATCAATCCAAAAGCGTATGTCTCTACCATTGCCGAGACGGCCCCTAATCATACTGATAGCATTAACATCATCAACTCGAAGCCGAATACCACTATTTACCACCTTCGTCCATGTACCCGTAAATGTAGAGCTTTTTGGATAGACTTCCCATCTCCTATTCGACCCATGGATAGAATCCACCACCCTCCTCCACAACGCCTCTCGATCATAACGATATCGCCTAAGCCACTTAACAAAAAAGGCGTTATTGCAATCTTCAAGTTTTCGAATACCCAGTCCTCCTTGGTTCAAAGGCTTAGTGACTTTATCCCAACCCACCCAATGGAGCTTTTTCACATCCTCATTGCCTCCCCCCAAGAATCTTCTAATCAAACCTTCTAACACGTTCACCACTCCCACCGGGGCCTTAAAAAGAGAAAAGTAATACGAGGGAAGACTTTGTAAAACGGACTTAATAAGGGTCAATCTACCTCCAATCGAGAGAGTTTTGGATTTCCATCTAGACAATCTAGTTTTGAACACTTTAACCACAGGGTCCCAGTTATTAATCCTCGTCATATTTGCCCCAACCTGGATTCCCTGGTAATTAAAAGGAGCATCCCCCGACCGACAACCCAACCCTCTAGCCATGTTATCCACCGCATCCCTATCAATACCCACTCCATATATCGTAGATTTTGGATATTAATTCTGAGGCCAGAGCACATATGAAAAATACGAAGCATCCTTCTCAAACACTTGAAGTTACTATCCGACCACTCTCCCATGACCATAGCATCATCTGCATATAATAAGTGAGAAAGAACCAGACCCTCTTTCGGAAGCTCCACACCCCGAAAAGCACCAACAGAAATCGCTTTCTTTAAAATGCCAGAAAATGCTTCCATTATCATAATAAATAGGAAAGGCGACACCGGGTCTCCTTGACGAATACCCTTCTGACAATCAAACTCAAAAGTCGGCGACCCATTAACAAGAACCGAAGACCGGGCCGATTTCAAAACCCCTTCTATCCACATACACCACACCTCCGGGAAGTTCATTTGTCTCATAACAGAAATAAAAAATGCCCAGTTGACGTTATCATAAGCCTTTTCAAAGTCAATTTTAAACATAAAAATCTTCTTCCTACTCCTTTTAGCCCAAGACATCACCTCGCTAATCACCAAGGGACTATCAAGAATATATCTACCCGCCACAAATGCCGACTGGGTCTCATTTATAAACTATCCATAACCCCCTTCAATCTACTAGCCAACACCTTAGAAATAACTTTACTAACCACCCCAATCAAGTTTATAGGCCGGTACTCAGCTAAACTAACCGGATCTTTGACTTTTGGAACCAAGGTAATAAAAGAAGAAGCTACCCCACGATTTATCTTCCCCGTAGCATGGAACTGGTGCATAATATCCACAAAATCAGCTGAGAAGAGATCCCAATACCTCTTGATGAATCTGAAATTAAAGCCATCCGGTCCCGGGGATTTGTCACTGCCACAGCTGAAAACCGCCTCTTTTATCTCTTTCTCCTCGAATGGTCTAGCAATACCATCCGCCTCCTCCATATTTAATTTCTTCAGCCCAAAGCAATTAAGCCTCGGCCTATCCTGCATATCATCAACAAATTTAGTACTAAAAAAACGTAACACTTCTTTTTTAACCTCCTTCGGACTCGTCACCCAAGCACCATTGACCAACAAACCTCCAATATTATTAGATACTCTCCTCGCATTAATCGAACCATGGAAAAACTTGGAGTTCTCATCACCGTCTTTTGCCCATAAAACTCTCGACTTTTGTTTCAAATCTTTCATTTTAAAGAAATCCAGTTGCTTTAATATAACCGATGCCTCCTGGAGAACCCAAGTTTCTTCTTCGGTGAGATCCCTATCCTCCAAAGCCCGTTCCATCTCGTTAATCTCAGCACACAGCAGATCCCTCTCCTCTAACTCGCTGCGAATAGTAGCATCTTTCCACTCCCTAATTCTAGAGCGAAGAGCCTTAAACTTGTACATTAACTTGGAGTCAGGTTCACCATCAACATCAATATTAGCCAAAGTCTCTTTCACTACATCATCAAACCCTTCCCTTTGGAGCCAAGAGTTAAAGAACTTGAAAGGCTTAGCTCCAAAGTTCCTGGACACAACTTTTAATAATAGCGGGAAATGATCAGACCCCTGCCGGTTAAGAACACGATACTCCGCGTTTGGCCACTCGTTTAAGAACTCCCAATTCACAAAGATGCGATCTATTCTACTCATTTTGTCTCCCACTAAATACGTAAACTTACGACCCATCAACGAGAACTCGTGTAAACCCGCATCCTCTACAAAATCGTTGAACTCATTCGTCTCCGCTGCATTAAAAAACGAGTTACGGCGTTCCACACTATCTCTAACACTATTAAAATCACCTCCAACCACATAGAACCCATCATCACCCGAAGATAAAGTTTTAAGTTTCTCCCAAACCAATCGTTTCTCATTGAGACGTTGAGGACAGTACACATTTATACAAGTTAACCTCCTACCATCATTCTTAATCACACCAGACACGGCCAAGATGTTCCTATCTTTATACACTGATCCTTTAGCGAACATCTTTGGGTTCCAGAAAGATATGAGACCTCCAGACCTTCCCAAGGCATTCACATGATCATACTCGAAGTCTTCCGAACCCCAGAACCTATCCACATTAACATTATCCAAGGACTCGAATTGAGTTTCTTGGATCATTATAAAGCTCACCTCATTCGCTACCTTCAGATTTTTACACCACAACTTTTTAGAATCCGAACCCATCCCCCTGACGTTCCAAGACATTACATTCATTGATTCACCGATTGAAAGCCTTCGTCTTGAATCACCTTTTCTACCGAAACGGCATACCTATCATACTCTTCTACACCCAGATCTTTGCCCAACAACAAAGTTTCCTTCACCTCCACAGCTATACAATCACTCGCCTCCGTACCTTCTACCTGTTGAGCATTGGCACCCACTTCTTCCACTTCCGAGCTCCTATTATCCCCGCTTATAGGTTGATCCTCCAAACCATGTAATCTCCTCGCTTCTTCCCCGTTTACCGCGTAAATAAATCTGTCTAAGTCAAACATATCATCACCATCTCGCGGCCTTTTTTTCGGTCTTTCTACCCCACCTGAAGAAGGAGATTTCTGAGCTCTCCCTTTCTTACGATAACGTTTTCTTTTACAAGACTTTACATTAGACCCTTCATTATCCAAGTTCACCAAATCCACTGGAACCTCCCTTGACCCAATATGATCCTCATTAACAACCTCTTCCCTGTAATACACGCCTCCCTGGGTGACCTCCACATGACTGTCTTCTACCACATTATTCTCACAAACCTCCATCTCCTCTAGTTTATCTTCCTCCTCGCACTCCACCTCACCCGGTTCTTCTGAATTATCCTCCAAGTAATCAGGGACCCAGTCCCCTATCTCCTCTTCCACCATCACTAAATACTCCTTCTCCTTCCAAACCAGCTTGACAACCTCATTCACTCTCTCACTCGATTCCCTTAACACCCCCAACTGGACACAAGATAAATCATTCTCCATAGCATTAAACTCCGGCGACTGAACAACCGAACCAAACATAGCACCCAAACCGTCAACGATCCTTTTATCATACAAACAAAGTGGCAGCCCAAGAATCTTCAACCATGCAATACGTTCACTAGTTAACAGCTGACCTTCCCATCTCACCAAGTTATCAAAACACACCTGCCACACTTCTTTACGTACCACAAAATTTTCCATGCACAAATCAGATGCGAACACCAACATAACCCAAAGGCCACCTAAATACTTGATCCCAACCCTATTATGCCCAATTAGGTCCAGCCAAACTCGAAGCTTAGTTAATCTCTTGAAATCCAACACTCTCCCAACCGCCCCTCCAGATATCCACGACAGATCTCCATTAAACTCTGGGTTAACCACATATTCCAGAGGCTTCTTGTGATTGATCGGTTCAACATTTAACAGTTTATCTCTAAAGCTTATTCCCTCTTCTAATCCACTACCACCTTTTTGAACCTTCACTATAGGCACCGTCTCTTCACCCATATTCCCCAAATCACTGGGAACTCTATCTTGCTTTACAGGGGTCCAACGTTTATCTTCCTTCCAGTTCATCCTCTCTCCATCCACAAACCGAGCCAGGCTAATAAAGAGTTTATAAGACCCGATCCACACATCCCTCAAATCTTTTTCCAACCCTAGAGGATCTTTAACATACGCAAAAGATACGAAACCAAAACGTTTACCTAGCTTATCGAACTTCCTGGCAATATACGTATTATGAATATCCCCGAAGCCTTTTAGCACCTTAATCAGGTCAGCCGATGCACACCCACTTGGCAGATTGGAAACAAAAAATTTCGTAACCGGAACATCATTCTTCTTCGACGATTCTCCTTGTTCTCGACGTGATCCTTTCCTTTGCGGGGCGTCATACCACTCGCCGATCTTGTATTTCTCCCTGCTCGCCATGTCTTACGATGAAAAACCTGTATCGCCGCCTCCGACTTTCTCGGAGAGAACCCTAATTTTTTGATGCTTTAATTGACTAATTGTTGAACCTCAAAATTAATAAAAATAATTTTGGTATGTTTTGTTACAACAGCTCGGCCAATGAACACATTTGAAATTGGGCGGAGACTTGAATGAACAGATCTGAGCCTACTGTGGGTATGTTTGGCAATGAGTTTTAAGAGCTTTTAGGAGCTTCAAATTCAAGCTTTTAGAGAAAAAGCTCTATAGTGAAAAGCTACTAGTACTAGCTTTTAAGAAAAAGCTCTACTAGCTATAAGCTTTTAATTAGTAAATGACACAAATACCCATTCTATTTTAAAAATAAAATAAAAACCTTCCTTACAAGTTTTTAATTATGCCCATTTTGGTCATTTTATACATTTTATTAAAAGCTTCAGCTACTCTGCCAAACACCAAAATATATTTAAAAAGCTTCCAGCTACAAGCTTCCAGCTAACAGCTTGCAGGTGCAGCTACCAGCCTCCAGCTAATTTTGCCAAACATACCCTATTATTATTATTATTATTATTATTATTATTATTATTATTATTATTATTATTATTATTATTATTATTATTATTTGTGTTGGATAAGAGAGGAGATGGTGAGGAGATGGAAGGTGGCAGTAGAGGTGGTGGTGGTGGTGGTGGTGTTGTAGGTAGGTTAATAGAAGAAGATGAATGAAGATGAAGATGATGATTTTAATAAAAACACATTTTTATAATTAAAAAAATCCTTTGATATTTAAAAAAAAGTCATAAAACAAGTCAGATGCTACGTCATTTTAGGTTAGAGAAAAAGCTCTATAGTGAAAAACTACTAGTACTAGCTTTTAAGAAAAGGCTCTACTAGCTATAAGCTTTTAATTAGTAAATGACACAAATACCCATTCTATTTTAAAAATAAAATAAAAACCTTTCTTACAAGTTTTTAATTATGCCTATTTTGGTCATTTTATACAATTTATTAAAAGCTTCAGCTACTCTGCCAAACACCAAAATATATTTAAAAAGCTTCCAGCTACCAGCTTTCAGCTAACAGCTTGCAGGTGTAGCTACCAGCCTCCAGCTAATTTTGCCAAACATACCCTATTATTATTATTATTATTATTATTATTATTATTATTATTATTATTATTATTATTATTATTTGTGTTGGAGAAGAGAGGAGATGGAAGGTGGCGGTAGAGGTAGTGGTGGTGGTGGTGTTGTAGGTAGGTTGATAGAAGAAGATGAATGAAGATGAAGATGATGATTTTAATAAAAACACATTTTTATAATTAAAAAAATCTTTTGATATTTAAAAAAAAAAGTCATAAAACAAGTCAGATGTTACGTCATTAATGGTGTACATGTCAGCATGCCAAGTCAGCTTACATTAACCCAGTTAGTTTATATTTAACGCAGGTTCATTTTTGACACCCTCATGTTCACTTAGGATTATCCTGGTCCAACGTTAAAGTTTTGAATTATTATTGGCGAATGACCAAAACTTTAGATTATTTAAATCTAATACCCCTATTAAAACCTCATGTTTAATCGTTCATGGTTCCATTTCTTATCCGAAATTCAGAGTCGATTACTCAAATCTCTTCGATCGGAATCATTCCTAAGTTACACTTGATTGTGACACTTCACAATCACATGTTATGTTTGCCTCATGACTCTTCGGTTCATATATGATGTCGGTCCTTTTTTTTATTTTAGGTTAGACATTTGGAATTACTTAATTGGGCCTATAATTGGTTAAAATCCTAAAAATAATATATGGGCTTCTAATGGTTTATTGAATGAAGTATATATTAGATGGAATTAAGTAATTTACTTTAACTATAACTAATAAACTGTAAATATATATATATATATATATATATATATATATAGGTTAATTATATAATTACTTTCTTTAGTAAAGAATACATATTGTTTTTCATACCAATAGGATTAATTATTTTTCTTTAATAAAATCAATGGTATCAATCGTATAAAAACATTGATGCCATTCAAAAGATTTCTATTACACGTCCTACATAACATGCCGTATAGATTGGTTTTAGGTGACATCGATCCTCTCTATAGCTCTGCCAATTCAACCCTCTCTATAGCTCCGCCAATTCAACCGTTGAAGAAAGAACGCATAGCGGGGCCTAAGAAATTCTTTTATACTAGTAGGAAACCCGCGTGACGCGCGAGGGGGGGGGGTGTGACACTTTTCATTGCGGTACTTGTTTCAAATTTGTGTAGTATTTGTTGTAGCATCATTGCGGTGGATATACATTATAAGCGCTACACATGTCTAGTAACTAAAAAGATTTAACATTTAAATTCTAAAGTACTTCAAGAAACATTTGATAAAATAAAGTAACATACGAAAGGAAAAATAATCCTTAATGAACATAAAAGTTGAAAATAAAAGTTCAAGTGTGAACTACTTGCATCATGAGATTAATTTAGTCATACGCCTTTCAAATCTGCATGATCACATCTATATTGTCTGCTCACCATTCATCATTAAGAGCGATCACTATAATTTCTTGTATTTATTCATATTTGTTTATTACATCTTTTGATGAGGATGAGTTTCCTCCATCTTCTCCTATATGAAGTGTCATCAAATACATCTTCTTTGTCATTTTGATCAGAACTATCTATATCAATAACTTGACTCAATTTCCATTCAGTGAGCCTTTTGGATCTCTTCCTATCAGTTTCATGCATCCGATCCTTAAAATAAATTAAAAATATTTAATACACAAGTTAATAGAAGATGAAATAAATATTGATATGTTATTACTTTTTCACAAAATTCACATTGAAGATCAGATTTATAGGGACTAAACATTCCACCATTGCAAATAATCTCAACACTATCATCACTATTATCTTGCAATAAAACACATACAATATACCACATAAAATAACAACCATGTAAATATTAAAAATTAAACATTAATAAATACAACCTTAGACGCTACTTTAGACGCTTGTATGGTTGTTGGTTTGTTCATTTCCGTATGTTTTTCGTCTAAATGAATATGAAAAACCAAGAAGTTAACATTTAAATGACTAACACTACAAAAAAAATGTCATTTAGTGACACACATTTTTAATGGCATTTAGGGTATGTGACACTAATAAGGTTTTTAGTGACACTTTTTGTGTGTCATACTTGCTTAACACGTACTTTTAGTGGCATTTAAATGTTATGCCACTAATTTTGATTTTTAGTGACACTTTAAGTATGCCATAATTGTTTGATACGTACTTTAGTGGCATTTATTTTTGTGCCACTAATTTAGTGACACACATTTTTAATGGCATTTAGCGTATGTGACACTAATAAGGTTTTTAGTGACACTTTTTGTGTGCCATACTTGCTTAACACGTACTTTTAGTGGCATTTAAATGTTATGCCACTAATTTTGATTTTTAGTGACACTTTAAGTATGTCATAATTGTTTGATACGTACTTTAGTGACATTTATTTTTGTGCCACTAATATCATTTTGTTAATGGTACCACTAGGTGCGACAAATGTTGACACGAACCGTACTCGACACGAAAAAGACAGTTTTTGGGTCGACAAATACGACCCGTTAAAAATTGGGTTGGGTTCAGGTTGACTCATATTAAAAACAAGCGTAGTTCGGGTTGACTCGTATAAAAACGGGTTGGTTCGTCAACAAGTTTTAAGTATTTTCACTACTAGAAAATAGGTTTAATGCAACTTTTTTGAAACAACATTTTTTAAATAAGTTGCATTTGACTCCAATCAATTTTGTTAAACATAAAAGTTGCATTAAAATATCTAATGTAACCTTTGTTATAAAAAGTTGCAAATTTTACAAAATGAATGCAACTTTTTTTTGAATGGTTGCAAACTTTAAAAAGGTTGTTATATTTGCAACCTTTATTATTATGTTTGCAACTTTTATTAAAAATGTTGCATTGAGAAAATATAGATAGAACTCTTATTTTAAAAGGTTGCATTGTTAAAAATTAAATACAAACTTTTATTTTAATTTGTTGCATTTAACTCTACATGTTGTCGTGTCATAACATAATTATTTATTTGTCCACGAATTTTCATGATCACTAATAAATAATTTTATATACACTTAATTATACAAACAGTGTACTAATTCATCTGGGATGACTGAAATTATGCAGTACTATTATGGAACGAAAAACTATATTAGGTTGAGAGGGACGCAGGCCCGGCTTAAGCCTAAGCCAAATGAGGCTTTTGCTTTGGACCTTTAAGTTTGAAGGGCCTCATAATTTTCCTAATTTTAATGATATAAAATAAAAATAAACCTTTGTTAAAACATATAGACGTGATAGCTTAGTTGGTTAGAGCATGTGGCCCTTAACCACAAGGTCTGAAGTTAAATCCCTCCTAGCGAATTTTGTAATTTTTTTCAGTATTTTATTTTTTTATAAATAAGGCCCTGATTTTTATTTCGCTTCAGGCACTCAATATGGTTGAGCCGGCCCTGGAGGGACGGGGAAGGGATCGGTGAGTTAAGGTGGAGCTCGTCCCCATTGGGGAACAACCCCCCACACGAACCTTATTTAGGTGCCAACGGGGGAAATCCACCGTCTTCCCTGAAACATCTGCAACCGTTGATGATGATGATGGAAAATATTAAAAAGAAAAAAAAGGAAGGAGAAAGGAGGAACCATTTCCCTTAAACGGAGGAGGGGAAGTGAGAAATAATGTGACACTGATGTGGATAAAGGGAAACCACACCCCATGACCTTAGAAAATTCCGTAGAGTAACTGGGTGCAAATATATCTATATTTTTTTCAAATAGTAAATGTGTTTTTATTATAAAGAAAAGTAAAAATAAAATAGAAAATGGGAATCCACCAATTAATTAACAAACACAAAAATATAAGCAGCAACCGGGGTCGAACTACCGACTTAATCTTTAGAGTTCAGTAGTGAAGGCGTTTACAAGCACTTACCGGTTGGAATAGACTAACTTTTCCTTCGTGCATAGAAAGTTCGTCTCTTAGACTACTAGGTGTGGAGAGGGGTGGCATTTTCATGATGGTCCGTCACGTAGGCGCCACGTAGGAGTGGGGGGAAAGGCATTCTCATGATGGGCCTCCAAGGGGGTGGTGTGCACTACGATGACGGGCCTCCTAATTGGTCAGAATAATTAAAAATAATAAAAAAACAATTAAAACCCAATAAAATGGACCGGCATGAACGGCAAAATCTTGCCTTTGGTGCCGCCCCAAGAGGATGCCGCCCCTAGGGGGGTGGTGTAAGGAGGCCCGGCATAGCGATGCCTTGCCTATGCCGCCCCCCACACCTTATGGTCTTATTGGCTCTAGGATTAATTATTTTAGTGTATCTAATAAACTTAATCATGATATTTATAGATTTTTCATTAATTAACTACGTCCAAATCATGGAATATCGGTCAAAACGGTCACGGCGGCCGGGTGTTCAAACATAAACGAATTTAAAGCATATATATATATATATATATATATATATATATATATATTTCTAAGATTAAATGGTGTGGAAGGGGGGAATGCAATCGGGGAGCTTATGTATCACTTTCTCCCAAGGGAAACACCGCCCCCCTCCCCCATTAATTTTTGGTGAGTTGAAGGAATTTTCCCCTTTCTTCCCTTTCATCCTGATTGGCTCTTTTTTTTTAATCAAAGTTTATATAATAAAAAAATGAAGGGGGGTTGGGGGAATTAGGGGAATACTATTTCCAAACTTTAGGGAAGAAAATTGAGGAAATGATGTGACACTTGGGGGAGTTGGGGGAATTATGCAACACACCAAATAGTCTAAGTTTTGTATTATTTTGAGTAGACTTAACATTTTTCCTTTAACGATGATAAATTTAAAGCATGTATATTCCTAAGTTTTATATTATACTAGGTTTATACCCGTCCCGACTTGTAACGGTGGGGGCGATCGGATGTTTAGTTTTTTTAAACTGTCTAAAAATGAGATCGTTCACAACTATAAACACCATTGATGCTCACGTGATGCTACATGTACATATCTTAGATATGATGATTAAACGTTATAAACCTTACTACCGTGTTCGGCGTCTACATTTTAGTAATGGTGGACGAAGCACACAATGAATTAGCATGGCCGTGTCAATTCCGTCGCAGGACCACCGTGATGCAGTCCGTCTCTCCGTAAAAAAAAGTTACTTACAAAGGAAGAGGCTCATAACTCCAACGAAGACATGGTCAAAAGGCGGGTTGCAGGTGTGAACCTATCATCCACGATCCTTGCAAGACCATCATCATCAAATTTCTGTGAAATACCGAAAGTCATCATAGCCGCTACTGTAACTGTAGAATCGTATGAGCCAAGCAACCAGCAATAACATCCACCTTCGCGAAAAAATATTATAGCATCGTAGTATAACATCAACATGCTATCACAATGGGGAAAGTCCGCGCTCTCGCAACCATCCATCACCCACCACAGTTGCCTCTACCCACCGCTACCACCGCCACATATTACCACCCACCATCACTGCCACTAACTACCACCTACCACTGCCGCCATCCATCCATCACCCACCACCACCACATATCACCACCCACGACCGTCACCCATCAACATCACCGCCATCCACCTCCACCCACTGCCACTATCGTCGCCAACAACCACCGCCACCACCCATCACAGCCACCGTCTGACACCACGCACCACCATTACCCACGTACCACCGCCGCCACCATCTGCCCCGTCGCTACCGTCACCCACCACAGTTGCCTCAACCCACCACTTCCGCCATCACCTACCACCACCGGCACATATGACCACCCTCCATCATCGCCACTAACCATCACCCGCCGCCGCCACCCACAATCGTCTCCCATTCAACATCACTGCCATCCACCTCCACCCAATGCCACCTGCCACCGTCGCCACCAACCACCACCCACCACCGCCACCATCCGACACCACGCACCACCGCCACTACCCACCACTGTCACCCATCCACCATCAATGTCATCCACCTCCACCTGCCATCATCGCCACCACCTACCACCGCTGTCTCCACCCTTCACTATCGTCGCTGCTACCGCCACATATTGCCACCCACCATCACCGCCACTCGCCACCGATTTTATTCCTTCGTCTTTCCTTGTCTTCCAAACAACACAAACTAATGTTTTTTTCCTTTCCACATGGCAACTAGGCAACTAAACAAGACATGGAATGGTGATAGTCCATTCCATTGCCCCATCCATTCCATTTCCTCATTCATTCCATTATCTCATACCAAACAAACACTTACTTTTTAACCAAACCTACACAGCTAGTCACCACTGTTAGGACAAAAAGGATTGGTGAAACCACTTTTGCAAACCTTAGTCTAATTCACTTCTGTCAAAATATTCTAAGTATAGAACTGCTGAAGAAGAAGGATAAAACTGGTGAAGAAGAGATTCAGAAATGCTGAAGAAGAAAAGTCATCAGAAGTTCTGAAGTTCAAACCAGACACTTCTACTGAAGAACTACTGAAGACAAACTACTCATCAGTAGTTTGTCATTCATCAGTACTTACATGAAGATCTTTTCCACCGCCTTTGTATATCAGTAGTTTATTACTTTAGTATTTCTTTTTGCTTTATGTACAAGTTCCAAGACTGCAACTTGTTGCAACTTGTTTCTGAACTTGCTTTTGGCAAGGTTCATGTATTTGTAAAGTCTATAAATAGAAGGGTTCATCCCTCTGTTTTAGACATTGATTTTAATACAGAAATCCTTCAACACTTATTATTGTTATTTCCATTTCATGTTTATTGAGAATCTGTCAAAGTGTTTCATTCTCATTCAATACTTAGATTCTCAATAAATACTTATCATTTATTAGTTCTTGAATCCAGGGGGAGTAATAACTCCTGTTGATAAGTGTAGCTTTAAACTTATAACATTCCGTTGTGCTATCACTGATCAAGAACTTGCTAAACACTTAAGTGTTCACTAGCAAGTTCATACAAAAGAACAATATATTGATCCAACAATTGGTATCAGAGCACTGGTTTATCTGATCACATATCAATCTAACACATTGAGAATCAGACACAGGCTCTTATTGATATTCATTAAAGGATTATAAGCTCACTTTTATCAACATCCATCACTTTAAGAGATATTTGACAAATCAATACTCTTTAAAATGGATCCTCATAATACTGGTTCTGCCACTAAACCTGCCATGCTAGTAAGAAATGAATATAACATCTGGCAAAAGAGAATGGCACATACCTTATCACAGACCAACACAGGTTGCTGGAGATCTGTGATATATGGTCCTCATAAACCAGTAAATATAAATCTTGAAACTAAAGAAGAGATTCCAAAAGAACCAAAAGACTATACTGATGATGATTTCCTAAAACTTGAGCTTGATGCAAAAGCTTTCTCTATGTTGGCAATGGCACTCCCAAATGAAATCTACTCTGGCCTATTACATTGTGATAGTGCCAAAGAGCTTTGGGACTGCCTAAAAGAACAGTTTGGAGGAACTGAAGAGGTGATTGCCAACACCAGAGAAATCTTGGCTCAACAATATGAAACTTTTGCTCACATTAATGGGGAAACTTTAACACAACAATTTGAAAGATTTTCCTCATTAATATCTGAGCTAAAACTAAATGGTCAGACCTACACAACTGTATCTATGCTTCATAGATTTTTAAGGTCTTTACCTGATAAATGGGAAACATACTCTATAGTCTTAAGATCTTCACCAGACTTTAGCTCCCTCACTCTTACAAAACTTCATGGGAGATTACTTACTTTTGAGAGAGAAATTGATCAAAAGAAAAAGTTACAAAGTTTTGGCAAAACTGCTGATGACTATCTACCAGGTAGTACAGCACTATTGGGACAAGACTCACCAACTTGTTCAAATAGTTTTGGATCTTTTGACCACATTGACATAACTGCTGGGATCTCATCTGAAAGATCATTCACAGGTTATGACAATAATGACTTTGGTCAAACTGCTGATAACATGTGTTTTATCATGGATGATTTAAATAGTTTTAGCAGTGATGACCTAGAAGAAATGGATATTTTGCACCAACTGGCCATGTTAAGTTTAAAAACAAATAAATTTTACAAAAGGTCCAAAAGGAAGTTTCCAGGACTTAAAAGTTCTACAAAAATTGGTTTTGACAAATCTAAACTTAGATGTCACAAGTGTCAAAAGTTGCGACACTTTGCTAGAGAGTGTAGAAGCTCTGGCTTTAACCAATCTCAGTCTGGAAACAATTTTAACCCCAATTATAACAGGAATAATGGAACACAAGGGAGTGCACATTTTGTACAGGCACAAGCTCCACAACACCAATATGTGCCACAAGTACAATATGTACAGATGCCTGCTCAACAGATGCAGAGCCAACAATCAATCCCTCCCTTTCCAGCTGCTCAACAACCTCCACAGCAACAACAACCCTCTCAACAAAGTCTATTTACTTCAGGGTATGTTGACTGGAGCAGTCTTCCTTTTGACACCACAGAGTGCAATCCTGATGCAGACAACAAAATGTTTGACATCAACTTGGGAGAGCCTGACAATGGCAGAAAGAACTTTGCCTTAATGGCATTTGAGGGAAGCTCCTCAAAATCTACCTTGTCACGGGTATCAAAAGAATCTTTGACAAAACTATGTTCAAATTCATGCAAAGAATCTTTTGCTCTCATAAGAGAGACAAATGTGCACTTACAAGGAAAAGCAAATTATTCTGAGAGAAAATTCACTCAGATGAAATGTGATTTAGAAAGAAAACTTTCTGCAAAAACAAAAGAAGTTTCTAAATTAACTAACACTGCTATTGAAACCCAAGCACAAATTAAAATCATGATAAATGACCTAGGAAATGTCAGACAAGAGCTTGCTGACACCAAGGTTACATGTGAAAAATGGGTGAAATCTTGTAAGGGGTACCAATTATTGCTAAACAAACAAAGTGCTTCAAATGTTAGGTTTGGCATAGGGTACAATCACACTGAAACACCAACAGATTTTTCCCCCAAAACTACTGAAGATGGGAGAAAATTTGTTTCAGGTGAAACTTCTGAAGAGGAAGAATGCACATCTTTCCATGAAAACTTTCTAAAATCACACAAAGAAAGTTCTTCAGAAGTACTGATTAAATCTGACTTTAAGCCATCAGTAGTTTCAACTACATCAGGAGTTGAGAACCTGAAAACTACTGATGACCTAAAACCAATCAAAACAGTCAGAGACTTGTCTTTGAAAGAAAAGACAAAAGAATGTGAAATTTGTGGTCTGTTCAACCACAAAACAGAATTTTGCAGATATAGAAAGGGTATTCAGTTCAGCAAGAAAAATCAACAACTGGTTGTGGGAAAACAAATAAAAAATGATTATGTAAAAACTTTTTCTCCCAAGAAACAACAACCAGCAAACACCTTTTCTCAGAAAAAGACAAAATCTCAACAAAAGTCTTTTTCTCAAAATTCTCTTTCAGTAGTTAGACCTGAATCTTCAGCAGTTTCACAAACTGCTGAGATTAAAGATCTTATGAACTTGGTACAACTACTGATGACCAAAGTTGATGGTGGTCCTCAAAAGGATACCACCATTGTTCTTAATGCAAAATCCATTGCCAAAAAGACATGGATTTCTCAACTTGGTCAAGAACAAACTGTAAATGTTCTCAAGAGCAAACCCAAAGCCAAACTGGCTTGGGTTCCTAAATCTAACTAATTTGCTATCTTGTGCAGAGAGTTTCCAGAGGCTTAAATAGCATTTGGTATGTAGACAGTGGAGGCTCAATGCACATGACAGGATGCAGATACCTGATAAACAATTTTATCAGTCAAAGAGATGGATCTGTATCCTTTGGGAACAATGCTAAGGGATATGTGCTAGGATATGGCAATGTCTCCTCTGGCAAAATACAGTTTGACAAGGTCAATCTGGTTGAAAACCTTGAGTACAACTTGCTAAGTGTGTCACAAATGTGTGATAAAAGATATTCTTCCTTTTTCACAAAGACAACATGCAAGATCATATCACCAGAAGGCCAGAAGTTGATAGAGAAGATTATTGAAGATCACACTTTGTTAATAGCAAAAAGATGTGGCAATGTCTATGCAGTGGACATTGAAAAAGACAAAGTACTGAACAACACTGCCTGTTTCTTCTCAAGGGCATCAACTTCAGAAACTGATCTCTGGCACAGGAGACTTGGCCATGTGAACTTTAAAACCATAAATAAAGTCACAAAAATGGGCTTGGTCAGAGGTCTACCCTTAAAAGTATACCAGTGTCAAGAACACTGTGTATCCTATTTAAAGGGAAAACAGCATAAGTCCTCGTATAAGTCTATTGAAAAATCAAAAACAACTGCATGTCTTCAACTACTCCATATGGACTTATTTGGGCCTGTAAAAATCATGAGCCTTGGTAAGAAGAAGTACTGCTTAGTCATCATTGATGACTACTTAAGATTTACATGGGTATTCTTCTTATTTTCCAAGGATGGGGCTGCTGAAATCATCAAGTTCTTCATTATACAAGTATAGAAGCAATACTCTCTACCTGTCAAAACCATTAGAAGTGATAATGGGACAGAGTTCAGGAACAAAACTCTGGATGAATTCTGTTTGTCTAAAGGGATTATTAGACAATTCAGTGTTGCTAGAACTCCTGAACAAAATGGTGTGGTAGAAAGGAAGAACAGAACTTTAATAGAAGGAGCAAGAACAATGTTAGCTGATTCTGGCCTACCTTTATACTTTTAGGCAGAAGCAGTTAACACATCATGTTATGTTCAAAATAGAGTTCTTATTGTCAAGAGACATTCAAAGACTGCCTATGAAGTTCTTCATGGCATGAAGCCCCTTATCTCCTTTTTCAGGGCTTTTGGGTGTCAATGTTTCATCTTGAACATTAAGGAATCTATTTCAAAGTTTGCTGCCAAAGTTGACTCAGGTTACTTTCTTGGTTATTCTTCAACTAGAAAAGCCTACAAGGTTTTTAACTCAAGAACCAGGATAGTAGAAGAAACACTGAATGTCAAGTTCAATGAGTCAAAACACACTCTCATTCCAGCACATCCTGCTGAACTTTTTGACCTTGACAGCTTCCATTTTGGACCTGAAAAGACTGTCACTTCATCCAAACCTACTTATTATAGTGATCAAAGGTTTGATGATGAGGATCCAGCACCATGGACTCCTCAAACAGTCATTAAGTCAACTTCAAAACCATTAGAAGTTTCACAAACTTCTAATTCAACAAATACTGAAGGACAAACTCAAACATCTGCTTCAGCACCTGCAACTACTGAAGACACTGAAACTGCTGAACCAGATATAATAGACCTCAGTAGTTTGTTTGAAGAACATGAGCCACCAACACCTGTCAGTGGTTTACAACAACTGATCGAACACAAAGACCATCCACTTGATCAAATCATGGGTGACATTGCATCAGGTGTTCTTACAAGAAACCAGCTTTCCAACTTTTGTCTATTCTCAGCATTTATTTCACAGTTGGAACCAAAGAAGTACCAGGAAGCCCTCAAAGACAACAATTGGGTGCAGGCAATGCAAGATGAATTGCTTCAATTCAACAAGCAACAGGTTTGGGAAATCTGTCCCTTACCACCAAACAAGCAACCAATTGGTACAAGATGGGTTTTCAGGAACAAACAAGATGAAGCTGGTATTATAATAAAGAACAAGGCAAGACTGGCAGTACAAGGTTACTCTCAAGAAGAAGGAATTGACTATGATGAAACCTTTGCTCCAGTTGCAAGGCTTGAAGCCATCAGGTTATTTCTGGCCTATGCCATTTCCAACAAAATAAAAGTTTATCAAATGGATGTCAAGAGTGCATTTTTGTATGGAAAGATAAAAGAGGAAGTGTATGTTTGTCAGCCACCTGGGTTTGAGGATCCTTCTCATCCTGAGTGGGTGTACAAACTAGACAAAGCTCTTTATGGGCTCAAACAGGCTCCAAGAGCCTGGTATGATACACTTTCAACCTTTTTACTCAAAAATAACTTCACAAGAGGTGCCATTGATAAAACTCTTTTCATAAAACATGTTGGAAATCATGTCTTACTTGTTCAAATATATGTTGATGATATCATTTTTGGTTCAACAAACACAAAATTATGTGATGAATTTAAGAAACTCATGCAATCAAAATTTGAGATGAGTACAATGGGAGAACTGCAGTACTTTCTGGGACTACAGATTAAACAACAAACAAATGGAACTTTTATACATCAATCAAAATATGTTAAAGAATTATTAAACAAATTTTCTTTACAAGACTGTAAATCATGTTCCACTCCCATGACACCAACCACACAAGTTGAACCAAATGATCAAGGAAAACAGGTTGATCAAACCATGTATAGATGTATGATAGGTTCCCTTTTATATCTAACTGCTTCTAGACCAGATATTATGTTTTCAACATGTGTCTGTGCTAGATATCAATCAGCTCCTAGGGAATCACACCTTATTGCAGTCAAAAGAATCTTCAAATATCTGAAAGGAACTCCCACACTTGGAATTTGGTTGTCAGCTGTTCAAAACTGCTGAAGAGAAAGTGGGAACTACTGATGAATATAATTCTTCATCAGCAGTTTAGTCAAAAAGGGCAAATCAGACTTTTCCCATCATCAGAAGTTTGACCTAGTCGGTTTAAAACTTCTGATAAAGAGGTTTTTAACCTAGGCGGTTTAAAACTTCTAATAAAGAAGTTCCAAGCGGTTAAAAACTTCTGATAAATATCTTTTTTCAACACTTATCCATTCAAAACAAAAATTCCCTCCTTCTCTCTCAAGAAAGCTCTCAAACCCCTGAACCTGCAACATAAACACTGTTCGATTCATACACACACAAAACCACATGGCTTTAGTTCTTAAACAGGGACACAATCTCAAAGCCTACTTAGAAAAACAAGAAGGCTGGTCCCAATACGATGAGATCATTGATCTCGTCGTCAAATCCCAATATTTCACCGCTCTTACAATAGACCCACCAATACATCCTGAACCTCTCAATGAGTTCTGGGCTAATGCTGAGACAGTGATGGTGGATGATGAAGTTATCTCTCTCAACTCAACAATTAAAGGGGACAAATGGCCATCACACCGGCCATACTTGCAAACAAACTGGGGTTGAATGATGTGAATGCCCCTGAAAAGTTTGACAACTCTGCAATCCACCTAACCATGACCGAGTGTGGTTATCAAGGTACTCTCTCACAAGCTACTATCTTTAAAAAGTATTTTGAACCAAAATATAAACGTTTGTTTCATTATATAATTATGTGCTTGAGTCCTAAAACAGGGTCTTATGACCAGATGCCCTCAACCTTTCAACCAATTTTTCATTCCATTGTGAATGAAACAAATTTCAGGGCATCAAAACTTTTCTTTAATGAGTTGGTGTTACATCACAATAAACACTAAGAAAAAGTTTTTGTTATATCCAAGGTTCATTATGCAATGCATAATAAAAGAACTGAGTGATGAGGTGCTTGTGGGTAAAACTGAAATTTTAAAACCCTTAACCTCACAAGCATACTCAAGGCACAACAAACAGGCTGCCTGGCCAGAAAATGACCAAGGGTAACCAGAACCAGTCCCCATGGAACCCTCATCTTCCAAACCTACTCCACCAAAGGCCAAGAAACCCAAGGTGCAAAAACAAAAACCCACCAAACCTAAAAGAAAAGCTGTTCAGGAGGTTGAGATGCCTGAACAAACTATTGTGCAATCTGCACTTCTTAAAGATGTGACTGAAACATCCTCTCAGTCTCATCCATCTCAAACCCCACCAAGAGCACCAATCACAATCCTTTTCAAAAGAAAAAGACTTAAGAAAACTATTCCCGTTGATTCTTCTTTTGAAACTGCTGAACCCACTGCCCAAACTACTGAACCAGCACCCCAAATTTCTGAACCAGATATTGAAATAGCCAAACTTCTCTCTGGGCTAAAAGAGAAAGTCCCATCTACACATGTCAGTCCCTATCAACCACATAAAACAGGGGACATAGCCTCAGAAATTGACATGGATGTGGACACTCAAAGCCCTAACCAAAGAGATGAGGATGAACCAGAGTCTCTAAGCCCAAACTTAGAAACTTTTGGTACTTTTGAGGCTGCTACTACTCATTTACCACCCAGTGGTGGACCTGAGGATAGAAGTAACATAGCTAAGACCTCAACTGTGGCAACTACTGATGAAGGCTTAATGCCTGAGGTAGGAAATCCTCTAAACCAAGAAAAAGAGGTACATGAGACAACTGAGTTGGTAATCAGGGATTCAGATGATTCCATTGACTTGAATGATGTTTCAAAACACCAAACTACTGAATTGACGGCTACAAGTGAAGGTCCTGCACCTGGTGTATCTAAGCTCAAGAAGCTAGTCACACCAGCTCAGGTTAAAGCCCACTCAATCCATGATTCCCCTAGAGTGGCATCTTCTGTACAACAAGAAGATCAACCAAAAACACACCCCTCACTACAAATGCCTACCCAATTCCCTGGGCAAACAAGCATAGACATGAACCAGCTATGCAGCCCAGATGGTCCCTTATACTACATGATGAGCACCCTCATCAAGAATCGCTTCCAAACATACACAGCTAACTTGGAGCTGTCCATGAAGAACCAATTTGGAGTGATACAGACGAAGATGAATGATCTGTCCAACAAGATTGACTACAACAGCAAACAGATTGCTCATCTTACAGGTCAGTTCTCCCAAGCTTCAACATCAAAAACTGATGAAGCCAAAAAGGGGGAGAAAATCAAGGTACCTATGGATACACTTGAAGCCAGGAGAAAGGCAAGAGTGGCTATCCTAGCAAGAGATCAAAAAGATCAAGCCAGAAAAGAAAAACTGGCCCAACAATTTGGTGTCTCTATTCAAGAAGTAGAAGATGCTGAAAAGACTGATGAATCCCAAGGGCACAATGAAGAAACTTCTGATGGCCAAAGTTCTGATGAAGATTCAGAAAGTACTGAAGACAATCCTTCAGTAGTTGACAAACCTTCAGTTGTTGTCAACCCATCAAAGGTTAACACTTCCAAAACTCAAACTGCTGACCCTTCCAGATCAACTGCTCCTATTCAACCAACTTCTGTTCCTACTAGGCCTATTACAACAGTTACCACAATGACTGTGCTAAACCCTTCTCCAATCTCTCAATCAGCAGAACTACTTGAGAAGAGTTTAGTGGCAGCCCAAAAGAATGCCAGAGAAGATCAGATCTGGAAAACACTGGAAGCAAGGGATGACTTGGATCTAAGCCATGAAGAAAAGCTTCAGGCTTATGAAGCTGAACTCCAAAGGCAGGCTAGCCTAGACCAGATTGCTGAGGAAGATAAAAGACATCAACTGATGTCTTACATTACAAAGAACAGCAAAATCAAAGCCCACACATTGAAGAGACTCTCTATGGAAGAGCTGACAAGAAGAGCTCAACTTATTGCAGACAAACTTGCAACAAGTAAAGACACAAAAGCCAAGAGAGCTTAGATGATAGAAGAACTAGTAGCTAATGGTTTATGGTTCAAAAGCCTCAGTGTCCAAATGGAAAGAAGAAAGACTAGTGGACACATATAGAAAATATAAGGCTGCAAGGGCTGCAAATCCAGAGAAGTTTCAAACTGCTGAAGTATCAACTTCAGTAGTTAGAACTTCTGGTGTTCAAAGAAGACCAGCTACTCAGAGAAAGAAATCAGAGGAGAATGTGAAGACTGATTTCAGAATGGTACTACTAGAAGGTAGCACAGTAGTCCATTCTGATTTTGACATAGAAGAAAAGCCTCTGATCACACAATTCAGGGATCCTTCCACCTTTGCATATCAAATCCAGAAGACCATCACAGACAAACTGCACACTAAGGTAGTAACTGAACATCATTTGCCAACATTTCAGATACCTAATGTGATGCAACAAGAACAAGGAAGTGAATCCCACCTGAGAGTCACTGAAGTTGAAAACATTCAACACTCAGGAGAAACCCAGGGTACCACCATGGTTCCCTACACTTTAGACTTTGACAAGTCTAAAGAACCAATCATCAGATGGTCCTTTATTGATAGAAACTCAGTACTTGTGACAAGAAGAGATCAGACAAGCAGGGCCTATAGGTCGATGAATGATCTGAAGAAACTATCAACCAAAGACCTGCTTACAATCCAACACTTAGAACCACAGAAAGGGTCTCTTACTGATGAACAGCTGAACCAGCTCAAGAATTCCATGTTCAAAGGAATATGGAAAATTGTGAAGGACAGAAAAGAACAATAAGGAATTAGTAAGGTTTTAGCTTCATCAATCCAGGGGAGATTGTTAGGACAAAAAGGATTGGTGAAACCACTTTTGCAAACCTTAGTCTAATTCACTTCTGTCAAAATATTCTAAGTATAGAACTGCTGAAGAAGAAGGATCAAACTGCTGAAGAAGAGATTCAGAAGTGCTGAAGAAGAAAAGTCATCAGAAGTTCTGAAGTTCAAACCAGACACTTCTACTGAAGAACTACTGAAGACAAACTACTCATTAGTAGTTTGTCATTCATCAGTACTTACATGAAGATCTTTTCCACCGCGTTTGTATATCAGTAGTTTATTACTTTAGTATTTCTTTTTGCTTTATGTACAAGTTCCAAGACTGCAACTTGTTGCAACTTGTTTCTGAACTTGCTTTTGGCAAGGTTCATGTATTTGTAAAGTCTATAAATAGAAGGGTTCATCCCTCTGTTTTAGACATTGATTTTAATACATAAATCCTTCAATACTTATTATTGTTATTTCCATTTCATGTTTATTGAGAATCTGTCAAAGTGTTTCATTCTCATTCAATACTTAGATTCTCAATAAATACTTATCATTTATTAGTTCTTGAATCCAGGGGGAGTAATAACTCCTGTTGATAAGTGTAGCTTTAAACTTATAACATTCCGCTGTGCTATCACTAATCAAGAACTTGCTAAACATTTAAGTGTTCACTAGCAAGTTCATACAAAAGAGCAATATACTGATCCAACAGCCACCATAGAACCTTCATCAGCCACCATCTTCTACTTAAAACCCCTACCGTCGCTACAGTAACCCATCAATATCTGAGCACCGCCGAACCATCATCATATTACACAGCTTATACACCACCGTAGCCGCTAACATCTATCATCAAAGCCCCAAATCAGAGTAGGAACCCTAATCGAATCTCTAGGACCCTGCTCGCTGCTAATCAACCACCACTAACCACCGTCATGGTTCCTCTCTGCACCGGCTCCCCCTTTCTCTTTTTCTGCTTCTACTCTCTCTCTCTCTCTCTCTCTCTCTCTCTCTCTCTCTCTCTCTCTCTCTCTCTTCTGTATCTCTTTCTCCCTCGCGTCTCTCTTTTTTTTAGCAGATCTGTGAGTGTGTGTGTGAGTGTGTGTGTGTGTGTGTTTAGATAACAGGGTTGGAGGATAGTGTGAAGTTGCGTCAGTCAGAAGCAGCGCCGGTCGGAGCTCCGCCGAGGACGGTGGTCGAAACCCTTTCTCCGGTCCTCTCTTTCTTCCCCTCGTCTGTCTCTCTCTCTAGATAATGGTTGTGTGTGTTTTGTTCAACAGGAGACAAGGGTTGGGTGCTTGGGGGTTTTTATATGGAATTAAGTTAGAATGGTTTTATATAAAATCATTCAGTAATTTGACTAAAATACCCCCCAGTTAACAAGATTTTTTAACTGGGTTAGTGAAAAGGACGAATTTGGCAAAAAAAATCCAAACCTCAGGTAAAGAATTGCAAAAAAAAAAAAAAACTTTTGTACTGAAGTGGCAAACTGGACAAAACCTCAGGGACGAAAATGGCTATTAACTCTTTTAGTTTTTAATTTAATGTTTATTCAAACTTTATAATATTTTCTTCTAAAATAACACATTAGCTGCTTTATAAATACTTTTACATTAATGGAATGTACCTTATAAAACTATTAGTTACATCTTTTAAAGTTTTGGCTATAAAGCATTTCGTTGTAGGTGAAATTTTGATTCTTTCAGTTAATTAATAAATATTCATTTATGTTAGCTTCTTTCAGTTAAACATGCAATGTTATAATCACTTGTACATAATGCATTTCTTTTTTTGTACATTTCAATCTACAAGTTGATATTGACTAAGACAAACATCGAAACGTCGACAAAAATGAGCATGTCGTCAAAGTATTTTTGAATGTTCTCAAGACATAATAGTTTAAAAGTTATGTTAGGATTAAAAACAGAATTGTAACTTTATAGTGGATGGGAGAAAAGTGAAACTACTAACTAAAAATGAGAAAATTAAAGTAGTTAAAATAAGGCACTAAAGTGTAAAAGTGTTTGAATGACTATTTTACCCTCATTTTAGGGTTGTTAATGAAAATAAAGTTTTTAACTTTTGGGTATCTTAAATTACTCTTTCCTCATGCATTTTAATATAGTATAGATATACTCACACATCACACACACACACACACACACACACACACACACACACACCTTTATACTATATTATAAAGCATTTGGGAATGATACCAACAAAATTTAAGTAATTACAACATATAATGTTTATGGTACAACAACTAAATGAAATTAGTAAGGGGGCAAAATAGTATTTTTTACATGAATATTAAATTGTTCATGAAATAGATTTAAATAAATAATGCAAGTATTAAATTAGAAGGAAGTCCTTAAGCTTTCTACCGAATAATTTAAGTGTTATATATTAATAATAACAAATAAATAAATAATTAATGATCCCTACCGAGTGTGCTACAGTAGCATGACGCGAACCACAACAAAAAAAAAAAACCAGACGATCCATAAAGCTGATATAACACTAATCTTGAAGTTCTTCTCATAAATTTGTATGTATAAAAAAATATGAATTAAAATAAAATACAAGTTTTATACTTAGAGTAATATTATGTTAAGAAATTGTATATATAATTTTCATTGAAATCTATAAATGTAATCCTAACGAATTTAAAAAGACTATTGAAGTAAATATCAAAATGAAATTAAACATATATGAGTTATAGACTTAATATTTATGTGGTTAAAACTTCTTGACTTCATAAAACCAAAAGCCCAAATAAATAAATAATACAACCTTTCATGTACTCGTATATAATTAGCCTTAAATAGTCAGTTTTTTTCGAACATATAAATTTTGATGTCAAGCAAAGGGAGTAAAAACCAATTATAGATCGTTGTTTGATTTCCTTTCAGTTTCATCATCCGCTGTCCCATGATGTTTTCACAGCCACCTCACATGGATTATCAAATCCTAAAAAAATCTCAGTAGCTACCTACGGACAAATCAAAGTTGTACTAGACTTAAAGACTTGTCGACAGCCGCCATTGTTTTATAGGTGCAAAAATATAGAGTTCTGTCTGATTTCATTTGGGTCTAAAGAAGTAATTTTGTTTGATGTTAAAGCGATGTATAATTTCTACCTTTTGTCTTTGCTTGTAGATGCCATGAAACAGTGGAGTGTAGATAATTTTCAACTACTTGATTTGCTAACACCAAGCCTTAGGAGTTGGTTGTCTAATGTCTATTGTAGAGAGAAAATTTCAGTAGCAACTACATGTTTATTTACCATGTAAATCTTTGTTTTTTTTTTATTATATGAACATAAATTGTAGAAATTTTAGATTTTTTTTTTGTAAAAAATAAAGCTTTTAAGAAATTTAGAAATTTCAAGAATTTGAAGATATCTTTTATTTGATTATGATAACAAAATACCCCATATTACATATCTACGTTAGATTTAAATAAATATTATCATGAAATTTGATTACGATAACAATATTCTTATACATTAATAATATCTATGATTAAAAGCTATTTACGAGATTGTGTACAAAAATATAAATGACATGTAGGTTGTATGACAACCTCCCATGACATCCTCACTTCATTGACTACCTAATTGTCTTAACCATTTTGTCTTTCAGTTGCGTATTGTCAACTCCATAGCAACCCACGAGCTCCACTAGTACGTATATAAAGATTAGTTACTTATACATATTGTGTGTGTATATATATATATATATATTAATTCATAACTGACGGTGCAATAGTATATGAACATATGGCACGATCGTAATTTCATATGTGAACAAAGGGCAAAACGATCGGTAGTTTTGCCTATCCCTTCTAGTTTAAATTTTTAAATTATTTGTCACCACTTCATATATACTCTTTGCCTGCCACCGTGCCACTTCACATTTGCTTTTTTTAGTTTTTTATACTTTATTAGATCCAACCAGTTTTGTTTCCTTTTCAAAGGCTTAACTATATTAATTTAATTTAATTGATATAAAGAAATAACTAGTATTTTAGTATTTTAGTTACCCGTGCTTCGCTGTGAGAGCTTTCGTTTTGTTGCGGGTTTAGTGGACAGTAGAAATAACATAAATGTGACTGTTATTTTCGTGTGGGCTTCACAAAAAAACTCGGGGCGGTCTATTAAGTTCCAGACCAACCTTAAGATTACAACACTTGATTGGCTGTTGCCTTTATTTAGAGCCCACGAATATGTGGCTAAAAAAAGCACACATGAGATATAGTATTACAACATTAACATGAATATAGTATTACAATATAGTCTGGGCATTTGTGTGCCTTTTTTCTGGGCGAATTATGGCATGTTTGTGGGCGGTTTAGGCGGCTAATTTTCTGGGCGGTTAGGCGGCTATTTTTCTGGGCGGTTTAGACTGTAGAAGTGTCGTTGTTTTAATAGATACAATAATTTTTTTGAATCACATAGAACATATAGTTGCGAAAACCATAAATTTTTATGACCTCTTGATTGTTTTATTACGTAATACTGCATATTTATAAAGGGTCTGTCTATTCCCACTCCCCCGACTTCTATTTTAACTCTCACCAAAGCGGTTTGCTTTGGCCATAACAAGGCGCTTTGGTCACATCAAGTACAACATGAGTACAAGGTTACATGAAAGTGTGGAAAATTAGACCATAAGCGCCTCGCTATGGCCATAGCAAGGCGCTTAGCGAGGCCCTTTGGGTTAGGGGGATGAACCTAGACATCTGGGTGGGGGTGTTGGGATTTGTGTTGTAAGGGTTTTGGTTTAGGTTTTTTTTTTGTGTTTTGAAGTTTTTTTTTAACTTTTTAATTTAATTATTGTATTTTTTTTTAAATTTAAAAAACAACATATTAACCCTAATCAAACTATCATTAATCAAGTAATCCCAACTTTAACCTATTAATAAAGTGTTCGATGTCACTGCGAGTGGATAAATTATTAACGGAGAAGACCTCGTCGAAGAAAGATTGAACGAAGTCGCGGAACTTGATACGAAGATGGTGGTTGGTGTGGTCGAGGATGACGGTGCAGGTGTACCAGGCGTCGTCTGACTGGCAACGACACTCAATGTTGTAGTTGGTTATCTTAATTGTCGCCATTGTTGATGGTCAAGGTGACGTCGTTTTGGTTCTGAACATGCAGATTTTTTTTTGGTTTGGAATTGAAAGGGTTGAGTGTTTTTTTTAATGTTTATAATCGGATATTTACTTTTTGGATCTCATTGGTTTTACTGGCTTGTCATTTATAATTTGGTGTTAGTTCATTTATTATTTATGGGTTTAATATTTATTAGACAATTTATTCTTTGAATTAAACATTCAAACGGGTTACACACATTCGAAACAAGCATTCGAAAAGATTATAAACAATCAAAATAGACATCATATAAACAAAAGATCAACTGCATATATAATAATCAGTTTGTACATACAAAACAAAAATACAACTGCAAACTAAGATATATACATAATCACTGTGGCGGTGGTGGCCCCCAGATGGTGGTCCTCGCCCTGGTACTGGGCGTAGACCCGGTACCCCCATCTGCTGTGCGACCTCCTGTATCGCAACGACCGTCCACTGCTGAAACTCCTACATCTCACCGACGCGGCGATCCATGTCCTCAGCAACCAAACGCGCAGCAGGAGTGAGGTCATCATATATATGGCACGAGTATTGCTACTGTGGTGGTGGTGGAGGTGGGGGCCATCATCGCCGTCATCGCTATCCGCCAGGTCCTGCGGCTGCAACAGAGGTACTCCCGGTGATATCTCTATGAAGGCCGGTATCTCATTGGGCGTTGGCATGGGGACCGGGACATACGCGGCCTTGCCGCCGATAGATCGGAACCGATGTACTCCCTCCGATATCTCTAGCAGGATCCCCTGCTCTGGCAATTGGCCTCACAGATGGGAATCGATCGGATCTTGGCCGACAGGTTGTCGTCAGTCTCTGGATGGAGGCCCAGATGACGCGCAATGACGGTGACGAACACCCGACCATAGAGATGTGAGCGAGCCTGGAGCTTGTGCGCAATCTCAAAGTACTCAACCAGACCCGAGGCTAGGTTGCACGACCGCCCCGTAAATATACAACATAAAAAGAAAAGGTCACTAGTGTTAACCTTCTCTCAGCTGTTCCCCCGTGCTGCGATAGATGTGGCGATCGCACGATGCAAGTAAGCGTGCAGGGGGTCCTTTGTAACACCCTAACCGATGGCGGAAACATTGAGGTGTCACGTAGTAACGATTGTTCAATAACTTATGGTACTAAAGTGTAAATATTGATACATTAATTAAATAGTTTATTACATTGAAATGAGATACGAAGATACAACGATTCAAACTAACAATCTAAGCTGAAATACAATGAATTCAAAATCTAAGTATAAATTCCAAAAGCTTAAAAAGCGTCTCAAAATTAACCTGAAACATGTACGAAAAGAGTATAGGTCAATACAAAAATGTATTGGTGAGCATACCATGTTTTGAATACATATAGTATAAAAATGTTTCGCACTTCATGTGTTGTATACTGTTTGCAATTATGTAATAAGTAATATTCCGTTCAAAATCAACCCAAAAAATCAAGTATCAAGAATCAAGAATAAAACAACCACTTTGAAAACCATTTTTGAGTATAATGAATCACATAACAATGACCAAGGACTTAACTCGAACACGTAAGTCAACAAGGGGGTATATACCATAGTACTTTTTATTGAAATGGCAATCCCCCAAAGGTTAATGATTTTGACAAGTCATAGACACACAAATTAACATAAAGCAAACACACATGAGAATTGTATTTAATGAAAGAATAACATTTAGTCATAGTGTACATGAATAGCCCCAAAAGAATAAAACATGAGAAAGGGGAAAGATATACTCACAGTTTTGCTAAGTGGTAAATCCAAGAAAGTTCGTCACAAAAGGCTTGGGAATTCTGAAGAATTCAACCTATACGTATAAGAATACTAATGTGGGAGAAATGAATTAAAAGTCTAAGGTATCTAGGGTTCTAAGGCATTAGGGTTCACTAAGTTGATTTGGGGAATTAGAGTTTTTGTGATAAATCAAATTAATAAAAAATTTGTAAATCAAAAACAATGTGACAATGTTTATAAATATGATTAGGTAATATACTTATTACCAATTGAATATCTAATTAAGAGGTAGTTCCAAATAATTAGGACAAAGTAATTGAATTAATTGTTTTAAAACTATAATTGTAAATAATTACAATAATTAGAAATAATTAAACAAATAAATACAAGTTACACACATGAACTAAATGTTGATGATTATAACTTTCAAACATAAAAATATTTCGGTTTTATAAAACATTAAATTTATAAAAGAGAGAAAATTACAATTTTTGTCCTTTATAAACACCAAAACTCTGGACTGGGTCCTTTAAAACTTTCACTTTCAGTTTTTATCCTTTATATGAAAAGTTGCCACAATTTTTGTCCTTTACACTTAACCCAGTTAATATAACATGTTAAGTCACCCCACGTGCAATGCACGTGAGGGTATAAACGTAATTTCCACCCCATTTTTTCCCTTATAAAGCTGATCCACTTTTAGAAAAAAACCCACGTTCCATTCAAAATCAACCCCCCCCCCCCCAATTTCTAACCCTAACTAACCCATATTGGGACCACTGATGGATGAAACTAGACCTCGTTTTATTATTCGTAATCTATTACAATAATCCGATGTTGAAGAATTATACAGTATGATCTTCTTCAACCTCGATTCGGTTTGTTTAAACATTGGTTTTCTAATGTTCAAATTCCATGCTTGTAGTTGATTGTCGACGTTTGTTTTCAATCAAGTTGCATCATGGTGGTGTGTTTTCAAAATTTCCAGGAAGGATGTATGAAAGAGGCTTGGAAGACATTGTAGACATGTTAGACATATATAAGTTTTCTGTTCACACAATGGATGGTATTTTGGAACAGCTAGGTTATGATGCCAGGTGTGTTAGGTACTACCACTATTTAATTCCAAATGGTGAGTTAGATTTTGGACTAAAAGCCTTAGGTAGTGATAAAGATGTCCTAGGTTTTGCACAATATGTGCTAGAGCAACAAAATATGATGATGACTATATATGTGGAACATGACCAAACAACTGTACCCACCTATTTCTGTTCACCAAGTAAGGTGATAACTGATGAAGAGATGTTGGCAATCCCTGATATTACTACAGTTAAGAAGAGACTATGTTGCGGTTGGACAAATGATGAACCTGATATAGGGGATAATGTTACATTATATGATCCAAACTTTGATCCATTTTTTGGTGAAAAGAAAAAGCTAAGGCTGATGAGAAAAGAAAAAGCCAAAGATTCCATATTCTGTGAAACTAGGAGACAAATTAGGATTATAAAGAAATGATAAAACTACATGATGTTGAAACTAGGAGACAAATTAGGATTATAAAGGATGACAATGAAAGGGTTAGGGCAGTGTGTTTAAGAGGGTTTACAAGGATGCAGTATGGAAAGCAGCTAGAAGCACAACTGTTGTTCATTTCATGAGGGCAGTGGATGAGTTGAAAGCCATAAACAAGGATACACATCTATGGTTGTCTAAAATTCCACCAGTACATTAGTCAAGGTCCCACTTCAATGGTAAGTAAATATTTAGAATTACAATACAGTAATGAATGAGATTTATAAGGGATTAAAATGGGGAGGTTACAATTATGATTATATCCTCACGTGCATTGCACGTGGGGGACATAACTGATTACACTAATTGGTTAAGTGTAAAGGACAAAAATCGTGGCAACTTTTCATATAAAGGATAGAGACTGAAAGTAAAAGTTTTAAAGGACCCAGTCCATAGTTTTGATGTTTCTAAAGGACAAAAATTGTAATTTTCTATTAAAACAAATTTTATGTATTTAAATAAGCATAAATATAACAAAAATACAAGATATTGCTTAAAAATGATATTTTTGTGAAAAATAAATAAATTCTGATGAAAAATGATCAAAATAATTATTTCACAAATTTTCTCAATTTATTTGCATTTAAAACAGATTAAATGAACTTAAATCATATATAAATGATTAAAAATAGGAAAATCAATAAAAAAATAATTGTTTTATGTACAAATAAATTTTATTTCGGTTCTTCATGTCTAGAAATAATTACCCAAATTTTTTGAGATTTAAACCGTTAAAGATGAATTTTTAATCAATTAAATACAATTAACACAATTTAAATGAATAAAAATAAAAAAATAATTTATTTTCTAGAAATTAAAAATGTGATAATTTCTTTATGGTGTCAAGAGTCTACACCTATATTTTTATAATTTTTGGATAAAAAATGAATTTATTATGAATATTATAATTTTTATATAATATATGATATTTAAAAAAATATATAATAATAAGGTTGGAACAAAAAAATGGAACAAAAAAATGGAATAGACCCGTCTGTTAAGGGTCCTGAACCCGGGTCTGTTCTTGATGGACACACATACAGAGCCACTCCTCCATTTATCCAATTTGTTGATTTCATTAAAATCAAAACATATTTAACTCATACTTTCTATTCATCATCTTCTTCCCCAATTCAACACATAAATCCTAACCGTTACCCTTAATCTAAATAACCCAATTCAGATATAATAATGCCTTAAATGAAGGGGCTTTTAATCGGAAATAGGTCGGCATTAATACGACACGATAAAAGAACACTTACAAAGGGTGTATCGATTCCAATTGAGGCTTTAAGAACCAAAGTAAAAACCAAAATTTAATAAGCTTTACTGTATGAATTTTGAAGGTTTTAGAGTGTTTTTAGAATACTAAAGGATGCAGAAAAAGAATACAGTGGTTTATTTATATCAAGGTCGATTAAAAACACACTAATTATTCGATTTAATTATCCGGTCATTACTCACTATGGTCCGATTATAAAAGCCATTAAAATGCACGATTGGAACCAATTTTAAGCACGGAAAACGTTAAAAACCAGAGGAGAAATGTATAGGGATGATTATTATTTAAAATCGATCATTAAAATGCGTTTTTAAGAGTCGTTGGAGGTGGCTGGATTTTGGCCGGACCTCCTGCCGGAAAAACGTGATTGCAGAATTATTTTTATTTATATTTTTTTCAAGAACTTTCCAAAAAAAATGTTTAATTTATACTTTAGAAGAATAAAAACGAGTAATACGAATTCTTATATATATTTAACCGACTAAAACGTATTTAATAAAAGGGACAGTTGTCACATTGTTAATCTTCGTTGCCTTCCCCATATTCTTCCCAAAGTGGGAAGTGGCGATGAACCTCCAAAAACTGACCAGGGTCGACCTATCCAGCTCCCTGATAGCGTCCCGGTACAATGAAGTATGAATCTCCAGGAGTCAGTACAACCCCGAAGCAACCACGAACTCCTGCAAAAAATAATTGTAAATGTTAACATGTTTTGTTAATTTAAATATTTGTAATATAATAATGAAATGACAGATAATCTAAATAACTTACCTCATAGGTCATCGTCCGCCACTACGTCGCCAACCGAAATCTGATGGGGCGAAAATGCCGATATAGGTGCTCCACCTCCTAGGGCGAATGTAGTATCTCGAATGACGAGATAAACTCAATCGTCAGCTCCCGGTAATAATCCGCCTCGGCTATCTAAAAAAGACAACGCCATGGGGTGTCAAACCCCACAATGTCGTTCGCCCTCCCGATCTCACCGACCCTATCCAGAAGAGTCTAGCTGATGTGCATGTGGGCATCGACATGCATTCGACGCAGCTTGGCGCACCGGCGCCGCTGCGTCCGAAAACCCTCATCAAACTCCAGGTAATGGTGGCCCAGTAAAGGGTTTGGCGGAGGTCGTCGAACCGTCTACGGCGGTGGAACCACCGGCTTAGACGACCCAACCTCATCCTCACCACCAAAGGCCGCGACAACATGATCGTGATCCATATCTATATTAACAATAATTTTAAATTAATAATAATTAATAATAAATAATAATAATAAAATTAACAGCAACAATAATAATAATAATAATAATAATAATAATAATAATAATAATAATAATAATAACAACGACAACACAGAAAAAAATTAAAACAGCCAAAGCGCTTCATTAAGGCCAATGCGAGGCGTTTTGTCATCTTCCCCAAACAACTCAGCCCCAAATCCACCCAAAATCAACCCCAAATCAATCAAACACTCTATAATAACATGTAATAACATAACAAAGATGATATACTAGCATTTGTCCGAGCAATCCGAGCCTTCACCCATCGATGTAAAAAAGACAACGCCATGGGGTGTCAAACCCCACAATGTCGTTCGCCCTCCCGATCTCACCGACCCTATCCAGAAGAGTCTAGCTGATGTGCATGTGGGCATCGACATGCATTCGACGCAGCTTGGCGCATCGGCGCTGCTGCGTCCGAAAACCCTCATCAAACTCCAGGTAATGGTGGCCCAGTAAAGGGTTTGGCGGAGGTCGTCGAACCGTCTACGGCGGTGGAACCACCGGCTTAGACGACCCAACCTCATCCTCACCACCAAAGGCCGCGACAACATGATCGTGATCCATATCTATATTAACAATAATTTTAAATTAATAATAATTAATAATAAATAATAATAATAAAATTAACAGCAACAATAATAATAATAATAATAATAACAACAACAACACAGAAAAAAATTAAAACAGCCAAAGTGCTTCATTAAGGCCAATGCGAGGCGTTTGGTCATCTTCCCCAAACAACTCAGCCCCAAATCCACCCAAAATCAACCCCAAATCAATCAAACACTCTATAATAACATGTAATAACATAACAAAGATGATATACTAGCATTTGTCCGAGCAATCCGAGCCTTCACCCATCGATGTATGTGTGTGTGTGAAGCCAAGCGAGAAGTCTGGCTGTCTCGCTTTGGCTTTTAAATAGGCTGCAAAGCGCCTCACTTTGACCAAAGAGAGGCGCTTCGAATAATATCTTCCCCCTTAAGCGCCTCGCTTTGGCATTAAAAGTTTTTTTTTTGTTTTAATTCATCTTAAATGGTTTTGATTGAATAAAAAAAATTAATTCATTTTTAAGAGTTTTAGGTTGTTTCCAATCCAAAAAAAATTCATTTGACATGTTTCGGTTCGTTTCTTGCTTGTTTGTGGTTTTCGGCAGGAACATTCGAGTTTGAACAACATTCATAAATCATTGTACGTGATACACGGACCATACTGTCGATACCGGTTTTTTATAAAAATACAAATTTTGCATGTCTAATCGATATGCTGGGCTTCAGGACTCTGTTTGACGCATTTCGGTACATTTTATTGCTCGTTGGTGGTTTTCAGATGACACTTACGACCAATTAAAAGAACTGAAACGCGTCAAACAGAGTCCGGGAGTCCAGGATATCGATTAGACATGCAAAATTTGTATTTTTTATAAAAAAAAAACGCTATCGACTATATAGTCCGTGTATCACGTACAATGATTTATGAATGTTGTTCAAAGTTAGATGTTTGTACCGAAAACCACAAACGAGCAATAAACAAACTAAAACGCCTCAAACGAATTTTTTTTGGAAACACTTAAAAATGAATTAATTTATTTTAATCAATCAAAACAATTTAAAATGGACCCTTTGATCAGAAAATATATTCTCAAACAATTCATAACAACTGTTCAGTTATGGATATACCGGACTTCGAGACCTTGTTTGACGCGTTCGGTTCGTTTAAAATTAGGTAGTTTAATTGGTGAATAACTGGTTTTGTGTCAACTTTTTCCTTTAATTTTGCCCACACGGCCTTTACATTTACATCTTTGGAACCAATCTTCGCAGGTTTGAAGTCAAGCTTCCTCCAGAACACGTCTATCGAGAAGAAATGGATTTCCTGCCTGAAAACGATAACATATGTTACAAAGTTAAATCATGTAATAAATTATGTAGTAGAATCATATGGTCACTAGTATTAATTACCTTAATCTTGAAACTGCTCGAGACGTCAGGCACATGGCAAATCACAACTTTTAAAAAGCCGGCATCCACAAGTGTTACAGTAACGACGCAATAATGTTTCCAAACGTTGGATCTCAAGGTATATCAGCTCAAGAGCTTGTTTGCTAACCTTCCGAAGTAACTTATAAAGCAATGATTTCCCCTTGTGGTGGTTCATTATTTTTCTTAAGATGGCTTTAAAACCTTTTTTAATGTCTCTATGTTGCTTATCAACCATGTGATCGACGAACTTAACAATTGTCGACAACGACTTGCGATTGCATGGAAGGTAACTTTTTATTTTCGCATGCATGCCCTCAACTCTGTTGGTTGTGGTCTGGTGTAAGTTCAGTGTTTCGCTAGTCCATGTAGACACAAACTTTTTACGGTACCGGTCCAATCAGTTATTCATCATGTAGTAAAAAAAACCTCTGAAAAATATAACCATAACTTGTCAGGCGTGTGTATGTAAACAAGTACGTATGTAATTATGTAAAAGTACTCACATTGACGACCAATATTTTCCATATATGACTGAAATTTTCCCAAATTATATTCGTATAGGGCTTCAGTCAGAGAGTCACACAACCTCCAAAACATTGGAAGAAATTCCTTCCACTCCTTATCCATGAACTTCTCCTTGCTGTTTCTGTTGATATTCTGCTAAATATGAAACTGGCAGAGATACTTGTACGCATTTGAGAAAATTTGATCAGATTCCATTAACTTGACCAATCAAACAATTTGTTTTCATTATATCGTAATGCTCCATTCCCTTCTGTCTGTCATTCCTGCATAAGCTACCTTAATGCTGAATGATTAAGAAGTTAATTAAGAGACTAGCAAACACCCTCCGAGTCTCTTTACACTATACAAGAACTTAAATAAAATTTAATGTCAGTTAATATAATAATTTTTTTTTTAAAGTTCAAATAGGGAAGAATATTTGTAAATCAACCTAATCCATTTGAAGTGTCTGAATTGTTAAACGCTGAATTATTAAGTTGGACCTCTTAATGGTTAGTTTTCTTGTCCCACGTTGGTAGGGGAGTCTCATTAAGGTTCAGCCTAGTTCAGTGCTTAAAGGTTCAGCAACATCCCAAATCTTAATGATTCAGACTTAACCATTCCATTTAGAAGCTGAAACAAACGCGCTGAATGCTGAATCATTCAGCGCTGAATGGTTAAGTGCCTCGTTAAAAGGCTACCAAACAGCTCCTAAGACAATGGTTTCAAGTAGTCCATAACATATCCTCAAAGTAATTAATAAAGTTTAGAAAAATGTTTTTTTTAAACTTGAAAAATAAGACATTATTTTTCTTACTACAGAAACGTTTTTCTAAAAAAAAAAAAAAAAAAGTGTCCATTTTTTACGGAAGGTGTTTATGAACTTAAAAAAAAACTCTTTAAAAATAATGAATTGTAAGGGGGGAAAGATGACAAGTTTTTATGTTATTATTTTAGAACGGGTATGAAAAGTAAAACAGAGGTACGTTTAGCTTATCCTATAATTAGAGCATGTTTGGCTCTCCTTATAACTTATAACTTTTTCAAAAAGTTAATAAGTTACAAAAAGTGTTTGGCAAAAGGAAAATGACTTTTTGTTTTAACTCTTTGTAAGCCTATTATAAGTTGTTTTGGAAAAGTAAGGGATGAGTGACTTTTTGAACCTCCTTATAACTTATTGATGGTTATTTATCTACATGTCCTTATTATATCCTTACACCTTCCCTCCTTATGCCCTTTTTGGTCATTTTACCTAAATAAGTTAAACCAAACACTTTTTTACAAACTAACTTATCAACTTATTGTTTTTCCCCACCACATAAGCTAATCCAAACACTTTTTTAAAAACTCCTTTTTAAAAAGTCATAAGTTAATAAGTATTTTTAACAAAAAGTCATTTTTACCTCAAATAAGTTTATCCAAACATGCCCTTAATGTTTATTTTGCTAATGTGAAATCCATGTCATCTCTCGCATTTTCTTCAAGTACCAGGGTACACGCAAGGACAATTATATACTATTAATGGCTGTGCTCTATGAATAGTAACATGGCAAGCTTGTAATTTTTTTGTTTCCAGAGGGTGCTTTCGTCTTTTACATATGTTGGTGTGTTGGCTCAGTGTGGTCCTCTTCATTTCTAGAGGTTACACCTCCTCCTACAACACAGTAGAAGAGGCTGAAGTCGGCGAGGAAAGGTCACCAGCTCCGACCGGCGTCATCATGAAACCTGCACCCCTTGCCATCATACCGTCATCACGATTGCAGCCGCACCCTCACTGCAACTACATGTAACCTGCTTCATTCGGTAACCATGGTGTTCTGCTGGATGTTGATGTCGATGGCGGCGCAGGGTGGTAGTGGGTGTTCGGTGTTTATGCTGATTATAGTTGGGGGGGTTGAGAAAGATGAGCTGATCCCGGCGGTGGTGGTCAGATGTCGTCGGAGAACATCATCGGAATTTGAGGAGGTAACCAACATCGACAGTAGCCCATCATACATGCCCATCGATTGTGGTTTTCAAATGCCCACGCGCCAGGAAAGTTTGAACCGTTACCACATCTGAGTTCCCCATCCCCAGATTGATGGGTTTAAAAGCCGCACGCGCCGAAAACTGCACCGCCACCGTGTCTCGCCGGAACTCCGCCTTGGTCCTCCCCTTTGGCTCTTTTTCTCTCTTTCCCGTACTTCTCTCTCTCTAAACTATGCGTTTGTAGTAAAGCAAATGAAGAAAAATGGGTTTGTGAAGGGTTTTCAAACAACACACTTTATTAGTTTGGTAAACCCATGAGCTGTAGTTGGTTTATGATTAAACCATTAAACTTAAAATATTACTTTAATAAAATGTATGGTTTAGATATGAATTAATATTCATTTAGTTGGAATTTGGAGTAAAAATGAATGAAAGTTGGTCAGAAATATGAGTTACAGTGGAGTATATCAAAAGAAGCCAAATGAGGTGTCATCATTTATATGCCTTTTAACTCCTCGAAAGTAGTATAATTTTTTTATTGCTTTTTCTTTTTAAGTCTTTTGTTAATTCCAATAAACACGGTGGTGTAAATACAAGAATACATAGAGATTCACAAAGGGTTCTATGATTCATACACCATGTGACATTATATTGAGGGTATGACATTACATTCTGAGTATGTGAAAGCATCATGGTGGTCTGTGATGTGGACTAGGATATATGAATCCTAATTATAGGGTGTATAGTTCCTAAATAACTTGACAAAATGAAAGGTTATTTTTTACTCATTTACATTTGAATACTTGACAATTCTTTTGTACTGTTAAATCATTATAATATATTTTTTTATTATACCATGTATAATGGTCGGTGAAATTTGGTGGGTGAAAGGGTCATTTTTTGACACTTGGCAATGTGGGGCCACTTAGTGGGTGAAATGGGCTTGAAATGGGCAAGGAGTGAAATGGTGGGTGAAATTTGATGAGTGAAAGAAGGTGAAGATATAATGGTATTAAATTTGAATTAAAAAAAGAAAAAAAAAACAAAAATGAAGTGTCACTCAATGATTAACCCAACCAACATTTAACTCACACGAAATATTTCGCGCAACCCCATTTAATGCCCCTTTAACTTAGAGGGGACGGTGTTCCTGGGTTAAAGGGGCGCCAAATGCCCCATTTCACGCCCATTTAACATATGATTAAACATGGTCTCAGTATAATTTATCATATGATACGTGGTTGTTGTCACAATTCAGTTTTTCTATATATTAGGTTGAAATATAAGTCAAAGGACATAAAAGGATTTGGGGTCTTGTATTTTAATCATCCAATGATTTTGTGTATTGATAAACTCATTTAATTTTTTATTTTAAAACGCGCAACGCGCGTATTTTTATGCAACTAGTTACATGGTTGAAAGTAGAACCAATCCTCTTGCCTTCTTGTTATTTAACTTTATCATTATAATATATTATCAGCAACTTTCATGTTTTAATATAGACCACAAAAGTTAAGGTACAAATCCACATCAAATCGCAACACTTTTGCTGGGTTCCCGAGTTTAATTAGGGGGAAAATGACCAAAATAGCCCGTTGACCGGGCGTTTTGCATAACTAGCCCTCTCCACCGTCTTTGGAGAGACGGGACACGGCTCCCAACCAGCCTGAACCGTCTCCGAGACCGTTTGGTTTTAGAGCCAATTGGCAACCAACACGTGGCGTCTCTGATCCCGAGGCTGTACCGTCTCTCTCCAGACGGGTCAGAACTCTCTCCCAGACGGTTCACGTTTCCCCATGCCGGCTGCCTTCGGTCCAACCGTCTCCCAGACGGTTCACATTTCCATGCCGGCTGCCCCTTCGGGTTCAACCGTCTCAAAAGACGGGTCACATTTCCCAAGTCGTCTTAAGCCGTTTTGTGGAACCGTCTGAACCGTCTGAACCGTCTCACGAGTGTATATAAATACCCCAATTCACTTAACGAAATTTGCACCCACCCCTCTCCTCTAGCTTTCATCTTCCAAACCAATGACGTTTTTTTGCTTCCCCAGCCGAAGCCTACCGGCTTACGAAAATATTGTCCGATTACTTGGATTGTTGTTTCATCTGCGTACGGCTACTTGGATTGTTTTTCCATCTGCGCGTGGTTTACAACCCGTGTAATGGATCGATGATGTGGTGGTCTACATTTGAGGCAAGTTCGTTCGCTTTCCGAATTTATGTCTCGATGTTCGACGTGTGCTCACTGAGAACTATTGTTACATAAAACGAGGAAACGTCTCGGACTTGTCTGTGTAGAGCACATACACCATTCGAAACAACGTCTATGTAGACCACTGCTACTACCGCCGCTGTGGAGGACAAAACATCTAACACTAAGATGTAGTCTTCAATAGTTGGTTAGACACTACGATTACTTCAAACAAAGTTCTTAGTTCTGGAAGTAAATTTAGGAAGTTTGTTGTAATAGTGTAGTTTTTTTATTGTTGTTGTAATAGTATAGATTGTAATAGTATAGTTTGTTTAATGAAATATTTACCTTAATATAAAAAACAAAATTTAAACATTCATTGCATTAATAATAAAAATATAAACATTAATTTCATTAATAAAAAGTTAATAAATTACAAATTAATTAATTAAGACGATCCCTCATCATTTGCCAAACAGACACGTGTTTAAATTCTTTACGCTCCCTGTTTTTATACTGTCTTTGACTGTGTCTAATTGCCACGTCTTCGGGAAAGTTAGAGGGTACGTCCTGAAGAGTCCGGTTGTGGTACCCGTTGAAGATTTGACACTTCGTGGTCAAATCGTTCAACTTCCGGCTTAGGGACTCGGTTGTACGGTCTGAACCTCCAACGAGCCGATTGTATTCGTGCAATATTCGGAACCATTTGTTGGTTTGGTGGGTGCTTTCTTCAACATGACGCCATGCTGCAATCAAGGCAATTTCCTGCTCTTCGGTCCATCTTTGCGGTGCCATTTTTGGATGAATTAGACGGTGTTGGACGGTGGTGGTGGTGGGGGTGGTAGAGAGTGTTTAAACGGTGTTGGACGGTGGTGGATAGTGTTTAGACGGTGTTCGACGGTGTTGGACGGTGGTGGATAGTGTTTAGACGGTGTTGGGGTGACGGGAATGGGACGGGAGAACGGGTATTTATAGGGCTGAGCTGGACAACCGAAGCGTCGCCCGGTCATCGGGACTCACCGGCGTTGGGAGATGTGAACCGTCTTGAGAGACGGTTGAACCGAAGGGCCAGCCGTCTTGGGAAATGTGACCCGTCTTTTGAGACGGTTGAACCGAAGGGGCAGCCGGCATGGGAAATGTGAACCGTCTGGGAGACGGTTAGACCGAAGGCAGCCGGCATGGGGAAACATGAACAGTCTGGGAGAGAGTTCTGACCCGTCTGGAGAGAGACGGTACAGCCTCGGGATCAGAGACGCCACGTGTTGGTTGCCAATTGGCTCTAAAACCAAACGGTCTCGGAGACGGTTCAGGCTGGTTGGGAGCCGTGTCCCGTCTCTCTAAAGACGGTGGAGAGGGCTATTTGTGCAAAACGCCCGGTCAACGGGCTATTTTGGTCATTTTCCCTTAATTAGGGGAGAAAAGAAAAGATGTTAAAAAGATAAAAGAAAGGAAAAAGAAAAGTTTAAAATTTATTTTGTGTTCTCAAGTTATAAGTTATAAAGAAAGAAAAGGAAAGAAAAGAAAAGGAAAATAAACATTTTCTATATTTCTAAGTGGAGGGGAAAAGAAAGGAATATTACATTTTTACAATTATACCCTTAATCAATAAAAAATATGAAAAGTTTGAAGGTAATTTAATAAAATTAAAAGAATGAGAGTTTTATAACAATCATTTCCCTTCAAATCTTCCCAATTTGGGAGGATGATAAGTTGGCCAAATTTTCAGCGCTTTTCCATTCTTTTCCCTTCTTTTCATCTCTATGGGGTAATGGAATGGATGAGGGAATGTAATGGACGAGGTAATGGAATGGACAAAGTAATGGAATGGACAAGGTAATGGAATGGATCATTACCATTCCATATCTTGTTTGGTTGCCATGTGGGAATGAAACAAAACATTACTTTGTGTTGTTGGATAGACAAAAAAAGACGAAGGAATAAATTCGGTGGTTAGTGGCGGTGGTGGGTGGTGGTCAGTGGTGGTGATATGTGGCGGTAGTGGCGGTGGTGGGTGGTGGTGGTCGGTGGCGGCGGTGGAGGTGACGGTGGAAGGTGGAGATGGATGGCCGTAATGGTGGGTGGGTGACGATGGTGAGTAGTGGCGGTGGTGGTGGGTGATGGATGGTGGTAATGGTAGGTGGTGGTGTGTGGGGGTAGCGTGGTGGTGGATGGCAACGGCGGTGATAGGTGGTGGCGACGACGCTGGTGGTGGGTGGCGGCAACGGTGGCGATGGGTGGAGGTGGATGGGGGGTGATGGTGGGTGGGTGATGATGGTGAGTAGTGGCGGTAGTGGGTGGAGGAGACGACGGTGATGGGTGGTGGTGGGTGGCGGCGGTAGTGGTGGGTAAAGGAAATTGTGGTGAGTGACGGTGGTAGGTGGTGGAGGCGGCGGTGGGTGGTGGTGGGCGTCGGTGGGTGGTGTTGGATGGCGGTGGTGGTGGGTGGTTAGTGGTGGTGGCGGTGACGGGTGGGTGAAGGTAGTGGTTGGTGACGGCGGTAGTGTGTGGTGGTGGTGGCGGCGGTGGGTGGTGACGGCGGCGGTGGTGACGGTGGTTGTGGGTGGTGGCGATAGCAGTGGTGGGTGGTGATGATGGTGGTGGGTTATGGTTTTGTTAGTAAAGGGTGAATGAGGGATGGAATGAAAAAAAAAAACATAGGGGGTGGATGGAATGGTTTTGAGGGAATGGAATGCCTTGTGGAATGGGTGATTCCATTCCTTTAACCAACCAAACACACTATTTTTCATTACCTCGTAATGGTCCATTCCATTCCCCCTTTCATTCCATCATACCAGACGCTACCTTAAAAGAATTCTGGAACAAAGTTTTTTTCCACTTTTCCTTCCCTTTCCTTTTTTTCCTCTCGTTTAATGAGACTTTGAAACACGACCTTGATTCAATTCTATGGGGGATGCGCGGGGCACTCCTCACCTAGCGCCACTCGAGTACTATTGGCGGCCAGTAACACTTTCGTCACCTTTTGGCAACGGTCAAAAACGTTGCAGCTCAGTATGAAGTAAACGAGCTGCGACGGTAAAAAAAACAATTAATTCACCCACCTAACCACCTGAACGGTTTCTCTTTAAAATCATATTTTATGTCTACTTTCTCACATTTTTTTAAAACATATTCGTAATTCTACTAACAATTTTTTTATTAAATCTCTCAACTACATCATGTCTACAATACTTGAATGGCTCAAAGAGGAAATAATTGCTTTGACAATGGTGTGGATATGCGTTAAGGAATCTATTACGTCACTCAGTCTGGATTCCTTTTAAGATACAATGTTAGCTGAATATCGTGTGGTAAAGTTGAAATACACCGCACTTTCGAAGTACTATCGAGTAGGTGGAGGAAATTCATAAGAGAATGTGAACGAATTGAAGATATATTTAAAATTAACATGGTTGAACATCCTGATCTAAGGGAAGATATAGCAGTAAAAATTACGCAAGTCGATTATTTTCTTGAAATTCGCCAAACTTTAGACCATGTTTCAGCATGACAAATTTTTAAAGCATCGTTTATCTTTACTTTGAAATATGTTTTCTAGTCGGTTTCTAGTTAAATTGGAATTTCAAATCTGAAGACGAAATACAACAAATTAGATTTTTGAAAAGTAAATGGTTAAAATGTAACTTTCATGATTTAGAGTTAAAGGGTTTAAATTGATAAATTTAAGATTTCACGGTGAAACTTGAGAATATTTAAAAATTCAGGGGAGAATGAAGTATTCGCTCAAATTGAGAATGAGTCATATCTTTAACTGGTGGTCAATATGGACAACTCTTGGAAGTTTAATGAGTGAGTGAAGATCTATTGGCTTCAACAAGTTTAAAATATGAGAATTTTGATTCAATAGGAACTTTTGTCATTTCAAATGAAAGTTATAGTTTGTGCAATTTATCTATATATATATATATATATATATATAGGGGAAGGCTAATTTCAGAACACATATATTTCATGCAAACCACGAGAACACTATCTAAAACCATTCAAATTCAAAATTTCTTTTTACACTTGTCTTTATTATTAAAATACAGTCTCAAAAACACAATTTATGTATAAAAATTTAAACGTATATGAAAATAAATTGCTTTTACACATGTGTAAATTTACTGTTTATACATGTGTAAATTGTTTTATTTACACACATGTAAAAAGTTAATTTTAGGGTGTTTTTGCAAGAAAAGATGAATTGTTTGGAAAGAAAATTTGTTTTTAGTGTTATATTTTAATTATAATTAGGTTTGTATCGAAAAAAATGATTTTGATTGGTTTTCTCATTTGTTCTCACGGTTCTTGCGATATTTAGCGTTCTCAAGATAACCCTCCCCCATATATATATATATATATATATATATATATATATATATATATATATATCTAAAAAAAAGCTAAGTATTGGGAGAAAACCCCACTTTTTTTTAGAAAACCCTACCTCCTGAGTTTTTATATTTGAAAATTTTAGGGCATGTAATATACATGCTTTTATGAGTTTTGAGCAAAAAATATCAAAAAAGCGCCAATCGTTTTTTTTAATAAATAAGTTTTGCATCGTAACATATGTTTACACGAGTAACATATGATACGATGCAAAATTTATTTATTTAAAAAAATGATCGGGGTTTTTTTTATTTTTTTTTGGCTCAAAACTCTTAAAAACTTTTATAATACATGGCCTAAAATTTTTAAATAAAAAAAATGTGACACCCGACAAATCTCGGTTAATACTTTATCAAAACATATAACTCTACCTTAGCAAAACATTCATAAAAACATACTTGATAAGTTTAGCTTAGTTGAGTCGCTACGATGATTCGGGGAATCATCGAGAGCCGGTTTGATGGTCCGGGGGATCATCGGGAGTTGTTGCGATGATTTGGGGAATCATCGGGAGTCGTTACGATGGTTTGGGGAATCATCGGAAGTCGTTACGATGATTCGGAGAATTATCGAGAGTCGGTTCGATGGTCCGGGGAATCATCGGGAGTCGTTACGATGATCCGGGGTATCATCGGGAATTGATCTATAACCATGTGTCTAAGGGTTGGTGATTCAGAGGATCAACGGATTTAACGCACACACACGAGTCTCGAGTTCTGTAAATTGGTGACTTAACGTGAACGTGTTAGTTATTGAGTAATAAATGTGTTACAACCATAATATATGTTAGGATCTGAGTTTGTTTGTTTTGTTTGTTTAACTAAATGATGGAAATAATGAAATGAAAATAGAATGAAAGTGCAGCGGAATAATAAACTGTAAATCAAAACAAGAGAGTAAATGTTTTTAGATCGAATGCTTTCATTAACTCAAAGATTACAATCGTACAATTACTCCCCCTCAGCCTGATCACACAGTGTTTGTCAGAGAGAATGTTTTGTGTGTGATGCAATAGAACAGTACAAGCACTGTTCTATTTATAGACAGACTCAAAGCACTGATGACCTAGGCTGACGTCACCTAAGACAGTGACCTCTAACAGAATAACAAACATAAACATCTGCCTATTACAAACTACTGTTACATTGAAAACACTGATATTAAACAGCTGTTGAAGATAAACTCTGATGGTCTTGTATCCACTGCTGGAGCCTAAGTGCTGTTGGTTCCAGCAGTGCTTTGGTCTTCAGTACTTGTATCAGCAGTTGCTCTTCATCAGACCTTTGGTCAGCAGTTGTTCTTCATCAGTTGTTTCCTCGGCAGTTCTTTATATCAGCAGTTGTTGAGCAGTTGTTTGGATAGAACAGTAGTTAGGGTCAGCAGTCTTTTGGGAGAAGCAAGTTGTAAAGACTGTTTATTAAAGGATCAAACTGATAGCATGTTTTGGCTTTCTAATCATCTGTTCTTCTCCAGGTCAGCAGACCCAACAATCTCCCCCTAGAACAGATGATGCCAAAACTCAGCTTTATTTATTGATCTTTATTCCTCATCAGACTTTCTCTGATTTGACCTTTGAATTGTAGTTCAAAGTTCAGAGCAAATAAGTCTTCTTCATCTCTCTCTAGATCCAGATTTAGCAATGCTTGATGATCTTCTGCACATAGGCTGTAAGCATCATCCATGCTGATCTTCTGAACCCTTCCATCTGACCTGAGCAGTGTCAATTCGTGGTTGTCTTTGTTGACCTTCCACTTTAGAATTTTTGAGTCAGTGGATTTGCTGAGATGAACTTTTATTCTTGATGAGTTGGGTGAATGAGGTCTTCCAATGAGTTCTCTGAGTTTCTCTGTTGTAGGATCAGAGAAATAATGTATTTGATTGAAGAGCCCTTCCTTGATGAATGTATCAGCAAACTTTCTTTGATCTTCCTCTGACATCTCCTTCTGCTTCTTGAACTGTCTACTTGCAGCAGCTGTGAGATCAGAGGTTTCAAGTAAGCTGTCCAGATTAAAAGTCTGTTGGGGTCTCTTCATTATTGGCTCATCAGTGTAAATTGGTTTTCTTGGAAGGCTGGGATCCTTCTTTCTATTTTCTTCCAGACTTTTGTAGGTTTCAACCAGTCTTAACTCAGACCATCTGGAAACAGACCTCATCTCCCCATAGTTGGCAGCTACAATCTCTTGCCTCATCCTTTTGAATTTCAAGGCTCTGACTGGGTCTCTGCCTTTGCCAAAATTAGGAGTGGAGACTTTAGCTTTGGGGTCTTTGGCCATTTCTTCAATTCTGAGTAGTTCTTCTCTCAAAGCATGAGTAGTCCAACCATTGAACTGCTTTTTGTTTGCTTTGTAAGGCTTGGTTGCCATTATCTGTTCAAGAAGAGATTCCCTTACCTCCTTTTCCAAATCAACACTGAGAGGCATGGAGGACATGGAATTGCTCAGGGTCTTAGCAAAATCTTCAATCCTTCTGAGTTTGCTAAGCTCTGCTGAATGGATGCCCTGAGCAGTCCTGTCATCCTTCCCTTTGCATTTCTCCCTGATGATGGCATCCACCTGCTCACCCTTGTATTTCAGATAAGTATCAATATTGAGGGGAATAGGGAAGTTTGGGAGAGATGGGAAGGATCTTTCAGATGGCTGTTCAGTATTGTAGAAGGATTGTAATTCCCCCTTGAGTAGATCAAGTTCAAGGGGATACTGAACAACCAATGGTGTAATGGTTGGTGGTGGTCTATGGGATTTGAACTTGGATGTATGTGGTGAGAATGATGTGATTGGAATAGCTGTGATGGGAGGAGTGGATTGGGCAGTTGAAATGGTGGTTGGTGATGTGTGTATATTTTCATCATGCACAACAAAGGTTGATTTTCTCTTCCTTGTGTACATGATTTTTGGTGAAGGTGATTTGGTAGCAGTGGTTGGATTAACATCTGTTGGCCTTTTAGTAGAACCAGCAGATGTTGGGGTTTTGGCTGGTGATGTAGGTTTGGTGGTTGTTTGTTCAGGTGTGTGTGTTGGTTTGGGTACAGTGGTTTCAGTGTTTTGGGTAGTTTCAGTGTTTTGGGTGGCAGTGGTTTCAGTAGCAGTGGTTTTATCAACAGAGGTGTTCAACTTAGATGGTGGTTTTCTAACATGCTTGGCAGGTCTTTTCATCCTTTTAGAGGATCCTACATCTTCAGTTTCCCTTTGTTGTTTCTTTTTGAGTTCAATTAATGACTCTGCTTTAACTTCCAAAGTGTCAGCTCTTTTCTGTTTCTCTTGAGCAGCTTTTTCAGCTTCTATGTTTGCAGAGTCATCTACTGCTTTATTCTTCTCACTGGTTTGTTGTGGTGGTTGTTGTGGTGGTGCTGTTGTTGCTTGTTGTTGTTGTGGAGCTGATTTGGTAGACTCTGGTTTCTTGGCAGACTTGGCTTGGCCCTTTTGAGAAGGAGGACAACCAAAAGGATCTAGTTTTGGTAGCCTATCTCTGCCACTCTCCCCCTTTTTGGCATCATCAGCCGTGAAAGCATCATCATTTTCATCCCTGAGGATGGTGGTAGGGGCAGAGCCAGTAGTCTTCAGCAGGTGATCCTTGATGGCTTTGATATCAGCATGGGTATCTTTGTACCTTGCATCTACCATATTCCTGATCTCAGCCATGTAAGTTTCATGTGTCTGATCAGCCAATTTTCTGTGAGCTATGATGATGGGGGAAACTGATTTCCATAACTCATTGGCTATATCAGCTGTGGATGGTTGACTCTTGGAAAGATCTGCAATTGAGCTCAGTAGAAGCTTGACATCAGATTTGATGTCAGCAACAGAGGTTTCAATGACAGAAACTCTGTCCGTCAATTCTTGGTATTTTGACCCATCTCCTAAATTAATAGGATCATCTGAGTCCCTACCAGTGGTAGTTCTACCTGATTCAGGCCTAATAGGTGAATCAGATGCCCCTTTGTCTTGGTACTGGGGACTTCCAACTGTTTTTGGAGACACTATAGTGGCTTCAACAGTTGTTGCCTTCAAGGAGTCTTAGCTATGTAATCACTGTCCTGATGTGAGACAGTGGTCTCTACATCAGTAGTGGCTGCTCCACTTGAAAACTCACCTAGAGTCTCATTGAACTCAGGTGGTGTAACCTCCTCTTCTGTTTGAGGGATAGCAGATTGAATATTCTCAGGGCCAGTCACTTGTTGGAGTATACTCTCAGTGACAGGTGGAAGAGAGGAACTGGGATCTTCCTGATATTTGTCAATTGCTTCAAACAGAGGTTGCATTGTTTGTGGGACATGTGATGGTGAGTGTGGAGGAGTAACAAGAGAATTAGCCCTGGGAGAGGGGCTTGTGAACATATGGTCAAGTGACTCAAATGTATCATGATGTGTGTCCCCTTGGCTTACAACATGATCCTTTTGAGAGGATTCATGAGGAGTTTGGTCAGGTGGAGGTATGTCCAACTGTTGTGAGGAAGTAACAACAGTGGTTTCAGGTTGCTTTTGTTGTGCAACAGAGGTTTCTTCTGGTACCTCATCATCCAGAAGCCTCATTTGTGGTTGAGTGGAGGTTTTTGTGGATGGATGTTTCATTTTGGAAGTGGCTGGTGTGGGTTTTACAGCACTGGATGTAGTGCCATGACCACCAGGAGCAGTGGGCTCAACAACAGAGGTTTTGACAACAGTTGTTGCCTTTGTCCTCTTTGTTTGTGTTTTGGAAACTTTTGACACTTTAGACACTTTTTCTTGGGTGTTTCCACCCAGCATTCTTGTGAAAGTTTCATCAGTTAAGCTTTTCATTTGCATAGCCTCACCCTTTTTGAAAACTTTTTCTGGTAAGACTTTTTGTAAGATTACACTAAGAATTCTTGGGTAAATAAGAAAAGCATTGTTTGACCCAGACTTGACTGCTTTCACATTTGATACCAAGTCCATGAACAATCCCTGGGAAAGATTGAAGTCAGAGTTTGACAACATAGCATAACCCAGATATTGCATCCTCAATGGAATTTCATTAAAGGATGTGGACTTAGCAGAGACACAAAGAAGAAGAGTATGGAAGAAAAATTTCATGACTGGAGGGAAAAACTTTTTGAAAAGAGTTGATCCAGTCATCTGACCATCATACCCTCTTTCTTGGAACTCAGTGTGAAGCTCTGTTTTAGTAAAGGAATCCTTACCTGCCAGGTCATTCAGTGTGAAGGTTGTGGATATGATTTCAGGGGTAATGACGATACTGGTTTCTCCAATTTTGGAAATAATGGAGGTAGGCTTTTTGTCTTGTAGTAGAAACTCAGCATTCAACCAAAATTCTTGGAGTGTATCAAGATAAATGGGGCGTTAGCGGTTAGGATGGGTAAGTATTTGGAGTTAAGGAAAATGTCGATGGTGGAATGAAATGGAGTGTTGTCATCTGTTTTAATCAGATAGGGGAGACAGTTGTGTGTAGCTTTGGCTTGAAGATCCATTGTAATGGATTTCGAAGGTGAAAATGATTGAAGATTGATGAAGGGTTTGAGAATGAAGAAGGCGGTTTACAGTATTTTGAATACAATGAGACAGTGTAACATCTGTTGTGGTAAAACAGGGTTTTTATAGGCTCAATGAAACCGCCGATGTGGCCAAACCTCTGCTTATATGAGCAGACGTGGCAATCATCTGATGGATGAAACATCTGGTGGAGAACAGCTGTTTTTGGTAAACAACTGATACAAACAGCTGATGGATCCAACTGTTGTGTTTTTTTTTTTTGGATATAATATATATATATATATATATATATATATATATAGGCGGACAGTTGTTTTATCTGAACAGATGTTCTGAAACAGATTTTTCAACTAACAGTTGTTTTATCTGAACAGATGTTCTGAAACAGATTTTTCAACTAACAGTTGTTTTATCTGATCAGATGTTTTGAAACAGACTTTTCAACCAACAGTGGATATGAATGAAACAGTGGTTGTTTTATCTGAGCAGATGTTATAAACAGATTTTTCAACCAAACAGCTATTAAAAAAAAATTGATTTTCTGGAACATTTTATTATGATTTATAGAAACTTTATTTGTTTAATCCATGTTTAACATACCAATTCTGGAAATCAGATTTGTAAAGGTAGATGTGTCTAAAGCTTTTGTTAACACATCTGCCAACTGATCCTCTGTTGGAACATGGTGTAAAGAAATCAAACCTTTTTCATAGCTGTCTCTGACAAAATGATGTCTTATGTCAATGTGCTTGGTAGTGGAATGAGAGACTGGATTCTTGATGATATTTTCAGCAGCTTGGCTGTCCAACATGAGTGGAGTCCTAAGTGCAGTTATCCCAAAATCCAGTAATTGATTTTGAAGCCACATGAGTTGGGCTGTACAGCTTGCAGCAGCAATGTATTCAGCTTCAGCTGTTGAAGTTGAAACAGCTGCCTGCTTTTTGCTTTGCCATGAAACTAAGGCATTCCCTAGAAATTGGCACCCTCCTGAAGTGGATTTTCTTGTGGTGTGACAGCCAGCAAAGTCACTATCTGAATAACCTGAAAGCTCAATGTTTCCATTAGCAGGATACCAGATACCAAGTGTGGGAGCACCTTTGAGGTATCTGAATATCCTTTTCACAGCAATAAGGTTTGACTTTCTGGGTGAAGCCTGGGATCTGGCACAGACACAAGTAGCAAACATAATGTCTGGCCTAGATGCAGTTAGGTACAATAAAGACCCAATCATACATCTATAATGTGTTTGATCAACCAGTTCATCCTTGTCATCAATAGTGAGCAGCTTGACTGTACTCATGGGTGTGCTACATGGCTTACAATCATTCATCTCAAATCTGGTTAATAAGTTCTTTACATATTTGTTTTGGTGAATGAATGTGCCATTTTGCAGTTGTTTCACTTGAAGACCAAGGAAACACTGAAGCTCACCCATGGCACTCATCTCAAACTCTGCTGTCATGAGTTTTCTGAACTCTTCACACATTTGGTTACATGTGGATCCAAAAATGATGTCATCCACATATATTTGAACAATCATTAAGTGTTTCCCTTTCCATTTAAGAAATAAAGTTTTGTCAATTTTACCTCTTGTGAAGCCAATGGATAAGAGAAATGTTGAAAGACTTTCATACCAGGCCCTTGGTGCTTGTTTGAGTCCATACAAAGCTTTGTTGAGCTTGTAGACATAGTCAGGATGGAATGTGTCTTCAAAACCAGGTGGCTGACATACATAGACTTCCTCCTGAATTTTTCCATAAAGGAAAGCACATTTGATGTCCATCTGATACACCTTTATGTTGTGGTTGACAGCAAAGGCTAAAAAGAGTCTGATGGCCTCTAGTCTAGCTACAGGAGCAAAGGTCTCATCATAATCTATTCCTTCTTCTTGTCTGAAGCCTTGAACCACAAGCCTGGCTTTATTCTTGACAACAATACCCCTTTCATCAGTCTTGTTTTTGAAGACCCACTTTGTTCCTATAGGACAAACATCCTTAGGAAGTGGTACAAGCTCCCATACTTGTTGTCTTTTGAATTGAAGGAGTTCTTCTTGCATGGCTTCTACCCAACTGTTGTCTTTCAGTGCCTCTTGGTACTTGACAGGTTGTGTGAGGGATAAGAAACCTGCAAAAAGACAGATATTTGAGGATTGGCTTCTTGTGAGCACACCCTCTCTGATGTTGCCAATGATCTGGTCTGGTGGATGAGCTCTTAAGTAAATAAGATCTCCTTGATATGGAACAATGGCATTTTGAGGTGATGGACAGAGGTTTGGTGACTCTGTTGGTGTAACATCTGTTGGTACTTCTGTAGTGCCATCAGATGTTTGGAATGGTAATGGAGGAATGGGTCCAAGTGGTGTGAAACTTGACTGACTTTTGTCAACAGATGATTGACTTTTGTCAGCAGATGATAGGTCAGTGATTGTGAGGGGTGAGGCAGTGGTTTGAGGATAGGACTGGCCAACAGTGGTTGACACAGCTGTGGCAGAGTTTTGACAATTGTTTTGAACAGCTGCTTCCTCTGAGGCAGAATAGACTTTGTAGTGACTGGGGATCACAACATCTGTTCTGTAATCTTGCTGTGAAGACTGTGGAATACCTGCATTGTTAGCTTTAACAGTGATATCTTCAAATTTGAATTTATCTAAATCAAATAGTTCAGCAGGGTTTGCAGGGATTTTTAGAGATGAAAGTTCATTGAACTTTACATTCAAGGTTTCTTCTATTGTCTTAGTCCTTGTGTTAAACACTTTGTAGGCCTTAGCAGTAGAAGAATATCCCAGAAAATATCCACAGTCTACTTTGGCTGCAAATTTTGAAATGGAATCTTTGAGATTTAAAATGAAACATGGGCAGCCAAAGATTTTGAAAAATGAGATTAATGGTTTGATTTTGAACAAAATTTCATAAGCAGTTTTTTGATGTCTGGGGTTGATCAAAACTCTGTTTTGAACATAGCAAGCAGTGTTTACAGCTTCTGCCCAAAAGGACAGTGGCAAACCAGAATCTGCTAGCATGGTTCTTGCAGCTTCTATAAGAGTTCTATTTTTCCTCTCAACTACCCCATTTTGTTCTGGTGTTCTTGGGATGCTGAACTGCCTCACAATCCCTTTTGACACACAGAAGTCATCCAACTCCTTATTTTTAAACTCTGTTCCATTGTCACTCCTGAAGACTTTTACTGGCAAGTCATATTGCTTTTCAACTTTGGTGACAAAGTCCTTCAATATACCTGCAGTCTCATCCTTAGAATGTAAAAAGTAAGTCCATGTAAACCTAGAAAAATCATCAACTATGACAAAGACAAAATCTCTTTCTTCTTAGACTCATGATTTTAACAGGGCCAAACAAGTCCATGTGCAACAGTTGTAAACACTGACTAGTTTTGGACTCATCAATGGATTTGTAAGAGCTTTTATGTTGTTTTCCTTTTAAGCAAGAAACACAATGCTCATCACATTTAAATTCTTTTGATGGTAAACCTCTGACAAGGCTTTGTTTTGAGAGTGTGTTGATAGTATTAAGGTTGGTGTGACCCAATCTCCTATGCCACAATTCTGTCTCCTTAGTGGAGGCAGCAGAAAACAGACAGACATTTGCCATAGGATTGTCCTTTAACATATCAACAACATACACATTGCCACTTCTATGAGCAACAAGCTGTGCTTTGCTCTCAGCAATAATGGTATCAATCTTTTTCACCACTTCTGGCCCAATAATCTTACAAGTTTTCTTTGTGAAAAATGAGCCATAACCTTTGTCACTCATTTGGGAAACACTCAGAAGATTAAACTTGAGATTATCAATAAGATTGACATTTTCAAACTTGAGTTTTCCAGCCTGTACAGTCCCTGAACCCAACACCTTACCTTTAGAATCATTACCAAAGGATATATCACCCCCTCCATGAGCCAAGAAGTCCAGAAGTAGGGCTCTACATCCTGTCATGTGCCTGGAACCTCCACTATCTACATACCAAAGACTATCTAAACAAGCAGAAGCTCCTGCACATCAGTAAATGATTAGTTTTGGTGAGTGTCCAAAGCCAAGTTGGCTTTGGATGGGTCCTCAGACCTTTCAGACTCAAGCTTTGGAAGGTGATCAGTGGTTTGGACCAATTTCTGAATTAAGGTCAACAACTGCTGCTGACCATTTGCCAGTGCTTGGATGTCAACACTTGGGGCAGCAGTTGTTTGATCACTTCCTGACAGATGATAATACCCATATGGATTTCTGTTCACTCTTGGTTTAGAGGGTCTTTTTGGCTCCTCATAAACATGTGGCAGACTGTGACATGGAGGTTGACCATAACCTCTTGGGTATTTGCTTGTGGGTGGAGCATCTGTTACTTGGACATCTCTAGAAGCAGATGTTTCAAGCCTTTTTGTAACAGATGTTTGGACAGGGGTGAAGGTCTGTTTGGGCTTTCCTTTTGGAGTACTAACCACAGGGTTTGCAAGAGTTTTAGCTTTGTATTCTTGTATTTTTACATCAAAGTTTTTGAGATACAAGCACTCTTTGGTCTTGTGATTCTTTTTCCCACATATTGAGCATGTGGCTTTGGAATCACATTCACTTGTTCCTTTGTTAATATCATATGCTTTTAGAAGAAAACAGTTTTTGGTGACATGATTCTTCTTTTCACAGAAATCACAGAACAAGTTAACAGTCTTTTCTTTCTTCTTCCCCTTTTCAGTCTTCTTTTCAGCAGATGTTTGAGCATCTGCTGGAGGATCTTTCAGGGGAATGACTTTTGCCAAGGGAATGACCCTTGCCTGAGGAGCTGTCTTTCCCTCAGGAGTTTTAAAATCTATAGGTTTATAATTCTCAAGAGTATCACACTCATCAAACCAAGTAGGTTTGAATTCATACTTTTCAAGTTCAGCAAAAGATGAGGAACCTTCTGGTTTTTCAAGAACAATTTTCTTACCATTTGGTTCAGTGATTTTAATCTCTTGACCCTGCAGGTTTGTTGGTACTATCTCAACAGACTTTTGACTCTTTGTGTCAGTGTTTTCAAAAGCTGGAGCAGTGGTTGCAAAACCAAAGCCAAACTTCACATGACTTTTGGTTTGTTTGTTGAGTAGCATCTCAAATCCTCTACATGATTCCACCCATTTTTTACATTCAACTTGGGTGGACTCAAGCTCACTTTTACAACTTTGATATTTTGTTATCATAGTTTGGAGCTGGTCTTTGGTTATAGTTGCTTCATGTTTTAAACTGCTAATTTCAGACTCTTTTGCAGTTAAACTTGTTTTCAAATCTTTTGTGAGTTTTTCAAATTTAACTTCATCATCCAAAATTTTCTTTCTAAGGTTTTCATTCACCTCTTTGATGTTAGCAAATGCTATTACACATTTGTCAGAACACAACTCTTTAAGAATTTGAGGAGATACCTTAGCAGCAGCCATCAAAGCACAATCACACTTGCACTCACAATCATCAGATGCACCCCAGGGATCTGAGAGATTCACAACCTCTTCTTCAGGTTTTTCACCTGTAACAGCTTCACTAACAATATCATCAGTCACAACATCAGATTCAGTTACCACTTCCTCAGATTCAATCTCATCTACCATAGCCATGAAACAAAAATTTTCTGGTTCATTTTCAGCTTTGGCAACTAGTGCAAAATTCTCATCTGTTAGCTCATCAGGTAGACTGCTCCAATCAACAAAGCCTTGTGTAAAGAAGCTCTGTTGACTGGTCTCTGCAGGAGCAGAGGATGGAGTAACAGTCGTTTGCACAGGTGTTTGAGCAACAGGTGTTTGCACATAGTGAATCTGAGGAACAATGGTTTGGACATACTGGACAGGAACAGTGTTTGAGGACTGTGCAAAATGGGCAGTGTTTTGCACATTAGGTCCAGGGGTATTATAGGAATTCTGATAAGTGTTGGTCTGTGGTCTTTGATTTGGATACGTTATCATAGGTGTACCATGTTGACCCCTACATTCCCTAGCAAAATGACCAAACCTATGACATTTATAACACTTGATCTTTGATTTATCCAACCCAACCTTAGATCTGCCAGTCAACCCTGGAAACCTTCTCCAGTTTTCTTGTAAAAATTATTAGTTCTTACACTGAGAAGGGCCAATTGGTGCATAATGTCCATTTCTTCCAAATCATCAGGGTCAAAGTATTTCAGGTCATCATACTCAAAGGATATATTGTCAGATGCCTGTATATCACCACCACTTGCTGTGAAAGCATAGTTTGGTGAATAAGAGTCAGAGTTAAAACCTGAGTTAAAACCTGAAGTTATGTCAATAAAATGATCATAACTCTGATCCTTTGTGTTTCCAGGCACCTCATCATGACCCAAAAGTGCTGTATTCCCAAACACATAGTCATCAGACACTTTTCCAGAGTCCTGGAGCTTCTTTTTCTGGTTAAGCTCTCTTTCATAGGTCAAGAGCTTACCATGAAGCTGGGTCAGTGATAGGTCTTTAAATCCTATTGAGTTTCTCATTACAATTGCAATAGTGTCCCATTTGTCTGGTAATGATCTTAAAAACCTATGGTTCAAAGTTGAATGAGGGTAAGTAAGACCAACCAATTTTAGTTCACTTATTAAGCAATTAAATCTCTCAAACTGTTGAGTTAATGACTCTCCTTTGACATGACTGAATGTTTCATATTGTTGGTTAAGTATTTCACGGTTGTTTTCAATAACCTCCTCAGTCCCACCAAACTGTTCTTTCAGTGCATCCCACAACTCCTTTGCACTGTTACAGTGTAACAACCCAGCATATATATCATTGGGTAGAGCCATGGCCACAATACTGAAGGCCTTAGCATCTAGCTCAATTTTCTGAAAATCCTGGTCGGAGTAGTTTTCAAGTTTCTTTGGCTCAAACACTTTGGGATCTTCAGTACTCGGCACAGTCGGAACATGTGGTCCGAAGATAACCGACTTCCAACACCCAGTGTTTTGTTGAGCTAGAACATGGCTCATCCGACGTTGCCAGATATTGTATTCAGATCTGACAAGCATCGGTGGCTTGTTGTTCGTGCCAGTGTTATGTGGATCGTGATTGATAGAAGCCATTCTCTGATTTTTCAAAAAACAAAGTCTGTTTAACAACGGTTGAAGCGAAATTAAACTATTACTCTGTTTTCAATCTAACTGACAAACGATATCAATAATTGTGAGCTGATTATTAAATTGATTTGTTAGATCAAATTTAATTGACCAAGCTCTGATACCAATTGTTAGGATCTGAGTTTGTTTGTTTTGTTTGTTTAACTAAATGATGGAAATAATGAAATGAAAATAGAATGAAAGTGCAGCGGAATAATAAACTGTAAATCAAAACAAGAGAGTAAATGTTTTTAGATCGAATGCTTTCATTAACTCAAAGATTACAATCGTACAATTACTCCCCCTCAGCCTGATCACACAGTGTTTGTCAGAGAGAATGTTTTGTGTGTGATGCAATAGAACAGTACAAGCACTGTTCTATTTATAGACAGACTCAAAGCACTGATGACCTAGGCTGACGTCACCTAAGACAGTGACCTCTAACAGAATAACAAACATAAACATCTGCCTATTACAAACTACTGTTACATTGAAAACACTGATATTAAACAGCTGTTGAAGATAAACTCTGATGGTCTTGTATCCACTGCTGGAGCCTAAGTGCTGTTGGTTCCAGCAGTGCTTTGGTCTTCAGTACTTGTATCAGCAGTTGCTCTTCATCAGACCTTTGGACAGCAGTTGTTCTTCATCAGTTGTTTCCTCAGCAGTTCTTTATATCAGCAGTTGTTGAGCAGTTGTTTGGATAGAACAGTAGTTAGGGTCAGCAGTCTTTTGGGAGAAGCAAGTTGTAAAGACTGTTTATTAAAGGATCAAACTGATAGCATGTTTTGGCTTTCTAATCATCTGTTCTTCTCCAGGTCAGCAGACCCAACAATATATCGCGCCGATACGTATATACGTTAAATTATGTGTTATCATAGCAAACGACTCTAAGGAGGCAATTAGCTTTGCTAGTTGTGTGTTTAGGATGCAACTAGCTTAGCTAGTGGTGTGTTTTAGGAGGAAATTAGCTTTACTAGTGGTGTGCATCAGGAGGCAACTAGCTTTGCTAGTGGTGTGCATCATTAGGAAACTAGCCTATGCTAGTCGCCCCGTATGAAAGCTAGTTGCCCCCTTTATGTCAGGCTACTAGCAGCAGCTATAAATACCATATTTGACTTGCTAAACATCATTTGTGCAACCCTAACTCGTCCTAAACCTCTCCCACACCATCCTTAACCTCTAAAAGCTGTTTTTACCCTAAATCTACCATTTCCAATAAAACATCATTTCCAAGCAAGATCTAAAGTTTTTACCCTAAATCTACCATTCATCCTAAACCTTTGTTAAGTTATTATTTTGAACCCTATAGGTCCAGACCTGATTTTAATAAGTTTCTACCTTTGAAAACTCTTAAAAAAACCGATCCTAATCTATTTCTTAATATCTAAATGGGTTTTTGATAAAAAAAAAAACATGCTTGAAATGGTATTTGATAGTCTAAAACATGGGGATTCTTATGTATTTGTTATTTTGCTGATATAGATTAGTTTTTAGGATGATTATCTTAGGTTTTGATGGCTGTTTGATGCATTTTATGGATAGTACGAGTTTTGACCCATTTGAGGATTTTAGAAGGATTTATAATGTGATATGATGATTGAAACTTGTTAGGGCTCATGCTAGAATGATGTAACAACAACTTGATGATGTATGGAATATGTTTGTGTGGTTAAATCTGATTATTTGCCATTTAGGGTAATATTTTCATGCAATGATATGACATAACCATAATAATAGTCATTTTGGGGAAATGTTTCACAGCCCCACATTTTATTGTTTTCGTTTTCGAGGGAGAAACGTGATGGATAAACTTATTTTCTTTAAACCACGGTATTGCATTATATCACATGGGTACTAGGCGACTTTTCATCCTAAGTCCTCTCATTTTTGTGAACCATGAATATGTGGATACATAGCAGGAAAAATGTGAATAGATCTATTGGGCCCGGCAAGCCCCACTCGGGTCGACTGGAGGTCGGACGGGTGCATATTTGTTCTATCTAACTTACGGCACCGATTGATGACCGGTGATGGGTACTAGAGGTATCCTACTAACTTACTAACGTTCAGCAATGGCTCACAACGCTTTAGTATCATGTAACGATGTATAGCTAGCATCAGATATAGATGTAAGGATCGTGGGTCTGGTTTACAAACTTACTTACTACTCTTACAACTAAAAACTCTATGACTCACCAGCACTTCATGTGTTGACTAACATAGCATGTTTTCTCATGTCACTAAGGTATCAACTAAAAGGATAGATAAGTTAATATATTATTGTATTTTGCAAATTTCATGATCTATGCTATATAGTTCTATATTATCATACTACCCTATATGTATACTACTTGCGCGTTTTACTTATGTGCAAATTACATAATATATGCCATATTCATTTGAAAATTTCAAATTACATCCTCTATTTATATTACGATCACAAGCTGATTTACACGTAACACAATCTTAGCTTATACAATTGTCATCATTCATGTACATTACCTTGAACTATAGACACCTGATACGCTAAAAAGACACTAAGGCATGCGAACTAAGCTATTGCTCATGTTGAAGTCTCTGTGTTAAAGTATTATTTTAACTCAGAACTTACAAAGAAAGAAAGTCCTTAAGTTGAAGTAATCATTTTGACTTGAGGGGAGTTATGCAATTCCCTACTCTGTTGCAGTGTGTGTCTAGTGTCTTATGTTCAAGCTCATGACACTTCATTTTCATAGCTTGCATACTCTAAGTTACTTATATTGTTTTGAATTAGAGTGGTAGAAGGACACAAAACCTTAATGTAAGGTAAATTGGCGATTGTAGTCTGGAACGTAATCATGAATTTACAGGTACGTTAAACTGGTGTGAAATTCTATTAGGGTTTTTGGTAGATGTCCAGTACGTTTTTGAGGTATCAAAGGTGTGGTGGATTAGCTGTGGTACACCCTATATATAAACACTAATGATGCATCAAAAATGAGACTGGAAGTCGGACCAGAAACTAACCATAGTCCTTTTGGTAGTTCAAAAGTCACCACATAGTAAATCATTCCCAGTATTCCATCCTTGAAACTTAGGATTTGGCTTTCTTTCGAACCTTTATCCCTCATAGTTATTCCAAAGAAGCCTAATCCAACCCTCATTATCAGCCCACCACAGTTTATTCAAATCCATACGAGGACAACTTACCCTGTTAGCCAAAGCCCTTTTCATCATCTAAATATAACCATAATCACCGTAACATTTACTCGAGTACCTACAACCCTGTTTATACGTCTATTTGAAGCAATTTCGAGATGAAATTATCAAAAGTTGGGGATGCTGTGACATCCGTCACCTTTCCCTCTTATTCTTGACCAACTCTAGCCCCTCATGTTTACCGACATTTTTAATACTTTTATTTCGAAGTTCTATTCGATAATAATAAAGTACTCGAATTTATTTCCTACGACTATTAATCTTCTATTTGAACCATTATCGTATTCGAAAAGTCCATTTCTCTTGATGATGATGATGATGATAATAATAATAATAATAATAATAATAATAATAATAAATATATATATATTTTTATCAGATTAAAAAAATAATTAGTTATGTTTATATAAAAAAAACTTTTATTACAATAACCCACCTTTATACAAAACCCACTTAACCATAACTATCCATAAACCAAACCCAACCTAACTTAACTCTTTTGAAGCCCAAGTAACAGTCCCAAAACCCAAATCCCTCTATTCCCTTACTTCTTCTTCACGGCAGGTTACCCAGATCCGACCCGAACCCAAACGCGACCCACCGACACGTGCTTACAGCTGGATTTCCGAAATTAAACCTCTCTAATCACGCGCCTCTATCTAATCTCCTTCCTTTTTGTAATTATGCGATAATATGTCCAGGTTAATTATTAATTTTAAAGATTTCAATCGCATTTTAAAAGCTTTCCAAAATCGTTTCAATCATCAATCAATTCGCGTTGTTTTGAATCAATTCAAACACCCTATAAATACAGACCTGCATTTCGACTATAACCCACTAAAAATCTCTCACTATTGCATTCCAAATCGCCCTAAATCGAAGCTTTAGTCTCGCCCCTCCTTGTGCTCATGTATACACCCTCCGGCACGGTATGATTCAATTAATTTTGTATATAGAGTCGATTTTAGAATAGTATAAAAGCCCCATGCTTTTCGTCCTTGTCTGTATCGTTTCTCAATTCAATTATTGGATTGGGGGTTAGGGTTCATAAGGATTTAATTTGGGGATTTTGTTTGAATCAGATTCTGTTTAAATCTTTAACTGGTCCATTGAAAACAACAATTGAACACCCAGATCAACTGGCCTTGGCGTGGGATTTCACACGACTGGTCCGAGTTCAAGACCTGTCACCTACAGTTTTCTTTGTTTTTGTTATTTTGTTTTAAATTTGATGTTTCAGGATGTGTTTAAGTAATATACTGATCAATCATAAACAACAAACAATCACCAGCTACAGTTTTCTTTGTTTTTGTTATTTTGTTTTAAATTTGATGTTTCAGGATGTGTTTAAGTAATATACTGATCAATCATAAACAACAAACAATCACCAGCTCCGCTGTTCTGTGATTCATATTTGTGCAGAGCATGTCTCGTGTTCGAGTCTCCCGTGCGACCGAACATGCTTTGTTTTTTTTATTATTATTCAACTTTTTTTAATAACTATTATAAATCTATTTTAATTATTAAAAATAGTAAATCTAATCCAAATATTTTATAAAAATTATCCTATCTTATAAAAGCCCTCAGGTTTATATTCTTAGTTTTAATTTTTAGGAAAACATTTATTTATTATTTTTAATATATTTATTTAGTTTAAATCACAATTTATTCATTAAAAATTCATTTTCCTCATTTCAATACCAAAATTTTTGTGGAATTATTTCTATCCATATGATACTTTTTAGTAATTCTATTTTCTCTAAAAAGATTATTTTTCCCTATTTTAACTATTTAATTATATTTAATTATTTATCTTTACTTAAAATTCTATTTTAAATAAAAATAATTCAGAAAATAATTTTAAAAATTATTTCTCACTAATAAAAAGTGTTAACCTCTGTTTTTATATGAAAATTATACTTTTACATTTTAATTGTAATTACATCCTAATTATTGCTTGTTAGTAAATCAATCTAAAGATATCGAAATTACAAGTTTTACAAATTTTGAAATTATTTCTAATTTCTTAATAAATTTTATTTTAGTCTATCATACTTAGAAATAATTTCCCAGAAATTTTGAGATTAAAATCACTTAAAACGATTTTTTTATCAATTAATTATGATTAAAACAAATTAAATCAATAAAAATACGACAATAATTTATTTCCAGAAAATAAAAATGTGGTAATTTTCATTAGCATGTCAAGATGTTACACCTAAATTTTCATAATTTTTGGAGCAAAAATGAAATTTCTATGAATATTTATGAGATTAATGTGTATATATATAATTAAATATATATAAATAAACGAAAAAGAAAGAAAAAAATAAAAAGAAAAATGATTAGACCGTGAATAACAGGGGTCTAACCCAAGTCTTTGTTGTAGCAAACACACATACAAACCACTACACTACAAGTCTTTTGTTGAATAAACTTGAACACAAAAAGTATTTAAACCATTATGAAAACTTCATCTTCTTCCCCAACCTAAATCCTTAACCCTAGTTTCTAAGATCCTTCAATTCGCACAGATTAGAACTGTAAAGGACCGGATTGTAAGAAATCAACTACGTAATCATACAAGTAGAGCACTTTAGGTGTGGAATCCCTAAATCACATGCAAAATGATAGTAGACAAATCAGAACACGTTAAGATCCATTTTAATAATCATTCTCATTGATAAACATTTGATCATACACAATAAAAGCTTAGTTTACAATGAAAACACCTTTTCAGAAAGTTCTAGACTTACCTATAAAAACACACACACAAACTCAAGATTAAATGACCAAGACTTAACCTGCAAAACAAAACTCAAACTATATATAGAGAGCTCCATTCGACCTCTGTAGAGGTCGAATGACCTCGTTCGACCCATTAGATAGTTCGAACAAACCAAACATAGATATCAAAACTTCATTCGACCTAATAAATCTCCATTCGACCCCACGTCTGGTCGAATGGGCTTCCAGAACTTCATGTCTTTAATTAAAATGCCATTTCTTGTATAATCCAAAGCGATAGTCACATTTATGCACCTACAAGAACCCGAATCAAGAGGGCTTTTAAAGAGTTATGATAATAGTATAAAACGGCATAAAAACATACTTACAATATGTTTCGATGTTCAAAAAAGAGGTGTGCAGATCCGAAACTTTGAGAGCTGATTACCACGAATCTGGACTTGATTATGATGTTTATTTTGTGGGTTTGTGATAGGAAGAGGTGCAGAAAATAAATGGTAACAAATTTTTATAATGTTTACGTTCAAAAGTCGAGCTTTGATAAGCTTTTAAAATGTCGACGGTTACCACATAAAACCCGATTAAAACTTGATTAAAACATGTTTAAATGCGTGATTTATACCTGGAGCGATCGTTACATGATGGAGAAACATTAGGGAACTTAATTGGAACGAATTAAAAAGCCTAAAACGGCCAAAACGATCTCCCCGGACTTTGACCGGAATCCGGTCGGAAATCCTGCCGGAAAATTGAAAAAAAACATATTTAATAATTTGAAAATTTTCAGATTTTGACATAATCAACCCCTCAAGTTTATTTTTTGAAGATAATTGTTTTAACCTTATATATTCTTAATAAAACTAACCCAATCTTCTAACTTTTATGAAAATTTAACGAAATAAATAACACTATAGATTATATTACCGCATTAAATCAAAAGATACAAGGATTAAAATTGACAATTTTCCAAAAGATGAGGGTGTAGGTTGTCGCATCAACCTTGGTCTTCTATTTATAGAGGGAAAGAGAGAGAGAGAGAGAGAGAGAGATGGCAAGAAAGAGAGAGAGGGAGAGGGGTGGGGGTGGGGGTGAAGGGAGTGGGAAAGAGGAGGGAAATAGGTGCTTTCCAATTAAGGTAAGTCTAACTCTTGTTGATTCAAGAGATTAAGGAACCTTTCCTTGTTAGCGTTTAGTCTAAACATGGAGTTTAATCAAGTCAAATGTGACTTATCATCTAATCTTGTCAAAGGTGAATGACTAAACATCAGATTTGGAAATCAAAGGAAGATCATGTAATGATGGGGGGGGGGTTAAGGATTAGTCACTTTAGGTAAGAAATCTAGTTTGGATTAGTGAGTTTAAGGAATCTATATATTTTTGGTTTAACATCATATGTAATCTTAGGAGGTGATTATTGACAATCCATGCTACCAAGTGGAGGTGTGTTAGTGATGTGATTTCACCATTAAAAGTAACCTAGTGTTTTGTGAACGTGGGAGAAAAATGAGAAGTGACATGGCGGGGTGGGGTTTTGGCCGAAAAGAAAAAAAGAGGGGGAGGAGTGGGCTGAAAGTTCTAGGGTGGTGGTGGTTATTTGGGGTAGTTCCAAAATTATGGATTTTAGTTATGTGAAGCATCTTTCTATAATTCTCTTTAATCATATCTAAGTTAGATTTTCTAGGATTTGACATGCCTCCATTGATAAGTCAACTTAGAATATTTGTCACTTGATTTGATTAAACTTGTGATCTTAGATTTGATTTGGATGGTGATGGTTCTATTGTAGGGTGATCAAGGGACAAGTTAGAAGGTGATGGTGACATTGGAGGGTGTTTGGGCCGAAAATAATAAGGAAAAAGGGGAAGGAAGATGACGGTTAGGGGTGGTGATTCAAGGATGGTTATTTTGGGAATGTATCAATCCTCAAAGCTTGTTTTGATTAAGTGTTGTTTCTATTTTGGTGTAAGGGTTTATCCAAGGATTTGATTGTTATCAAATGAGGGAACATGTAGCTTGATCTTGTCAAGATGGTGATATGATTGTTCCAAGACATTCTTAGACTAGAATTTACACATGTATGCACATATATGACTTATATATATATATGCCATATGCATATAGGGAATGGTTCTATAGGAAACCCTTCTTATAGTGAGAACCTTGTAAGCCCAATCTACACCATCCATTCCATTAGATCAATGGTTATGATTCAATCTTGTGACTTTATGGTGAGGGAAATAATTTTTTATTAGCCAAAAGGACATTCAAGGGCATAAAAGAAATCCATATCTCTCTTCTCTCCTCTTTCTTGTCATCACCTCTCCCCTCTCTCATCTTTCTTATCATATTTAAAACCCCAACACAATCATCTCTCTCCTCTCTCATCCCTCCTCCTCCTTCTTCTTCTTCTTCATCATCATCTTCTTGGTTTGTTTTTCAAAGAAATCATCAACCACCCTCTACACTAATGAAAAAACAACAAGTATACACCTTCAAAATCATAGATTTACCTCCTCAAAAACACCGGCCATCGTACACCACCACCGTTCCATCTCTCTCTCAGCAGCCCTCTCTCACTGTCGTCTCTATCTCTCTCCCTTGTGTTGTCACCGTGGGTTCGCCGGAGCTTCGCCGACGAGTTCCTTTTTTCTCCACTTTCTTTCTTTCTCCGTTTTCTCTTTCTTTGACATCCCTTTCTCTCTCTAAACTTCTTGAAGGAAAGTGAGGTGTGTATATGTGTTGATGTGTGTGTGTGTCAGTATATATAAAAGGTTGCTTTACGAACTTCCTTCCCCTCTCTACTCTTCCATGGATCACAAAAAATGTCTCTCATCCCTTCTCACAAAAATTTCGGGTGCTTAGAGCATATGGCTTTCGAGATAAGGGGTTTGGGGTTTCAATAGATTTTGATTTAGCATAAAGGTCGCCATATAAAAACATGAGTTCTATGTTAATTTACATTCAAATAAAATGAATTATTTTTTAAGTTATCTAACTAGCACAAATGATATGACATGTCACATTTACATTGGTTGGGTTGATGGCAAATGTGATGGTCGGGAAACAACTATGAATATTTTCACTACTTCGTAGATTCAAAAAGGGCCTAATAAAGGTCAGTTGTTTTTTTGTGACACATGTTTCAAACAAGAATGTCAACACTAGAAAAAAAAGAAGAAAAAGGGTAACACGTGTTAGTTGGTCATAAAGGGGTAACGTGTGTTATCTGATCTGATAAAGTTAAACTGTTGCCCCCATATACCCATGAGAAGATCTAAAGTTAACATATGTTAGTAAGGCATAAAAAGGTAACATGTGTTAGTTAGGCATAAAAGATCCATAGTTAAACTGTTGCCCCCATATACCCATGAGAAGATCTAAAGTTAACATGTGTTATCTAATTTGATAAAGTTAACATGTGTTAGTTAGGCATAAAGGGTAACATGTGCTATTTGATCTGATAAAGTTGACTAAGTAGAACTGTAAAAATGAAAAAAAAAGATATAATTACACAGAACATTCAAATAACCCTTTGCATAAAATAGGGTCGTATGTGTTATCTGACCAAGTCTGCGTGCTGGGTAGCAAAGTCAGGATGAACAAGATAAAAACCTACCTAGGACATTCAAATGAATTGAAATGATGGGTAACATGTGTTAATGTTGCATAAGAGGGTGACATTTGTTATTTGGCCAAATCAACGTGCCTAGTAGGACGGTGAAAATGAAAAAGAAAGCATATACCTACATTCAAATAACAGTAAGCATAAAAAGATTCAAAATGTACCCAGTAAAGGTCACTTGTTTTTTGTGACACATGTTTCAAATAGAATGTCAACACTATAAAAAAAAGGGGTAACACTAGAAAAACAAGTGGACTAACTAGCACTATAAAAATGAAAAAAAAAGATATACCCACATAGAACATTCAAATAATAGTATGCAAAAACAGCTACAATGGTGACCCCTTAAAGATTACATAGTTAGTTGTCATGCATATTATCCTTTGCATAAATAGGGTAGCATGTGTTATCTGATGAAGTCTAACATGTGTTATTTTCAGCCTTTTTTTGTCTTGCTTACCACTATAGTTTTCACTTCATAAGTTTACTGAGAAATAAATCATACAAACTATTAACAAAGGTTATTACAAAGTATCATTACAAACTATTGATCACTTTAACAAAATAAATCTAGTAATATTATACATTGAGTATCAAAAAGAAAACGTTATCCAAGTAGGTAAACAATTACGAGTATTAATACTATACGGGTACCAATATGGTACATGTACCAAATAGGTAAAATTGATATGAATACCATACATACGAAGTAAAACATATAAACAAATTCAATAGTATACAGAATTCGGTACCCGTACCGATACCAAAAGTATCAAATACCGAAATCAGTAAAAGTGGGTATCAATACCTATACCGAGTACTCAAAATCGGTACGGGTAAGGGTACCGGTACAGGTGTAGTATGAGTATGGCTATAGGTATTCGGAAAAAAATGCTCATCCCTAGTGGAGTCTGTAGAATATTATTATTATTATGAGGGGTATTGAGGATGACAGTGGTTTGATTTAAGCAAATGAATGTGAGTTGATTTAAGCAAATGAATAGGGATGATCGTGAATGGGGATGGCAGTAAATGGGTTGGGTTTGGTTTTTTTATTTTTATTTTGTTTTTTTATTTTTTGATTTAAAAAAATTTAATTCCTAGTCAGCATGCCACCTCAAGTGTCGTGTCTACATCTTGTACACGTTAGCATGTCACCTCAACTACCACGTCAGCTTCCACTAACCCAGTTAATTCAGAATTAACAGAGGTTCATTTTAACACCCACATATCCAGTTAAGATTATCTTGACATAACGTTAAAGTTCGAATCATTATTGGTCAATAACTCAAACTTTAAATTATTTAAATCCAATACTACTTCTAAAAAAAAGTTACTATCAATGTTTACTTATATGAAATTGTGCTAGGATTTATTCTATTACTTAATTTATAAGACTAAAGGGTGTGGAAGAGGCCTATCGTGGGGTAGGAGCATTATATGAATGATGGTTCAAGGGTGTGGTAGGAGGCCCATCATCCATGTTAGCATTTAATATTTTTTTTAATTATTTAATATTCTAATATTAATATTACATTAAAAACATTACAAATAATCTTAAACGAGCACAACATCCAACTGCCCACATGATGTCTTTCTTTTCCATCTTGCTTGTATAACCCCAAATAACCGTTCAATGTCCTTTCTTGCTACCTCTTGAAACTTGGCAATTTCTTTCTTTTTTCGTCGTACGGGTGGTGAATAGTTTTAACAATCGTAGCATAAGGTGGGTAGATCCCATCAGCAAGATAATACATGCGTCTGTATTCCACGCCATTTTCTTTCTAGCATCATATCGTAAGGTAAAAATGGGTGAAAATTCACCACGTCATCGGCTATACGTAAGAACAGTCTTCTACTCATTTGGAACCTACGCCTAAATATGTCGGCAAAATAATCGGCTACCAATCTATCATGGGCACCTACACATATTTTAACAAATATAAACACAATAAACATCTACAATCTTAAAAAATTTAAATATAATAAACAACTACAATCTTAAAACAAATAAATATAATACATATAAATAATCTAAAAAAAATATAAAACGTACTTTCTCGGTCTCTGTTTATAGCCGCTTGCCTAGTTCAACGTATCGAGCCGACTTCATCTCCTTCCTCCTCGGCAATGATCTACGCCGCTTGCACCACGGCGTTTATAATAAAATTTACGGCTTCGTTTGTAGATGATGAACCCGAAGAAGACGAAGACGGCGAAGAAGATGATGATTACATAGTTGTTTGAGGGTTTGGAATTTTTATAACTAATGGTTTTGTTTAAATATATTGAGAGAGTTTGAGAGAGTGTTTAAAAAAAAGGTGAATGAAAATGGAAAGGTTTGGTGTATTTAAATAAAAAAAACTTTTTTTTTTTAAATTTAGACCGTTGCCCAACGTTCAAAAATCCCAAACGTTCGAATCCTTTGGCCCGTCATGCCCGGCTACAACATGCCTGCCTTGCATAGGGGAGCGGTGTTTGCCGCCCGGCATAAGCTTGCCGGCCCCTACGCCGGATCCACACCGCCTAGTCTAAGTAAAATATAATATCTTCGTATCTTCTAAATTTAATTAATTAAAATGTAGTCAAAACCCAACGTTACAAGTTTTAACCCCCATAGTGTCTATGAGTGTTTCAAATCCGCTCTTCTAGCGAAGCGCGAGTATTTACATCTAGGTGTTTAATTTTATAAGAATAAACAACGACAAAAGCTGGATGATTAGGTCTGTCCGGTGGATTAAGGATTTTTTTTTTTAAAGATCCTAACACATGGTTTTTCCATATGATTTCTAAAGGTCTCAAAATCGCACTATTCCAACAGAAAAATCAAGACTATGAGGTTGATCGAGTTGCGATCGGCGATGGATATGATCAGGGCCGACCCTTAAGGGTGAGGGGAGGACTTCAGGCCCGGGCCCAATTTTTCGGGGGCACATTAACCCTTCGAAAATCTAAGTTTTCTTAACATTAATTTGATGGATTTTTATATGTTTGAGCCCCAAAATTTTTAATCAAGTATTAATCAGAATGAATGTTAGTTTATATAAAGCAGAAAGTAAAAAAAATGCTGAGAGAGACTAATAATTAAAAAAAGAAAATGAAATGGTTTGAGAAAAAAATGACAGGTTTATAAATGAGTGTAGAACTAGAGAAGATGAAGATTATAAAATGAAGAGGGCTCTTAGTTGTTTTTGCTTTTTACCGGTTGATTTTGACTTATTTTTAACTTTCATTTTGTTATGAAACAATTTTTTTTTTATTTCCAAACTTTCAGCCATTTATATTTTCATACTTTATGAGATTCGAACTCCCAACCTCCTCAAAGAGAGTTTGTTTCCTCTACCGTTAGACTACAATCTAAGTGGGAAATAAAATTTGATCCATCAATTTGATATTACTTTAATCGTAGCTTAAAAAAATAGTATACACTATTTATTTCGTTAAGGCCTAAAGGTAAAGCTAAGGAGCACAATTTTTACAGTTCCGCCGGGGCACCTGAAATTTCAGGGTCACCCTGGATATGATGCCAATCAAGAGCAGATCATAATGAATGAAATAAAAATTTTAGTTGTTACAACACACATATATATAATTTATATTCATCATGCTATTTCTGTAACCGCATGTCTTTAGAGATTATGTCCACACGCTCGAGTGCCTATGGCATATATCTATATCTATAATCTATATCTATATTTTTTATTATATAATGCATCCTAGATGAGCATTAAGGTAATTTCACTACCATTTTAAGATGACATATGAAGAGGCATAAGCATACATCTCTAAGCCTCTTTCTTCTCATTATGCTCCTTTATACAATATATCATGCCTATCGTACATGTGACTAATACACGATTAATATCTTCTCCACAATGTAACCCCCTTTATTCATTAAAACATATATGATGTTATGAATTGAACTAAATTAAATAGAATCGAAGATTATAGAGTCATGGCAATAATTAGAATTCTTCATAATGAGGGTGTAAATATACTTTAAAGAATTAAAACGTATATGATGTTATGAATTGGACTAAATTAATGCACACACACTATGCACATTATATAATTTATACATATAACTCTAAATTGATATTTTATTAATATAAAGAAATATTGTAGACGCTTTTAGACATATTATTATTTCTCATAGAATTCAATTATGTATTTTTTGGTCTAGATATTTAGTCTCGACCTTTAGTGATTATTTGATAATTTTATGATATTTTTTAATTAAATATATATTTTGGACTACTTAATTTATATATTTAAATCCATAGACTTTTTAAGGATTTTTATGACTCGAACATATACCTATATGTTTAGAAAATTATTAATTTAATTGCCTTTAATTTTATTTAGTAACCCCTTTTTCTAATAATCCTATTAGAAAATATATATATATATATATATATATATATATATATATATATTAGGGTAGACTTTTGATAGTTATTTAATTTACAAATTAACTATTTAGTTTTACATGCACTTTTATATTCATTTTGTCATATTCACTATTCTAATTATATAGAAATAGTTATTTTTTTGCATTATGTGATATTTATTTATTGAAATATATATAACTTGACATTTTCATACATACTACTGATTGGTGTTTATACTTAGACATAGTTTGACATTTTTGTAACTAGCGTAACTTGATAGATAATTCCTTTTAATATGTATGTAAAGTGATTTACGTTTTTTTTATTTCGATTAAATGAATAGAATATTATATTAATTAGAATTCTTCATAATGAGGGTATGGGTGTCTCATTAGACGAAACAATCGCCAACATGAGAAATGACATATATACGTTCGGAGCATATTCCGGAATATACCACAAAATCGACCGGTTAGTACTACGGGATGGCAAACCCATCCCACACGCCATTCTTTATTTTTTTATGGCTTCATTTAGAGTATTTAGCTACTTTTTTTTCAGAGACTGGAATCTTGTCTTCTGATTCATGTTTTCAGTATTCTCCCGCATCAATTTTTATTTTTTATTTGTGCTTTCAATATCAAAGGACTTCCACCAAAATAATTGTCACACAAGAATACATGATAACTTTTAGTTTAAAATTATTATATATGTAATAAAAGTTTACGGATGCAGCCCCGCCGCAACGCGCGGGTTCCTGCTAGTACATTATAAAGGAGGAGTGATGTACAACATGGTCATTTTCATTTTCATATAACTTAAAAAGCAACATGCACAACACATTTAAGCAACAAATTTAAGGGTATTGTGGGCATAGTTATGACAATTAAGACACTTAGAAGGGTATGCATGTAATTCTACCATCATCATCTCACTCGCAACTTAAAATTCTATTCCAATCCTACCCTCATGACCATACTAATAGATTATCCATTGAATTGTCTTTAAGAATTGTTTTTAATGTGTTTATTGGAAGGAAACAAAGAGGTAGTATCACTTCAAAACATATAATCAAACTAAAACAAATCATTTATGTCAACATAATCCAAGCAAGCAATGGAGAATGAAACTTTGTACAAATCTATATTATTATTATTATTATTATTATTATTATTATTATTATTATTATTATTTATCTCTATTTTATCTTATTAATGACTAAAGATGTCTAATAAGGTAATTTCACATCATTTTTAAGATGAGAGTTGAAAGGCCCCTTTACAAATCTTCATTTTTTTAATCATTTTCTTCCTTTTATGCCCCTAAAGTACAATCTACAATTCAAATTTTATAATTATCTAATACACACTTTATATCTCTTTCAATATAACAATATGTAACCATCATTTCATAAACACCCAATTCAATACTTACATGGTAAGAGTTTATTAACTTCCTTTGAATTAACAACACAACATAATAATACATAGTTTGTAACTCCACTTGAATTAACAACCCATCATTGAATGAAACACATTCATTAAGTCAATTGAATAACCATAGAGGTTACAATAGAAACTCCACATTTATACTCCTCAATGCTATTATCTTTCCATTCCATTCTCACAACCACTCAAGTATGTTTTGTATCTTTCATTTGTTCTAGCTTATGTATTTTGTTTTGTTGTGGGTTAATGATCGCATTTTGCAGCTTGGTCTATTTATTAATTGGTATATGTGTGTTCTTACAGGAGGTTTGCTTCTTTCGCTCTGCGCAGGAAGTGCATCATTTGTCTAGGTATGTCGTTATCATAAATACTTTATTTTGCATACTTTACCAATTATTTTATTTGTGGCAGGAATTTCATAAACTTATAGTCCATTTTGAACAAATGTCTTACAGTGGTTAATTTTTATGACAAAGATGAAAATGGCTAAAATTCAAAATAATCGATTTCATTTGTTGATTCGTTCATGTTATTTAATTCACATTATGGGTAAATGGTTGTAAGGTGTTGAAAATTTGATTTCCAATAATTAAAACTCACACAGGGACAAACCCACTATTAAGGTTCTGAAGGAAGACTTTATGCATTATGGCACATTAGGCTGCATGTATCTACTAAATTTGGATGTGGTCTTGCTATGCATATGGCACAATTAGAAAAAGAAAAAACAATTAGGCAAGTAAGTTTGTTTCACTTTATAAATTGATCGACCTCTTGATATTTTTACACTTGAGAAACCTGTTTTAGCCGTTAATTTGTAAATTTACTTATCAATTTGTGAACTTACAAAAAAAACATAAATTATTAGGTTTGTTGTTTTGTTGTATTTCTAGATCATACTTATAGCTTTAAAGGGAGGTCTGGTACTAAAGATGCAAAGGACTGGATGCCGCTTAAGCATAAAGAACCCGCACGCGAGATAGCTATAAAGGTGAATTAAATTAAGAGAAGAAACTACAAGACTGGTCAGGCAAGATGTTTGCGATTTAGTTGTGCCTTGTGCGCAAGGGCAGTAATCATAGTATCATACTTTATGAGTTATGACCGAGAATAAATACCAAAGTTTTTATTTATCTTCTGGTTGGTAGTTACTACTGTGCTATATCTCAAAATGTATTACAATTCAAGGCCACAATAATCAATCAAACTACATAGGCACGACTCCACAGTCCACGGTCCACATTTCCATCATCGGATTATCTTTTTCATTCTGCACCTTAGTGCAATAAAACAAAAGAAGATGGTATTTTTTACAATGAGAGATTCAAAGATGCACACTTTGCCAACCTTAGCCCCAAGTCACCGTAGTCTTCAAACTTGATCTTCTTTGGTGTAGGCACATCAGTACATCACTAATCACCCCTACCTGTTTTCCAGATTCAACAAAATTAGCGTTGACCAACTCATACTTCAAAGACAACCAATGGGCACAAATACAACCCATTAGCAAAATGGGCGTCAACTGGTATTTGTTTTTCATGTAGACTCAACTCGTATTGGCCTGAAACATTATTTCTCCAAAAAAAAGTTACTTTTATATTTATAACTTTACCCATTAAAATTATTATTGGAGTGACCTTTTACTAGCTTGACCCGTTTCCTTTTACGTACACCTTACCAATCAATGTTTAAATCACTTAAAACACATTTCAAAGTGTATTGATATATAACCACTAGACTTTCATCGTTGCCAGTGACATCCACCAAAACACGAAATATAACGCAAGGTAAAGAAAAACTTTAACCAACTGACACTCCACCGTCGGCCCCCATAAACACAATCTTGTGCAACGAACATATAAACAGCGCCTCCGACAGTAAATGATTCTCAACCAACATAGACGCAATCATCCTAGCATGCAACCCGTATGACACCAAATGAGTTATGATGATGATTTACCTATGTTATACCAGTGGAAAAAATTTTTTGTTAGATATCTACAAAAACTTTTAGAAGTATTATGATTACTAATTTAACTTTATTCCTTCCTTTCTACACTTTTTTACCATTTTTATTTCTCTATGTTGTTTTATATAAAAAAAATTGTATGGTAAACCATGGAGATACATCCGAAAAACCATATATAACTTATTTATGTGTACTTTCTACAACATTTGAATGTTTTTAACTTGTTTTTAAGTAAGCCAATATGTTAACCAATACTAACAGAAGTACTGCAACAACTACATAATCAGTCATGTGCTGCTTGTCAACGCAAATTTTGATTTACTGTAGCCTAAGGAATTTACTTATTTTGACCAAGTGTGCACAATTTAATGTATCCATATTCAATATTTTAAATCTCCAATCTTACTATCCCGTTATCCAGTCATATTTTATATAACGAACTTAGCCATTGTTGACAGATATTACCTTTTAATAACTATGAAATTAGCCACAATGAATGTTGTTGTATAACTCACTAATGTATCAATCTGACTAATAACAGTGTTTTTTTTTTAATTCTTCACTTCTTTCAAATGGTACATTTAGTAATTTATGCATATACATTTATGTGTATATCTATAAGCATTTCAATTCAGTTAAATATTAACCATTTTTTGTAAAATCCATGTTTAAAAAAAGAAACACATAATGGATTGAATGAAATAAAAGGTTGAAAAACCAGAATGGGTTGTCGTTTATAATATGCATCATAATTCAATTTGATGTCAATCGGACCACTCGTCGTAACGCGCGAGCATTCCCACTAGTATTATATTAAAGAGATAAGTACCTAGTTTTCGACAATTGTTTTGAGCCGTTGTTGGGAACATCCACACATGAAAGAAGTTGCTATTTTGGTTATGTGTGAAAGCATCGAGATATATATATATATATAAAAGAATCATAGTGGGATTAGTGGCCACCAACATCATAATTAATGTATTAGCTTGCTGAGGGCATCTTCTTAAGTTGGTGGATATCCCACTTAAGCATCACGATTATTTAGTTTCAAGTTGTATGTGTCACATATAAAGACTGTTCGTTATGGTGCGTGACCGAGCTTTACCAGCCATGTGGATCGCCGGAACCACAACATATACACGTGAATGACCGCGTGAGCGAGCGCAGGCGACCCAGATCGCGTAGGCTAGCGAGGTGAAATCAGGTTTGTTTGTGTGTATTGTGGGTTTTTTTTTTGTTTTTTGTTTTTTTTTTTTTTTTTTGAAGATGGACTTGCAAATGTAGAAGACAGAGTTCAAAGTAAAGATGGAGAAGATGAAGTGCAAATGAAGATGGAGAAAACGGAGTGTGTAATTTGTTTTTATATTCTTTTTAGTCAAAGTACATATTAAAATATAATAAAACTTAACAAAGTTTGCGTGGGCTAGATTTGTTTTTTGTTTTTAACGAGTTGACAACCAAGTCTAATGGGGTTTAAGTAATACATGAAGTAAGATGGGTCGGGTAAGTGCATGATGTCCCTAGGCTAGTATATATGTTGTTTGGACGTGTTTCGGGGTGTTTGGAGACGTTTATACGCGTTTTAGGGTGTTTGGGACACATCAGGCGATTACGGGGATGCTATAGGCGATTAGCATGCTAATCGCCTATACTTCATGCGAATAGACCTCTATTCGCTAGTTCATCTAGCGAGTATGGCCCTACTCGCTAGTTTGTCATGGTGGATAGCCACGTACTCGCCTATACTGTCCTGTACGAGTACGGGAGGTATAAATAAGCCCAATCATTGCCCTAATCATTAGTTCTTGCCACACACACTCTCCAAACACCCTCCCCTGGTCTGTAAGGTCTGATTTGATCATTGTAAACACTCGAGCTCTGTTTTAGTGATAAATCTTTAATCTTTTGACCCATTTGTGTGTGTTAATTACTCGTATATCATTGTTTCATATTCGTTTATGTTATTAAAACATATTTAGAGGATTCCCCACTCTGAATATCAAGCTCGTGATTGTCGGGTGACCCGTTAGTCGATCCTACAAGTGGTATCAGAGCCGAGGCTCTTATCACGAGTGTTTTGATAGCAAAAACAAGTGAAAACAGGTAGATTTTTGTGTGAAAGTTGTGATTTTTAAGCAAAAACCTGTTTTGAAGTTTGAAACTTTGAGTTTTTAATAAAAACCCTTATTTTCAAATTCTTGGTGTGTGTTTATGGATAAAAACATGTGTTTTTATTAGGTTTTGTTCTAAAAGTGTTTTGGAAACTTTTCCAATCATTTGGGGTTTAAACACATCGTTTTTGATAAGATTTTGAGACAAAAACGGTGGTGTTTGAGCAAAAGTGAAGTTACAGATCAGATCTAGCGAATACAGATATTCATCCCTTATAATCGCCTACTGTATAGGCGATTAGAAGAAAACTTCACACGAATAGAGTATATTCGCCTATATATAGGCGAGTAGCAGAAAGCTTTACACGAATAGCCTATATTCGCCTGTTATACTAGCGATTAGGGCTCTAATCACCATTTTCTTATATGGTATAGAACCCTAATCGCCTGAAGGGTCCATACTCGCCTGAAACTTGTAATCGCTCAACCGTTCACTAGCAATTACACCCTAATCGCGTATAATACTAGTGATTACAACTGTACTCGCCCCAACCAAACCGTAATCGCCATTTTACACAAGAATAGAGTTCCTAATCGCCATTAAGGACCTGAAACTGAAAAATTGACTAAGTATCGGACTTTTAACGATTTTAAACATATGGCAAACCCGTGGGGACATTTGAACCAACCAAGGCAACAATATAATCAACAAATGAACAATCAAATGAACGTACCCACGAACCCTTGGCAATTCTCAGCCGAGCGTAACGCGCAACGGATGCAACAAGCGCAAATGCAAGCGAATGTTGCCGGAATCAATCCGTGGGCGCTAGCGGCTCAACAACAGGCATTGAATGCAAATCCTTGGGCACTCGCAGCTGCTGCAAACTCACAGACGAATCATCTGTCTTCCGTTCTTATGAGTGACTTAGAGACGGGTAGTTCGAATAGGGCGCCGAAATTGCAATACATGTCCGACTACCATGGATGGAAGGGCAGATTTCAGACGTATGTTGAGGGCATCGATGGTCTCGTATGGTCAGCTATAGAGACAGGGTACAGTAGGCCGATGGTTGAGAATTCGAATACTCCGATCTCACTAGAGGATATGAATGAAGATCAGAGGAAGAAGTATAATTATGGAAAGAAGACGATGGCGACATTGAAGCAAGCTCTTCCTAAGGATATACTTCATCAATTCGCTCAGTGCATAACATCACAGATGCTTTGGTTAGCACTTGCTGAGCGAAATGAGGATAATCTGAAGACTCGGAAGGTTAAAATGGATCAGCTCAAGAAGGAGTTCGAGAACTTCAATGCTATCGGGAACGAATCACTTAGAGACATGACTGCAAGATACTACCATCTGATGTCTGAAATGTACCAGTACGGGGTCTTATGCTCATCTGCAGACCTTGTAGAAAGATTTGCCGAGGCGCTACCTCCACATTGGCATCAATGGTTGGACATCCTGAAGTCAAGCAATGCGTATCAGACTCTCACCATCAACGAGTTCATTACCGAGTTGGAGAACAAGGAGATAGAGGAGATCAGGAGAGCAAACAAGGCGCCCATTCCACAGAATCCCAGTATCTATTATGGGAACCCTCTTCTGGACACCAGTGTGGGTGGAACCAAACCACAGACTGCTTTTGTGGTTAACCCGGACCCGGTTTATGCTTTTGACAGTTATGGTCCCCCAGCTGATGTTCCTCCTCCAACATATCCTTTCGGACCAAACCAGTATCCTTTGAATTTTAATACTAACCATTTTGGTGTTAACCCGTTTTCTCATCTTGCAGCACCAGCGCAGGCAACTGCAAACTTTGGTGGACCATCTGCCACAGGTTTTGGTGGAGCTCCAACTACAAGTTATGGTGGATATGGAGGTGCATCGACTTCTAATCAAGGTGGCTATCGGACCAACCCAGTCCCAGAGCAGCTTAACACCGCAGGTTTAGAGAAGGTGACTGTAGAGCTAGCTCAAGAACACATGGCTCTACTGTCGACCTTGGTAAACTCCTATAGTGGACTGGTTGCTGGACAGATCGGGAATCCTCATCTTACACAGGAGGATTACTCGCAGATCGATAAAGACGACATGGACTTCGCAAGTGTGGTGAGAAGGGCAAAGGAGTATATGGACAGGACGGGAAGGAGAGATGTTCTGATAAACAACAACACCAAGTTTGGGTTCGACAAAACAAAGGTCACATGCTACAACTGTGGCACAAAAGGGCACTTTGCAAGAGAATGTGACCGACCTAAGCAGCAAGGATATCATAATCCCTTCAACAACAACAGAGCAAATCAGAATCAGAGGCAGCAAACTCAGGCACAACCAAATACTGAGCGTGCTATTGTCCCAGTTAATAACCAGAACCAGAACCAGAGGCCTCCTGCAAACAACAATCAAGGTCAAGCCCTGGTTATTCAAGCTGATGAAGGTTTTAACTGGAACCATCTGATCACTAGAGAAGAAGCTCCTCAAGGTGGGGCAACATGTTTTGCTCAACAAGCGTCTGAAGCACCAGCCAAAGTTGAAGAAACTTCAAGTCAGTCTGACATGATTACTTCTGAAACCGAAGCGTCTGACTGTGACTCGGAGTACGATTCTGATATGGGAGAAGATTTGGAGGATCTGTTAGCTGAAGCAGATGCGCTGATCGGTAAAAGATCATTTCTTGTGGATGCTAACTACACAGAGAAGAACTTTGGCGAATTCTTTGGAGCTCAGAAGACTGCGGCTCATTATGCACTGATGGCCATTACTGAATCGTCAAACAAGGTAAGTTCTTCTTCTAATTCTCAACTAGAGTGTGTAGAGTGTAATCGGTTGAAATTCAGAATTAAAGAATTAACTGAAGAAAATCTGAATTTAAAAGCTGATGTTGGTCCATTGCAAAGGTCAATTGATTCCTTAAGACAAAAGGAGAAAAATTTTCTAAGTACAATTGAAAATTACAAGAAGGATGTTTCTGAACTGTCTAAAACGTTAGCTAACAAGCAAATTGCCATCAATAATTACATCAATGAGGTAGAAGACACTAAGAAACAATTGGCCATTGTCAACTGTGACTATGAAAAGATCAAGAAGAAACTTGAGAGTTACCTAAACTGCAAGTATGTTCTTGATCACATAGTTGAACAATATGAAAAGGAAAGCTTCTCCACCAGTCCCAAATATTCTCAATGTTCACCTCCGGTGAGATTCGAAAATCATAATTTTGATGTCTTGCCGAAGGAGGAACTTGTGGACGTGGCAACTGAAGCAGCAAAAGCTGCAGAGGCGGCCAAAGTTACTGAAGCAGCTAAATCTGCTGAGGTTACTAAGGCTGCTACTCCTGCTAAAGCTGTCAATCTTAGTGAGAAAGCTGATGATATTAGTGTATATGACACTGACTTGTCGAATGATGAGCTTGATGAGCCTCCTAGGTATGCACCGGTCAAAACTCAAGATATTCCCCTTGAAAATCATATTATTACTACTGAAACTTTGAATGAACTTGTACCAAAAGTGCAAATCGAGGATGGCAGAAGGATTAAGGTGTTCTATAAACTAAAAGGGTCTGAAAGGGTATATGCTGATGAGGAAGTTCCTCTCAAATGTATCGCCCCTGGTTTAATTGCCAAAATTTGGCAAGAATCTATCATTACCATGGAAAAGGAAACCTGGAATAAAAAGAAGGGTAAGGGTAAGGGTAGAAAGGACCAGGGTAATCAGACAAATGAAAACAACAAGAAAAGTCAAAAGACAAACACCGTTAATCCTCAAAATCATGCTCAGAGAAAAAGTCCGAAAAAGCATGTTATTGAGTTTGTTAGATCGAGCGGCAATGAGAGAAACGACGATCCTCAAGTCGATCAGCAAAGAAAATGTCTTGAGGATCTAAAACACAAAAACTCATTTGCCAGTTCATCTAACAAAAAGAACAAAAAGGAGACCAAGTCCGAATCTCCTAGATTTGAAGAATATAGATCATGTCACAAATGCGGGGAACGTGGGCATTTAGTTGCTGCGTGCCCTGAATTGTGACGAGAAAGGATTAAGGTAGATGAACCTCCCAGTTCTAGCAAACCTAAGCAACCCGTTTCCCCTAAACTCTCTGAGAAACAAAAGGGAAAGCAGGTCGTTTATGATAACCGCAACAAGATTGCTATGAACCAAAAGACAGTTGATGGCAGGGGTCCACAGCTGAGGGGGAGCACTGTTCCCACAAAGGTTGAAGAAGCGCCTAAGCCACCAGCAAAGGCTGCAGCTAAACCACAGGGCAACCCCAAAGCTGTTCTACGTACAGTTAAATCTGAAGTGGATCTAAAATCTGTTCCTCCAAAGGAATCTAAGGCTGGATCTTCTAGCCCCAAGGCGAAGAAGAAGACCAAGCCAAAGAAACCTGAACAGGTTTGGAGACCAAAGTCACCAACCAAAGGTGGAGAATCATCTGCAGGTGAGAACACTGCCGGACCATCGGAAACAACACCAACTCCAAATGGAAGATGGGTTGACTTTCCGACGTTAGATGAAGATGGTAGACCCAAGACTGTGAAGGCTTGGGTCCCCCTTAACCACTGAACTTTGAATGTTTGTGCAGGGAGTTCCACAGGGCCTTATCAGCAGCCTATGGATTGTTGATAGTGGAGCTTCAGGGCACATGACAGGCGACTTATCCCTGCTTTTTGACATAAAGAATATCAACGGGGGATATATTGCTTTTGCTGGTAATAAAGGGGGTTATATCACAAAAGAAGGCAGTATGAGTAATGGTATTGTAAGCTTTGAGAAGATAAGCTTTGTCAAACAAATAGAACACAACTTGCTGAGCGTTTCGCAGATATGTGACAAGAAGTTCACTGTGTTCTTTGATGACAATGCATGTTTCATTCTGAAACCTGGATTCAAGATACCCAAAGAGTGGGTCATGATCTCAGCTCCCAAGGTCAACAATTTATACGTCCTGGATATGAGCCGAGCTATGACAGCGAAAGGTCAAGTCACTTGTTTTCTGTCTAAGGCAACAGAAAAGGAATCGATAATGTGGCACAGACGAATGGGGTACATCCACTTGAGGAAAATGAACCATTTGGTTCAGAATCAACTGGTGGAAGGTGTTTCTGTTAAGAATTTTCACCTAAACGACGTCTGTGTCTCAAGCAAGAAAGGGAAGCAGAAAAGAAAGTCTCACAAGCCTAAGAAGACAAACTCAGTTAGTCTACCTCTCGAACGACTGCACATGGACCTGTTCGGCCCGGTCAATCGGAAGAGCAAGAACGGTGACTTATACTGCTTAGTGGTTACGGATGACTATTCTAGGTTTTCTTGGGTCGTGTGCATGAAGCACAAGAGTGAAACTTTTGATTACTTGAAGAATCTGTTTACTAAACTGGAAAATCTATATCAGCTAAAGATCCGTAGGATCAGAAGCGATAATGGAACAGAGTTCAAGAATCATGCCATGGGGGCGTTATGTGCAAAAAAAGATATTCATCATGAATTCACAGCACCGTACACTCCTCAGCAAAATGGGGTTGCAGAAAGAAAGAATCGGACTCTTATTGAGGCAGCCAGAACAATGCTTGCAGACTCGAACTTGCTTGTGATCTTCTGGAACGAGGCAGTTCACTGCGCGTGTTACACTCTAAATAGGGTTCTAACGGTAAAGAAGCTTGGTAAGACTTCTTACGAGCTTCTTAACCGGAGGAAACCGAACTTAGAGTTTTTGGAACCTTTCGGAGCTCCATGAACCATGATACATCCCGATGGGAAGTTTGGTGCAAAGGCAGAAGAAGGTTTCTTTGTTGGTTACATCACTCCCAATAAAAGAGTGTACAACAAAAGAACCAACAACGTTGAAGAGTGGCTAAATTTCGATGTTCAACGTTATACTGTCAATGCACCTGGTGTTGGACCTGATTGGTTGTTCGACTATAAGAGTCTATTTGATTCCTTCAACGTGGAGAATTTGGTGGATGATGCTGTAGCGCAAATGTATTACGAATGTGAAAACGCAGCTAGCTCTTCGCTAATGCGTCCGATCGTGGTGAATGCACATGCGCCTGCACCATCTGATGCCTCTGCATCCACGGGTCCCCCTGGTAAAACCGCAGCAGCAGAAGTTGAGGAATCTTTCAGGAGGCGTCAGCAGAGGTTCTCGAATCTTCATCTTCAGGTGACGATTTTGCAGAGTCTCATGAAACTCTTACTGAAGAACAAGCTGGAAATGGTGAATCTACCACTACAGCTCCAGTTAATCCGACAGGAAACAATCAAGTTGGTCCTTCTTCTTCAACAGCTCCAGGGATAGGTCTTCGGATCGATCTCTCCGGTTTTAATATGCAACCCGCTGCTCCTTCTAGTTCTAGCGCCGCAGAGACAAATTTATCTCAAGGTTTGGAGAAACTTAATCTGCATTCGGATGATCCAGTGCCGGCAAATCCGGAATCTCGGATTCACGACACTCATCCAATGCAGAATGTGATTGGTGATCCGGCTAGCAGACTCATGACGCGCAGTCAGCTCAGAAATGCTAGTCCAAGTGACAATACAGGTACCCTGGCACTCTACTCGGAAATCAGAAAAGCAGGTCATCAGAACGATTGGTCCTTCGCCTTATATGTTTCTCAAATTGAACCAAGAACTGTGCAAGAGGCACTGAGGGAAGAACCATGGATTGAAGTAATGCAAGCCGAGCTTCAGCAGTTCCAAAAGCTAGGGGTGTGGGACTTAGTTGACTTACCTCCAGGCTCGAAGAAAATTGGAACAAAGTGGGTCTACAAGTGTAAACGGGATGACCGCGGGGTGATTATTAGAAACAAGGCTCGATTAGTTGTCCTCGGCTTCCGTCAAATCGAAGGAATAGATTACAACGAAGTATACGCTCCAGTTGCGCGCCTTGAAGTTATCCGGATGTTCTTAGCTTACGCTTCGTACAAACAGTTTAAGGTGTATCAAATGGACGTGAAAAGTGCTTTTCTGTATGGTGTCGTGAAGGAAGAGGTGTATGTTGCTCAGCCACCGGGTTTTGAGGATCCGCTTCATCGCGAAAAAGTTTACAAATTGAACAAAACATTGTACGGACTCCATCAGGCTCCGCGTGAATGGTACCAAATGCTTAGCAACTATCTGATATCCAACGGGTTCAAACGTGGACTCGTGGACTACACCTTATTCACCAAGGAAAAGGGTGGTGACCGTCTTCTGGTACAGGTTTATGTTGATGATATTATTTTTGGGTCTACTAATGATGTCATGTGCAGGGAATTTGAAAAGCTTATGCAGGATAAATTTGAGATGAGCTCGATGGGGGAGATGCAATTCTTCCTCGGTCTACAAGTAGAACAACAAGAGTCGGGGATCTTCATCCACCAGACAAAATACGTTGCTGACATCTTGAGCCGGTTCCAGATGGAAGACTCTACTCCAGTAGGCACACCGATTCAGACCAATCACGGGATTGGGCCTGACGAGAAAGGACAAACCGTTGATCCTTTTCTCTATCGAGCTATGATAGGCTCACTTATGTACCTCACTGCATCAAGACCTGATATAATGTTCGCGACATGTCTACTATCAAGATACCAGTCAAGGCCGAAACAGTCCCACCTGGTTGCTGTGAAGAGGATCTTACGTTATCTAAAGGGTTGTTCGACCAAAGGTCTATGGTACCCTAATGACGATAAGTTTGACCTTATCGCATTTAGTGATGCTGACTATGGCGGATGCAATACAGACTTAAAATCCACATCGGCTGGATGCCAGTTTTTGGGACCAAGACTAGTCTCGTGGCAGTGCAAGAAGCAAGCCTCAGTCGCCTTATCCACCTGCGAGTCGGAATATGTAGCAACATCGAGCTGCTGCTCCTAGGTTCTTTGGATACAGCAACAAATGAGAGACTACGGTTTGAAATTTCTTAATACTCCCATTCACTGTGACAATGAGTCCGCTATAGCTCTTGCTAAAGACTCAGTTAACCATTCCAAGGCGAAACATATCTTGGTTAAGTATCATTTCATACGCGATTGCTATGAAAAGAAACTTATCGATATGTTCAAAATCCACACGGACTACCAACGTGCCGATTTATTCACCAAAGCTTTTGACGGTCCTCGTTTTGAGTACTTGTTAATTTTAAACGGCATTAAAGTTAAGCAGGATTAGATCCTCATCGGTAATCGTTTTTGTAAATATTTTTCTTTAAAAATTTGAAAAATACAAAAATATTGTCTTTTCGCAAATTTTTAGATTTTTAGGGGGAGAAAATTCAGAAAAATACAAAAACATCAGAAAATGCAAAAATTCAAAAAAAAAAAAGAGAAAATCCCAAAATAAAAAAAAATGAAAAATGCAAAAATGAGTTTCTTTGGTGAAAATGGGAAGATGATATTAACCAATCAGTCGGACTGTCTGGACTCTTATCATCTTAAAAGTATTGGAACTGATAGGTAGCCTCTACAATGATGTGTCGGTAGGCTCAAAATCATTTCCAAGTTCGGCACGGTAATATAAACCTAAATCAACTGAATCATGTGTGGATCAACGTGCGTTGGAATATGGTCTTGGTACTGAAATCTCGTTTGATAGCATGCCAAAATCCGAGGTTTCATGGTCTTTAAGAGGTTGGTACATCCGGGGTGAACTGGACGTCTCTCAGAATAAATAGGAGTGGCACACGTGTCGTACGTTGGGGTCGCAGCCTACGACTGAGACACCTCTATGTCGTTTCCTGAAAAAAAAAAACAACAAAAAATATAGAATAAATTCTGATCAGGGGACGTCCGGGAATCCTAAAAGAGCAAAAAGATTCAAATATGCCAAAACCCTATTCTCAATGAGAATTCGCTCTAAGGTATCAAATCATATACCTAAAGCATCGTACCGTGAAAAATCAAATATACGGTATTTGACATGCACCCTGGTTTGGATCTCACTGGTCTCTCTGTTGCAGCGTTTCTGCAGACCTGATCACCACTGAGTCCATTCCTTGTAAAATACGGATGACAACAGCTTACTCACCGGTTACGAGAAAGCTTTGTGCATGACTTGATACGGGAATGTGTCGCGTGGCGGGGAACACCTTGTACCTCAGTCTTAATATTACCTTAACGTATCTAAAGTGCCTAGCGATAAAACTTGATTTCGAGTTTAGGTGGACAACAATATCGACAGTTGTTGTAGGATGCTTATTGGTAATTTAAACCAAAAACTGAAAATATAAGGGTTCTTGTAAAGTCCGTACACTGATATGATTCCCTAACCGTTGAAACTCGCAAAAATATGATAGTATACAGTTAGTTGATCTCCCGTTTTTGTTTTATTTATGCTTAGTTAATCATTCTTGATTGCCGATGATAGGAATCCTAATCCATTGTAATCTTACTTCTTCAAAAATAAAACGCCGAAAATCAACTAGTTGAAAATTGTGTTTTTGCCGGGTCAAAACCGTACTTTCTCTTGAGTACAGGGGTTGAAAATGAAATTTTTTTCAAAGTCATGAGTCGTCATCAGTGTCATGTGTTGAAACGAGGTGAAAAACGGATGTTTTAAACCTTAACGGGTCAAAAATGTGAGTTTTGGTGCTGCAGGGGCAAAATGGTATTTTGTGTGAAAAGTTTATGCCTTCAATCTCCTAATCGCATGTATTTAAGCGAGTATGACATATTCGTGTCTCCTGTTTTGGCGAGTAGCTCTACTCGTGTACTGGTCACGCGATTATAACTCCCACTCGTGTATAAAGTCCTAGCACTTACAAAGGGGTCCTACTCGTGTAAGGATGGAGAATTGGAAAACATCTCCCAAGCACAACTGTTGTGCTTTTCTCGGACCCGTTACCATGGATAAATGCAAGATCTTTCAGGGCGTTATAGACTTCTTGAAGCGGCCGAGAATCCACTACGCATACAAGGATATCCTGCTGGAGTTCTACCGAAATGCCAAAGTCGACTACAAGGCTGTTCCGATCGTGATCACCAGTTCGATTCAAGGAAAGGAGGTCATTATTACAGAACAGATTATTCGAGAAGACTTACAGTTTGGCGATACTGATGCTGATCCCATAGTATTTGACGCCATTTTGATTCGTGGCGGCTTTCTAAGGATGAAGTATTTGGGAAAAGTCAACAAACAAGAGATGCTCATGAAAGGGCTGCTTCCGCCTGAGATCAAGTATCTGACACATGTAGTTCTGAAGTGCATTGGTCCGAGAAAGGGTATTTTTGATGCTATTAGGGACACTTTGGCCTCTGCGATTGTCGCTTTGACACTCAACAAGCCATTCAACTTCTCCAAGATGATCCTGCATCATTTGAAAGAGATCATATTAACGAAGCCGACGAAGAAGTCTTTCATAGTTTATCCCCGGTTTCTACAGATGATCATTGACAGTCAAATACCTGATTTGATGAAGCATCCGACTAAGTATATAGTGATTGAAGATATAACCCAGAAAGAAATGAACCGGATGAGGAGTTACAAGAACCGACCAAAATCAGATTATCCTCCAAGTAGACGACTATATGGGCATTTGAAGAAAGAAGATTATGTGTCACCACCAGGCAACAGGTGGAGACATGAAGATAGTGATTCAGAGGATGACTTTCGTATTCACAGGTTGGTGTTCAAAGAGGGGGATGATATAGGGCGTGAGACAGATGAGTTAGGAGAGAACGCCCCAGGCAGGACCAATGATACAACTGAAGGTAATGAGGATGAGTTTGATCCGAATATTATAGACTTCTCAGAACCTTCTGGTGCTGCACAAGAACCTGAAGCCTCTCAGTCTGACAAAGGAAAGGCACATGTTGATGAAGACGCACCAGTTAACATAACTGATGCAGATGATGACTCAGATGACACCGAAAGCGATTCCCCCAATACTTTTGCTGGAAAACAGCAAAGGGCAAAGAGAAAGGCAGCGGAGGATTTAGCTAGTGCAGCTGCGATTAGAGCTATTAATGAAGACCCTACCTATGTTGTGGGAGAAGGGGATATTATAACAGACTTAGATGCACAGCTTGAGATGTCTCCTCCTGCAAAGAGACATAAGACGACTGCCAAGAAGGACAGTGTTCGTGGTAAGAAGACGATGTCTCTTAAACCTCAAGTGGTGAAAACTTCAAGGAAGAGACGGTTCACCCTTCCTGAAGCATTTGGGGCTCCAGACACTCAATCCTCTAAAGCAGCAGCAGCAGCAGCAACAACAACAACAACAACAACAACAGCAACAACAACAACAACAGCAGCAACGACATCTTCAGTCCCTATTACTGTCAATGCAGCTATGCCTGCCAGAGTCACAATGTCGATGCCTACTTCGGTAATCTTCACTGAGCCAGTCTTAGTTATCGAAGCAGCGACGAGCTCACAGATTGTTTCCAATCCTATTGGTGACAGGATTAGGAGTATGAGACAGAAAGTCCGACCTACGGCTTCCGGGTCAACCGATCAGACCTCTTCTTCAGCTTCAGCTACAAATGAACAACTTCAACGAAAGATTAGCGAGTTAACTGCCATAGTTGTTACGCAGACACGTGAGATAGCGGAGTTGAGAACGAAGAATGCAAGCATTGAAGAGAATGAGACAGCTATGCTTGAACTGATCGAGGAAACAATCCAGTCGAACACAGAGCTGCGATCGACAGTTGATGCACTCACATTGTCTAACCAGCAGGTTATAGAATCGAACAGGCTGCTAATGGAATCTCATCAGCAGCTGATGCAGTCGAACCAAAACACTTTGGAGAGACTTGCAGGTGTAGAGGCCTCAAACAGCGAGCTTCGTCTGATTAATGTGAACAATGAACGAAGGACCACAAAGACTAAGAAAGAGAACACTGAGCTGAGGGCTAGGATAGATGAGTTGACTGGAACTCAACCTAGACTCACCGGTGGTCCTAGTTCAGAAGCAGAGGCTAGTGCTGGTGCTGGTGATGATGATGATGAAGAAGATGATGATGAGGACGACGATGATGATGCGTCAGATGATGGTGATGATGTTGGTAAGGGTGGTGGTGGTGGTGATCCTGGAGCCACAGGTGGTGGCGGATCATCAGCTGGATCTGGATCACAGCGTACGAAGAAGAGCCACGACAAACAAGGCAAGGATCCCGCAGCAGGTTCTTCTGCTCAGGGGGAGCCTGATCCAAAGAAGAGCAAGATTCAGCAACTCCGAGATTCACTAAAGCGAGCAATGGTTGCTGTAGAGATTGTCGAGCCTCTGAACAGCTATTTTGATTATGATGATGATGGTAACTTGTACGTGCCTCCTGAGTCCTCTGATTATGATTTAGAAGAAGGTGAAATACCTCCTGAGGTTACACCTGAGGACTTAGAAAAGATCTTTGGCTTGGCACCAGGAGAATCTTCCGGTGGAAGCCACACTCCTCCAGAACTGCATCCAGACGGTTGGTGATTCTAGCACCAGGATACCTAAGATCTCCGAGGAGATGCTTAATAAGTCTGAAGAAAAGCTTAAGTTTGATCCTATGCCTGTTCCAGACAAAGTAAAGGAAAGACATGACAAGATCAGACAGAAGTATCCCGATTGGTTTCCATCTGGAGGTGAGTCTGAGAAGAAGAAAGATCTAGTACAAGCATCTATCTTCAAGAAGCAATTGGTGAAGATGTCGGGAAGTGTGATCAGTTGGGCCTACATCAAGCATGCTAGGATGTTGGGAGTGAAATGGCAGGACGGTCTGCTTTATTTTCAGCCATACAAGAAGGTTCTCAGTCTGCCTTTCTGGCATATTCGTGATCTAGTGAGGTTACGTTATCCACTGTATCATGAGGCTATCGGAGATCTTAGAGGCTTCTACTATATTCTGAGAAGAGAAAGTGCTAAAGGATGGCATCAATTCAGACCACAGTACCCTAGATCCATCATGACAAACAAGCTTCATCCCATCACAAAGAGTCCTATCTGGAAACACATAATCAAGCCACCTGAAACCGCTTCGAAGATTCCATTGGTCCCGGTTGAACAAGACTTCTCTTCTAAGTTCTACTACTGGCATTATGATGCAGAGACAACTGAAGCTGTGATAGTCTTGAGCAACACACCAAAACCGTGCAGGAAAATCAGGATATGGGACCCGATGTGGCTGATAAACTGCTTAGAGAAAGACGTGGAGACACTGTTCCTGTATCCCATACAACATTTGAAGGCCGAAGCCGATCAAGCATTGAAGTATCAACGGGTGATTCGTTTCTGTCACGCCAACAAAGTTCATGCTGGATGCGTCTGGTCAAGACTTTCAAGGATCTGGGCAATGTCAATTTGATGAAGACTGAAGATGCTGCGTGTCTTATTTATGTTATGTTTTGTTTTGTATGTTCTCAATTTTGAGTCTGTAAAGTTGTTGGTGTTTGCTATAAACGATGTCTTATGTTGTCTTTGTACGTATGCTAGCCTGGTCCAAGGGGGAGTCTGTAAGTGCATGATGTCCCTAGGCTAGTATATATGTTGTTTGGACATGTTTCGTGGTGTTTGGAGACGTTTATACGCGTTTTAGGGTGTTTGGGACACATCAGGCGATTACAGGGATGCTATAGGCGATTAGCATGCTAATCACCTATACTTCATGCGAATAGACCTCTATTCGCTAGTTCATCTAGCGAGTATGGCCCTACTCACTAGTTTGTCATGGTGGATAGCCACGTACTCGCCTATACTGTCCTGTATGAGTACGGGAGGTATAAATAGGCCCAATCATTGCCCTAATCATTAGTTCTTGCCACACACACTCTCCAAACACCCTCCCCTGGTCTGTAAGGTCTGATTTGATCATTGTAAACACTTGAGCTCTGTTTCAGTGATAAATCTTTAATCTTTTGACCCATTTGTGTGTGTTAATTACTCGTATATCATTGTTTCATATTCGTTTCTGTTATTAAAACATATTTAGAGGATTCCGCACTCTGAATATCAAGCTCGTGATTGTCGGGTGACCCGTTAGTCGATCCTACATGTCGTATTCCCTCATGTTTATGATTCCTTCCGAATTTCACAACGGTTATTAAATTTATGATGTCCAAGAATCATAACCAACATCCCAGAAGCGGCATAAACAATGATTTAGGCAATAACGATGAGGAGGGTTTGTAATTGTTTTATTTCATTTTTCTCCCATTGATCAATAGAAATAAATTATCATGATATCGCATCAAATCTTATTGAAATAAATTGAGTATTATAATATTGCATCAAACCATTAATTGTTTTATCCTATGCAGTTAATTGAGGAACAGAATTATGTTGCAGCCTTGTACTCCCGAATGACTCATAATTCTGTCATGGAAACACGTCCCCTTCCTGTTCTTTGAAATCTACCTATTTTGTATCACGATTAATCAAATTTTGATGGAATTCCTTTGCGGAACAGGCTCCTGTGTTCAAATTGCAAGCCTTCAACATCTTTGAAATCAAAATTCGCAATCATAAATAAGCAAGAACAATTTTTTTAAATTGATATATCCAAAAGGAAAAACAAAACATTATCATTGATCTTCGATTTAAAAAAAAACATCACAGTCATAGTTTCTGATAAAAACTGAAGAACATAAGGGGCAAAAGTTCATGTGGGGGAATCAAAATTATTCGTTTTAATCAAAATGCATTGAAATCACTTTTTCTTGTAATCAAAATTGTAAAAGGTTTGACGATTCTGGATTGGTGGCAGCAATTGTTGATTTAATAGGACATCTAAAGATGAAGAGGAAAAAAAAGGAAGTCCAATGATGATTTTGCAAAAAGATGTAATGTTGGTAATTATGTTGTGACTTTTGGAGGAAACTCATGTTTAAAATTAATTTGTGAAATTGTGCCAAGTGATAAGGAAAGAGTGGTGACTCTTGAATGAGATTCATGCTGATAATTATTAATTAATTTGTGAAATGGTGCTAAGTGATGAGGAAGAGTGATGACTTTTAGAGATGACCCAAGTTACTAATTATATGTATTCATTAATATTAATTAATTTGTGAAATGGTGCCAAGTGATTAGTAAGAGTGGTGACTTTTAGAGGTGACCCAAATTACTAATTGTATGTATATATAATTTATTGTTTTTAATTTTTTGTTTCTAAATAATATTTAATTTATTGTTTTTAATTTTATGTAATAATATGTTTTTTTATATTTTTAATTAATGTTAAAAAAATGGATAAAGTTATCGCTCACCTTGAACCACAACAGAATCAAGTTAGCAGTTTGCGGTCGCGAGCCAATGACACATGAGCGTCTACTTGGCAAAATATTATTGGATCAAGTTGTGGCTCACCTCTAGCCACAACACATAGGCATTATTAGTACATTCTATTATAGATTTGTATCTTTGGAGGCGTCATTAGTACAAATAAATGATTATTCGTATAACAATCATTCGAATGAAGTGATGCTAATTGTACTATTTACTATAAACAAAGGCCGCATTCGCCATCTGAATAATTATACTTTCGATACTTTGTATGTCGTGATCGGACAAATCGAAAAGTAAATGGAATCTCACTTAATTAACTTAATTAGGCAGTGGAAGGGTGATTAACACTTTTTTTTAAGAAGGATAATATCACCTTAAGAAAAATTCTATGAGTTGTACAATGCACATAGGTTCACAAAGGTTCTATTTTCAATCTATGGATGATCACGCGCACTATCCATACAGAAAATTGTTCAAATAAAAAAAGGAACAAACTCACTTAGCATTCTGCCTCAATACTAATCCCATATAGATGGCTTCGAATCAACAATTAACATGGGATTTAAGTAATGAGGTATCTTGTTATGTGTTTGTGGTTCACAATTAATCTTAGAAATTTTTTAGGTTCACAATTAACATGTGATAATTCGCACTATTTTGAATCCTAAATCCAAAATTGGTTACACTTGAAAGGGTTAAAATAAAGCTTTAAATCATATCAAAAGGTATTTTGTTATGTCAATCTTAGTAACTCATTAAGCTAGTTTGGTGAAGATATACCATTTCTTGGTTAACTTGCGCTTAGATTAGTTTAGGCAATGCTCAACGTGGACTTCATTACAAAGAAAACTTAGACCTTACGGTGTGGAAGCCGGCATAGCCCCGGCAAGGTGTTGATTGGCAGCCGTACACCGCCCCCCTCTTCCGGCATCGGCATGAGCGGAAACCACATGACTTTTGTGCCGAGCCAAATGTTATTATTTTTAATATATTTTTTTTATTATTTTTAATAATTCTGGCCAATGAGTAGGCCCGTCATCATAGTGCACACCACCCCCTTGGAGGCCCATCATAAAGATGTCTCTCCCCCCACTCCTATGTGACGCCTACGTGGAGGCCAATCATGAAGATGCCACCCCCTCCACACCCAATGGTCTTAGCGGATGGTGTGTGGAACACATTGGACATAGTTTTCCGAAGTACATTTTGTATGACTTTTTGCAGGGATATTGATGATTTTAGCTTTTAGATTTCGTTTGGTGCTTTTCGCATGCTAGATTTCGTGTTTTAGTTCTCAAGTAGCTAGATTTTGCACATCTTTTGTATGATAGATCTCGCACCATAGCGTATAGTCTTATTAGCAAATGGTATAGTTTTGGAAACTGTCATGTTTATCGACAACCATGCCCGCGAGTAAAGTAAGTTTACGCATGGCAGTTTTGGTGTGAAAACCCTAGATTATGCAGGGATAGATAGCTTATGCTAAAAGTTGACTTTTAATATGTGAACATTTGACTAGTTTTGACATAACTGCTCATAATATTCTTAGTAGTTTCTTCAAAGGGGTTCCTAGACCCATTTTTAGACCATTTTGGGGAGATGTACACACTTGACATAATGTTATTTAATTAAAGCAGTTTAAAAAAACTAAAGGTTTTTATGGAAGAAATAGTTTTTGGGGTTTAGGCCTTAATGAATTTTAGGAATGTTTTGAGATGAACATTTTCCTAAACTTTATTAGTGATAAAGGTATGGCTTAAAAGAAATTCTAATATTTAGTGTTTTTCTAAGTCAATACATTTTTGAAATTTTTTATTTCCCGATCACAGGGATGAATGGGAAACGTGCCAATATTTGATCACGTTATAAGCATGATTAAAGGGCACTCCATGTGTTTCTAGTTTGCCATGTAATCACTAATCAGTTGTACAACTAGGTAGAGAAATCTGATAGTGACAATTACCGATGAATGTTATGTTTGACTTAATGCATGTGTAAGGTATCATGTATACACAAGAACTTATCATATGGCCGGAAGGAAAAGTAAAAATCGTGGTAGCGGTCGACTAAGACGTCGAGGAAGGCCAATGGCCAACAAAAGGCAAACTGAAGATGATGCTAAATTCCTAAAAGTGAGAAGTAAACGTGAACAATACTTTGTAGAGAATTATGAAGAATGACTAAATCAGGAACCGGAGCTTAGGGAGGCAATCACTAATGTTGTTGTCCAATTACTACGATGGGTAAGTAGCTTTTGGTAATTAATGCTGATGTGTGAGAAGTCATGATCTGCCCTGCTGGAAGTCCACGTGGCGCAGCGTGATTGGGTGCAGGCGGTGCTTCTCCCTGACACAGCATGGTTGACCAGCTGGTGGTGTCTAACGTGACGTCTAACAGCAGGTGGACATGCCTGCATAGTGTTCTGACGTGTACTGTTCACAGCATCATGGAGGAAGCATGGAAACAGTCATATGATCACTGTACGTTGTCAGGGGTTGTTGAACCACCCCTGACACGTGTTGGTCTCTAGTTGGCGCAGCATCTGACCAGATCCTCTTCATTCTTGATATTCCGTACATCCTCGTACCAAAAGCTGGTTGGTCGAATATTCCTCGCGTAGCCATGTTATCTCGAGCAGGCCTTGTTCTGCCAACGTCAGGAGATTGACGTTGCTGTTGAAATATAGTTGATATCCGCAGCCTCCTTGTAGTTAATGTATTTTATGGGATAGGGTTACAATCCACGTCAGGATTACGTACTCTATTCCTTCACTTTTACACATCAAACATTCAATAATATAAGAAATTTTATTCCTTTAATAAAGAATAAGTCTTTCAAAATAATAGGAGAGGTAAATCCACTACGCAAAACATTCAATAATATTGTAATGGATGAATTGGATTCGGATATTTATGCAATAGGGATATGTATCACTGATTTGGTATTTAATGAACATCGTTTTCTAGTAAGCTACATAATGAATGCTCCCTAATAATTAGCAAGAGGCTGATCATTAAAATATGGTACTAAAGTATACATCTTTATTAAAAGATGTGTGGTCATGCATCTACTATAGAATGCTATTTCATTTATCTAACTAGAATTATTTGCGTAGACGTACGGCACCGATGATTTTTATGATTTTATAACATCCAATAATTGGCAGCGTTTTGGTAATGCTTTAACACATCAGCAGATTAAGCGAAAGTTGTTGCTGAATTTTAGTATACCAAATGCTTTGTCGATAGTACATGACCTCACGCATTCGTTATTTGTAGAACGTTGCAATGACAACAATGGAAACGTACACAAACAAAAAAAACATATATGTAATAAGTAAAATCTCATTAATAGTAAAACGAATACTAGAGCCTAAAAAGAGTAGGATGGTGACAAACATTTCCTCTATCCCAGATGATTAAGAGGCAACTTTCAGTCAAATTCCCCTACTTTAAAACCTGTTCTAGGCAAGTAGTGTATATTGGTAGCATAGAGTATGGCTCATGGAATCAAACCAACAAGAAACAAAATTAACTAAAAATAGTAGTAACAAACTACCTATAATAAGAAGTGAAAAATTACGGTAGCAACACATAGAAAAACAAGAAGGTAACACAAACCCTTAAAAGTTAAAAGTATAAATACATCCGTAGACATAGGAATCATTTGCATTAGTAGTAGAGTTATGGATATTCAAATTACATTTGGAGGGCATCGGGAAAAAAAACTAAAAGTGGGGATGACACTAATTGGATTCGCGGTATCAAGCTATCATTCTGCAACCCCACAGTGATGCCACCAATTGAATTGGTGTAGTCTTTGATGCCGCCAAACGGATTAGAGGCATCACACTTGATGCCGCCAATTCAATGTGAGGTTACCTTGATGCCGCCAAACGGATTGGAGGCATCATGTGCCTATTATATTCATTTTTTATTTTTAGCCCTTTTTGTTTTTAAAAGTTTTCAAATTGTCCTCTCATGATATTATTTTTTATCAAATTGTCACTCCTAACTTTTTTTAAAGTAATTGTTTTAGAATAATAATGATTATATGAAAAACGTTTCTCTGAATTAATTAATATATGGTCTATCATTTTTTATATGTTTTGGTATCCGGATATATATTCTAGATATATTATAAATATTGTTTATTACATAAGCTAACATCAACTAATGTAATTTAAAAAAAAGTCATCAGTCATAATCATTCTTATACTTAACATATGCATTTTTAATGGGAATAGGATATAGTGTAAATATGGTGGTTTTTGATGTTGGGTAGCAGAAGGAAGGGGTATGACTATTTAATTATAGTTTTTTTTTTCATTATGTTTACGTAAGGTAAAGTTAAAGTGATAGACAACTCATATATTTTTTATTCTCTTTAATTCTACTTATTGGCGATGATAGCTAGTTGAAAGTGAAATATTAAAACTTATGGGCTATAAAGAGTTAGATCGAGACTCTTGCTTCCAAAAACGCTAGGACAATCACATTGTTCGCTTAAGTAAGTAGTTTCTATCATTTCACTACACTACTTTCGTTTTATTTATGTTATAACAATTATCGCCGTATTATGAGCCTTTTCTTTTTATTTATGTGATTGATGAGTTTATATGAGGTAGGGCCCGTGTTTTTTATGTCGCTGAGGGCCTAGGTTTTTTTTTTTTACATTTTCGGGGACGGCCCTGTATAAATTGAATTGTTGATGAACCAACTCGCCAACTGATCCCATTCACTTTGCTTCCTTCCGTATATAGACACCCTATACTCTGCCACCTGGTATTTACTCGCATCAAGATCGGATAGAACTTGCTTCGTAGAAAATGTGTTTCTTTCTAATTGGTTTACGGTTTCAGTCACACAGTTAGCAAGCAGGGATGTGAGTTATCCATTAGTAATAAAAATATAAAAAGTTATTGAAAATAATATAATATATAAGATTCGTAAAGAAAAACACCTTAAATTATCTAGAATAAATTGTAGAAAAACGCTTTTCATATAATCATTATTATTCTAAAACAATTACTTTAAAAAAAGTTAGGAGTGACAATTTGATAAAAAATAATATCATGAGAGTACAATTTGAAAACATTTAAAAACAAAAGGAGCTAAAAATAAAAAAATGGATATAACAGGCACATGATGCCTCTAATCCGTTTGGCGGCATCAAGGTAACCTCACATATTGAATTGGCGGCATCAAGTGTGATGCCTCTAATCCGTTTGGCGGCATCAAAGACTACACCAATTCAATTGGCGGCATCACTGTGGGGTTGCAGAATGATAGCTTGATACCGCCAATCCAATTAGTGTCATTCCCATTTTTAGTTTTTTTCCCAATGCCCACCAAATGTAATTTGAAAATTAAAATGTCTACTACTAATGCAAAGGATTCGTAGACATAGATACACGCTACAAGCTAAAGAATAAGTGGGTGTTAGGGATTGGTGAAAAAATGCTTATTGATTTTAATAGACTCTTGTAATTTTAGTATGATGTAAATACCAATTATTGTCATTATTGTATTTATCATTATAACTATAATAATAGAGCTATGGATTTGAACAGTAATATATTATTTTTTTATTTTTATTTTGTTTTGTTAAATACCTAAATTTTAATCTTAGTTCCAAATATGTGGTTGTGATCCGGTGGTAAGTGCTTTTGTTTGATTCAGTGTCCACCCGGGTTCGACTCACAGTGTTCTTTTTTCTTTTTTTTATTGACTGAATGTGGGTTTCTCTAATTGGCCCATGTGGGCGGTCAAGTCTCATCACAAAACACAAACACGCGTCCCACACCCACCCTTTTCTTTCTTTCCCCACATACACGCGTCTACACAGTCACACACAAGACAAAATAGATTAGATTAGATCTGAGAGCACACCTTCACCTCCAAGTCCCACCTGCAACACCGAATTGTCGCCCCCATCCAGCCTCTATACACAGCACCTCCAACATACACCATTAACCACCACCACCGAAATCCCTAACGCGGCCAAAAACCACCAACATATCACTCCTTCAACGTTCGTTGTCGCCTTCTGTCACCTACAACTATTGTCTGCCGTACACGTAGCGTTTTCCGCATCTCCGTCACCACTAGCCGCTTATCTGCTCACATTCTCGGTGAAGCACGCCTGGTAATGCAGAGTTCTTTTTTGTTTTTTTATTTCTTGCAAAGTATATTATTCGGAAAAGTTACAAAAGATATATTAGGATTCAAACAGTTGCAATGTAGAGGGTGTGTGTTTGGTTCTTGGCTTCATGGTGTAAATGTATTAGTAAATTCTCTTCATCTATGGTTTTGTTTAAGGTTGTCATCTGAGTAGCTAACTGATTAATTGCTTTGTGTGATCAGGACTCCATTTCAATGGTAATTCCAAGGTTATTTAGATTCTTTTGTTAAATATCAGAATTTGAGTTTGTAAACTACACATTTAGTGCCTGAAACTGTAATATGCTCTTCTATTAGTCATGTATCTATCTACAGGTTCAATTAAACCTTCACATAATACTTACTTAATGCTTATTGTGCTATTTATTTAAATAAAGTAATCTGATGCCCATCTCCAACAAAATATATTTATGATCTAGGTTTTCGATTTGGAGATGTGAAATAGGATAAAGTTGACTTGCTGATTTAACCAACTAATTCTTTTTTATAGCATTAGTTACTGGCTGCATTTTTTTGCCGGGGGTTTGGATGGCGATAGCGTCTTGGTGTGGTATTCCAAACCTATTCGCTTTCTCGACTCGTGATATTGTCACTCTTCATACAGTGGTCGGTTTCAAGGGTTTAAAGAAGGAAGTTTTTCATGGTATGATGTTCATAGCGTTGTGGAGTATATGGCGGGCTAGAAATGTTCGCATCTTTTCGAATAAAAAGCTAAAAGTGATAGAGGTGATTGTGGAGATTAAAACTCTCAGTTTCCTTTGGTTTAGATGTCGATACAATAAGGATTCCCTTGATTGGAAGTCTTGGTGTAAATTTTATATAATGTAAGTTTGGTGGTTTTGCTTTCTATGTCTCTTACTTGGAGACATAGGAGCGGTTTGGTGGCGTTTTAATAAAAGTTTTCCTGATGTTTTTTAATATATACGTTATCTGATGTTTTTGGATGGCTAGAATTTGCTTCCACTATATAGTGAGGAAGATGAAGGAAAAGGGGTTGGCCGGTTCTGTTGCAGAGGATAAAGACGACAACAGTGATGATGATTGCTGTGATATAATAAAAGGTACGTCACTATTATTATTATTATTATTATTATTATTTTTATTATTATTATTATTATTATTATTATTATTATTATTATTATTATTGTTATCCCCAAAATCAAGGGTTTTATTTTCTTTTTTAACGGCTTAATTGAACTAATCTGCAGACTTATTATAATCTGTCATTAGGATTAGATCCGGTTTTTGCTGCTCAGCTTATCCAGGTATAGCTTGGTTTCTGTTGATTCAATTTATGTAATAATTGTGTTTGTGATTGTTTATGTGTATGTTTTGTTTTTAATCGATCGATTTATTGTTTAGATTTATACAAATCTAGGTTAGAGTTTTGTGATCTTTATATGGATGATTGTTTCTTAAGAAGAATTTTGTTTATGTAAACAGAATAACTGTTAGTGTTATGTAATCTTTGATTGAATATTGGATGTAACTTAATAGATTATTGGTATGTGGATATGATTGTGGTTTAATATTGATGTTGTATGGGGTTTGATTTTGCAGTATGGAGAATTCGCAGAGCTATTGGCAGTTAGGGGATGAGCTTCGAGGGCTTGAGCTTCGAGGGCAGTCGAAAGCGGCCGAGGATCAGGATATTCAGGCATCAGCGTCACCTGTGTTGGAAGGCATAATTGATAGCTGGAGAAAGCATTCCAGATTTGGCGAGACGATTCTGATCCCAGGCGTTCCGTGTGAAGCTTTGGAGGTGTTCATCAGGTTCCTCTATTCTAATATGTGAGTCTTGGTCACAGGCCGATGATCATCTTTGTTGTTTTAAGCGTTAAACATTGTTTTGAACAATTAGTTGCGGTTTGTGAACAGATGCAATGAAGAGGAGATGGAGAAGTTCGCGATTCATTTGTTAACATTAGATCATGTTTACATGGTACCACAGCTGAAGACGCAGTGTATCAAGGCGTTGATCAGACCACTGACAATAGAGAATGTGGTGAATATTCTTCAATTTGCAAGGCTCTGTGATGCGCCTAATCTTTACCTAAAGTGCATGAAATTGATAGCCGATAGATTTAAGCCGGTTGAACAGACTGAAGGATGGAAATTTCTACAAAACAACGATCCATACCTTGAACTCAAGATACTTAAGTTTATTGATGAAGCTGAATCGGTGTGTACTTAATTCTTACCTTTGAATTCGTTAGATCTGAGATTAGTGTTGTAGACAAGTCGAAATAGGAGCCAAGCTAGCTGGTTGGGCTCCCGGCTCTATGTGTATTGTGTAGTCTTACATTTAGACATAATTTCAATAAGTCCAGCAAGTCATTTTAATATATTTTGACTTCTAATTTACTGATCATATTTCCAGATAATGCGCACGTTATCGATTTTCCAAGTCTGGTTTGGATTACGAATCAAGCTTTGTAGCCATTGACTTGTCATGCTCTGGTGATAATTCAAATCTTATTATTATGGTAGAAGAAAATGCTCAAGTTGAGTTGAAGGATGAAGCTACAATGTAAGTAAATGAAATCCAAGTATGTTGTTGAAACTTTGTTTTATGAAAAGTTTATATTAATGATTTAGTACCATTTTGTTCATATATACTTACTAAACTAAATAATGGTTTATCAATGTTTGCATTATTATGCTTTTTTTGTTTTCAAAACCTTTTATTCAATAAACCTTGTGTATGATTTTAAGGGCAGAAAAAACTTTTGAGCTATTGGAACCAAATAATTTGTTTGATTTTAGATATATATGTAAATAAAAGTTTAATCTGTGTTGAATGCTTTTTGGGGCTTCTTTGGCGACCGTGAAGTCACCGGATGGCAAATATGTAGGTTAGTATGTTGCCTGGGATTTAAAGCGGGCAACTTATTTTCCAAATCGGATTGATGCCGGCGCAACGCGCGGCCGATTAAAACACTAGTTATACTAAAATTACAAGAGTCTATCCCAACCTATGACCACCTACGTGTCTTCGGTTGTCTTTGCTACCCCATTCTCCCCTCTACCTCCATTCACAAATTAGCCAACCGTTCCAAACCTTGTGTTTTCCTTGGATACCCTACGAACCATCGTGGATATCTATGTTACGACCTTAATTCCAAGCAAACATTTATATCCCGTCATGTTCATTTCGAGGAATCAATCTTTCCCTACACCATTCAACAACCCACCGTACCCACCTCTTATGACTTTCTGTTCCACAATATATCACCATTAATTTGGTCCCAACTCCAAACACCCAACCTGCAAAACTCCACCCCTCCTCCATCTCCTGGACCCAACCCAGCCACTCCACCTCCCTCACCTAACCAAACACCTCCCGGCCCACACACCAACACTGGCCCAAACCATCACACAGCTTCCCCACCCTCCTCAACCGGACCCTCACTTAACCCGCCCTCACCTGCTCAGGCCCAAACCACCCCGTCCGGCCCATCTTCTTCTCATGCCCAATTCCCTCAGCCCACCTCTCCCACTGTTCCAAACCGGCCATCCAACCCACCCACGTCCAGCAGCATTCCCGACCCTGTCGCACCCACAATCCAACCCAATGTCCGGACCATGCGTACTCGCGCAATGGATGGCATCTCGAAACCAAAGACCCACTTTAACCTCCACACCACTACCATTACCCCCATACCCAAATCCCCACATGTTGCCTTGTCCAGCCCCGAATGGTATACCGCCATGACTAATGAATTTAGTGCCTTAATTAAAAACAAGACCTGGGAGTTAGTACCTCGCATCCCGGATATGAACATTATTAGATGTATGTGGCTATTTAAACATAAATTCCGGTCTGACGGTTCTCTTGAACGTTATAAGGCAAGGTTGGTATGTGACGGACGTAGTCAACAGGTTGGCATAGATTGTGGTGAAACTTTCAGTCCGATGGTTAAGCCCACAACCATCCGGACCGTACTTACTCTTGCTCTTTCACAGGGTTGGGCCATTCATCAACTGGATGTTACGAATGCTTTCTTACATGGTCATTTGCAGGAAACAGTGTACATGCATCAGCCTATGGGTTTTCGCAACAAAGATTACCCAAATCATGTTTGCCGCCTAAAGAAATCTCTTTATGGCCTCAAACAAGCCCCACGTGCTTGGTACCAAAGGTTCACTGACTTTGTTTTATTACAGGGATTCACACAGTGCAAATCTGACAACTCCCTATTTATTTATCATCACGGACGGGATGTCGCATAACTTCTCCTCTACGTTGATGATATTATTCTAGCTACCTCTTCTGATGCACTCCGTCAGAAACTTATGTCTATTCTTGCAGGTGAGTTCGCCATGAAAGATTTGGGCCCTCTAACTTATTTTCTAGGCATCTCCGTTCACCGCACGGGAAACTCTCTATTTCTCTCACAACAGGCTTATGCCAAGGATATTATTCATTGAGCAGGGATGGACTCCTGCAAACCTGCTGCCACTCCAGTTTACACACAGAATAAACTTGGTAGTCAACCTTATTCTCTCTTTGAAGATCCGACCACTTTTCGCAGTCTTGCTGGAGCATTGCAATATCTCACCTTCACCCGCCCTGACATCACATATGCTGTCCAGCAGGTGTGTATGCACATGCATGCTCCATGTACAGCTCACTGGAACGCGTTAAAACGCATCATTCGCTACCTTCAAGGAACATCTAATTTTGGTCTTCATCTTCATGCCACATCTGATGTCTTCCTTCATGCTTACATAGACGCAGACTGGGCCGGATGCCCAGATACACGGCGTTCTACCTCCGGCTACTGTGTATATCTTGGCGACAACTTGGTCTCCTGGTCTTCTAAACGTCAGTCCACCATTTCTCGATCTAGCGCGGAAGCTGAATATCGCGGAGTCGCCAACGTGGTTGCCGAAATATGTTGGCTGCACAATCTTTTGCTAGAGCTTCATCGCCCTCTCGCCAAAGCTTTCCTTGTCTATTGTGAAAACATCAGTTCTATCTACTTATCTAACAACCCGCTTCAACATCAACGGACTAAACACATTAAGCTGGATATCCACTTTGTTCGTGAGCATGTTCAAAGCGGTTTAGTTCGAATATTACACGTCCCTTCCCGCTTTCAGGTTGCTGACATCTTTACCAAAGGACTGCCCCGGGTACTCTTTGATGATTTTCGCTCCAGTCTAAGCATCCGCTGTCCTCCCGCTTCGACTACGGGGGTGTAATAGACTCTTGTAATTTTAGTATGATGTAAATACCAATTATTGTCATTATTGTATTTATCATTGCATTCATTGTAATTACAATCTACCTAATATAGGGGATTGACTTGTAGCCTATAAAGGCATGATTGATGATAATAAGAAATCATCTTGAAAATTATTCCCTCTTACAAATCCTTACCATCATCATCGTCGCCGACCGGCCTCGCTTTCTCTCAACAAGTCCTTATATCTCTGTCTATTTCTTTGTCTACCCATTTCTATCTCTCAATAGATACTTCTCTGTGAACAACCAACAGATGTAGGTGATATTAACCTACTAACGGGAACTATGCCTAAAGGTAATAATCCTACCCGATTGAGGAAATCTAGAAAAGAAAAAGGAACTCTAAAGTTCTTTAATAATCATCAGATATTTATTTCTAAAGGTAATAATCCTATCCGATTGTGTAAATATTATCTAGGAATTGGTATGACACTCGCATATTATGTCCTTTAAATTATACATGATACATTACATTATATTATATCGGAAAATTATAGAAATCGTACTTTATGTTTACAGCCTTTTTCAGTTGTTGTCTCTTAACTTCAAAATTGATGAGAATCGTCATTTATGTTGTAAAATCTTGTAGCTCTCGTCCTATAGCACTAATCTGGTTAGTTTTCATGGTTAATTCGGACCAGATAGAACCTACATGAGGGTAGATTGGTCTTTTCACCCACAAACGTCCCTCTCCATCTTCGTCCACCTGTAACAACTCCTACGACCACCTTCATCCGCCTGTAACCACGACCATCGTCCACCTCCCTCCATCTGAATCATACCTTAAATCGTTCAAAGAAGTTGACTCTAGCTCACTAGGTGATTTATAAAGAAGCTTCAAAATAAAGGAAAAAATAAAATTACAGATTATATTACTGCCTTCGACTGGCAAACCTCCCTATTCACCTCCGTCCACCTTTAGGCTCAGACACTGTGTGTAGCCTTAGACGTTGGTTGGAGTTTCTAGATTTGGGGGTTTCTTAAGTGAGGATGGTGGTTAGGGTTTCTTGATTTGGGTGTTTCGATCATGAGTGAAGATGGTCGTTGGGTTTTTGGATTTAGGGGTTTCTTGACTGAAGAAGGTGGTTGCAGGTTGCGAATGGAGGTGTAACGTTTAATGGTCTGGATGAAGATGGTGATCAATGGGTTTGTCGATAGTGGAAATGATGGGATTTTTAAGGCACAGTTTGGGGTTTACTTTATCAAAGATTAGGTTGTGGTGGTTGCCGAAGGTTGGGTGGTTGTGGTTACCGGAGTTTGGGTGGTGGCTAGTGGTGTAAGAAAGGTAGATAGATGGACATGAAGTTGGGAGAGAGAATGATAAGAAAGTTAGATAGGGAATGTTTTTGTTTTTATAAAATATTTTTAATTTTAGAAAATTCTTATTGTTTTATATATTAAATATTTGATTAGCGGGTGAAAAGACCAATTTACCCTCATGTGGGGTCCATCTTGGTAGAATTAAGCATGAAAACTAACCAGGTTAGTGCTAAAGGACGAGAGCTGCAAGATTTTACGACATAAAGGACGGTTCCCATCAATTTTGAGTTAAAGGACAACCACTGAAAAATGATGTAAACATATTTTTCCTATTATATCGAAATGTGGTATTTAAGTAAGTGTACGCAATTGAAGTATCTCTCCATTTTACCTGTGAGCAATTTTATAACAATTTTACATATAATTATAATACCAATTGGATGGCGGAAAAGAATGGGTCAATGGCTTTATTTCTTGTGTAGTTGCACAGTTAGTCCAAATTGTATTTTTCACAATGTTGAGACTATTTTTTCGCTTTGTGGTAAATGCTTGGGGACCTGTCTACACACATCAAGCATGGTTAGCTTCGCCGAGGCAGATTTACGCCCACAAAACACATCCAATATGAGAATAATGATTATTTTATATACATATAGGAGTAAAAGTATTAAAGGCTCCTTGGAGAAATCTTATGGGCATTGTTATTGACGGAACCAGAAATTTTTTAGTGAGCGGTCATAATACAATTGTTTTATATTCATAATTTTTTATTGTTCATAGTTACTCTGTTTTTCCCACATTTTGGCTATACGGTGTAGGCCCTTCCATATCAGCAATCAAGTCAACAATAGCCCTCCCAGTAAATAACAGGTTAAGGTAAATAGTACGTTAGGTTAAAAAGAATAGTATAGTGTTGTACTGGGATTTTTTATATAAACTAAAGTGCATTAAAAAAGCAAAGCTCCAGTCTCGTGTTTTGAATGTTCATTTTAGAGGTATTGTTGGCAACAAGAAGGCTGTTAGATTTTGGATTGACAGGTGGTGTGGAGATGCGACATTTAAAGACTTGTTTCCTAATCTGTTCCTAATTGCACAAGACAATAAAGCTGTTGTTGCAGACTCGTGGAACAATAATGAGGCTGATGTTATTTGCAGGTGGAAAAGGGAGATCGTTTATGTCGAGGAAGTGGATGAGATGTCACGGTTGCGGTCTATGTAATATGGTCTGCACCTATCTGATTCCTTGGATCCTTGGAAATGGGAAGGTAATAACCAACGCCTTTATATAGTTGCTGGTTTCAAAAAGCAAATCATTCAAGAGAGGATGCAACGTAAACAGTTATGTATGCAATGGGTCGCATGGGTTCCATTAAAGGTTAAAATTTTTATTTGGCGGGTTGAAATGCATAGAGTACCGACCCGGGTAGCTCTTCGCAGAAGGCATATTAATCTTCCTGATGAAACATGTGTCTTATGTGAAGTGGATGAGGAGACTTCTATGCATGTATTCAAGGGGTGTGGGTTCTCGTTTAGTTTGTGGTCGGCTATTGGTTCATGGAGCAAAATCGGCCCAATATTTGCTTTCAATATCAAAGACTTGCTACAGATCGCAAAGGAGAGAAGAAACAAAGAAGCTAAGAATATTATTCTTGGGATCATTATGGTTACGCTTTGGGCTATTTGGAATTCTAGGAACGAAAAGATTTTTAGAGGTAAAAACTCGAAAACCGGTGAGGTAGTGGCTAAGGTTAAAATCTTTGTTTTTCCTTTGGCTTAGGTCGCGCTCCAGGTTTAAAAAGTTAGTTTGGAAGGACTAGGCATTGTACCCATTGTTTAAGTTGTAACTGTACTTGCAGCGGTCCTTGTTTTGAGGACCTCTTGCGTGTTTTTTTAATGAAGTTCACTTTTCAAAAAAAAATAATAAAAAAAACAATTGTGTATGTATTTAAGTCAACGTCTCGTTTGACTTTATCATCTTCTTTCTTCTTTGTTATCTCTGCATTTTACTAAATCTCGAACATGCGAACAACTTTACCAAACCACCACATCACCGCCAACAGCTTGGAAATCTTCGAATATTGAAACTTGACCATTGTTTTTTAACTTTAACTATATCCAACATAAGCCAGAAGGTCAAGATTTAACTTTAATTTTCTATTAGTAGTTTAGTACGCAGTAAAGTTGGCCAGCCGGAGGGTCAAGGGGACCCTCCTGACCCCCCCCCCCCCCTATAAATCTGCTGATGGGTATTGGTAATGGTGAATATTTTGAAGATGCACTCTGCTGAAATATCCTTGGATACATTTTGAGGATATCTATTACACTCTCATGTTCAGGAAACAACTTTATGATATGTTGCGAATATCCTGAATGATACTAACTATATTTTTATTCAATTATATTACCTATGCAGGGTTGATTCAACTTAAACACTAAAGACCAGTTAAGCACTTAATTCAGAAGTTAGTGGATACCCGTTTGAGCTTATGAGAACATGTGAAGACTTCCAACGGGTACATGGACCTAGTACCTGCCATCCCGGAAATCTCGGGATGTTAGTTATTCGTTTTTAGTATTTATAGGGCCAAGACTGATCGACAAAGACATTTGATGCTCTTTATTTTTCACTCGCACTCGCTTACTTCAGTTGACACACATACACACTTGAAATCATTGTATCACTTAGTTTGATCGGTCATTAGTCTCCAAAGTTTTAATATTTACATTTCATTTAATATAAACATCAAGGCAAGGGACTTTCATCCTCTCTCGAGGTTTTATGCCGGGGATCTAAACTGATCAAGGGTTTTTTCTCGTACATCATGTGTCTTGTTCTTATTTTCCTTTTCTATAATTCTCTTTTATATCCTGAGGTTGTCACTCTCCTAATTCTTTTCATCTTAGTGACATCCTGGGCGTAGTTGTTCATTTTCATTAAGCATTTACCTATCGGTCATAAATCAAAAATTTTACTTGTAATTTCAATAGCATTTTTACTAAACTCTTTTAGAAATTAACATAATACTCTATCTCATAAACTAATTTGGAATTTGTAATACGAAATTTACTTCTTAATTTTTTTTTACCAAAACAGGTATGTGACGCAATACGATATAATCAGGAAGTCCCGTCAGAGAATTTAAGACAGATCCCGTCAAAACCCATTTTGATTTTTTTTTCTTAACTTGAAAAATCTAACGGTATATTCCTGCGGTATCTACTCCCATTGGTGTTACAAAGGAGAAAAATACCCATAACTACCTTCATTAGTCCTTTTTCAAGTCTGATTATCTATTAGATGACTGAACATGATTTTGATGGCCTATTCGTTGGAGGTTTGGTAGTTTCTAAAACCAAAGTCCTTCTAATACATGCTTTTGTATAATTGATTTTTAATTTTATTTGTATATATCCCACAAGTATTCATCAAAAATTCCATTCGTGTCCATTAACAAATTATATATATAACACTTAAACCAATTGATTTTTTCTTCATACACATATTTCTCATTTTCAAGTTTATATCTCTACTTATTGACATGTGTTTTTCATTAGTTAGTAAGAATGTATGCACACCACATACAATGCTCTTATTGTAGGGAGTGAGGATCTCAGAAGTTTTAATATGGCACTAGAGCAACAAATTTGGTGTTAGTTGGTTAGCAAGAATTGGTCATCTCGGAAGATTGATTCCTCATCTCTTAGTGAGGAAATGTGACCCCCTACCAAATGTGTGCATGATTCTCCTATTCGCACACCTTTCTGTGTTACAGGCACTAACATATTTCGTCTTAATCTATAGTATATTTGTATTACGCTCTCCAAGTGTGTGTGCATGTAATTTATCTTATACAAATGTATTTCGCAAATTTATTTGAATTTTTATCACTACAATTTTATCTGTTTATTTTACTTAAAAATACTGATTACCGATCAAATCCCTTGCTAACTTAACCTTGTCTTGAAAAAATGATGCATTGGCGCATAATTAAAAAATTGGCTAGACAAATGGGGGTCAATAATCCGTCGATAAGAGCATTACCTATGACTATTCTGTCGAAAAAGTTTCACCGACGTATATTGTTGGACTCTATTGATCCAGAAAAGAACAGATGATTGGAAAGCCAAAACAGCTAACATCAGATCATCAATTTAACAATGCAAAGATTAATAGATCCTCCCAAAAGACTGTTGACTTAAACAACTGTTGATGAAGACTTAACAACTTCTACTGCAAACTACAGATTGTCAAAGGTTAGATGAAGTATCATATACTGAATTAAGAAGGTCTGTTGAAGTTAAAGTATGCTAAGAAGATACAAGGTCTCTTGAACCCAACAGTACTTAGGCTTCAACAGATGATGAAGAAACAGAGTTTTAGTCATCAGTGTTTATCAATGTAACAATATCAGAATTTGTAATAAGGCATATGTTATTATTGTTAGTGTTAGTGCACTTCGTGTATGCCCCCACTAGATAAGTCGATATTAGTCGTAGGCATGATTGTATAGAATTTTATAGTCGTTTGGGTTGCATTATAGTGCTAAGGGGTATTTTAGGGATTTCACATTGTCATTAGGTGTATGAAAGCTTCATACGCCTGGATTCCTATGTGTTTGAGTCTCATACGTGTCCAACATGGTAGGCGTATGAGACTCCCATATAAATACCCCATGCCTTGTCATTTTTGAAACTTTTGCCATATTATACAAGTGCATCCCTTAAGTGTGTGTTTTTGTAAGTGTGTTCTCCATATCATTATCCTTTTCGTAAATGATCGGCTCTCTCATGTACATGACTACCTCTCGCTGGATATCATGTTTGTTACATGCCCGTGTGCTCGTTGCTAGTCAAAACCAAAGGTTTCACATCTGGTCGCGGTTAAGTGAATCTTTCGGTATCTGAAGGTTTGCCCGACCAAAGGTCTATGGTACCCTTGTGTCGATACGTTTGATTTCAGTGCCTATACTGATTCGGACTATGCTAGCTGCAAGATCAATGCTAAATCCACAACGGCTGGATGTCAGTTCTTAGGGAGTAGACTCGTATCCTGGCAACGCAAGAACCAGACATCGGTAGTCATTTCCACTTGTGAAGCTGAGTATGTCGCCGCTTCTTCATGCTGCTTGCAGGTGATCTGGATTCAACAGCAAATGCGGGATTACGGTTTCAAATTTCTTTCTACCCAAATTTACATTGATAATGAAGCAGCCATAGCTATCACTAAGGACCCGGTTAACCACTCTAAGGTTAAACACATCCATGTTCACTATCATTTCATACGCGATTGTATGAAAAGAAGCTAATAAATGTGGTTAAAATTCACACCGACCAACAACGTGCTGACCTATTTACGAAAGCCTTCGACAAATCTCGTTTGAGTTTTTGCTTATCGTAAATGGTGTTAAAGAAAAACAAGATTAGTCCACATCGGTACTTCTATTTTTGTACATAGTTTCTCTTATAAAAAACATTGGAAAATCACAAAAATACAAAGAACATCAGAAAATCAAAAATCGAGTTTTGCTGTGTGGATAAAAGAAAATGATAGTCCATCAGTGGACTGTCTGATTTTCCAAAACACTAAAATTGCAAATGATAATCAGTCTTACAAGTGATATACCGATAAGCCTGAAAATCATTTCAAAGTTGGCACAGTGATATAAACATTAACAACTTAAAGTTGAGTAGTTACCCTCCTCATTGGCATATGGTCTAGGTACCGAAATCTCGATTGATTGGTTGCCAAAATCTGAGGTTTTGGGTCTTTAAGCATGTGTTGAAAATGTGTTGAAAAGATCCATCAATAGCCAGACCCTAATTCTCGTACAAAAAATAAGAGAATTCTAGCTTCGAAGTACGAGCACCTTTCGTCTTCAGCTACTCGTACCGGAATGCCATTGTGCGTTGTCGAGTATACTATTATAATTTGGAAGCTTATGGTGATTGTTCAATGGGATAGTGACCTGGGTTGAACACATCCGCTAAGCCAAGTTTCTTAATTCAGCCACAACACACTATATCGAATAAATACGTAACTTATGGTGTCTGTGCAGTGGGATAGTGACTTGGAATGCACATGCCCTCTAAGGAAAGTATCCCATAAAAAAAAAGAAAAAATTGGTTTCCGGTATTTGCCCTCACCCTGACCGAGATTAAATCAATCTCGTGTCTTGTAAAAGGATGGTCATGGCTTACTCACACGTTACGACGAAGCTTTGCACAATGCCTGATACGGGAATGTGTCATGTGTGTGGGGACCATTGACCGCAAGAATAAATCTTGCCAATTAATCATATCTAAAGTGTCGGAAAGTACTCTTGATTTTCTAGGTTCAAGATGATCCCATATTGGTAATCGTTTGTTTACTGGTTATCCTACTTTAATCTAACTGAACAACGGTTATCATGGCAATTCCGAATACTGATGTGATTCTCTTATCATCAAGCTCGCAAAAATATTGTCTTTGAGTATTTGTTATCTGTTTTAAAGTTCTAATTAAAAAAAATCCAAAAAGATTTTATTTTTTATTAACCGATGTTGGAATACTAAATTCTTCAATTGGAATATCAGATCCGAAGTTGAAACACAATTGAAGAAACAACGAGTATATCTTTAGTGAGAGGGTAGCAGGGAGTGGTATATGGTATGACAACTCGTGTTCGCAGCAGGGTATAATCCTTGGCTCACAACGATAGTGAATCTAGGGTTGTGCACACAAACGATAAGCAAGTAAAATACAATGGACAAGATCGTAAGTGGTTCGATCTAGTAAGATCTACGTCCACTGGAAAAGGTGACTTTTATTGATAAATAACGTGAATGATGATACAAGTGGAGATACAAGTGTATTCGTTCTTATTGGCTGGTTTTCAACGTGGAGAGAAAGGAGGTCGAGCCCTCCTTTTATAGGAGATGCATGGGCCTCAGCTTTTGGAGCCCATCTCTCCTTTACTGGGCCGGGCCGGGGGACCGGGCCGGTTAGTTGGCAGGCCCCACCTAGTTGGATCCTAACTCTTGGTTAGATAAAGTGATCCAAGTTGGGGAGGGCCTCTTCTGATTGGACCACGTGTCATCCCGTGGTTGGCCGGTTGGGAGGTTCATTGTCCTCCACACACGTGGCGAGTTGTGAACGGTGTGCAGGGGTGTCAGCTGTCAGACGACTGACCACTCGTCAGCTGACATCTGACGGGGGGAGGCAAGTTGGTGTCCAAGGGGGATGTCTTTAGGTGTTGTCAACTGGTGCCCCTGCGCCTTTGGCGCTGTGGTAGTCCTGGAAGTGATTATTCCCGCGGGTGTTAGAACTTCCTGCGGAGGTATTTTTGAATGGCGGGTAGGGTGCGCCTGAAAGTGGTACCCTACCCCTTCAAGTCCCCCAAGTCCAGGGTGTCTCCTGTTCTTGCTTAGAGGGCTGGTGGGGCGCTGGACTAAAATGTGTCCTTTGTGCTCGCTTTTGTTGTTGTAGCAGTGTGGGAACTGTTTTTGTTTAGAGCAAATGAGTGCGCGTTGCTACTCTTGTGTCATGTGAAAAGATATTGGCGTCCCATTATCTTTGCACATGGCTCTTTTATAAAACAGTTTTAGGGTGTTTAAAAAGTAAAATTCGGCGGAGGACGTCTTTTGGATTTTACGTCAACCCGTCGCCAAGTGATGACGTGGCAGTCAGGGTGTTAAAAAGTAAAATCCGGCGGAGAACGTCTTTTGGATTTTACGTCAACCCATCGCCAAGTGATGACGTGGCAGTCAGGGTGTTAAAAAGTAAAATCCGGCGGAGAACGTCTTTTGGATTTTACGTCAACCCATCGCCAAGTGATGACGTGGCAGTCAGGGTGTTTAAAGAGTAAAATCCGGCGGAGAACGTCTTTTGGATTTTACGTCAACCCATCGCCGAGTGATGACGTGGCAGTAAGCCAGCGCTAGATGATGACGTGGCAGTAAGCCAGCGCCCGATGATGACGTGGCAGTAAGCCAGCGCCAGATGATGACGTGGCAGTAAGCCAGCGCCAGATGATGACGTGGCAGTAAGCCAGCGCCAGATGATGACGTGGCAGTCATAATGATCTGGTGTTAATTGGTGTGCTAAATACGTTACCCTTGAATTTAAAGTTTTGAATTTTGAAGGGTCTCCTTGTATTTAGGAAACGTGCATGGGAAGTTGAGACGTTTTGGTGGACGTGTCAGAGTGCAGAAAGGATGTCTGCACAGTTGTCTGTCACGTCAGCACGTGGGTGGGAAGTTTATCCATCGTGTGTCAGGCGAGTGGCCGTACACGCGCGCGAGTGGTGCAGCCTGTCAGTCAGATTGCTGATGTTGGGCAGTTTGAGGAGTCCTTTTGGGCAGACGCGTGTCCTCACGTGCTGACGAGTAACTGCTCATCCAGCTGTGATGCCACGTGTAGCGTCCAGATGTGCCCTTCTCTGGCAAGATGAAGGGTCGTCTGCCAGCTGTTTCAGGTCGCATTAAATGCGATGGGTATAAATACCCGAGGAGGTTTTTCAAATTCCTTCTCATCTTTCTTTCTTCACACATTTGTCTTCTCTACTTCCTTCATCTTCTCCGGTGAACCTTCAAGTTTTCCGGTGATCCTAAAAAAAGTTTTTTCTTTCTTTTTCTTACCTCATCACCATCATGTCTGAGAGTTCTGACGTTGGTGGTAACCCTGCTAAGGCCACCGAGAAGTCCAAGAAACTGATTCACAACACCACCTGTAAGTGGGGTGAAAAAAGCTTTGCCAAGTTTGTCAAAGCTATGGAGTTCGTTCCCTCGTGGGAGGTGGAGTTGCCATCGAACAAAGATACTGCTTTGGCTCCTCCCACTGGGAAGATGACTTTGTACGGAGCTCATCTTGCCCTGTGTGGGTTTCGGCTACCTGCCACCAAGTTCCAGGTGGATACATTGGTGAAATATGGAGTCCATGTTACCCAGGTGAGCGGGTTTGGAATGCTTCGTCTGGTGCACTTCGAAGCCTGCTGCCGAGCCTTGGATATTGAACCGTTGTTTGAACGGTTCAATGTCTTCTATGTGTTGAATATGGAGGGTTCCTGGTTCAACTTCGTTCCCCGTTCTCAGGTGTCTCCCTGTGGGACGACAGCTCCCAAGTCCCTTCATGACTGGAAGGAGAAATTCTTCTATGTCAAGAGGGGAGTGATTCCGGTGGACATGCCGTGGAAAGTGGTTGCTGAGCGGCAGAAGGTGGGAGACCATCCTGTGATGGAGGGTTTCGAGGACCAGGAGTGGTTCCAAGAACTTGTGGCCCGTGCTTCCCCGTTTGATATGGGTATGTGTTCTGAAGCCATGTTGGCTCTGTTGGGCATGAGTAGGGTTCAGATTGTCGAAGGGAAAGAGCCCGTGATTACCGTCCCTGGTAAGGTTCTTTCATTTTCATTTTGCTGAAGTCCCTCTTCTGTTATTATTATTATTTTTTTGTACCTAATGAAGTGTTGTTTGTTTTCAGGAATGTCGAAGTTCGCGGCGTTCTTGCTGAGGGATAAAGCCCCGCTGGAGTGGAGAGATCCTCCGGAGGGTAGGTTGTCCGTGATTGACGAGATGGTGGACAAGTTCTACTTTCCCTACCTGGAGTTCAAGCCTACTGTCCTCCTTTTTTCACGTGAGCATCCTATAAACCCTGATCCTTTAACTTCTGTTCCGCATACTGGGATAGACCCTTGTTTTGTTGTTTCCTCTGATGAGGAATCGACAGGGTCTTCTGTGGAGACGGTGGCCCCCCCACCTCCGCGCGGGCGTAAGAAGAGTGTGCCGCGCTTTCATAGGCATAAGGTGTTATCCAAACCTAAGTCTGCGCCTTTGAGTGCAGGTGGTGAAGGGCCTCTGTTTGGGCAGCGCGAGCGGCGCGCTGAGTCTTCTTCCTCCGCTCCTGAAGATGCTGCTGAAGTTAGTCCGCAGAAGAAGAAGCGGAAGATTGGAAAGGTTGGTGCGAAGTCTGGGACTTCAAAGTCCGGCGGGGCTGGGCCCGCGCCGTTTTCTTTGGAGATAAGTCCTCCGCCTGAGCGTCGACCGTTGATTCAGAAGACGCTGAAGAAGGTTACTAGTAAGTGTTCCGCCTTTGGTTTTCTCTTATTTATTGTGTTGATTTATTTTTACCAAGTGTTCTGTTTTCTTGTAGTTGTCTCTCCGCGAGATCCACCTTCTTCTTCTGAGCCTAGTGAGGTTGAGGCTAATAAGAAGAGACTGGAGGAGGAGGCGGCGGCGAAGTCGCGGGCGGAGAGGGAGGCAGCCGAGGCCGTGAAGCGGGCCAATGAAGCTGCTGCGAAGAAAGCAGAGGAAGAGAGGGTGGCAGCGGAAAAGCTGCGTGTAGCGGAAATGGAGAGGAAGGCGGAGGCTGAGAGGGTAGCGGCTGAAAAGCTGCGTGCTGAAAAAGAGAAGGCAGAGGAAGAGGCAAAAGCAAAGGCTGAAGAGGAGGCCGCCCGGGTTAGGGCGGAGGAGGAAGCTGCCAGGATCGCCAGTATTCAGGCGCATTCTGGTGGTTCTCCTATGGGCGGGGCTGGGGCTTCAGGTGTGAGGTCCAGCGTGGACCGGAGTGACCCGGGTTACTTCGCGGGCGATGTTATCTGGCGCCCGCACTGGAGTATCCGGGAGAACTCCCGGTTTGCCAATCCTCTAACTGCTGAGGAGTTTGTTTCTCAGGCTGTTCCTCCCAAGGAAAGGGAGTATCAGGACAGCCTATCCCGGTCGCAGCTGATTACTGATATCTGCGTCGGGCAGGCTCTTCAGGTTGCCGCGGTGGAGTCTTTGAAGCGGCGAGACGAAGAGTTTGCCCGGGATGTGGCGGACTTCAACTCTAGGCGGGCCAGTCAGGCGCAAAGGGAGGAGAGGTTGAAGTCCGAGGTTGATAGGTACCGAGATCGGGCCTATAAGTCTGAAGACCGGGTGAAGGCATTGGAGCGCGATCATGCGCTGGCTCATAAAAGCTGGACTGATGCCTGTCAGGCTACTAATCAAGAGATGATGAAGCTGAAGGATCAGATGCAGGTGCTGAAGAATGAGAATGCGAAGCTGGCAGAGACCGCGGAGAGTCACGCAAAGGTGTTGGCTGATAAAGACTCGATGGTGGCGGGTCTGCGGTCCGAGCTGCGCAACAAAGATAATGAGCTGGTGGCTGCCTCTTCTCAGCTGTCTGAGCTAGCGGGTGAGAAAGAGGCTTGGTTGAAGGAAAAGGCGGGGATCACAGCGGAGAGGGCGTCGTTAGAGGAGTTACTGACCCTGGCGCAGACAGAGGCTGAGAATGCCAAGACCCTCCTGGATGAGGGCAACGTGGCGCAGGAGAAGTATCAGGAAATCCTTCGCTGGGTGATGACCGAGGGTATCGCCGGGGTAAGTACTTTGTAGACTTTTAACTTTGCCTTTGTGTTTATCTATAATCTGATTCTGATATTTGTTATCTATGCAGATTTTCAAACGGTTCTGGAACGAACCTAATCTTGGCGATCAGGTTGCTGCTATAGCCGCTGCTGCGCGCGCTGCTGGGGAGGCGGAGGGATTCGACAGCGGGTTTTACCATGCGTTGAACGGTGGTCGTATTACTGATGGTGCGCATGATGGTAAACCCCGCGAGAAGGAGTATGAAGCCGAACTTCTCAAGTTCGAGCAGATCGAGTTCCCTATCTTGAAGACGGTTGCAGAGTGCAACCAGTATGCCGACCCAGCTGGCGCCCTCCGTTACTTTATAGAAGAATCCGACCGTTTGGGTGCGGAGGCGCAGCAGAAGGGGAAGCAACCAGCGGGTGGTGGTGAAGGTACGTCCGGCGGTGGTCCAGAGGGTGAAGATGAACAGCTGGTGGACTTTGAAGCGTCCGGGGAGGAGTAGGCTGTTTAGTATGTTTTTCCTTTTTAAACTTTTGTAAAGCTTGAGGCAGCTTGAACGCCTCCTTTTGTGATGTAAATATATGAAGTACTTTTTTTTTTTTTTGGTTTTAACTTTGTGTAAATTTTGGATTGATTGTTTAGTCCGGCGATAGTTATGAGTGGTATCTATGCCTTGAAGACCCAATTCCAGTAGTACACAATGTTAAAAGATAGAAATTTCTTAGGATTCCCAAAAAGGGTGGCTTAGGCATGTGTAGCCCAAACGTTTACAAGGATTACATATAACAGAAACATAATTGTGCCGCATTCCAGGAGCGCGGGACGGGCGTGCCATCAAGTTTTTCTAGCGCGTAGGCGCCTTTGCCCAAAATTTCTTGTATTTTGTAGGGGCCTTCCCATGTTGGGGCGAGTTTTCCTTGCTTTTCTGTGTTCGAGGCGCTATTGTTTCGGAGGACGTAGTCTCCGATGTTGAAGTTATGTAGTTTAACTTTGTGATTGTAATAGCGCTCCAGTTGATTTTTGTATCGGGCTTCTTTGATGGCGGCAAGCTCCCGCCGATCTTCGAGTAAATCAAGGTTTAATCGTAGCTCTTCGTCATTTTTGCCTTTTTCCGCCATGAGTACTCTTGCGGAGGGGCATCCTATTTCTGCGGGAATGACGGCTTCGGAGCCATAGGTTAGGCTGAATGGGGTTTCGCCATTGCTAGTTTTGGCCAGTATGCGATTTGCCCATAAGACATGCGGGAGTTCGTCCACCCATCCTGTTCGCTTGGTGCCCAGGCGCTTTTTGATGCCTTCGATGATGCTTCGGTTTGCTCTTTCGACTTGGCCGTTTCCCTGGGGATGCGCTACTGAGGTGAAGATTTGTTGGACTCCCATTTGCGCCAACCATTGTTGTAAATGTTGGTCAGTGAATTGGGTTCCATTATCGCTTATGATTTGGTATGGCAGGCCGAATCTGCAGATGATAAATTCCCATATGAATTTCTTGGTGTGTGCGCCGTCGATTTTTGCTAGTGGCTTTGCCTCGATCCATTTTGTGAAATAGTCGATTGCCACTATTAAGAATTTGACGTTTCCTGGCGCTGTGGGGAATGGGCCAACGAGGTCGATTGCCCATTTCTGAAATGGCCATGCTGCTGTGACAGGGATTAGGTCATTTTTTGGACGCAACGTGTTAGGCGCGTGGCGTTGACAGGAATCGCATTTGCGCAGTTCTGCTACTGCGTCTAGGTGCATACCCGGCCAATAATAGCCTGCGTTCATTAGCTTAGCCACTACCATTCTGGGTCCTGCGTGCAGTCCGCAGGTACCTTCGTGGATGTCCTTGATGAGGAATGAGGCGTCTTCTTTGTCGACACATCGTAGTAGTGGACCTAAGTATGATCGTCGGTAAAGGATTCCATCCGTTAATTGATAGTGCAGGGCTTTGTGCTGAAGTTTTCGTGCTTCCGCCTTGTTGTCGGGTATTGTTCCGGATGTGAAGTACGCTTTCAGTGGCGCCATCCAAGAGGTGTTACCTGTTTGGATGACGTTAACCTGCCTTGTTGGGACGGATGGACTTTCTTGTAGTTCAACCCGGACGTTTTTGGCCATGTGGTCAAAGACTGTGGAGGCCATTTTGCTTAGTGCGTCGGCGGGTTTGTTGTCGCTTCGGTTGATGTGAAGGACTGCGCAGGAAATAAATTTGCGCATGAGTGTCTTGGCGTGTTGTAGATATAGGGCCATTGTGGCGTCTTTTGCGTCATACGTGCCATTGATGTGGCCTGCTACTAGTAGTGAGTCGACATGCGCTTCTACGTGAGAAGCTCCCATTTGATGTGCGATGCGTAGTCCTGCTAGTAGCGCTTCGTATTCTGCCTCATTGTTTGTTGCGGCAAAATCTAATCTGATGGCGTATGTGTACTCTTTTTTGTTTGGGCTGATCAGCCGCAAACCTGCACCTGCGCCGTCTGAGTTGGACGCTCCGTCGGTATAAAGTTTCCATCTTTCATTTTCCGGCGTTGGTTGCGCGGGGTCCTGCTCGGCTAAGCATTCGGCGATTTTGTCCGTTGGTATTTCGGTTGCGAAGTCAGCGAGGACCTGTCCTTTAACTGCGGGTCTGGGCTTGTAGTTGATGGTGTGTTCACCTAGTTCGATTGCCCATTTTGCTAGACGTCCTGAGGTTTCCGGCTTGCGTAGGACGTCGCTGATCCTGTAGTCTGTTAGGACGTTTATTGGGTGGCCATGGAAATACCGGCGTAGTCTGCGCGAAGCGTGAATGAGAGCTAGTACTAATTTTTCCATGGTGGAGTACCTGGTCTCTGCGTCTAACAAGGTTCTGCTAATGTAGTAGATGGGTGTTTGTACAGTTTTTCGATCTACCAAAAGTACCGCGCCGATTGCCCGCTCTGTTACAGAGAGGTATAAGGTTAGCGGTTCTTTGGGTAGTGGTGCTGTGAGAGTAGGTAAATTCATAAGACATTCTTTCATTTCTTTAAAAGCTTTTTCCGCCTCAGGGGTCCAGCGGAAATTGCTTTTCTTAAGACAATTTTTGAGAGTGTCTACAAATGGAAAAGACTTAGAAGCGTAATTTGAAAGGAAGCGGTTGAGGGCGACTAGGCGTCCCATTAGCGTTTGTACTTCCTTGATGCTTGTTGGTGAAGGCATTCTTTCAATGGCTAGGACTTTGTCTGGATTCGCGCGGAAACCGTCGCGCGTGACAACAACGCCTAGGAATTTTCCTTCTTCCATCCCGAAGGAACATTTGCTGGGGTTGAGCTTCATGCGCACCTTTCGCAGTTGATTGAATGTCTTCTGGATGTCTTCCAGCATGTTATCTTCGTCTTTGCTTTTGATGACGAGGTCATCAACGTATACTTCCAAGCGTACTCCTATCTCATGGACGAAAGCGCTGTCCATGAGACGTTGGTATGTGGCTCCCGCGTTTTTCAGACCGAAAGGCATTTTGGTGTAGCAGAAGATGCCCGTGTCTGTGCGGAAGGCCGTTTTATCTTCATCTTCCTTCGCCATTTGGATCTGGTGGTAGCCTTTGTAGGCGTCGAGGAAGCATTTGAAGCGGAATGGTGCTAGGGAGTCCACTTTTAAGTCGATTTCTGGAAGAGGGTAGCAATCCTTTGGGCAAGCTTTGTTTAGGTCTTTGTAATCGACGCACATGCGCCATCCGCCTGTAGCTTTACCTACCATGACCGGGTTGGCGACCCATGTTTGGTAGCGTATTGGGCGGATGATGCCGGCGTTCAGTAGTTCGTTGACCTGTTCGTTCATCGCCTTTGTTTTCTCCGGTCCCATTTTGCGCATCTTTTGGGCCACTGGTTCCACTGATCTGTACGTGTTGAGTTTGTGTTCCGCGATGTTTCTTGGAACGCCGATCATGTCAGATGGTTGCCAGGCAAATATGTCTATGTTCTTTACTAGCAGTTGCTTAAGGTGCGCCCGTATGGTGTTGGAGATTTCATGGCCGATGATGACCGTTTGGTCCGGGAATTTAGGGTTAAGAACCCAGTTTTCCGGTTCCGATCGGGTTTGTGTTTTTTGTGGTTTTGCCACGTCGATCGCGTGGCACTGTTTGTTGCCACGGATTACTGCTACGCCGGTTCGGGTTGGGAAACCCACCATTTGGTGCGGGGTGGAGGCGTTGGCGTTGAACTTTGCCAAGCCTTCCCTCCCTAGTAGGACATCATGGCGAGAGGTCGCTGGTAGTACCATGAAGTCACAGATTTCTGTGCGTTCGTGGGTACCATCTGTTAAGGTAACCGGGAAGGTGATAATGCCGCGTGGCATGATGACTTCATCAATGAAGCCTGAGATTGGTGCGTTGACTGGAACGAGGCGGGCTTTGTCGTCCTCGTCCAATTGTTGAAAACACTGATCATATATGATGTCAGTGCTGCTTCCGCCGTCTAGGAACATTGATTGTGTTCGATAATGTCCTACGACGCCGGTGACGATTAATGGCGCGGTGGCGGAGGGTCCTCCTCGTACTTTGGGGAGGAGGACATCCACCTCTTTCCAAGAGTCGTCAGTCTCTCGTGGGCGCTTTCCTTTGTTCTGGCGCTTGCCCGTGGCGGAGATCATGTTACAGTGATGGTGCGGGGTATGTCTGATGTAGCTTGTTTGCAGATTCCGGATTTGTTTCTTTCCGGGCTCTTCGTGTTTGTCGTCGTAGTTGTTGCGCCCGCCCTTGTTGACGTTTTTGACGAGGTGACCGAGCTGGCCTGTTTTTAATGCCGCCTCTATTTCTAGCTTTAAGCTGTAGCAGTTGTCCGTTAGGTGGCCATAATCGTTATGGTATTCGCAGTATTTGGTATGGTCGACATTCTTTCTTTTGCCCAATATCTTGGGTTCTTTGAAAGTGACCTGCTCTGTTTTGAGCACCTGCGACGGAGTTTTTGTGAGCGGCGTCCAGTCGGTGTTCTTTTTGGCTGGGGCCTTGTGGTCCCTTGATTGTTTGTTTGTGATCGTTTGACGGGCGTCATTGGCGGATGAGTATTTGCCTTCGTCCGTTGGTCCTGAAATGCGCGACCAAACGGATTGCTTGCCTTTGTTTCTGTTGGAGCTGTTGGTTTGATTGTATCCGCGCTGTTGTTTGATGGAGCGCTCTGAGGATGCGTATATTTTTGAAGCTTTAATGACTTCTTCCCAGGAATCAGGGACCCCTGTTTTCCCGGATAGGGTTTTCATCAGATCCTCGCTGCGCACGCCGTGAATAAAGCCTGCGCGGGTCAGTTCTTCTCCGCAGCCGATTTGAAGTGCTTCCTTGTTGTAGCGCACGATATAGTCATCGATGGATTCGTTGTCTGTGCGCTGGCATAGGAGGATGTGGGCCTTGTCTCTTTTGTGCCGCATGAGGTGGGAGAAGTGATCTTTGAACTTCTGGATGAGGTCATCGAAGTCTAAAATGCCTCCTATGGGGAGGTTATCAAACCAAACTCTGGCTGCGCCTGTTAGGGTTTGTGCAAATAGGTGACACCAAACCTGTACAGGCCAAAGGACTGTGGTTCCGGCGCACTCGAAATCATGTAGATGATCGGTGGGGTCTCGCAGGCCATCGTATCTACCGATGCTGCTTGGGAGTTTTGCTTGTTTTTCTATTGGTGCGGTGGCTATTCGTTGACAAAATTTAGAGCTTAAAGCGAACGACTTAGGCCTGTATGGTCTGTTTAAGTCGTCGTCTTCTTTGTGGTGTGATGTCGCCGAGTGGGTTTTTGTCAGCTTCCGCTTTTTGGCTCTTGAGGCTGTGGCGTCTGAATCGCTGGTGGGTTGGTATCCGTCGGATTCTGACGCGGAGTCTACTAGGTCTAGGTCACGCGTGTTCTTGCTGCGACCTGCGACGTGAGACTTTGGTCTTGTAGCCTGCTTTTCCTTCCCCTTTCGGCTGTGTTTTGCGGAAGGGGAAGCCTTACTCTTGGACTTGCTGGTTTGGATTTTTGCCAGCATGTTTTGATAGATCTTGGTGTTTTTGAGTTGCTTTCGGAAGAGCCACTCGTCAGGGTCCATTGGTGTGTTGGGTGCGTCAGAATCAGATGATTCTGAAGCCGTGACCGCGCGGGGCGGGGTTCGTTCCCTGATGGTTGCTGCCTGTGTGTCCTTGTCCGGAGTTTGGAGTGGTGCCGCTCTGTCGGTCTGAATGACTACAGAGGGGGTTGCTCCCTTGGTTCCGCCGGAGGGTAGATCAGCCATTGTGTGAGTAAAGGATGTGGTTTTGAAAGCTTTGTTGGTCTTTCAGCTGGTACGGATGGCGCCAATGAAGAAACAACGAGTATATCTTTAGTGAGAGGGTAGCAGGGAGTGGTATATGGTATGACAACTCGTGTTCGCAGCAGGGTATAATCCTTGGCTCACAACGATAGTGAATCTAGGGTTGTGCACACAAACGATAAGCAAGTAAAATACAATGGACAAGATCGTAAGTGGTTCGATCTAGTAAGATCTACGTCCACTGGAAAAGGTGACTTTTATTGATAAATAACGTGAATGATGATACAAGTGGAGATACAAGTGTATTTGTTCTTATTGGCTGGTTTTCAACGTGGAGAGAAAGGAGGTCGAGCCCTCCTTTTATAGGAGATGCATGGGCCTCAGCTTTTGGAGCCCATCTCTCCTTTACTGGGCCGGGCCGGGGGACCGGGCCGGTTAGTTGGCAGGCCCCACCTAGTTGGATCCTAACTCTTGGTTAGATAAAGTGATCCAAGTTGGGGAGGGCCTCTTCTGATTGGACCACGTGTCATCCCGTGGTTGGCCGGTTGGGAGGTTCATTGTCCTCCACACACGTGGCGAGTTGTGAACGGTGTGCAGGGGTGTCAGCTGTCAGACGACTGACCACTCGTCAGCTGACATCTGACGGGGGGAGGCAAGTTGGTGTCCAAGGGGGATGTCTTTAGGTGTTGTCAACTGGTGCCCCTGCGCCTTTGGCGCTGTGGTAGTCCTGGAAGTGATTATTCCCGCGGGTGTTAGAACTTCCTGCGGAGGTATTTTTGAATGGCGGGTAGGGTGCGCCTGAAAGTGGTACCCTACCCCTTCAACAATAAAATATGTCTTTCAAAATTCAAGGGTGAAATTGCAACTTTCATAAATTAAAGTGTTTAATTTGACAAGTTTAAAAGTTCAGGGTGAAATTTGAAAAGATGCAAATGTTCACGGGGAGAATGCTTTGTTTCTCTAAATGGTTGTCAAAATGGACAAATGTTGGAAGTTTATCGAATGATAAACTTCAAGAATTTGATTGAGTCCGAATTATTTGTTGTATCTAATACAAGTTGTAGTTTTTGTGCAGTCTTTATTATTTTTTTCTGCAGGATCAAACACAACCAGTGTGCTCATCATGATTCGAACAACAAAGCTTGAAGCTAAACAAGACCCCAACCTGAACTACAACATCATCCAGAACAACAAGAACCCAGTTGTCCATCTTCAGAGACACCAGATCGTGGTAGAGATCCAGCAATCAAAGATGAAAAAGATGAGAATCAAGAAATGAAAGTGCAGATGTTGTTAATCTCCATCTCTGTCAAAGAATTGCCAATCAAAACAGTGGAGATTTCTTGATTCCTCCCAAGTTATCAAAGCTGATCAAAGACCAAGACGAGATCTCATGAAGCCACGACCAAAACTTAAATCAACAAGTATTCAAGTTAATGTTCCCACGTTGAAGATTTCCAGATTTGAAAACTTGAAGACTTGAACTCCGAAGATCATTAGCTAGATCTAATGGGGAGTCTATGAACGTCTTTCCAGACATCCCTAGCTCAGTGACTGGTTAAGTCTGCAGATCACTAGCTAGGTCCAAGGGGGAGACTCTTAGTGCACTTTGTGTATGTCATCAGCTAGTGATAAGTCGATATTAATCGTAGGCATGATTATATAACATTTTATAGTCGTTTGGGTTGCATTATAGTGCTAAGGGGTATTTTAGGGATTTCACATTGTTATCAGGCGTATGAAAGCTTCATAGGTCTGGATTCCTACGCGTATGAGTGTCATAAGTGTCCTGCATGGTAGGCATATGAGACTCTCCATATGTGTTTTTGTGTGTGTGCTTTCCATATCATTATCCTTTTCATAAACACTCACCTATAACAACTAACCGGATTATTGATTTGGCCTTCAATCCAATACGTGCGTGATACTCGTTTCTTGTCCCAATACGATCCTACAGTTAGAGTTTGTTAGATGTCACTTTCTTAAGTGACGTCAGTCTTAGGTCATCAGATGTTTGGTTTGTGCTATAAATAGAACAGTACCTCTACTATTCTATTTGCCACTCTTCACCCAACATTCTTGCATGAACAAATGCTGATTGATCAGGCTGATGGGGAGCTGTAATCAGTGGCGAAGCTTGACCCGAAGGTTCGGAGGGTCGGAAGTCACTGGGGGGTCGGAAGTCACTAGTTTCGGGGGGTCGAAAACCCGTTTCAGGGGGGTCGAAACCCTATATTTTCAAAATTTTCTATACGAATACTATATAATCGGAACTTCTGCGCGAAAATCCGGGGGGGTCGGCCGCCCCTCCCCGCCCTTACTATGTTGCGCCAATGACTGTAATTGAATATGTGATAACAATTCTATAGAAAAGTATTTTGATAAAAACTGTATTCTACTTATTATGCATTATAGTTAATTCAGTTGCACTTTCCATTTATATCTTGTATCATCTACGGTTCCATTAGATAACTTACATAATAATCAAACTCACATCCTAACATATATACTCATTTTTTTTATGACTTTTTCAAACAGATTTCTGGCAGAAGCGTCCATCAATGAAGCCCCAGGTCTAATTTCTTGTAGATAAGGTGTTTCACTGGCTAGTTTTGTTACGTACCAACTAGTTTTATAACAAGTACATATACAGACTTTTTCTAGCATAGGCAAAGTGTGATTCAGATTGCTAAAGGATTAATGAACACATATGAAAACATGAAAAACAGCCATTATTAATGACTTACGTATGCTTTAAAAAGCACAAAAACTCTCTTATAATCATTGCTAAAATTAGTCGAAATAACAAAAAGAAAATTACAATCCTTAGTTTACCGTTCGAAAAGAAATTAACGGATGACGAATAGATCGAAAAGTAGTAAAAGAAAAAAAAAAACTAAAATGAACTCAAATATCAAAATTATTGACTCGGATTGCAATAATAATCCACAAATCGTAGTGGCATAAAATAATGATATTTAAGAAAGCGAAATCATTTCCTAAAAGAAAGAAACGTTAAAATATCTAACAATAATTAATTGGCATGATAACCTTAAATAGAAAATTTACAGTAAAATCCACTTGCTAAAGTTAATTGATCAGGATCCCATTATATAGGACCCAATCTTGAATCAAAGTTATTCACTGACTAACAATCATGCAAATGAGCCACAATACCATATACAAAGTGGTCTAAAGTTCATAACACAGTCCAATCAACTTTAAGTGTTTGATCCTACATCTTTTTATTTAACAGTTTGTTAATTTACCGTAAATTATTTACGAATCTTTTTGTAAACATAATGGGTATTAATCGTAACCGGATATAGATGATCATTGATATTAAATTTTTAAGTGTTTAATATCGTTGTTATTTGAGATGAAGACGAGCAAACATATTGAAAAAAAATGTTAATCATGCGTGTCCCTAACAATATTACGGGTATGTTTGCAAAATACTAGCTATGCGTGGTTAAAACAATCACGTGGCCAACAATCGTCTACATCTAGTGACTATGCAAATGGTCTCCGCACAATCATTGGAGGGCTGAAAAGTGTGCAAATTTGAGAAGTTTAGATGTTCTTTTATCCAAATTTGTGATGTCACTACAAGTTGCTCCTTTTGATTTTTTGAATTTAAAAAGGCTCTAAATGTTTACAACTTGACATGCTTTTTCCTCTTTGTGTAGTATGCATAGATCCACTACAAATGCGGGTGTTTCATTACCGACAAATTCACAAACATCCTTCAAACAAATGAAGAAATGGTTTGTTTATGGTTGGGTCTACTTATTCAAAGTTAGATGGTTAGTATAAACAATTAAAAGGTGGTCACACAAATCGACGTACGAGCATAAACAGTGGCGGATCTTGAAATAATTTTGAGTAGCAACGTTCAAAAAAAAATTTTCGCCATAGTTTTATACAATGTAAAGGAAATAAAAATGACAACATGATAATAGATAAAGTTAGACACATACCTACTAGATTTTGCCCCTTCGGTTCTTGAAAGCTTGAAATCGAGTCATTACGTAATCTTCTTTTACTTTATCAAAAGTGTCTCTTTCAACCGCGCAAATCAAATGAAGAAATGGTTTGTTTATGGTTGGGTCTACTTATTCAAAGTTAGATGGTTAGTATAAACAATTAAAAGGTGGTCACACAAATCGACGTACGAGCATAAACAGTGGCGGATCTTGAAATAATTTTAAGTAGCAACGTTCAAAAAAAAATTTTCGCCATAGTTTTATACAATGTAAAGGAAATAAAAATGACAACATGATAATAGATAAAGTTAGACACATACCTACTAGATTTTGCCCCTTCGGTTCTTGAAAGCTTGAAATCGAGTCATTACGTAATCTTCTTTTACTTTATCAAAAGTGTCTCTTTCAACCGCGCAAATCAAATGAAGAAATGGTTTGTTTATGGTTGGGTCTACTTATTCAAAGTTAGATGGTTAGTATAAACAATTAAAAGGTGGTCACACAAATCGACGTACGAGCATAAACAGTGGGGGATCTTGAAATAATTTTGAGTAGCAACGTTCAAAAAAAAATTTTCGCCATAGTTTTATACAATGTAAAGGAAATAAAAATGACAACATGATAATAGATAAAGTTAGACACATACCTACTAGATTTTGCCCCTTCGGTTCTTGAAAGCTTGAAATCGAGTCATTACGTAATCTTCTTTTACTTTATCAAAAGTGTCTCTTTCAACCGCGCAAATCAAAGCATTGTTCAAATAGTCCTCACCCATTCTATTGCGTAAATCCGTCTTGATAAGCTTCATCTTATAAAAACACCTCTCAACGGTTGCGGTTGCAACCGGCAAAACTAATGCTAACTTCAACACCCGATAAAGCAAAGGAAAAGTTTTGTGTTTCCCAGTTTCCACCATTACACGAGCAACGTCACACATTCCATTTAGTTTGGCAAATTTATCATCTTCCTTTAATGTGTGATAAAATACCGTAAGATCACCCGAAAGACACCCTCTTTCCTCTTCACTAAAATCATTCGGATACATCTCACAAAATGCTAAGATCTTAGGTATGTCAAACTTAGAAAACGAATCACAAGGATTTAAACCCGACATATTTTCTATCAAAGTAGTTGATACCTCATTGAATCGACTTCCAAATTCTTGAATTTGCAAATCCAAAACCGTATTAAAAACTTCAACTTCAAAATGATGTCGGTTAGTAACAACATTCTTTCGGTTTCTTTAATTACCATAACTTTCTGACATTTCTACCATCTCAATCTTTTTTTTTCACAATAAGATGTCACCTTTGCCAACATTTCAACAAACCCATTTTGTCATAAATTATTCAATGCTCGCTTCGTTCCATTTATCAATTTAGCCGCTTCTAACAAATCTTGACTCTTTTTTTGAAGATGTTTTGATAGAGCATTTGTGAGGCCTAGAATATGATCTAACAAGTGTATATAAAACACAAATTCAAGCTTCTTAAAATATGATAAAATACCTCTGGCATTAGATCGTTGTTGAATACTCTCTCTTTCTTCTTTAATAAAAGTAAGTACTCCAACAACTTTCAGAAATAATTTAAGCAAACTTATAATTGTCCTATGATGAGATCCCCGTTGTGTATCTTCGGCTCGTGTAAGGGAAACCTCTTGGTTTAATCCTCTTCAGTCTTATTCTCACCTTCAAGAATTTCTTTTTCCACCCTTTCTCCTTTTGCCTCCAACATGATTACTTTTCGCTTACAAGAACCAGAATCTGTATTAACAACCATTGCAAGGTACTCATAAAATTCTTTAACACATTTTTTTTTTTTTTTTTTTTTGCAACAGCCACAATCACTAGCTCAAGTTGATAAGCAAAGCAATGTATGTAATGCACTGACGGGTTATCTCTCAATATCAAAGTTTTAAATCCATTAAAATCTCCTCGCATGTTGCTCGCACCATCATAACCCTGGCCCCTGACCTGTTTAAACAAAAAAAAAAACAATAAGCATATAATCTTTATTAAAGTTTATTTAATGAAGTAGAAACGTATTACTTACTTGATCTATGCTCAACTGATTATTTGCTAATATAGAAACGATGGCTTCTTTAAGAATTGAAGAAGATGTATTTTTCACATGAGCAATTGCAATTAAACTCTCTTTAAAAACTCTGAGTTTGTCAACATATCTCACAACTACGGCCATTTGTTCCATTAAAGACACGTCACTAGACTTGTCTACTAACAAACCAAACACATCTTCTTTAATTTCTTCACAAATCATTTTGGTTACTTCTTTCGCAAAGCAATCGATAATCTCTTTCAGTATTGATGGAGCTGTCAACTTATTATTCTTTTTTGCATTCTAATGTGTACTTACCAATATCCGGGTTGTTCTCATAGTCGGCACTGGCAGGAGGGTGCAGCGGCAGCAGGGGCCGACGGCGGCGGCGGCGGAAGAGGGGCGACGGAGGAGGGGCGGACGCAACAGGGGAGGGGCTGGGGTAGGGTTTCTGGTTTGTGCTCTGCTCTTGCTTTCTTCTGTATCAACATAAGCTTTTTTTTGTGTGTGTGAAGGGACTAGGGAGTTGGGGTGGCCTTTGTGGTTGGATAGATAAATAGTGGGCTTTTAGTTGTGTTAGTTATTGTAGGATAAGTATAAATTATAAAGTTAATTAGATTAGTTAATTTTTTGGGTTATCATTAGTCGAGTTCGATAAATATTTTTTCGAGCAACGTAAATTTTATTTCAGTAGTAACGTTTTTGAAAAATCGTAAAAAAAAAATTTCCACTACGCGCGCAGACTTGAGGGGCAGCGGGCGCAGCTCCTAACTTGTAGCTAGGTCCGCCCCTGAGCGTAAACACAACAACTTGTTGTTCAAATGTGAATCAATGAAGTTTTGAGCTTCCAGATAAGTACTAGAGTTTGGGAGAAACACTCGAAGAAGAAGTCGTGGTAAGGAAGTTCTTGAACTCTATATATGATAAATACTTAGCTATAGTTTCCTCAATCGAGCAGTTTTCAGAGATTGAGAACATAACAAACGAATATGTACGTGGTTGGAAGTTTGAAGGCATATAAAAAAAAGAAAAAACTTAAAGATTGTAAATGAAAGTTCATCCCAGAGTCTGCTCTTGTTCATCCAATCTTAATCTTAAAGGAAGTTGAAAATTACCGAGAACGTGGAAGATCCCATGGAAGAGGAAGAGAAAGAGGGAATCCAAAGTGGTATAATGAATGTGACAATGATCAAAATGAATTCTTAGATTGAAAGAGTTGGATGAGAAAGGATGCAAGATTGGAATAGCCAAACCAATCTTCTTAGATTGAAAGAGTTAGATGAAAGCAAGATTGGAATAGTCAACAAAAAGGGAGATTTTTTTATTAATAAAGGATTAAAGAGGTCTAACATCAAGCTTCATGTGTGTTCTAATCCAATCAAAACCTAGTTTATTATTAAAAAAAAAGTTGAATTGGTTAAACACAATATAATCCTTATATGTTTGAGAGAAACTACAATAAGACATGGTTTAAGATTTTGCTATTTTAAGGTCATCTTATCCGTTCTTCATAAATCATTTCCTATCTTTGATTTGATGCCCACTTTTTTATTAATAAAACAATAGTTGTAGCTTTGGGTAAAAAAGAAGCTAAGTTGGTTGCCGTATAGAATTTCTTTATCATTAACTTTTATAAAATTTTCGATTTTCTTACACTATTACTTTTTTTTCTAATGAAATATATGTTCTTCCTATAAGTTTCCAAATGTTGAAACTGAATCAACCCCTTCAAGTTAACATAACAACTAATTAAAATCTAAACTTTACATTTTGAAAGGCGATGGAAAGCTCTAATTCACCTTTGGATGGATATGCCAGTTTTGCCACGTGTCATGTGATGGAAGACTTTCTATTAATTTTTTTGCGCTCTCAAGATTTTCTATGTATATAAAATTTAACAATTTTCTGGACTCGGTCGACCAAATTACCAATAACCGTGTTGATTCTCAGGCGATATCATATACCTGCAAAACAAATAAATCAACATAAAATGAATATAAAAAAGAGTGAAAAATAAACATGTAGAGAAGAATTTAGGACATTTGGCCGAAAGTGAGATAGAAAGAATGAAGGGGGCTTTGATGCATAGAGAGAATGTATGTGTAAGATAAAAGAGATATGAACTCTGTAGAAAGAATACGTGTAACACCAAAAGTTCGCCATCTAATAACACGTGGTCAATGAAAAGGCATCAGATTTAACGGAGATATAACCAAGCAAGCAGAACAGTAACTTCATTAGTTACTGTTCAATTTACACACTAATAAATCTATGGTTTATTGGATTTTAATACTCTCAACTTTCAGAGTTTGGCCGGCAATACTCCTAACTACAGAAATGTTTGCCAGCACTCCCAACTTTTAAGTTATTTTCCACTGACACTCCCAAACTAACCCAGTTAGTTTGTTCAGTTAGTTTGCTGACGTGGCATGCTTACGTGGCCATTATTGCTGATGTGGCATGCTGATGTGGATGACACATACGATGACACATCATCTTCCACAGCATGCCACGTCAGCAATAATGGCCAAGTCAGCATACCACGTCAACAAACTAACTGAACCAACTAACTGGGTTAGTTTGGGAGTGCCAATAGAAAATCCCTTAAAAGTTGGGAGTGCTGGCAAACATTTCTATAGTTGGTGCTTTACTAGTACCGTGCATTGTGCCCTTAGTAATGTCTTGGGTTCGAGCCCTGTTAAACCAGATGATCAGTTTTTGAAAATATCTTTTCATATAATTTTTTGAGAGAATCGCATGGTTGGTCCCTGCGGTTTTCTAATATTGCACTCATGGTCCTAATGCTTCACTATTTACATCGTTGATCCTTGAATAAAGAGGTAGGATCCCAATTCCTAGCACATAGACGGGACCTACCCCACAACATCACCATCATAAGACCTCCGTGGAAAAGAGACCACCTGAAATGGCCAAGTATGTGAAGATAACAGATCTCCGTAGAGCGTTAATCTCGGCGGAGTTCAATCCTAACAAAGATCATAAATGGAGTGCAATCCACCCGCGCGAGACCATGCACCCAACTCAGCGAAGGTCTCCCGCGGACAAGTCACAGCCTGATGTGTGTCAGGCTTGGCCCGCCAGCAGGGAAGGTGCAGCCCCCATCAGCCCCACTTACTGCACTATTTGTAACATTACGCATTTATACTTGTACGTTACGATCATCATTAATAAAAACGTCAAGTTCTATCATTATTGTTCGCATTTTATTATTTTTGTGGCTTTTTGGGAACCCTAATACTATATTAATTATATATATATATATATATTAAGGATAAATGTTTAAAAAAACGGTGCTTGGGCCGGGACTCGAACCCGCGCCCAAGCCGGCCCAATACACACAACAACTTAACCAACTGATCTAGCTATCATATCTGTTTCAACCCGGACCATTATAATTATATCACTAGTTTCAAGACTCTCACAGTTGACTTAGAAAGTCAACTGTGAAGACGAGACTTACCAAATCATCAACCATTACTCGTAATTGGTCTATGATTGGCATCCCAACACAATTATCGGCCTATTATGACTCAGACACACGGCAATTAACATTCAATTGTTGCCTAATTGATCATATACGTGTCCCACATTCAATACGTAGTCAACACTTGCCAATTCGAACACCTAGGCCTTTACACTATAAATTGAACATTCCTGGACCTTCACAACTCGCTAATCCTCTCTTCTCAATCTCTAATTTCTCACAAATCCTCTGTTATTAAGCTTTCTATTCGAACTTTTGACTTCGAGGGTTGACTGTCCAATCGTGCACGATACAGCATTGTAAGTATAATTTTTTTGATGGGTTTTAACCTTCGGCATCCACACATCAATAGCCCTAAGGTTAATTGGGTTATTGATGTGTGAATTGATCAATTGGAAAAATTAGGGCTCGTAGGTTTATTTGGGATAATCACGATTTTTCGTATTATATTTATTTTAAATAAAACAGGAACTAACACAAACACTGGTCTGGACCAAGTGGTTATGTCTGGTGCCACCTACCTAAGCCACGCGGGTTCGAGTCCCGGCTGTTGCACATTTTTTTCTTTGTTTTTTTTTTTATCAAACAAATCAAATTAATTATATATAATACTTATAATTTAATAAATTCATTTTAAATTATAAAAACTCTTTTATAAATTCTAAAAAAATTATTTTGAGATAATCTGATGAAAAAAGTTTCACTCACAATTTTTAGTTTTCAAAAATTAATTTATTTAATATATATAATAATTAAATCAATTTTATTCTATTATATTTATAAAATTCCATTAAAATATCAAAACAATTTTATAAATTTCCACAAAAATTATTCTGAGTTTATATAATGATAAACTTTTCTGAAATGATTTTTAATTCTGAAAAATCATTTATTTAATATTTTTAATCAAGTTTTGTTAGTTTTAATCATAATTAGATCATAATAAATTCAATTTTTAATATTTTTGCACAAAAATTTTATACAAATTATTTCTGAATATTTAAAAGAGAAATATAAATTTTAAACTAATAATTCTTTAATTTTGGTATTTTTAAATATTAAAGTTAAATCTTGATAATTTGTTATAAATAGAATTAATATTCTATTTTAAAGAAAATGATTTTGTAAAAATTATTTTTATACTTTAAACACATTTTTGTGACCATCTTAAATTTAAATTTTATAAAAAAGATTTTTTATTATTTATTTACTAAAATTCTCTCAATTATCAAACATTTTTAATATTAATCAAACGAGCATTTACCCCCAATTCGAAGCCCTAGAACATATACATTTGTAGACTAGATAGACTTAGACATATTTATTACCTTATTATAGGGTGATATTTGGCATTGTTTGGGCAACACCACTATTCAATCTTTTCAAGAAGTATAACATTTTGCTAAGGTGAGTTTTACATAGCCCCTTTTCTATTTATCACCATTTTTGGGGTGAAACATGTTACAACATCATTTATGCAATTCAATCATCAATGTGTCTATGTGTTTTTCTATGTTGCATTATGTCTTGAACATGACTAGGGTAAGCACAATTCTAGCATAATCATTAACATTGATCAGCCGACGGTATACATTGATAGATCTATTGGACTGACAATCCCACCCGGATACGTGCCTCCTACAAAGGTAGCGTGGGTGTTTGTTATCGCATAACATATTCGAGTGAACCATGAGCGTATGGGATGTACCACATTATAACAGTCACAAGGGTTGATTATGCACTCGATTTACTTCTAGTATGTTTTCACATATGGACTAGACTTGCCATGACACATGAATTGCACAACATTTTTATTCGATTATCAAAACCTATGTAACTCTCACCAACTTTTGTTGACCCAAAAATATTTTCAAAATTAACATTTTTCAGGTAACAATGAAGCTGAGGCTTGAGTTTGCATATGGATTATACATGAAGTTATTATTTGGAGCTATTTGAAGTTTTGTTATTTGATATTATGTATTGGATTTCTAGACAATCATTTCATTTTTTATGCTTTGAATAAATTATTTAAAATTCAATTTATACCATGTGCTACTGAAACAATCATCAATGCGTGACATCCCGATGTTTTCGCCATCGGTTGGGGTGTTACAGATTGGTATCAGAGCCTTGGTTATAGGGAATTAGGTTATTAGAAAATAATCTAGACTATAACCTTAGGGACTTAAACAGTACTTGCTCCTCTTACTTGTAACCCTAATTGCTTCCTTAATCTTATCCCTATCCTATGTAACCCTAAGCCTACATGTGACCTACTCTTATTCGTCTGCTGCAATCCTGATCCACCATTAGATTAATAGGACAAAATCCTCAGGTTTTACCTGAACCCCCTTGAGATCTCGTCGAAGTTCTAGATTTTAATAACGAACACGTGCAATCTGGAAGGGTGAACGCCTGTATTCTGAGTCTTCTGTCTAGGCTGGCATTGCGCATATATCCCAATCAGACGAGGGACCCGGATGCCTACCTGGGAATTCTCGGGATGAGTGTTCACTTATAGGCTAAAGCATGTCTTCATATGTTATTAGAATTTAGAATCTTTGATAAGTCAACGTTTTCGTTTATTCGTTTTAATTAATGAATAAATGATTACATTCCTTATATAATCTCATTCATTTCATTGTGTCTATTACAGATCATGCCTCCACGTCGCAGCACTCGCAACAGCAATGGTGAGAACCACGATGAAGGTGGTGACAACCATAACCATAACCACGGTCCTAACCACAACAACAATGGTGTCGATGCCCAACTGGCTGCGATCATTTCTCAACAAATGGCGCAGCAAATCGCGACTCTGGTTCCCAATTTACTAGCTCAAGTCATCCAGATGAACGGCAACGGGAACGGTAACGGCAACGGGAACGGTAATGGCAATGGTAATGGAAATGGAAACCACAACAGGAATGGAAATGGTCTCCCAGCATGTACCCTTAAGCACTTCAATTCTTGTAACCCCCCAAAGTTTAGTGGAGAAGAAGGAGCTACAGGACTCCTCCAATGGTTTGAGGGTATTGAAAATACCTTCATCAACAGTGAATGCCCCGACAACTTCAAGGTTCGTTACGCCATGAGTGTTCTCCACAAACGAGCACTCACTTGGTGGAATGAAGAAAAGTGCACCCGTGGGGCCGAAGTTGCTCTTGCTATGACATGGGACCAAGTCAAGGAGGTTATGAAGGAAGAGTTTTGTCCTCGCAACGAGGTTAAGAAGCTTGAAGATGAGTTCCACAACCTAGCTCAAGATAGTGGGGAAAACCTTGCCTACAACACCCGCTTTCACGAGCTTAGCTTACTGTTGCCTCACAAAGTCACTCCCCTGCCGGTAGCCATCGAGAAGTACATCGGTGGTCTGCCCATGCAAATCCAGGACACCGTTTGGGGAAGAAATCCTGCAACTTTGGAAGAAGCCAAACGTCTCGCGGCCACTCTTACTGATAACCACGTGAAGAACGGTACTCTTTTCCGCAAGGGCACTAAGAAGACGGTTGCCAAAGACACTCCTCAGCCCGCTATTGAAGTCAAGCCTGAGACCTCAAGCAACAAGAAGCGTAAGGCTAGGAACTACATGGTTGCTACTATCCCACCTGCAGCACAAAACCCAGCCAAGAAACCATACACCGGACCTCACCCCTTGTGCAATACTTGCAAATACCACCATCCAGCACAGGTGCCATGTCGCTTTTGTACAAAGTGTCAAAGGTGTGGTCACCTTGTGAACATCTGCCGAGCCCCTCCTGCTGCCCAAAACAACAATGCCCCAGCTCCTAACCAACAAAACAACCGGCCTGCTCGTGGTCAGTGCTACGAGTGTGGCAGCCCTGATCATTATATCAACAATTGCCCCAATCGTAACCAAAACCATAAACAGAACCAAAACCGCAACCAAAACCAAAACCAGAACCGCAACCAGAACCAAGGTGCTCGAGGTCGCGTCTACAATCTCAATGCTAACCAGGCTCGTGACAACAACGAAGTGGTGAATGGTACGTTCCTCATTAATAACCACTATGCATCCATATTATTTGATTCGGGAGCTGATAAGTCATTTGTATCACTAAAGTTTGAACCTTTACTTAACTCACCCCAAACTAATCTAGAGGAACCTTTAGTGGTAGAGGTAGCTAATAGGAAGTCTATTTCGATCGACTCCATTATTCATAACTGTGTGTTGAACCTCGACGATCATACCTTCTCTATCGATCTCATTCATATGCATCTTGGAAGTTTTGATGTTATAGTAGGCATGGACTGGTTGTCAACCCATCGTGCCGAAATTCTATGCTTTGAGAAAGTCATACGCATCCCTCTCGAATCTGGTGAGATTTTGAAGATCTATGGTGAAAAGCCTTGTGGCGAGCTTAAGCTCATGTCTTGTACTACTGCCCAAAAGTACTTACGAAAGGGGTATACAGCCTTCTTAGTTAACGTGATAGATAAGAAGGACAAAGGCAAAAGTATCCAAGACATTCCAATTATTCGAGACTATCCTGAAGTCTTCCCAGAGGATTTACCTGGTTTGCCTCCTGCTCGACAAGTGGAATTTAGAATTGATCTTGTTCCTGGTGCTAATCCAGTCGCTAAAGCTCCTTATCGTCTTGCACCCTCTGAGATGCAAGAACTTGCCAGTCAATTACAGGAACTTTCTGATAAAGGGTTCATTCGCCCTAGTTCTTCTCCATGGGGAGCCCCTGTCTTGTTCGTTAAGAAGAAGGATGGTTCTCTTAAAATGTGTATTGACTACCGTGAACTCAACAAACTCACCATCAAGAATCGTTATCCATTGCCTAGGATTGACGATCTTTTCGATAACTTCAAGGAGCAACCCACTTCTCGAAGATTGATCTTCGTTCTGGTTATCATCAGCTTAGAGTCCACGATGAAGATATTCCCAAGACAGCTTTTCGCACACGTTATGGTCACTATGAATTCATGGTCATGCCTTTTGGATTGACCAACGCTCCCGCAGTGTTTATGGATTTCATGAATCGGGTTTGTAGACCCTACCTCGACAAATTCGTGATCGTCTTCATCGATGATATTTTGATTTACTCTAAATCAAAATCCGATCACGAGCAACATCTTCACTCCATCTTGGGTCTCCTGAAGAAAGAACAACTATATGCCAAGTTCTCAAATTGTGAATTTTGGCTTAAGGAAGTTCAATTTTTGGGACATGTCATTGATATGAACGGAATCCATGTTGATCCCGCAAAGATCGAAGCTGTGAAGAATTGGAGTGTTCCTAAAACTCCAACCGAAGTCCGTTCTTTCCTTGGTTTGGCTGGTTATTATCGTCGATTCATCGCCAACTTCTCTAAGATCGTTGTTCCTCTCACTACCTTAACTCACAAGGGTAAACCCTATGAGTGGGGACCAAAGCAAGAGGAAGCATTTGAAACTCTCAAGCTGAAACTCTGTGAAGCTCCTATCTTGTCTCTACCTGATGGTAATGATGATTTCGTGGTCTATTGTGATGCATCAAACCAAGGTCTTGGTTGTGTTCTCATGCAACGAGGAAAGGTTATTGCTTATGCGTCTAGACAGCTCAAGACTCACGAAAAGAATTATACCACCCATGATCTTGAATTGGGCGCTGTTGTCTTTGCTCTCAAGATTTGGAGACATTATCTTTATGGGACCAAATGTGTGGTGTTCACAGACCACAAGAGTCTCCAACATGTCTTCGACCAGAAAAATCTTAACATGAGGCAACGACATTGGGTTGAGTTACTTAACGACTATGATTGCGAAATTCGCTAACATCCTGGCAAGGCGAATGTTGTGGCTAACGCACTTAGTCGTAAAGAGCATATCAAACTTCAATGTGCGAGAGTTCATACTGATCTTCAGGATCGCATTCTTCAGGCTCAACATACATCAGTCACCCAAGGTAACATGTACGATGAAATGTCTTGTGGTGCTGAGACTCAACTTGAAACCAAACCAGATGGGCTACTCTATTTTCTTAACCGACTGTGGATTCCCGACCGTGATGATCTTCGTACCTTTCTCATGAACGAGACTCATAAGTCTCGTTATTCTATTCATCCTGGAGCTGACAAGATGTACCAAGATCTCCGTTATTCTTATTGGTGGCCTGGTATGAAGAAAGATATTGCTCTTTTCGTTGCAAAATGCCTCACTTGTTCAAAGGTCAAGGCTGAACACCAACGACCATCTGGTATGCTCGAACAACCAGAAATTCCTGTATAGAAATGGGAGAGCATAGCTATGGACTTCATCACCAAACTCCCTCGTACACCCAAAGGTTTTGACAGTATTTGGGTAATCGTCGATCGTTTAACCAAGTCAGCCCACTTTTTACCTATTCGTGAGAAGTATTCTGTGGAAAGGTTGGCAAAGATGCACGTAAGTGAAATCGTATGTCGTCATGGTATACCTTTGGACATTATCTCTGATCGCGATGGTCGTTTCACCTCTCACTTTTGGGATTCTTTACAAGATGTTTTGGGTACCAAGTTGAACCTGAGTACTGCTTATCACCCTCAAAAAGATGGTCAGACTGAACGGACCATCCAAACACTTGAGGATATGCTCAGGGCATGTGTCATCGATTTTGGTGGCGCATGGGATTCTCATCTCCCTTTGGTTGAATTTTCATACAACAACAGTTATCATGCCAACATTAACATGGCTCCTTTCGAGGCACTCTATGGTCGTAAATGTCGTTCACCTGTCTATTGGACCGAGGTTGGTGAAGCCCGTATCACAGGACCCGAACTAATCCAGGAAACCACAGACAAAATCCAACTCATTTAGGATAATCTTCTCAAGGCTAGAAGTCGTCAGAAGAGTTATGCTGATAAACGTCGTAAACCCTTGGAATTTCAAGTTGGGGACCTTGTACTACTTAAGGTATCCCCTTGGAAAGGAGTAATTCGTTTCGGTAGAAAGGGAAAACTAGCTCCTCGATACGTAGGCCCATTCAAAATTCTTGACAGAGTTGGAAAAGTGGCTTACAAACTTGATCTTCCACCTGAGCTAAGCAATGTTCACCCGACCTTCCATGTTTCGAATCTCAAGAAATGCTTAGCAGATGAGAACCTCCATGTTCCTCTTGAAGATGTGCAAATTGATGAAAGCATGCACATTATCGAGAAACCCGATGAGATTGTTGATACAGGAGTCAAGAAACTCAAGCGCAGTCGCATTCCGATCGTTAAGGTTCGTTGGGAATCTAAACGAGGCCCAAAGTTCACTTGGGAACGTAAAGACCAAATGAAGTCTAAGTATCCACATCTTTTCCCACCAGACTCTCCAACTCCAACTTCGGGACGAAGTTCCTAAAAGTAGGGGAGACTGTAACATTACGCATTTATACTTGTACGTTACGATCATCATTAATAAAAACGTCAAGTTCTATCATTATTGTTCGCATTTTATTATTTTTGTGGCTTTTTGGGAACCCTAATACTATATTAATTATATATATATATATATATATATATATATATATGGATATATTAAGGATAAATGTTTAAGAAAAACGGTGCTTGGGCCGGGACTCGAACCCGGGCCCAAGCCGGCCCAATACACACAACAACTTAACCAACTGATCTAGCTATCATATCTGTTTCAACCCGGACCATTATAATTATATCACTAGTTTCAAGACTCTCACAGTTGACTTAGAAAGTCAACTGTGAAGACGGGACTTACCAAATCATCAACCATTACTCGTAATTGGTCTATGATTGGCATCCCAACACAATTATCGGCCTATTATGACTCAGACACACGGCAATTAACATTCAATTGTTGCCTAATTGATCATATACGCGTCCCACATTCAATACGTAGTCAACACTTGCCAATTCGAACACCTAGGCCTTTACACTATAAATTGAACATTCCTGGACCTTCACAACTCGCTAATCCTCTCTTCTCAATCTCTAATTTCTCACAAATCCTCTGTTATTAAGCTTTCTATTCGAACTTTTGACTTCGAGGGTTGATTGTCCAATCGTGCACGATACAGCATTGTAAGTATAATTTTTTTGATGGGTTTTAACCTTCGGCATCCACACATCAATAGCCCTAAGGTTAATTGGGTTATTGATGTGTGAATTGATCAATTGGAAAAATTAGGGCTCGTAGGTTTATTTGGGATAATCACGATTTTTCGTATTATATTTATTTTAAATAAAACAGGAACTAACACAACCACTGGTCTGGACCAAGTGGTTGTGTCTGGTGCCACCTACCTAAGCCATGTGGGTTCGAGTCCCGGCTGTGGCACATTTTTTTCTTTGTTTTTTTTTATCAAACAAATCAAATTAATTATATATAATACTTATAATTTTATAAATTCGTTTTAAATTATTAAAACTTTTATAAACTCTAAAAAAATTATTTTAAGATAATCTGATGAAAAAGTTTCACTCACAATTTTTAGTTTTCAAAAATTAATTTATTTAATATATATAATAATTAAATCAATTTTATTCTATTATATTTATAAAATTCCATTAAAATATCAAAACAATTTTATAAATTTCCACAAAAATTATTCTGAGTTTATATAATGATAAACTTTTCTGAAATGATTTTTAATTCTGAAAAATCATTTATTTAATATTTTTAATCAATTTTTGTTAGTTTTAATCATAATTAGATCATAATAAATTCAATTTTTAATATTTTTGCACCAAAATTTTATACAAATTATTTCTGAATATTTAGAACAGAAATATAAATTTTAAACTAATAATTCTTTAATTTTGGTATTTTTAAATATTAAAGTTAAATCTTGATAATTTGTTATAAATAGAATTAATATTCTATTTTAAAGAAAATAATTTTGTAAAAATTATTTTTATACTTTAAACACATTTTTGTGACCATCTTAAATTTAAATTTTATAAAAAGATTTTTGATTATTTATTTACTAAAATTCTCTCAATTATCAAACATTTTTAATATTAATCAAACGAGCATTTACCCCCAATTCGAAGCCCTAGAACATATACATTTGTAGACTAGATAGACTTAGACATATTTATTACCTTATTATAGGGTGATATTTGGCATTGTTTGGGCAACACCACTATTCAATCTTTTCAAGAAGTATAACATTTTGCTAAGGTGAGTTTTACATAGCCCCTTTTCTATTTATCACCATTTTTGGGGTGAAACATGTTACAACATCATTTATGCAATTCAATCATCAATGTGTCTATGTGTTTTTCTATGTTGCATTATGTCTTGAACATGACTAGGGTAAGCACAATTCTAGCATAATCATTAACATTGATCAGCCGACGGTATACATTGATAGATCTATTGGACTGACAATCCCACCCGGATACGTGCCTCCTACAAAGGTAGCGTGGGTGTTTGTTATCGCATAACATATTCGAGTGAACCATGAGCGTATGGGATGTACCACATTATAACAGTCACAAGGGTTGATTATGCACTCGATTTACTTCTAGTATGTTTTCACATATGGACTAGACTTGCCATGACACATGAATTGCACAACATTTTTATTCGATTATCAAAACCTATGTAACTCTCACCAACTTTTGTTGACCCAAAAATATTTTCAAAATTAACATTTTTCAGGTAACAATGAAGCTGAGGCTTGAGTTTGCATATGGATTATACATGAAGTTATTATTTGGAGCTATTTGAAGTTTTGTTATTTGATATTATGTATTGGATTTCTAGACAATCATTTCATTTTTTATGCTTTGAATAAATTATTTAAAATTCAATTTATACCATGTGCTACTGAAACAATCATCAATGCGTGACATCCCGATGTTTTTGCCATCGGTTGGGGTGTTACACTATTCCCCGTGGTGTCAAGGTTCACTTCAGACAGTATTTTAGAAGGAGCAGACTGACACAGACTGGCACCGCCTGACACACTCTGACGCGGGAAGAAAAGATCCGCTCCAACCAATAGCAGTTCGTCGCGTGGAAAAATGGCAGGTACCTTTTTCTCTATCCTGCATTTATTACATCCAGTTTACTTTATATAATTCCTGGTCCAAGTCTAACTATTTGGGCCGAAAGAAAGGAAAGCCCATAACCCAGGCCCAATCCCATCGTCAAGGTTATGGGTAAATGGTAATCGGCCCGTGTAACTCCCATAAATAGGAGGTCTCACCTCCTTTAACTGGATTCGACACTCTAGAGGATATACTCACACTTACCGGGCCAAACCACCATTTTTGTGTCTGCTATCATGGGTCTTTCGAGCTCTAGGTGGCCGCCTCCTTTTGTACGAACCTTTGATTATTTACAGGTCACGGATCCAGCCACTGTGTGGAGCGAAGGATTATATCCTGCAGAAAACACGATTCGCCACCCCGCGTACCTCTTGTGAGGTAAGTACCACACTCATTGTTAATCGTTGTTTCTTCATTGAGTTTAATAAAATTGCACTCGTGTGGTCCTTACCTCTAACTGTCACCAATTTCCTCCGTTAAAAACATGTAAATTACATTTTTGCCCTCAAATATACAAAAAAAAAAAAAAATTAAAAACATAAATAAAAAAATATAATAATAAACATATCCCCGCCCCCACCATCTTCTTCTTCTTCTTCCTTAAACCACCATCAACTCCTCAAACCACAACCATTACCCCTGCACTTCCTCCATTGTCTTCCTCTGCCACAACCATCACCCAAACCCGATTCTAAACCCCCGCCGCTAACTACAAGCCTACCCACAACCTTCTGCGCCATTCCCAACACTACCCGACCAACCCACATCCATCGACCCAACCCAACCCGACCAGCCCACGTCCTTCTGCCCCATTCCCAACCCTACCCCCATCACTACCGCTATCACCATCCCAACACCAATGTGGCATTGAAGCTTGATTTTACTTCTTCTAATGGTTGCTCCAAGAAATTCAATTTCATGGACTGCTATTTTTATTTTTGATTTTGAGAGAATTAAGCCATTATCCTTGCTTATTCCTAACATTTTCTTTAAATGAACAGCATGTTGCTCTTCATTTTATGAGAAAACGGGGATGTCACCAATACATGAATGAATACAAATCTTTGGCAGCCAAATCGGGAAGAATGTTTATTGATAAAGAACTTTCAGATAAGTTCTTTAGAAAGACGCCCGAAGATCATTAGTAAAGAAATTGAGGATGCTTTCTTGAAAGGAAAACCAAGAGTAGCAATAGGAGTTATGCCTCGCATTTATTTTTCTTATAAAAGTACCTTGAAATTACAATCAATCAATCAATCACACCCAGTATATCCCACGAATAGTAGAAACTATTGGTAGGGTCAGGGGAGGGTGAGATGTAGGCACACCTTGCCTCTACCCATAAGGATAGAGAGGCTGCTTCCAGAGAGACCCCCGGCTCAGAAAGAGAGAACAGAAGACAGGCAAGCATACAAGTAACGAGACAAGCACCACAGGGATATATCGCTATCGGCTAGCGTGCCAAGAGCAGTAATAAGCTAGTAAGATAGTGCATAAAAATGTAATATATTGAACATCATACAAACATGTACACGAGACTACAACCACATGTAAGTTTCACACTACTTAAGAAAACAGGATAAATATACACATGAATCAAAATAGGTTTAGAGAACCTATAGTTAAGGCCTCATAATACCCGGTTATGCTACCTAAGTGTCAAATCCTATAAGTCACTTACTTTAATCCTACTTCTCCACGAACTCCTTTCTTGGACCATGTCCTCAGAGAGGTGCAACTCTATGAGATCCTGTCTAATTCGCTCATCCCAGGTCAATTTAGGTTTGCCTCTATTCCTTCTCCCCTCTACAACGCATGCTTCCACTGCTCTCACTGGCGCCGTTGTTCGTCTCCTCTTCACATGTCCAAACCATCTCAATCTCCCTTCCTTTATCTTGTCTGATATCCTAGCCACTCCAAACCTCTCTCTAAAGACCTCGTTTCTAGTCCGATCTATCCTTGTGTGCCCGCCCATCCACCTAAGCATCCTCATCTCTGCGACCTCCATCTTGTGTGCATGCGTCTTCTTGATTGCTCAGCACTCTGTCCCATACAACATAGCAGGTCTAATTGCGGTCCTATAAAATTTCCCCTTCAATTTATTTGGGAACCGCTTATCGCACAATACCCCTGTGGCTGCTCCCCACCTACACCACCCGACTTGTATGCGATGTGTTACGTCACTATCTATATCCCCATCCTTTTGAACAAATGATCCTAAGTACTTAAACCTAGTTACCTGCGGGATAACCTGGCCCTGGATAGTGATATGAGTGTCCTCTTCGTCGTTAACCCCACTGAAGATGAGCTGCATAGATAAGATCCTACACTAGCAGCCAAAACACACATGGCTGCATTATTATAGTGTAAATACAATAATTCACAAAAGGCCAAGACAACTGACCACTTTCTGGATGTCTTCAGTTATTGTACTTTATAAGGTCATACGTGACCTAGACAATGTCCCATAATGCGGATCCTGTTGGTGACTCGGCCCTGTCCAAAATCTGTTGGGCCTCGTTGAACTAGTAAATGTTTTTTTTCGATAGTGGGCTTGAGATCATCCCACCAATTATCTCTAGTGCCGAATTTGTGAAACTTGAGTCCATTAAATTCCTGGATTGCCCTAAAGATACAGGCTTGTCCTTTAGTGACCTCCTATTGTCGCTTGAGTAACTGGGCTTCTTCCCTGTGAATTTCATCCAGATGTCTAAAGGAGAGGCTGAGCAATATCTCTTTTGCTGAGATCTCCTTAAATCTCCATAGTTTGTAGGGTCTATGTCGACTTTGTAAGATGCCATGACTAGTATCTTCTTCGATTGATAGTAGTCAGCGTCCCTCGTTTTCATTGTATTCAACCTGATCCAAGCGTGCTCCTATTCTTTCATCATTCCTATAAGGTCCCTTTTGGTAGAGTCTCACGATTCCTTCCCAGCTTCCTTCTTCCATTCTTGAGCTACACAAACAACGTTAGTTAATCTTCATAAAGCATCAGCTAGGTGGTTTTGCTTTCCGTCTATGTGTTCTAACTTTACATCTACCCCTGAACCAGTGATGAAATCTTTGAAATTCAACCACCTAACTCTAGATGGCTTATTGTTTTTAGAATTATTATAAAAACTGATTATATCTTGAAAATCTGTTCTTATAGTCAATTACTTTTTATCTAGGTAGTAGTTCTTAAAACGTTCCATTCTCTTCATTACTGCAAAGATTTCAGCATCGATGGTGGACTTTAGGGTTGCAAACTTGCCATTGGAGTATGCACAGACTTGCTCTTGTGACCTTGGGTCATCCTTTCCTTTCTTCCATTTTACAGACAACTCTGCATCCTTCCATAGACTCATCTGTTTCTAGGACTATGTATGCTTCTTTTGGTGGTATTGCCATGTCTGGCAATTGCTGCACGAGCTTCTTTATGTTCCTGATCAGCTTCCAATTTTTTGGCTTCATTCTCCTATCACCATTTGTGCTTGTCTTTTCGTACAGTGGTCCTAGCATTCTTCCCAGGTTAGGGATATATGCCCTAGCATAATTTAGGACCCCAAGCCATGATCTAAGGCCTTTCAATGTTTTCAGATCATCTTCTTTGTAGTTTGCTATCTTTTTTATGATGTGGCTTTGAAACTTGATTTTACTTCTTCCAATGGTTGCCCTAAGAAATTCAATTTCATGGACTACTATTTTTATTTTTTATTTAAGAGAATTAAGTCATTATCCTTGAATATTCCCAACATTTTCTTTAAATGAACAGCATGTTGCTTTTCATTTTCTAAGAAAACGAGGATGTCATCAATATAGACTACAATAAAATTTGAGCAATCCCTGAAATAGTTGTCCATCTTTCTTTGAAAAACAGCTGGAGAATTCTTTAGTCCGAATGGCATAACTAGCCATTCAAATAAACCATCTGGTGTAATGAAAGTCGTCCACACAATGCTTTCCTCTTCCATCACTACTTGGTGAAAGCTGCTTTTGAGGTCGAATTTCGAATATATTTTTGCATTTCCTATTTTCTGAATGATGGTATTTATTTATGGTAAGGAATATTGATCTTTGTAGGTGTTTTCATTGAGGGTTCTATAGTCGAACACCATCCTTTCTTTTCCTTTTAATTCTTTTCCAGTAAACGCTTTTGTTATGTGCCTGATGTTGCTCCTTGTGATGACTCCTAATTTTAAGAGAGCATTTGTATGCTTCTTAAACTGATCTTTCATGGCAAGTGTTACGTGTTTCAAGGGTTTTATCTTGGATTGTTAAGCCCGAGTCTATGATTTCAAGCTTACAGCTGACCTTGTTTTTCTTCCAATGTTTCATTGATTGCTCACCGATGTACCTTTGTGCTTTGAGTTCTTCAAGTATTCTTCTGAATTTCTGGTGGAATTTTTCATTATTTTTTTCTTTTATCATGGCTGCAAAAGTTCATTTCTTGAATTTTTAGCATATCTTGTTCATCTTCAAACTCGAGTTATGGTATGGCATAGTTTACTGCCATAGCTTCAACAGTTGTATTAACTGTTGTGATGGTTTTGTAGAATGTTACCGTCTGCCCTTCTATTCTCATTCCTTCTCCTATAGACTTAATGAAGTTACAGCCTATGAGCATTTGGATTCCTCCACCAATTGTCATTGGAAAACAAAAGGTAAAAAGGGATCCTAAAAGTCTAGTCACGAATTTTCATTTGACCATTCTTGAGTTTCTTCTTTGCCAAACTTTTGGAGTTTATCCCATTATAGCTTATGGTGTATGGGCTTGGTTCCATAGCTGCTTTTGGGATGATTCTTTCGTCCACACACCACGAGGTTGCCCTTGAGTCAAGTATTGCAACAACTTTTATATCTTCTTCTACCCCTGGAATTTTGAAATAAACTTGTATATTATACAGTTTATTTCTTCGTTCTTCAACTGAAATAGCTAGGTGGTAATCTTCGAAGCTGTCATCTTCTGTCTGTATATAGGCTGCAAAAGTTTGTCTTATGTATTCTTCATCTTGTTTTGTGCATGAATGACTTGCCTGGAGATTTCTTCTTGTTCTTTCTAATTCAATTAGGAGGTCATCCTTTAGGATATCTTGAAGTCATTTATTCTCAGCTTCTAGTTGAATACAGTAATTCATTAATTGTGTGATCAACTCCTCTTGGTTTGCTTGATATTGTTTTGGTACCAGCTTAATTGATCTACAATAGTAGACCTTTGAACACAACGGGCAGGTAGTCTGTTTGCATTTGGTACAGTGGGTTCTTACTTCAGTAGTCGTTACAACTTTACACATACTACATTTTTCTTTTTGAGTTTGGACCTCTTTACAGTCTTCCCATGTATATTCACAAATTTCTTGTGCTTCTGGTAATGGGATTTTGGGTCTCCATGACTGTTTGTTTTCTTCATGAATCATAACAAAAACTGTTTCTGCTATTATAGCGTAGCTGGTTTGTTCTAATTACGAGATACTACATATAGCATCTGAATTTGGTTCTCCTTAATCTACTGAGACTACATCATAGTCATCCGGTATATCAAGCTCTTGTAATAGATCTGCCCTTTCTATGTTTCCTTTCTTGCTTCGGCAACCTTTTACAAAGTGCCTTTCATAAAAAAAAATAGCAGACTTTTTACAAAGTGTAAGGGGTTTCTTACTTTTATTTCTTCGTTCTTCAGCCGAAATAGCTAGGTGGTAGTCTTCGAAGTTGTCGCCTTCTGTCTGTATACAGGCTGCAAAAGTTTCTCATGTGTCTTCTTCATCTTGTTTAGTACTTGAAGGACGTGCCTGAAGATTTCGGTGGTGGTGGTGGAAGAAAATAAGGTAGGGGTGACAGTGGTGGTGGTGGTGTTGGGGAAGAAGATAAGGTATGGGTGGGGCTAAGGTGTTGTAGTTATTTATTTATAATATTTGTTTTTTTATAAGGGCAAAATAGACATTTTATATCTGGTTAACAAAGAATTTTAACGACCGTTAGAGGCAAGGATCAATAGAGTAACCAAATTAATACATTTGGATCATTTTAGTAATAAGTTTACAACACTTGGGATCAACTTTGTAATTAGTGAACCATTAGGATCAAGAATACAATTTCTAAAAAACACAGGGACCAACCATACGGTTCTCTCTAATTTTTTCGTACCATTTTACTTTTATTTTTTGGGTGTTTTGTTAACCCCTCCTTGACTTGATTTAGTTTTTCTATTTATTGTCTGATATTTTTGCCTTTTTATTTCAGTTTTTTGTTCTCTTTCTCCTAGCTTTTAATTTGTTAGCTGTTGCGTTTATTTTTTCTCTTATTTTAAATTTATAAGTTTGAACACACCTCCTTTGTATCCACATTCCAATGCATGCAACCACGATTTGTGACTATGCGTATGAAAAAACTACTTGCCCCACCTCGTATCCTATGTAATATCACTAGATAATATTGGGAATCATTTCAAATAAGTAAAAGGAAAATCAATTACACCCGGTTCTTTCAGGATATTTAAACGATAAGAGTATATTGTTCTATCCGGGTCTACTAGTTGTGGAACGTGGTTTTGCAACGGGTTTTATCACTTTTCTAATATGAACACTGATTTCACTTATTGTTATACCGATTTTAGTCACGTTGTATTTTATTCGTGTAAGTAATAGTGTATCTTGAAGGGATTTATGGAATACAGGGTGAATGTATGTTGCCAAGTGCTTGTGTGTTGATTTTGAACTTCTAGTTGTTTAGTAGCTTACTTTATGCTGTCATTCAAGGCCTATTGATAATTTGGCTCGGTGTAGCTAACAAGATAGCTTTTGGTCTGTATCGATCTGTTTGCTAGCACCCTACTAGTTCATTTCGTATCATTTAACTTAAGCCCTAAACAATATATATAAATTTTGAGTCGAAATGTTAATATTCTTGGGGTACACTTGTTGTAGTGCTCATTTAGTCACTTCACTTGAGACTTTGATGGAAGAATACATTCCATATGTTGGGGCCCACTTGTTCATCTTTTTCTCTCTCCATTATCCAATTGTATATCAAGAATTTGATATGATTTGGCGGAAAAAAAAAAGAAAAGAATTTGATATGATTTCAAATCATCTTCCCCTTGGGGAAAAGCTCCACATCATCTTTCCCTACCTCCTTTTCGATCTATACCCCATAGTCTAATAAAAAAATACATTAAAATTAACTTTCGTACATTTAATATCATTTAATCCAACATCTACATGCTTGAGTTATACTACCATCATTTATCCATATTAGATACTACTAATTGCTAAAGCTAGTTCAGTTGCATTTTCCCATGTTAGATCCTAGCCGTAACCATCAACAGATATCTTAAAGATGCACCATTTCCGTAAGATGTGATCAAAACAAAAACTACAGTTTATACATCAAGACAACTTTCTTAATATAATGAAATGTTAATGTACCAAAAGTAACCAAGGGAAAGATAAAGAATGAAAAATGATACAATATGGATTAATTTTTATATTATATTATTGTTATTTATTTATCTCTTATTTTGAACAACAATCTAATTAATCTATACACAATTGCCCAACGTGGGACTCGAACCCCCGGCCTCTTAAGTTGGACACCATTTTATACACCTAGATATCGTTATACCAAGCTTTGGTTTTTGTTTTTGTTTTTGTTTTCTTCCATCAAAAGAATGAAGGATATGACGAATGTGCGTTAACGTTCTAATTAGTCGAATGTTAAGAGCTCTTTCCTTACTTGACCTTTCAGGTGCTAAGGAGATGGGGCTGGGGTGGCCAAAGACCATGCATTCTGGAGGACACTTTGTCTTGAAATGGAGAAGATTGAAAAATAAGTGGTAAAAGAAAATGATACAGAGCAAATGGTTCCTATTGGGAAGGTTCATTATTGTACAAGCCAATAATGTTGGGTAATACAGCTGTTTAGTAACTTTACCCTACCACTTCAATTCATCTACTCCTATAAACCCTAATTATCGCTTCACATACCTGACCAGGTTTATTCATTTATTCTTTTAAATGTCAAGTCGTTTTCTTTTCGTGTTGGCACTGCTCTCATGTGTACCTTCCACCAAAAAATGATGTACCCCTTGCCTACCATTATTAATAATGATTTACACTTTTAATTTGGATAAAGTTGCTAATTATAGTTTATCACTTTATTGTTTAATGAACTTACTAGACTATTGTCCGCGTAAACACGTGTTTCAACAACTAAAAATTATTTGTAGCGGAAAAACCTATAAACAAAATATAGTAGAAATATTTTATTATAATTTAAAAGCAAGAAATACACATTTTATTCAAATATCACTAAATATTTTCTTATACACCACATTTTTTGTTTTAATCTTGACATTTCCATTACCATCTAGCATAAGTAATTTCACCTCTCCCCTGCTTTTAACTCTTGACAATGCAACATAAAGTTGGTCATGTGAGAATACGGGGTCTCTTAAATACAATCTAACCTTCGATAGAGACTATCCTTAGCTTTTATTGGTGATCATTGCGAAACATACGGATATTGGGAAATGACGCCTTTGAAACTTCACAGGAATCTTGTTATCAGATGATATCTGAGGAGTATTATCTAATAAAAAATAAATAGTAGTGGAAAATATTTATGATAAAATGTTAAAATTAAGACACCGTTTGAGTCAGATCATTCAAAATTTGAATTAAATGTTATAATTAAGTCTAATTGTTACCATTATAGATATTAAAATATGAAATTATATAGTTAAATAGAACATTTAATATTTGAATATTAATAAAGTGTAACTGGAATCTATTAATTCAAATTCTTGTATTCAAAATTTGAATTTTAACTTGTAACTAATTTAAGAAATTTATAACTAAAACTATTATTTGTTAAATTTCAAAACTATTATTTGTTAAATTTTAATTATATTAGGAAATCTCTAATTATAATATCTCTATTTTAATGATCATGGTAGGATTAATTGTTACAATTATGAATTTAAATACAAAGTTTGAAATTTTTTAAAATATTCAGATAATTCAAAATTTGAATTAAATGTTATAATTAAGTCTTATTCTTACCATTATTATCCAAAATTTAGAATTTTTATAATGTTAGAAAAATTTAAAAATTAAAATTATAGATATCGAAATATGAAATTATATACTTAAATTGAACATTTAATATTTGAATATTTTTTAAAGTTTAATCGAAATCTATCAATTAAAATTCTAGTAATCAAAATTTGAAAGATTCAAATCATTCAAAAATTTGAATTAAATATTTTAAATGTGTTAATTAAATCTAAATCTAAATGTTGCCATAAACCTTAAATTCAAAATTTTCAGATTAAATATTTAAATAAAACATTTAGTATTCAAATATTTTTAAAGTTTAACGGAAATCTATAATTTCAAATTCTAATATTTAAAATTTTAATTTTTACTTGTAATTAATTTGAGAAAGTTACAACCAAAATTATTAATTATCATAGTTTAAATATATTAGGAAATCACAATTTAAAGATATATAATAAATAGGTGTAATGGTTACCATTATTAACTTTAATTCAAAATTTTATTTTTTTAAAAGATTAAGTCATTCAAAATGTGTAATTAAAAGGATAATTAGTATGTTTCAATTATAGTGATACAATAAGTTGGCAAAGCTTATGGCCCGTTTACCTACGTGTCATTTGTAATTGGTTGTTTTTTATGTTATATCATATTATATGTTCCACTTATATATATATATATATATATATATATATATATATATATGAAGTATCGTTAGAATATCCACGTTTTTTAGTAAACCCCCAGAAAACCTTACTTCCCAACCTTTTTTTGAAAAAAATTAAGGTATATAATATACATGTTTGTAAAAGTTTTGAACCAAACAAATCAAAAAAGCGCTGAATGGTTTTTTTTATAAATAAAATAAGTTGTGTATCGTAACATATGTTAGCATATATATATATATATATACATATATATACACCCTTTTTCCTAAACCTTTTGATTCGATTACGGGGAAATATCATAAAAAAACACTAAACTTTCAGTTTTTTCTCATTAAAGTCACTCAACAATATTTTGCATATAAAAAGCACTACACTTTCAGATTTTTCTTACAAAAGTCACACAACATTTTTTTGTACTTAAAAAACACTATACTTTCTGTTTGTTCTTATAAAAGTCACCCAACATTATTTTTTTTTGTCATGTGGTTTTTTAATAGTTTTTAAGATATTTTGTAATTATAAATTTATTTTTGCAACAAATTATATGACAAAAAAATCTCTTGTTGCAATCAAAGTAATATTAGTTCCGCTAATTTAAATAGCCATACAATTCTTAAGTACAAAGAAAAAAATTATATAACAAATAAACATTGTTTTTTAATCGATATAAGACGCGTGAAGTACTTTACTTTCTTAATCAACCTTATCAGTTTGAGATTTTTTAAGGATACAAAATATATAGACCACCTATGCAACACGTAAGCAAACACAACTAAGAGTTCTAGTTCCATGTTATTTAAAACAAAAACATCAAAATTTTGTTCGAAAATGACATTTTAAGGGGTTTTATGCGAAAAAGAAATGTTCGGTGACTTTTATTAAAAAAAAAAAAACAGAATGTATAGTGTTTTTTAGGTGCAAAGAAATGTTGAGTGACTTTTGTAAGAACAAACTGCAAGTGTAGTGCTTTTTATGTGCAAAAAAAAAAATGTTGAGTGACTTTAGTGAGAAAAAAGAGAAAGTTTAGTGTTTTTTTATGGTATTTTCTCTTCGATTAATATGCATGTCTCCACTGCTTTATAGCTAGCACTAGCATGTCTTATTTCGTTTCCTTTACTTTTTCATATGATGGATTTCACAAGCGACAGAAGTATAAAACAGAAATGTCTCGCCAAGCAATATATATTTTTTAAATACGTATCTTTGATATTTTGTTAAAAGGAATGAAAAGAGATAACGTACAAAGCTTCCTTAACGTAAGAAGCGTAGGAAGCATTCTCAGCCATTAAATTAAGACGGTAGCATGATGGTAATTAACAACCCTAATCATATTTGAGTTAATCTAACCAAGGGTAAATTAGGAAAAAATGTTTAAATATTTTTCAAATCGTAAAAACATAATCAATCGAAACCAAAATTTTCAACGTTTGAAATCGATTAAACATTATGAATGATTACACAATCAACATAACAAAAAAAATGTCGATTACATTGAACCAAAACGTAGGATCACTATTTGAAATTAAAAATCATAAAACAGAGTATAATAAATGGGACGATAAATCATTCGAAATCATATGTATTATGAATAAAAACGCCAGTATTATTTATCAGAAACCTTCGATTTTGATTTAAGAAGAAGAACTAAAGATAAAAATGGGTTAAAAAAAGTTGCAGATGAAGAAGAAGATGTATCTGATAACAGGGGTTTTTAAACGCACGTTATATCTATGTTAATAGGTAACATGTGTTTAATGTTCAACTGGTGGAACAAACGAAAAAAATGCACGTTCAAATATTTAACGCAAGTTTCAAAGTTAAACGCACATAGTGTAAGATCCAAACGTACATGAATTACTAATTCACATAATATGTTTTTTTATTGTTTTCGTACATGTAATGATGAAAAATGCAAGTTGTCTTATTAATGGCAAAACATCAACATATCTAGTCACATAAATATTTAAATGGTAAAAACTCAAAATATCTTACTAACTACTAAATATGATTTGATTGGTAATGAATATAGTTAATTCTTGAAATTCAATATTCAACAACCACATATCATATGTAATTAACTTTTTTGGTCTATAAATAAACACTATCAATACATAAGACTCACATACCAACTAAAAAGCTCAAAAAATGGCAGATACCTACACAGATGCAATCAACAATATTTAAGTGAAAACTCTGATCATGGTGGATTCCATATCTGAGGTCAAAGATAACATCAGCTCTTCATGTATAGTTTTAGGAGTGCAAAGTGAGGTCCAAAGGGAGTCTATGAAGAACTTGGATCTAATTGAGAAGCTACTGAGTGAAGAAAAATCACCATTCATGGATGCATCAATTGAGCAACTCCATACCCAAGTAACTTTTGATAATCTCATCTGTCAGACACTAAGCAACATAGAAGAATGCATCATGAGGAACATGGCTGCAAAACCGAAGGCAAGGGACAACATCTTGGGTGGCAACTGATGGATGGGTTGGGGTGGTTTTTGTGGTAGTGTTTTATGTTTTTAAATATACATTTTTCTAAATATGGTGGTGGTTGGGTAATGGTTCTTTGTGGTTGTTTTTGATGATGGTGGTTGTGATAGGGGTGGTGTATGGTGGTTGTTATGTAAGTTTATGTTATGAATCGAATGATATAGACGCACTATATTACTACTTTAAACACACTTGAACTAATAATGTAAACGCACATTGTATATATTCAAACGCACGTATTAAACATTTACAAAAACAACTGTGTATCAAAATGTAACACCCCAACCGATGGCGGAATCATCGAGGTGCCACGTAGTGACGATTGTTCAAAAGCTCATGGTACTAAAATGTAAATATTTGATTATTGAATATTGTATTACAACATGTGAAATTAAATACAAGACAACAAAAAAATGAGATAATTGATTGATTTAGTCTAAGTCCAAAGTCCTATGTGAAGCGTCAAGCAGCTTATCCTGAAACATGCACGAAAATAATTTTGTCATCATATGATGTTGGTGAGTACTACCTAGTTTTGTACATATAGTATAAGTTTTGAAAAGTGGTACAATTCATGTGTCTAGTATCACCAAGGCATTATGTAAACACACAAGTAACCAAACAAGACAAAGATCAAATGTAAAGTTGATAAAATGAAATTGATAATGAGCACCTCAACACGTGTCAAGTCTAAAAGAGCACCATAACGTAAGTTATGTCTAAATGAGCACCGTAACATAAGTTACGTCTATATGTAAAGAGCACCATAACATAAGTTATGTCTAGATGTATGATTTTGTATGTAAGCTACGTTCATGTTCAAACATAAGCACAAAGATAAACAAGACACGTATATGAATTGTAAATGAATAAAAATGTATGTGTAAATGAATATGAAGGTTTTGTATACTTGTGCATGAATCACCCCAAAAGTTGTAAAAGTGAAAAAGGGGATAAGTAATACTCACCTTAGCACGGTGGTAAGTCTTGTGGAATTGAATAAGTGTAATCCAACGTTTGTCAAGTATCACCCTATGTATAAGGTAACAAATAAGTCTAAGTCTATCTAGTCTATAAGTATTTTCTAGGGCTTCGAATTGGGGATAAGTATTTATTTGATTAATAATCAAATTGTTTATAAGAAATTTAATAAATAAATGAATAAAAGTCTTTTTGTAAATTTTAAGTTAAAGATGGTCACAATATAAAGTTTTTAGTATGAAAAATAATTTTTATAAAATTATTTTCTTGAAAATGAAATATTTAATCTATTTATTTCAAATTGTCAAGATATGACTTTAATATCTAAAAATATTAAAATTAAAGAATTCTTGAATTAAAAATTGTATTTCTGTTCCAAATGAATAGAAATAATTTATGTAAAATTTTGGTACAAAAATATTGAAAAATGTATTTATTATGAATTATTTATGATTAAAAATAACAAAAATTAACTAAAAATATAAAATGAGCGGTTTTTCTGAAATAAAAATAAATTCTGAAATGTATATTGTTATACAAGTTTAGTATAATTTTTGTGGAATTTTATAAAATCATTTAGATATTTTTATAGAATTTTATAATTTTAATTGAATAAACTTGTAATATTTATAATATATATTAAATAAATTATTTTTGAAAAACTAAAAATTGGATGATGAACTTTATCATTAGGAGATCATATGAAAATTTTTATAGAATATATAAACCACTTTTAATATTTAAAAACTATTTTAAAAGATTTAATATATTAAGTATATATATAAAAATGGCAAAAAAAATGTTTGTTGGTTATGGGAGTCAAACCCGGGCCTCTGGCCGGTTCGGGTTTTATCACAAGCGTGGCCACCAACTGAGCCACACCCTGAGAACGAGTTAAACTGGATTGTAATTGATAATATAGGTTAAATGTGTTAGTGGATAATTAGTTTAAAATGAAAGAAAAATAAGTGAGGCTTGTGGAATCGAACCTTGGCCAAAGGCCGGTTCAGTTCCATCATCGTGTGTGTAAACCAACTGATCTACATCAGTTGGTTGTGTATTCTTTGTTTCAAAATAATGTTATACGTTTTCTGTACTTCATGTTCTTCCCCATTTCAAACCATCGAGCCCTAATCTTAACAATTGAATCAATTCTTAACAGAATCAAACAGGAGTTAAGGGGCTTTTGTTCTACAAACCATTTTGAGCAGGAAGGTGTAAAGACTTACTGTTTTGGTGTCCGAAACGAAGGGTTTAGATGTTTGGCCGGAGCTCGAATTCCGGCGAGCTTGAAGGCACGAGTAGAATGATTTTTAACGAAAAGGGAGAGTGGGGGTTGGTTTGGTGTCAAGTTTCCGGTTTGGAGAGGGTACTATTTATACTCAGCGCGACGTGTTAAGTTTTTTGGTAAGTTTTGATGTCGCCGGATTTTTCGGGAATCACGTTAAACACAGTTTGACGAATTAAAAATGAGTCCAAGGCGTTGGTCAAAGACTGGGAACACGCGGCGGCCATTAATTGTCATTGACGACGTTTTTGGAAACCTCCGGAAAAATCTCTTGGCCGGTCGGGAGTTGCAGGCGAGATGGGTGGGGAAGACAAGGTCATTTCGGCCGGATCTGTGTTGGGCCGGTTTGTGGGCTCTGGGCTACTTTTCTGGGCTCCAAAAAAATCCAAAGGTATTAAGGGTGGGTTTAGGTTATGTCTTGGGTATGGTTTGGTTTAGAAAATTTTTCTAACAAAAGTAGGTAATAAAAAAAATATCTGATTTATTTATTTATTATTATTATTATTATTATTATTATTATTTTATAAAAGAAAAGAATTATTAAATGAAAGGGACTAAAATCGGACAAAAATAAAAATGAAAAGTGACGGATGTCACACAAAACAAACAATAAACGCACTATATATTGTTTAAACACACGTGTATAAAAATGATACTACAAACTACTCCTGAGCATCAGAATCTGCTAATTCAACATCTTCATCATTTTCAAGGTCATCTTCAGCATTCTGATCCTCTTGTTCAACCTGTGGCTGAGTTGAACCACCATCCCTATGATGTTTACGTCGATCGTGGCCTTTGTATCCGCATATATTGCACGTTCTCTTTCTTTTACACACTCGACTAACTTGTTTTTTCTTGCTGGACTTGATACGTTTCTGTTTACCACGGCCTTTGTTCTTGATCCCATTATGTAGTCGAATAGTGTGTTCGGCCTCAGTTGGTTCCTCATAGCCAAGAAGAGAAGCATATTTGTCATACTTCTTCTAGCTAGATCTCAAAACATATGGAGAATTTTTTAGGAGGCCCTGTATATAAATATGTTAAAGATGGGTGAGGATAAGAGTAAAATCCTAGAAAGGGTGAGAAAGATTGTAGAGGTTACATGTGGGTTTTTTTTTCTTTTTCTAAATTGGCTGTAAAAGTAGTTTAGTAAATATAACATTCTTTCACCCATGTGCATGGCACAAACATATCCCCCCTGGTTTTTAAATACCCGTAATTTTTTCATACGTTAATTTAAAAAAAATACACCAAATAACGTTTTATTATATTTCCAATGAGGATCATAGTGCTATACAAAACACGAAAAAAACCCCCGATATTTTTAGTAGGTTTTTAAGTGCAGAAACAAAACAATGAACTGTGCAGTAAAAAAACACAAATATACAATAGAAAAAAAAACACAATGAACATAAAAACACAAATTGTGAACTTAGAAAAACACAATACACAGAAAAAAAACACAATGCACAGTATAAAAAACATTATATTCAGAGAAAAACACACTTCTACAGAAAAAAGCACAATGGTCATAAATACATACAAATGGCAGCTCGAAAAAACACAATGCACTAGGCTGTGTAATGGTTCCGAATCGGACCGAACCGAACCGAATCAGACCGAACCGCGAACCGTTTATTCCAAACTATGAGAACCAGAACCGGAACCGATAATTACTAAACGGTTCGGTTTCAGAACCGGGTGAAACGGTTCTCATGAAACGGTTCTAGACCGGAACCGGTTGTCAATAAAATCCTAAAATTAACAATAACTATTAAATAAAAAAATAAACAAAAACAATGATTTTTCTTAAAAAATTTATCAACAGTTTGTGTTAAACATGGTTACTAAAAGTATAACAGTTTACGTATCAAAATATGTTTTGTTCGGATCAGATTGTTCTTTTTATACAGATTAAACGGGTCAGAACAAGCTGTGCTGACTGCTGACCATCAAATAAGGCAATACTCTAAATTCCTACCAAGTAAAACAATTTAAAAGTGTTAAGAACTATAAAGAAGGAAACAACACATTCTATTTCAAACTAATAATAGAATATTTAAATATTTAATTTAATTCAAAACGGTTCTAACGGTTCTTAACTGGACCCGTCGATTCTAACCGGAACCGAACCGGGAACTGATTATGCCAAAATATGAGAACCGGAACCGGAACCTATAACATTAATTCGGTTCGGTTCTAGCGGTTCCAGGTTGGTTTCACGGTTTTCGCGGTTCAGAACCGTTTATTGCTCACCCCTACAATGCACAGTGAAAGCAACATCGTATTTAAAGAAAAAACATGATCTGCAGAAAAAATGGAACGATTAGAATTGAAAAAAACCACAATGAACTGAACAAAGAAAAATACAATGAACAGACGAAAATAATACAGGGGACAGACGAAATAACACATTGTGTTTTTTTCAGTTGCATATTTGTGTTTTTTTACAGCACAGTGCATTGTGTTCTTTTTCTGCATAAACAAAACTCATTAAAAAAACCCACTAAAAATGCAATGGACATAAATACATACAAATAGTATCTTGGAAAAACACAATGGACAGAAAAACACAATACACGGTACAAAACAACACTATATTTAGAGAAAAAACATGTCCTAAAAAAGTCATTGTTTTTTCGTCTTTTGTATAGGACTATGGTGCTTGTTGAAAGATAATAAAACGCTCGTTAATTTGGTGTAATTTTTTTTATACAAAAATTCATTTATAAAAGTTATTAACTTTTAAAAATCGTAAGGGAAAGTGCATGTGCCATGCACATTAGAGAGAGAAAACCAACTTTACCACAATACCATTCATTCCAAATCTCACGTAAATGTTTTCGTATTTACAACTTCCATATAATCTCCACCTTTCATTCTCAAAATCAATGACTCATATTCATTCTCACCCTTTCCACGATTTTTATCTTTTGTACCGAAACCGAATAGTGTTAAAGATAATCATCTCTATCTTTTTTTTTTTTTTGAAAGGTAAACTTCATTCAAACCATGCAAAACTCACCCTCAAGGCCGAGAATGAGCCGCGCCAACCAAGATTACACCATATCAAACTTACACCAAGCCTTCCAATCTATACGTCCATATTTGTATCCATTTCTAAACCAAAGAAAACTTATTGCTTTAATTTCCGAAACCAAATCCGTGACCGATTATTCTTTACTCGAAAAGATGCGATAATTTCTAGCACGCCAAATACTCCATAGCGTCGTGAAAATAATCCCTTGAAAAGTAATCTTCTTTATACCATTCAAACCCACCGACTTGTGCATCTCGACAATGTCTCTAACTGAGAAGACGAAAATATTAGGAATGCGACACCAAGAAGAAATGGCGGCCCAAATACCTGAAACATAGATACAACCCGTGAACAACTGCTCAACCGTCTCCCTGCCATGATCACACAAGACATAATCCTTCTTAGGAACATGTATGTTTCGTCTCTCTAAAGCGTCCGTGGTAGCAATTCTATCCAACTCTACTCGCCAAACAAATATATTAACTTTAGAGGGTACCCATTTGCATTATTTTAAAACAAAATCCGATCTTTGTTCCAATTTCATCCACTGTTTCTCAGCCTTCACATAAACAGGCCCGAGTTATCTAAGGAACACGTCCAATCATCCGGTTTAATTATTCACATTTAAGGCAACAGGTAAAGTTTTTATCACAACATATACAATTAATGAAGTTACATTTTTTTGAAGTGAACTCCATATGTACGGTGCTTATGATATGTTTCGGTGATCGCAAATAATTAATAATTTTATAATAAATAGCAATATATATTAAAAGTTTTTAGTAGTAGTAGCAGTTTCATTTTCAATTCATCCATCATTGTAAATCATAACTAAGTTATCGTTTCAAATATTAATAACTATATTATCTTTTGGAAGGTTCCTGAGATGTACAAATCTAATATGAAGTGACAAAATATGTGTATCGTAAAATTAATAGGTCATTTTTAGGAAAAAAAATAGTATAGGATCCACACTCGATAACTCATAAATCCTATTTTAACTTATACATGTTCACTTATTTATTTTTGTTGTTAAGACTGTATATGAAACATATATGTTAGATATATATATAGGGTAGGGTTCCTGTAGAAAAATTGGTTTGTGTGAGAAATGTGAGAAGGATTAAAAATTGATATGTATGCATCATTTTTTGGACGTATTCATTTTTTTGCTTAGAAAAACACCAAACATAACAATTAATAACCGAAAACAATATATTTTAAGCTTAAAACTTAAAACACTATGTCAAGAACATTTAAGCATAGTGTTTTAAGTAATTATTAAGGTGTTTTATCTGTAATTTAAATTTAATAACTATAATACATTGGATTGTGTTTTAAAATTTTGTATATTGTCGTGTTATGTGTTTTTCAAGCCAAAACATCATTCCAAAATAAAAAACATGTCAATTTTTAATCCTTCTCACACTTCTCGCACAAACCAATTTTCCTACAGGATCCTCTACCTATATGTACACACACACACACACACTTGTTGATAAAACTTGTATGTGTATCAATATTTACTTGATTTCGTAGATTTTTTTTAACATCACACAATCCAATAGTCATGAACATTACGTACTAATTAATTAGCAATGATTTGCTATCAACTTTGTTGCTATAAATTTTTACCAAGCTGATTACATCCGTGAATATATATGTAGTTAGCAGGTTCTTATATGTAATAGTAGGCTAAAAAACATATATACTATCTTAACAGGTTTAGTGACTTGCCTAGACATGATTCATGAATTAACTCAACACATTGTGTTTTCTTTTTCGTCATGAATAAAAATTCACTAAAAAGTATTTTTTTTTTTCGTTTTTTGTATAGCACTATTGTGCATGTTAAAAAAATAATAATAAAACGCTCGTTAACTTAGTATAATTTTTTTAAATGTAGTATATAAAAGTTATTGACATATAAAAATTGTGAGAGAATGAGCATGTGTCATGCATAGGGGTGCAAACGAGCCGAGCCGAGCCCGAGCTCGACCAGGCTCGAGCTCGAGCTCGATTAACATATAAAGGCTCGAGCTCGAGCTCGGCTCGATTCGAGCTTTGTTTTTAAAGCTCGAGCTCGGCTCGTTGGTAGTTTCCCAAGCTCGAGCTCGGCTCGGGCTCGGCTCGTTTAGTGTTTATTAGTTAATATATTAAATTAAATAATAAAAATAATAGGCTCGATAGCTCGATAAGTCAAAAGCTCGGCTCGGCTTGTTTATTAAGCAACTTTAAATATGGGGTAAATAGTATAAAATATTAATAAAAATAATATTATATTAAGGCTCGATAAGGCTCGTCGAGCCTTGCGAGCTTCATATGTTAGGCTCGAGCTCGGGCTCGATAAGTAAACGAGCCTAGTTTTTGGCTCAAGCTCGGCTCGAGCTCGATAAGGCTCGGCTCGTTTCGAGCCTTTTATCGAGTCGATCTCGAGTAGCTCACGAGCTGCTCGGCTCATTTGCACCCCTAGTCATGCACATTAGAGAGAAAAAAAAACTTTTGGAGCAAAATTAAGTAATGAGAAGGAGAGTGAAAGGGAGAGAGAGAGAGGGAGGGAGGGAGAGTGAAAGGGAGAGAGAGAGAGAGGGGGGGAGAGAGGGAGAGGGAGGGAGGGAGAGAGAGAGAATCTTTTATGACTGAAAAGATAAAGAAAAAGGTATTTTGTTAGCATGGTATACTGTTATGTATAAAAGTGTGAGATTTATTTGGCATTTTGCATTTCCCATTATCTATGTAACTTTAACTCTTATATTTTTAACATTTTGTCATTTTTATGTCGACAACCGTTACAGTACATTTCCAAAAAAATCTTGAACAATAACTTTGCAAAATATACTCTTCAAACATCAGTCATGATTATCCACTGTAATTTTATTAGGAACATCAAATTTAACTAGATAGTGCCCGTTCAGTTTTGAGTTGATGAAGCAGTGAAAGTTTATTTCAAATAGCTTTTAGCCCAGCATTTAAATATATATATATATATATATATATATATATATATATATATATATATATCCACACACAACAACATTCATCTCAGAACCAATAATAATATATTAATGTATGCGAGAAGCGCATAATTAAATTGTATAATTAAATTACAATTTAATAACCCCCAATTATCTTCATGTGTTTCTTCGCTTGGTGGTATCTTAAGAACAAGTAGGATATGCTGTCCTTTGATCACCAATGGAATGTCAGCATCCCTCACTAAATGTAGCTTGAATCCCACATTCAACACTATTGTGGTCTTTCAATACTTTTCACTCCAAAAATAATTCAACAAAAAAGCTGAATATTTTTTTTTACCTCTAATGTATCAAGGAACCCGATTTATAATCTCCTTCTCTTCCATCGATTCCTCTACCGATGTTGACGATTTATCGTCCCTAGAGTTGTCGCGACAACTACAAATACCAAAGGACGACCCTTGGCTCGAAACAGCCGTTGCTAAAAACGTTGGTTTCACTTGTCCTGCCATGATTACTAAATACTTCTCTTCAAAAACACGTGGTAGATCCTTTTCGTTGTTGTCGGGTTTGGAATCTCCAGCCTCGATGTCACGCTCTCCTTGGCCACCGTTGTCCATGTCTCCGGAGAGTTTCCAATAGGAACAAGCCAAGATCAAGAGCGCAAAAGCAATGAGACCTAGCATAGCTGCTAGGCCTCCAAACAAGTATGGCACTGGTGAGTGCCATGGTGAGTGTTGTAAAGGCTCGGGAGACGAAGGAGCCATTGAAGGAACTAGTTGTAGAGACATTAATAACGATTGTGGTTTAGAGAATTTGTAGATTGTTAAGGTTTTGTATTGGATAAGAAAGTTGCTATTTCAGGTTGTATTTATAGATAGAAAAGTTGATGGTTTTAAATTCTTTTCTTGGGGACTTGTATAATGATATATGACGTATAGTGTCATGGAGCCCATTGACTATGATGTGCACTAGAAGTAAATTACATGTAATTTTCCGAAGGAATTTATTTGAAAGTATATCTTTTTTATACGTTTAGTTTGAAGTTTAGTATAACTGTGTGCGTGATTACTTTTTAATATTCGATCACCAAAAACTTATTACGTATTTTTATTCTAATTAATGAAACTAGTGCAAGTAAACAATATAATAAAGGGGTTCAAGAACCGTAAAATATTGAGTTTGTGGTTGAAAGAGTATGATATATATCTAATATAATTTTAATTTTACGGTATGACTTCTCTAGTTACTACTGTATATCATATCTATCTTGGTTTTACATTAGGTTACATGTAATAGTTAAAGTTAACTTTTACAATTTAATCCTTCGTCAGCAAAAACAACCAATGAATGATATATACATCTAACATAATTTTACGTACGGTATGACTTCTCTAGTTAAAATTGTCGCGCATTCTTTATTAACGGATTCACTCTATTTAAAAAAAAGTTATAACCAATGAAAACTCAACTCTCAAGTTGACTGTTTTACTTTTTTTTTTTTTTTTTCGGTTTGAAATTAGCATTATTCTACCCCAAAAGCCCAAATGTCATTTTTATATTTTAAATGGATAACTCAGGAAGGTTGTTGGCAAATTTGTTCCATAAGTTATTTAAAGTAACATCATATTTGAAAATTATGACCAGAGAGAATTTGTGAAATGGAAAATTACTAAAATAATTAAAAGTGATCAACAAACTTCAAAAATAGATACAGCACTAGCATATTAGCAGCCATGTAAGAGCACTCACATTCCATCCACCAAATGTATATAAGTGTGTCCATCAAATTATATGGGATGAGTGTAAGTGGTTGTGAGTGGAGGAGAGAGAAAATATTTGGTGGAAGCACTGTTCCACCCCTAAATAATCACCTTTAATTTTCTTCAATATAAGAAGCCGTCACATCATGTCCGTCAGTTTTGAAAACTAGACTCAACCTGCACTTTTTGATAAAAAGCGCTAGCAAATGTTTGAAGAAAAGTGTCGGCGAAGGTATCGAGGACGCCCTCACGGGTATACATTGGGGGCATACTTGAGCCGGGTACATCCCCGCTACCTACTTGGAAATGGACTCTCCATGCGTGTTGTGTTCACTGGTAGTGATACCCGGATGTTTTGGTTTGTTAATTTGACTATTGGTTGGTCATGTGATCATTGAAGCTATTTTAATATATATATATATTCAGTAGGTTCAACTAACACCTTTAAGTGCTCAACCTTGAAATTAATAGCGTTTTCATGATACACATCATGATATACTTTGTGTAGTTTTCGAATGATTAGTGTACGCAGCAAAGGTATAATATTTTGAACACCATCTTATATATGAATTCTAACAATGATCTTATAATAAGGTAGCAAAATAACCATATGAAAGTTAACCAACAATACATCGTGGTGATGAACATATATTTATAAGAATAAAAAGATAGTAATATAGGCATAACATAGTTTTTACTGGAACAAAATAAATTTTCCATTTTTTTTCAATCTGAAATTGCTTTTAAATATAAAAATTGGAAAAATGCAATTTGTTCATGTCTCTTGAAATTAAAAAAGAAATATTTGGTCAAATTTCATGTGTCTATCTTACACATTTTTAAGTCATGTTACATTACCTATAGATAATTAACCTATACGTATATGTTTAACAAATGAAAAAAAAATCGGAACAAATTAGTTTGATGGTTTCCACATATTTAATACACATGTGTATAGAAGAAGTATATATTTTTTTATTAAAATAACTTATGAGCTATAGATTAAAATTTTAAACGATTTAGGCTGCTTCTGATTGTGCTCCCAACAAGTTAGCGTTATTTAAAGGAACCTGGTATATATATTGGTGGTTCTAGTATTGAGAAAGTAATAGAATCCTGTCGTATATTATGTAATCAACTTAACAATATAATGCATAACATCATACTCTGAATAGGGTTATAACCTAATTTAAAGAACGGGCCGTATTTCTTCTAGGCCATGGGATATGTTCTATATTTTTAGTAAAGTTTGCCTTTTGTAGATGTGTGAACAGTGAACCGCGGATGCCGTGTAACTAAATTATATCACTATGGGTTCGACTCTTATTTAGGACACCTAAATTCTAAAGAAGGTTCGCTCCCCACGTAATTATACTGCATGTATCACATGTCTGATGCAAATTGGATATCCTCATTTACAGCAGAGGACAACTTAACAATTGAAAGATGTATATATGAGCATATAACAAATGGCAAATATTGATTAATTCATTCCTTACTTTACTATTATAAGTCATATATTCGTAATTCTCCAATTTATAGATATTAGATGATATTGTTAAATGATAGTTACATTTTCTAATCCACGTTATGCACTTTATGTTTCTTTGGTTTCTAATCTTTACGGTTCTTTTTATTGCTTAGCATCTATAGATGTGACAAAAGCTTTCTTAATTTCTGAATGATTTATGTTTGTTTAGGTGTTCCTGTTTTCCATCTGCCACTTGCATATGGGTATTTGCAGCTACACGAATTTAAACCTAAGGGGAGGCCGCTCCACTTAAATTTTTATCACTTCATTAATTTCTACAAATCATGTATTGCCATATTACTTCATTAAAATAATTTTTTTAAGGCAGCACTTTACTTTACTAAAATGCACATTTATATAAATATATAAATATATATAAACTTTAATTTTTCACAAAATTAATTTTGCATTCCAATTTCCAACCGTTTGCAATCAAGGTGGCAGAAACTATGGCAGAAACTTATTATTATTATTTTTTGAAACCGTAGGTTAGAATTTATTGGAAATGGATACTTTTTTTTGATGCTAATGAAGTTGATTTTTCAACAAACAACTTGAAGCCAAAAACTATCAGCCAATTACAAGTGATACGTAGGTAAATGGGTCACAAATTGCGCCGCTACCCCTTTTTGTATTGCAAAACCTACTCTATTGAAAATAAAACATTGGCCCTTAGTAGCTGGGGAATTACTTTGCATAACTTTCTTCACGCGATCGAGGAGCTTGATTGCTTGCGGGGCCAGCGCTCCAAAAGTATCAAAAGCGAAGGGCACAAACACAAGCTGGTTCTCTAGACAAGCCGCTTCATGTTTATCCACTTTTTTGCCCTCAGCTTTCAAAACTGCCTGCCCAGCCACAAAACCCGAATCCCGAAGTCCCACCAATGGGGATACCCCAGTCAGGTCAACACACGCATGCTTGCCTTGCGCCTATCCGAACACAAGAACATCCGCTGGCCTCAATGTGGACCGCCCGTCACATGCATCCGTCAAGAAATTCACTGGGGCCTCTTTTTTGGCTGAAATCCCAGCCTGAAGGGGTAGGGTACTATTCCCTAGCGCTCTCAGGCGCACCCTACCCATTATCCAGATCCTCCGCCTAAAACAACACACCTAAGAAGATAACACAGCAGCGCCAAAGCGCACTGCTCACTCTGCGCAGAAGCACCAGTTGATAGCGCCTGGGTACATCCGCCCTGAAGCCCAACTTGCCATCTCCCATCAGGTGTCAGCTGACAACTGGTCAGTCGCCTGACACCGTCTGACATCAGAAGAAAGGGAGTCCCTTCTGCAGAACCAGCCACAATGCGCCACGTGTATCAATGACAGGGCACCGCCCAGCCGGCCAACCACGAAGCGCCACGTGGCCCAATCAAGAGCAGCCCTCCTCAACTTGGATCACTTTACCTAACTAAGGATTGAGATCCAACTAAATGGGCTCATAAGCAACCGGCCCGGGCCTCCAGCCCAAGCCCATTAACAATCAAAGTGGGCCCGATGACCTCAGGCCCACGCACCTCCTATAAAAGGAGGACTTGGCCTCTTTTCTTATGAGAGCCAATCCACCAATTAGAATCAATATACTTGTATCATTACTTGTATCCCTTATCAATAAAGATCATCCTTTTCAGTGGACGTAGGTCTCACGAGACCAAACCACTTATACCCTTGTCTACTATACTATTCTGCTTGTCGTTTGTGCACATAACCATAGATTAACCATCATTGTGAGCAAAGGATTATACCCTGCAGCGAACACGAGTCATTTCACCCCACACTTATTGTCCCATTATACTCGTTGTTTATACTCGTTGTTTCTTCACTGCCCTTCGTAAAACATCCCATAGAACATCTCTAACCAGGTCATGTCTGTATTTAAAGCCTGGTAACTCCTTACAATGTAGGGCATGTTCCCCAAACTTGTCCAAGCGTGTTTTTTTACAGATCGGACACGGTTCGTCGACGGGGAACATTGGAATCATCAGGCGGTATTTGAGGACCGCCCGATATTCGATAGCCGACATATGTTGCCCTAGTCCGTCAATTGGGAGTTTAGTGAGGAAATCTTGAGCATGGGACTCTTTAAGGCATTCAAACACCGCTTTGTGGCGCGAAGACATGTTAAACTCCTCCTCCATAGTCTGCATGGCTTTACAGTTAAACGCACTCGCCAAGATTTTTTGAGGCTTTTTTGGGGCGGTGTCTTTATCTGTAAAGCCGCCCACATCTACATTGGGGAGAGAGCTGCGAATGTTGTCCAGTGCGAGCTTATAATCATCGTCCATCCCAACCACCCCGCTGTTCCTTAGTATGTGTTCCTGTAGCTTCCAAGACTGCGCCCTAGACGCCACATACGCATATGCGGACACATCTTCCGCCGAGCACAGGCCCAAGCCCCCCGAGCTGATCGGTAAGGACGCCAATCGCCATTGAAGATCCCCAAAAAAAGCTCCCCCACAAACAACGATATCCTCAACAGCACCTCGGAGACCTTTGTCAAAAATGGATACTGCCTCCCCAACAAAGGTCGGTTGGCACGTTCGAAGCCCAAACAACATTTTAGACACACCCATACATGAGCGAAGCAATAAGAGCTCACTTTGGGGGTCCCGTAACTTCTGCAAAACGCCCATCAGTCCAACCGCGCGCCAAGCCCTCTTGACTGCCATTGAGCTAATGTAACCCCATCACGACTAACAGCCCCCCCTAGAAGCTTTACCCCTGTCTGTGGTCTTCCGATCTCCTTAGGAAAAATACCAGACTTCGCTTTAATACCATTGCATGTTGGCCAAAAGATCTCCGACTTCTTAATATTAAGTATAAGCCCAAACCGGGGACCTTCTGCCCGATGATGTCTAGGGCTTTAGCTACTTCTTCGGCCCTGCCTATAATTGTGCCGTCATCCAAATACCACGCATGGAAGGGTAAGGAACAGTGTTCTTCCACCTGTAGCACCAGCGGATGCAAGACAAGGGCAAAAAGAAGAGGTCCTAAAGGATCCCCTTGCTGGACCCCTGTGTAGGCCCCGATGCAAGTATCTCCTACATATAGCCTGGCAGGTTGGGCGTATAAAAACTGAACCCATTGGTAAATAGACGGGCAGCGGATACTGACTTCGCGCAGAAGGATTGTCCAGTCAACCATGTTGAAAGCGTTCGAAAAATCCACAGTGAGCATGGCTAGTGATCCGTCGTCACGGAACGCATTCAAGAATCTATTCGCACTATGGAGAATAGCCTCTGCTCCATTGGGGACCCCGACCCCATATTGAAAGTCCCCTAAGTAAGCCGACATCTCCTTCCCAATTTTACGCATTGCAACTTTAGAGACCAACCTTCGCCAGATACCCCCGACAGCAATGGGCCGGATTCCGTTATCGGGCTTTAATAAGGGGGTTAGGGGGCAGAGGCAATGAATTCCGCCAGAATTTTCGGGCACAGCCCTCGCAGCCAGATGTTAACCACCTCAGTGATGGCCACAAGAAGAGCAGATGGCGGAGAGGACCCCTGTCCGCACAATGCGTCCAGAATATGTTGCGCTCTCAAGCCATCCCTTCCACAAGAAGTTCCTTTGGGGAAGGAGCGGATATTCTCCAACACACATTCAGCGTTAACCTGAAGAGCATCTTTATTGGGCAAGACATGAGGCAAGTGGGGGGGATCCCTAACCGGATGCTTATCAACCAAGGCGTTTAAGGTGGACTCCCTAACTGGTGCAACTCCAGAAGAGCACAAAACCTTCACCGCGGCTGTGAAGTGACCATCAGCAACCTTCCTCAGACATTGTTTGATATTAGCCCCATTCTCCAATTCATTTTGGCTGACTGGCCCTCTAAACGGCTCTTCATTCGATTGGGAAAGAAGGGGAAGAATAAGCTCCTCCATGCCCTCGCCATATTTCCAAATTGCTAAGGAGCGCATGATGCTACTGCATTGCAAGGATTTACGATTCCCAGACCTCCGTTCCTGCCTGGAAGACGGTCGGATAGTGCGTATCGTGCAACGGGGTAGTAACAACAACCTGATCCAGGCCTCAACCGACCCAGGGGAAGCCAACACCTTAACCAATGTATTGGATAAGGCCTGCGCAAATGCTAGTCGACAAGACGAGGGGATGCTCTTAACTGTAGTAATCCGCATAGAAAAAAGTCTTTCCAGAAGACTGATATCTACAACCACTGTCCTACCAATATCCGGTTCGGTAGCGGGTTCGACAGTTGGCAGGCTGGGCTTAGGGATCCCTATGATAAATTCACCCTTACCATCAGCATTTCGCAAGAATTTGGCGACACCATCTTCATGATGACACCCCCTATTGAGAGCATGCAAGACCATGCATTGGCCACATAGCCACTGATTAAGGTTCTGCAAGGCGTTCACCACTTCCCCAAATAGGCCCAAATCCCCAGAAATGGCATCCCGCAAGGTGTTTTTATCATCATCCCACCCAAAATGGTCCCGTTTAAGGTGAGCAAGCAGCCGGGAGCTACTTGATATACCAAATTTACAAGAATGAAAATATTTAAAAGGGCAGGCTTGTCCTGCATAAAAAACGCAGGGTACACCCGTATCAACAGAACACCGCCGCCTTCTAACAGGTGGCGACATAACTCCCAAAACCCAACTCGAGGTGAGTGGGCGTACGCTATCTCCCAAGATTACACCAGGACAACTAAAACTTGTCGTTGCCTACTCCCCGGAGAATCACGACGCACCTAAACCATGGCCCGAAGGTCCCCAACTTTATCACTACCCAAATAAACTAAACCAAGATGAAAACTTTATCAATACCCGACAAAATTAAACATAATTATTATTATTATTATTATTATTATTATTATTATTATTAAACAATGATATACTTTTTATTGAAACAATAGAAAATTGGGCCATAAATGTGATCGGTGAAGCTTCCTCTACGCAAACACCTTGAGGGAGCACCTGACCATTTAGGATGGGCTGACTATCGAGTTCACGCATGTGGACTATAACTAGCTTGATACCGCAACAGTTTTGACCATGTCGAGGCATGGCAGTTGTTGCTTAATGTTTAAGTTTGTTTAATTTATGTTTTAATATTTTGTTTATTATTTATGTTTAATATTAATGTAATTATATATGTTTTGTGTTTTTTATTTAATTATGTGTTTAATTTATGTTTTAATATTGATAGAATTTAGAGAGAATTACTATATGAGTCTCTGTGTTATAGTCGATTTAACTACTTCAATCCAAAGTTGAAAACTTTAACTACTTGCGTCCATAACTAGAAATTAACTAACCTGTTGAGTCCAAATTGCTAACTCCGTTAACTAAGTCTGTTAAATCTATATGAAATGACAAAAATACCCCTACTTATAAAAAAATAAAAGATATATATACACACTAGGGATGGCAATGGGTCGGGTTTGGGACGGGTTTAGGTAATCCCAACCCCATACTCGATTAGGTATGCTTGTCCCAAACCCGTCCCAAAACCCGCCGGGTTTGTGTCGGGTAATTACCCATCGGGTATTGGGTATACCCGCGGGTTTCGGGTAAACACATTAATTTAAAAAACTTATCCATTTGGTATATCCGACCAAAAACCCGTCGGGTATATATTGGATAACTACTAACTAATTACATTTAGCATTATTAAATATATATGTAAATATTACAATGTATAAATATAAAATACTTAAATCATATAAAAACACTCAAAGCTATAGATAACAAATAGTATACACTAATTTCTAGTAATTTTTAGCAATTTTTAGCATAATATGACAATCTAGATGGACAATTATATATATTATGCATACATATTTAAAAAGATATATAAGAAATTATATTGGGTATCTACTCTGGTAAATGGGTATACTTTATTGGGTAATCGGGCCGGGTAAACAGGTATATCAGTAAATCCCAAACCCGTCCCAAACCCGCGAAAAAAATAAAAATTAATCCCATACCCGGACCCATACCCGATTACCCGACCACAAACCCATCCCAAATGTGTCGGGTTTCGGGTTTACCCATCGGGTTTGGGTTTCATTGTCATCCCTAATACACACCCCCCCAACCCTTCTTTATATCTTCTTCTTCTTCCCTACAACACCACCACTGCACCACCACTCTATCCTACCAACCATCACAGTCACCACTACCACTGCACCACCACTCCAGTCCCTGCAACACCACCACTGCATCACAACTCCATCTTACCAACAACCACTGTCACCACCTGAAACACCACCTAACCCATACCCCATCACCCATAACCAATTTCCGCCGTCACTTGAACCATCACCGTGAGCCACCGTCGTATCCCCCTTTTCCACCACCACTCCACCACAACATTGCACCACCACCCACCCTCCACCGAACCACCTCTAACCAGATTAGAACCACCACCCTCCAACGAACCACCTAACCCCCTAACCTGCAACAACCTTCACCCTCCACCGAACCACCTAACCCCCTAACCTGCAACAACCTTCACCCTCCACCGAACCACGTAACCCTTCCACAACATCTACACCCACAAACACGAAAACACCACAAACCTGATTGACCCCCGTGACCTGCAAATCCACCACTTACCTTTGTTAACCCACTTCACCACTCATTAACCTTTAGATCTGAACTATTAAAAGACCAAGATTTTACGGTAGTTTTCTCGAAATAATCACCTATATCCATGCTTCGATTCTGTGTGCCAATTTATATAACATTCAAAGTAATTGAAGCAGCATGAGGAATGAAGACAAGAAGAAAGTATATTAAGATGCCCATTATTATGGAAACTATGATCCAGAAGGGTTGCAGAATTCTGTAGAGAGAGAGAGAGAGAGAGATCAGAGGGGGAGAGAGGGAAATTAGAAATAGAGAGGATACAAGGGGCTAGAGGGGATGTTTTGATTTAAATAATTTCTTTTTTTATTTTGTATTTAATTAATGGGGGCACTTTTGTCATTTCATACAGATTTAACAGACTTAGTTAACGGAGTTAGCAATTTGGCCTTAACAGGTTAGTTAATTTCTAGTTAGGGACACAAGTAGTTAAAGTTTTCAACTTTGGATTCAAGTAGCTAAATCGACTATAACACAGGGACGAAATAGTAATTCTCTCTAGAATTTAATTGAAAATAATTAAAATAAATGAAATGAATAAAACACACGGTTTCAAAACCGTGTTCAAACACCTGTGTTGAGTAATTGGGTATGGGTCCAGGTATAAGATTAGTTTTTATTTTTCGCGGGTTTGAGATTTGATGATATACCCGTTTACCAGACCTGATTACCCGATTAGATACCGAATATAATTTCTTACATATCTTTTTTTTAAATATGTATATGCATAATATATCTAATTGTCCATCTAGATTGTCATCTTGAGCTAAAAATTAGTGTATACTATTTGTTATCTATGTCTTGAATGTTTTTATATGATTTAAGTATTTTATATTTATACATTATAATCATTTACTTATATATATAATAATGCTAAACGTAATTGGTTTGTAGTTAACAAATAGATACCCAACGAGTTTATGGTCGGATATACCTATGGGTAAGTTCTAAAAATTAATGGTGTAAGCTAATAGGATTAATGTCTTGCCTCCTTCATTAGCAATCATAACTATAAATAATTACAAGGGGTCTCCTATTTTAGAAGAGTTGATAATTACAATTTAATGACAATAATTAACAATAATTACAATAATAATTATGGCATGATTGGCTCCTATTACACCCCCGCAGCCGAAGCGGGAGGAGAACGGATACTGGGACTGGATCTGAAGTCATCAAATAGAATCCGAGGCAGCCCTTTGGTGAAGATATCCGCGATTTGGAAGCGAGAAGGCATGTGCAACACGCGAACTAATCCCTTTTGAACATATTCCCTGACAAAGTGTATATCTAGCTCAATGTGCTTTGTTCGTTGGTGTTGAACCGGATTCCCTGACAAATATATTGCACTCACGTTATCACAGTAGACCAAGGATGCTTGGGAGAGGGGCCAGTGTAGTTCAAGAAGTAAATTGCGAAGCCAACATATTTCTGCTACAACATTTGCCACACCGCGATACTCGACTTCAGCGCTGGATCGAGCAATAGTGGACTGACGTTTGGAGGACCAGGAGACCAGATTATGACCAAGATAGACACAGTAGCCAGACGTGGAGCGTCTCGTGTCAGGGCAGCCAGCCCAATCTGCATCTGTGTAGGCACGTATAGTTAGTGCAGGCGAAGATGACAGGTGCAGACCAAAATCAGTAGTACCCTATAAGTAGCGAATGATTCGTTTCAGAGCATTCCAGTGAGCCAGGAAGGGTGAGTGCATGTGCATACAAATCTGTTGCACGGCATAAGTGATGTCAGGGCGGGTAAAAGTAAGGTATTGTAAGGCGCCAGCTAGACTCCTGTAAGTAGTTGGGTCATCATATGGAGAGTCTGGTTCAACGGATAATTTACTTTGTGTGTCCACTGGGGTGGCGGCTAGTTTGCAGGAATCCATCCCTGCGCGATGAATGGTGTCCTTAGTGTAGGAATCTTGAGAAAGAAAGAGGGTGTTACCCGTCCTGACCACTGAGATGCCCAAAAAATAGGAGAGAGGACCCAAATCTTTCTTCGCAAACTCGTCGGGTAAGATAGTCATAAGATTCTTGCGCAACTGATCAGAGGAGCTGGTGAGAGTGATGTCGTCAACATAGATGAGGAGGTAGGCGACATCTTTCCCATGATGATAGATGAATAGTGAGTTGTCTGACTTGCACTAAGTGAACCCATGTTGAACCACAAAATCGGTAAACCGTTGATACCAGGCCCGTGGAGCTTGTTTGAGGCCGTAGAGAGACATTTTGAGGCGGCAAACATGGTCAGGGTAGTCACAGTGTCAAAATCCCATGGGCTGGTGCATATAAACTGTTTCCTGTAAGTGACCGTGCAGAAAAGCATTGGTAACATCCAGGTGATGGATGGGCCAAGACTGAGAAAGGACCAATGTAAGCACAGTCCGAATAGTGGTGGGTTTTACCACTGGACTGAATGTTTCACCACAATCAATGCCAACCTGTTGGCTACGACCATCACACACCAATCGTGCTTTGTATCGTTCTAAAGTGCCATCTGAACGAAATTTGTGTTTAAAGAGCCACATGCACCGAATAATATTCATGTTGGGGTGACGTTGTACTAACTCCCAAGTCTCATTTTTAATAAGTGCACTAAATTCGTTTTGCATGGAAGTTGACCATTCAGGTGTGGACAAGGCAAGGTGGGGAGTTTTGGGGACTGAGACAATGGAGGTTGTGTTAAGGTTGAAGATTTGTTTGGGTTTGTGAATGTCGTCCATTGCTCTAGTGCGCATGGTGCGGGCTTGGTTGGGAGCGGGTGGGGGCGGAGGAGGGTTAGAAGGCGGAACGGGTTCATGTGGGGAGGAGGGTGTAGTGGGCTGAGGGTGGTGTGAAGTATGTGGGCCGGCTAATGTAGATGGGCTGGGTGTTGCAGTTGGGCCGGGTGGTGGGTAAGTGGACTGGTGGTTGGGGTGGGAGGTAGTTGTGGTTTGTATTGGGCCGGAGTTAAGGACTGGGCCAGTGGGAGTAGTGGTGGAAGTTTGGTTCGTGGGATTTGTTTGTGGAGTTGGAGTGGGTGTCGAGCGGGGGTCAACGTGATTCCACAGAAGTGGGTGGAATGGGTGTTCAAGAAAAGTATAGGAATTAGTGGTGGTTGGGTGTTGAATGGCGAAAGGGTAGATAGATTCTTCGAATTCAACGTGGCGAGATATAAACATTTGACTGGTAGAAAGATCAAAACATTTATACCCGCGATGATTGGTTGGGTAGCCAAGAAAGACACAAGGTTTGGAGCGGTTGGTAAGTTTGTGAATGGTGGTGGAAGGAATGATTGGGTAGCAGAGACATCCAAACACACGAAGGTGTGTGTATGTGGGAAGGACGTTGTATATGAGAGTGGTGGGAGATAGAAATTTATGGGTTTTCTTGGGAAGTATATTGAGAAGATAGGTGGCGGTTTCAAGGGCGTGATGCCAATATGAGGGGGGTAGAGAGGCTTGAGATAGAAGTGTGCGAATCATGTTGTTTATGGTTCGGATTTTTCTTTCGGTTTTGCCATTTTGGGACTAGGTGTGAGGGCAAGAAAAACGAAATTGCATTCCATTGACAAGACAGAAGTTTTTAAAATTGTTGTTTGTGTACTCCGTGCCATTGTCACATTGGAATTGTTTTATTTTTCGTTCAAATTGGGTGAGAACGTGATTATAAAATTGGGTGAATGTGGTGTAGACATTAGATTTATTTGTTAATGGAAAAGTCCAAAGAAAATCGGTTTTATCATCTAGAAACAGAATGTAATAGCGGCGACCCCCGGTACCGAGGACCGGTGAGGTCCATAAGTCACTATGAATAATATCAAATGGGCAAGTAGTTTTATTCATAGAATCATAAAAAGGAAGTCGCACACTTTTGCCAAACACACATGATTGACAAATTACATTGTTTGTTTTATTGAAATTAATAGAAGAACTAAATTTTAACGAATGCAATAAAGAAGTGCCCGGGTGCCCAAGTCGTTGATGCCAACGGTCTTGAGAAACAGCAGCTAAAGCAGTAGGTTTGGAGGGAGATTTGATGAAGTTGGTGGTGAGAGGGTATAGATCTCCCAAGCTATTGCATCGTAGGATAGGTTCCTTGGTCTTGAGGTCCTTCACAAGAAAACCAAAAGGGTCAAATTCAATGGATAGAAGGTTGTCTGTCGTTAGGCGACGAACAAAAATTAGGTTTTTGATCAGGTTAGGGGCATAAAGTATATTGTTTAATTTAAAGGGTTGAAAGGGCGGTGGTAAAGTTTTGTTGCCTTGTCCAACAACAGGAATGGTGTTGCCATTGCCAACGAGTATTTGTTTATTAGTGCAAGAATTAAAAACAGACGAGGAGTTTATACCTGGTTGCTCCATATGTCCTCATGCATCAGTATCCATGTAACCAATCAGATCCGTGAGTTGACTCATAGAGAGTGTGTAAAGTGCTTGAGCAATATCCGTTGGTGTTGGACTGTAGGTAGCAACGTGGGCCTGAGCAGGATGTGGGCCAAGAATGCCCTGTGACGGGTTGGACCGTGGGGTTGATGGGTAGGGACATGGTGGGTTATTTTGTTATGGGGTGAACCGGTTTTGGTTATTGAGAAGGGCGGCCCATTGGGTAGAAGCCTAATTGTTTGGGAAGATGATGTAGGGATGTGATGTGTGGATTGGGAAGGTTGGGTTGGTTGGTTTCTGGGCCTATTGGATTAAGAAGGTGGGTCGCGGCCCCTTCCACGACCACGCCTGGAAGGCTGTGTGGCGCGGTTGCGGGTGGAGTCCGAGGCAGAGGGTGCGACAGCGGTGGGTGAGGATTGGGATTGGACATGGAGGGCTGTAGCGGCCTTATTAGCGGAGTGAAGGGCTTGGTTTGATTTGGTTGTTTCATTCATACAAAGTTGGGAACGAACTTCAAAAAAAGAAGGTAAAGGTTTGGTATTTTGGAGAATGGTACCCACGGTCTCGTACTGCTCAGTAAGCCCTGCGATAGTCTGCAAGACAAGATCCTGTTCATCGACAAGAGCATCAACATTGTTGAGTTGATCCGCTAAAACCTTGATGGTTTGACAATACTCATGCATGGATGATGTTGGGTCTGCTGACCTGGAGAAGAACAGATGATTGGAAAGCCAAAATATGCTATCTATTTGATCCTTGTATAAACAGTCTTTACAACTTACTTCTCCCAAAAGACTGCTGACCCTAACTACTGTTCTATCCAAACAACTGCTCAACAACTGCTGATATAAAGAACTGCTGAGGAAACAACTGATGAAGAACAACTGCTGACCAAAGGTCTGACGAAGAGCAACAGCTGATACAAGTACTGAAGACCAAAGCACTGCTGGAACCAACAGCACTTAGGCTCCAGCAGTGGATACAAGACCATCAGAGTTTATCTTTAACAGCTGTTTATTATCAGTGCTTTCAATGTAACAGTAGTTTGTATAGCAGATGTTTAAGTTTGTTATTCTGTTAGAGGTCACTGTCTTAGGTGACGTCAGCCTAGGTCATCAGTGGTTTGAGTCAGTCTATAAATAGAACAGTGCATGTACTGTTCTATTGCATCACACACAAAACATTCTCTCTGACAAACAACTGTGTGATCAGGCTGAGGGGGAGTAACTTGTACGATTGTAATCTTTGAATTAATGAAAGCATTCGATCTAAAAACATTTACTCTCTTGTTTTGATTTACAGTTTATTATTCCGCTGCACTTTCATTCTATTTTCATTTCATTATTATCATCATTTAGTTAAACAATCAAAACAAACAAACTCAGATCCTAACAATTGGTATCAGAGCTTGGTTCAATTAAATTCGATCTAACAAATCAATTTAATAATCAGCTCACAATTATTGATATCGTTTGTCAGTTTGATTGAAAACAGAGTAATAGTTTAATTTCGTTTCAACCGTTGTTAAACAGACTTTGTTTTTTGAAAAATCAGAGAATGGCTTCTATCAATCACGATCCACATAACACTGGCACGAACAACAAGCCACCGATGCTTGTCAGATCTGAATACAATATCTGGCAACGTCGGATGAGCCATGTTCTAGCTCAACAAAACACTGGGTGTTGGAAGTCGGTTATCTTCGGACCACATGTTCCGACTGTGCCGAGTACTGAAGATCCCAAAGTGTTTGAGCCAAAGAAACTTGAAAACTACTCCGACCAGGATTTTCAGAAAATTGAGCTAGATGCTAAGGCCTTCAGTATTGTGGCCATGGCTCTACCCAATGATATATATGCTGGGTTGTTACACTGTAACAGTGCAAAGGAGTTGTGGGATGCACTAAAAGAGCAGTTTGGTGGGACTGAGGAGGTTATTGAAAACAACCGTGAAATACTTAACCAACAATATGAAACATTCAGTCATGTCAAAGGAGAGTCATTAACTCAACAGTTTGAGAGATTTAACTGCTTAATTAGTGAACTAAAATTGGTTGGTCTTACTTACCCTCATTCAACTTTGAACCATAGGTTTTTAAGATCATTACCAGACAAATGGGACACTATTGCTATTGTTATGAGAAACTCAATAGGATTTAAAGACCTATCACTGACCCAGCTTCATGGTAAGCTCTTGACCTATGAAAGAGAGCTTAACCAGAAAAAGAAGCTCCAGGACTCTGGAAAAGTGTCTGATGACTATGTGTTTGGGAATACAACACTTTTGGGTCATGATGAGGTGCCTGGAAACACAAAGGATCAGAGTTATGATCATTTTATTGACATAACTTCAGGTTTTAACTCAGGTTTTAACTCTGATTCTTATTCACCAAACTATGCTTTCACAGCAAGTGGTGGTGATATACAGGCATCTGACAACATATCCTTTGAGTATGATGACCTGAAATACTTTGACCCTGATGATTTGGAAGAAATGGACATTATGCACCAATTGGCCCTTCTCAGTGTAAGAACTAATAATTTTTACAAGAAAACTGGGAGAAGGTTTCCAGGGTTGACTGGCAGATCTAAGGTTGGGTTGGATAAATCAAAGATCAAGTGTTATAAATGTCATAGGTTTGGTCATTTTGCTAGGGAATGTAGGGGTCAACATGGTACACCTATGATAACCTATCCAAATCAAAGACCACAGACCAACACTTATCAGAATTCCTATAATACCCCTGGACCAAATGTGCAAAACACTGCTCATTTTGCACAGTCCTCAAACACTGTTCCTGTCCAGTATGTCCAAACCACTGTTCCTCAGATTCATTATGTGCAAACACCTGTTGCTCAACCACCTGTACAAACGACTGCTGCTCCATCTTCTGCTCCTGCAGAGACTAGTCAACAGAGCTTCTTTACACAAGGCTTTGTTGATTGGAGCAGTCTACCTGATGAGTTAACAGATGAGAATTTTGCACTGGTTGCCAAAGCTGAAAATGAACCAGAAAATTTTTGTTTCATGGCTATGGTTGATGAGATTGAATCTGAGGAAGTGGTAACTGAATCTGATGTTGTGACTGATGATATTGTTAGTGAAGCTGTTGCAGGTGAAAAACCTGAAGAAGAGGTTGTGAATCTCTCAGATCCCTGGGGTGCATCTGATGAATGTGAGTGCAAGTGTGATTGTGCTTTGATGGCTGCTGCTAAGGTATCTCCTCAAATTCTTAAAGAATTATGTTCTGACAAATGTGTAATAGCATTTGCTAACATCAAAGAGGTGAATGAAAACCTTAGAAAGAAAATTTTGGATGATGAAGTTAAATTTGAAAAACTCACAAAAGATTTGAAAACAAGTTTAACTGCAAAAGAATCTGAAATTAGCAGTCTAAAACATGAAGCAACTATAACCAAAGACCAGCTCCAAACTATGATAACAAAATATCAAAGTTGTAAAAGTGAGCTTGAGTCCACCCAAGTTGAATGTAAAAAATGGGTGGAATCATGTAGAGGTTTTGAGATGCTACTCAACAAACAAACCAAAAGTCATGTGAAGTTTGGTTTTGGTTTTGCAACCACTGCTCCAGCTTTTGAAAACACTGACACAAAGAGTCAAAAGTCTGTTGAGATAGTACCAACAAACCTGCAGGGTCAAGAGATTAAAATCACTGAACCAAATGGTAAGAAAATTGTTCTTGAAAAACCAGAAGGTTCCTCATCTTTTGCTGAACTTGAAAAGTATGAATTTAAACCTACTTGGTCTGATGAGTGTGATACTCTTGAGAATTATAAACCTGTTGATTTTAAAACTCCTGAGGGAAAGACAGCTCCTCAGGCAAGGGTCATTCCCTTGGCAAAAGTCATTCCCCTGAAAGATTCTCCAGCAGATGCTCAAACATCTGCTGAAAAGAAGACTGAAAAGGGGAAGAAGAAAGAAAAGACTGTTAACTTGTTTTGTGATTTCTGTGAAAAGAAGAATCATGTCACCAAAAACTGTTTTCTTCTAAAAGCATATGACATCAACAAAGGAACAAGTGAATGTGATTCAAAAGCCACATGCTCAATATGTGGGAAAAAGAATCATAAGACTAAAGAGTGCTTGTATCTCAAAAATTTTGATGTAAAAATACAAGAATACAAAGCAAAAACTCTTGCAAACCCTGTGGTTAGTACTCCAAAAGGAAAGCCCAAACAGACCTTCACACCTGCCCAAACATCTGTTACAAAAAGGCTTGAAACATCTGCTTCTAGAGATGTCCAAGTAACAGATGCTCCACCCACAAGCAAATACCCAAGAGGTTATGGTCAACCTCCATGTCACAGTCTGCCACATGTTTATGAGGAGCCAAAAAGACCCTCTAAACCAAGAGTGAACAGAAATCCATATGGGTATTATCATCTGTCAGGAAGTGATCAAACAACTGCTGCCCCAAGTGTTGACATACAAGCACTGGCAAATGGTCAGCAGCAGTTGTTGACCTTAATTCAAAAATTGGTCCAAACCACTGATCACCTTCCAAAACTTGAGTCTGAAAGGTCTGAGAACCCATCCAAAGCCAATTTGGCTTTGGACACTCACCAAAACTAATCATTTACTGATGTGCAGGGAGCTTCTGCTTGTTTAGATAGTCTTTGGTATGTAGATAGTGGAGGTTCCAGGCACATGACAGGATGTAGAGCCCTACTTCTGGACTTCTTGGCTCATGGAGGGGGTGATATATCCTTTGGTAATGATTCTAAAGGTAAGGTGTTGGGTTCAGGGACTGTACAGGCAGGAAAACTCAAGTTTGAAAATGTCAATCTTATTGATAATCTCAAGTTTAATCTTCTGAGTGTTTCACAAATGAGTGACAAAGGTTATGGCTCATTTTTCACAAAGAAAACTTGTAAGATTATTGGGCCAGAAGTGGTGAAAAAGATTGATACCATTATTGCTGAGAGCAAAGCACAGCTTGTTGCTCATAGAAGTGGCAATGTGTATGTTGTTGATATGTTAAAGGACAATCCTATGGCAAATGTCTGTCTGTTTTCTGCTGCCTCCACTAAGGAGATAGAATTGTGGCATAGGAGACTGGGTCATACCAACCTTAATACTATCAACACACTCTCAAAACAAAAAATCCTTGTCAGAGGTTTACCATCAAAAGAATTTAAATGTGATGAGCATTGTGTTTCTTGCTTAAAAGGGAAACAACATAAAAGCTCTTACAAATCCATTGATGAGTCCAAAACTAGTCAGTGCTTACAACTGTTGCATATGGACTTGTTTGGCCCTGTTAAAATCATGAGTCTAAGAAGAAAAAGATTTTGTCTTGTCATAGTTGATGATTTTTCTAGGTTTACATGGACTTACTTTTTACACTCTAAAGATGAGACTGCAGGTATATTGAAGGACTTTGTCACCAAGGTTGAAAAGCAGTATGACTTGCCAGTAAAAGTCTTCAGGAGTGACAATGGAACAGAGTTTAAAAATAAGGAGTTGGATGACTTCTGTGTGTCAAAAGGGATTGTGAGGCAGTTCAGCATCCCAAGAACACCAGAACAAAATGGGGTAGTTGAGAGGAAAAATAGAACTCTTATAGAAGCTGCAAGAACCATGCTAGCAGATTCTGGTTTGCCACTGTCCTTTTGGGCAGAAGCTGTAAACACTGCTTGCTATGTTCAAAACAGAGTTTTGATCAACCCCAGACATCAAAAAACTGCTTATGAAATTTTGTTCAAAATCAAACCATTAATCTCATTCTTCAAAATCTTTGGCTGCCCATGTTTCATTTTAAATCTTAAAGATTCCATTTCAAAATTTGCAGCCAAAGTAGACTGTGGTTATTTTATGGGATATTCTTCTACTGCTAAGGCCTACAAAGTGTTTAACACAAGGACTAAGACAATAGAAGAAACCTTGAATGTTAAGTTCAATGAACTTTCATCTCTGAAAATCCCTGCAAACCCTGCTGAATTATTTGATTTAGATAAATTCAAATTTGAAGATATCACTGTTAAAACTAACAATGCAGGTATTCCACAGTCTCCACAGCAAGATTACAGAACAGATGTTGTGATTCCTAGTCACTACAAAGTCTATTCTGCATCAGAGGAAGCAGCTGTTCAAAACAATTGTCAAAACTCTGCCACAGCTGTGTCAACCACTGTTGGCCAGTCCTATTCCCAAACCTCTGCTTCACCCCTCACAACCACTGACCTATCATCTGTTGACAAAAGTCAATCATCTGTTGACAAAAGTCAGTCAAGTTTCACACCACTTGGCCCCATTCCTCCATTACCATTTCAAACATCTGATGGCACTACAGAAGTACCAACAGATGTTACACCAACAGAGTCACCAAACCTCTGTCCATCACCTCAAAATGCCATTGTTCCATATCAAGGAGATCTTATTTACTTAAGAGCTCATCCACCAGACCAGATCATTGGCAACATCAGAGAGGGTGTGCTCACAAGAAGCCAATCCTCTAATATCTGTCTTTTTGCAGGTTTCTTATCCTTCACACAACCTGTCAAGTACCAAGAGGCACTGAAAGACAACAGTTGGGTAGAAGCCATGCAAGAAGAACTCCTTCAGTTCAAAAGACAACAAGTATGGGAGCTTGTACCACTTCCTAAGGATGTTTGTCCTATAGGAACAAAGTGGGTCTTCAAAAACAAGACTGATGAAAGGGGTATTGTTGTCAAGAATAAAGCCAGGCTTGTGGTTCAAGGCTTCAGACAAGAAGAAGGAATAGATTATGATGAGACCTTTGCTCCTGTAGCTAGACTAGAGGCCATCAGACTCTTTTTAGCCTTTGCTGTCAACCACAATATAAAGGTGTATCAGATGGACATCAAATGTGCTTTCCTTTATGGCAAAATTCAGGAGGAGGTCTATGTATGTCAGCCACCTGGTTTTGAAGACACATTCCATCCTGACTATGTCTACAAGCTCAACAAAGCTTTGTATGGACTCAAACAAGCACCAAGGGCCTGGTATGAAACTCTTTCCACATTTCTCTTATCCATTGGCTTCACAAGGGGTAAAATTGACAAAACCTTATTTCTTAAATGGAAAGGGAAACACTTAATGATTGTTCAAATATATGTGGATGACATCATTTTTGGATCCACATGTAACCAAATGTGTGAAGAGTTCAGAAAACTCATGACAGCAGAGTTTGAGATGAGTGCCATGGGTGAGCTTCAGTGTTTCCTTGGTCTTCAAGTGAAACAACTGCAAAATGGCACATTCATTCACCAAAACAAATATGTAAAGAACTTATTAACCAGATTTGAGATGAATGATTGTAAGCCATGTAGCACACCCATGAGTACAGTCAAGCTGCTCACTATTGATGACAAGGATGAACTGGTTGATCAAACACATTATAGATGTATGATTGGGTCTTTATTGTACCTAACTGCATCTAGGCCAGACATTATGTTTGCTACCTGTGTCTGTGCCAGATCCCAGGCTTCACCCAGAAAGTCAAACCTTATTGCTGTGAAAAGGATATTCAGATACCTCAAAGGTGCTCCCACACTTGGTATCTGGTATCCTGCTAATGGAAACATTGAGCTTTCAGGTTATTCAGATAGTGACTTTGCTGGTTGTCACACCACAAGAAAATCCACTTCAGGAGGGTGCCAATTTCTAGGGAATGCCTTAGTTTCATGGCAAAGCAAAAAGCAGGCAGCTGTTTCAACTTCAACAGCTGAAGCTGAATACATTGCTGCTGCAAGCTGTACAGCCCAACTCATGTGGCTTCAAAATCAACTACTGGATTTTGGGATAACTGCACTTAGGACTCCACTCATGTTGGACAGCCAAGCTGCTGAAAATATCATCAAGAATCCAGTCTCTCATTCCACTACCAAGCACATTGACATAAGACATCATTTTGTCAGAGACAGCTATGAAAAAGGTTTGATTTCTTTACACCATGTTCCAACAGAGGATCAGTTGGCAGATGTGTTAACAAAAGCTTTAGACACATCTACCTTTACAAATCTGATTTCCAGAATTGGCATGTTAAACATGGATTAAACAAATAAATTTTTTCAAATAAAATTGTTCAGAAATTAAATATTTTCTTAAAATTGCTGTTTGGTTGAAAAATCTGTTTATAACATCTGATCAGATAAAACAACCACTGTTTCATTCATTTCCACTGTTGGTTGAAAAGTCTGTTTCCAAACATCTGATCAGATAAAACAACTGTTAGTTGAAAAATCTGTTTCAGAACATCTGTTCAGATAAAACAACTGTCCACCTATATATATATATATATATACTATATCATAAAAAAAAAATCCAACGGTTGGATCCATCAGCTGTTTGTATCAGTTGTTTACCAAAACAGCTGTTCTCCACCAGATGTTACATCCATCAGATGATTGCCACGTCTGCTCATATAAGCAGATGTTTGGCCACATCAGCGGTTTCATTGAGCCTATAAAAACCCTGTTTTACCACAACAGATGTTACACTGTCTCATTGTATTCAAAATACTGTAAACCGCCTTCTTCACTCTCAAACCCTTCATCAATCTTCAATCATTTTCACCTTCGAAATCCATTACAATGGATCTTCAAGCCAAAGCTACACACAATTGTCTCCCCTATCTGATTAAAACAGATGACAACACTCCATTTCATTCCACCATCGACATTTTCCTTAATTCCAAATACTTACCCATCCTAACCGCCAACGCCCCCATTTATCTGGATACACTCCAAGAATTTTGGTTGAATGCTGAGTTTCTACTACAAGACAAAAAGCCTACATCCATTATTTCCAAAATTGGAGAAACCAGTATCGTCATTACCCCTGATATCATATCCACAACCTTCACACTGAATGACCTGGCAGGTAAGGATTCCTTCACTAAAACAGAGCTTCACACTGAGTTCCAAGAAAGAGGGTACGATGGTCAGATGACTGGATCAACTCTTTTCAAAAAGTTTTTCCCTCCAGTCATGAAATTTTTCTTCCATACTCTTCTTCTTTGTGTCTCTGCTAAGTCCACATCCTTTAATGAAATTCCATTGAGGATGCAATATCTGGGATATGCTATGTTGTCAAACTCTGACTTCAATCTATCCCAGGGATTGTTCATGGACTTGGTATCAAATGTGAAAGCAGTCAAGTCTGGGTCAAACAATGCTTTTCTTATTTACCCACGAATTCTTAGTGTAATTTTACAAAAATTATTACCAGAAAAAGTTTTCAAAAGGGTGCTGCTATGCAAATGAAAAGCTTAACTGATGAAACTTTCACAAGAATGCTGGGTGGTAGCACCCAAGAAAAAGTGTCTAAAGTGTCAAAAGTTTCTAAAACACAAACAAAGAGGACAAAGGCAACAACTGTTGTCAAAACCTCTGTTGTTGAGCCCACTGCTCCTGGTGATCATGGCACTACATCCAGTGCTGTGAAACCCACACCAGCCACTTCCAAAAAGAAACATTCATCCACAAAAACCACCACTCAACCACAAATGAGGCTTCTGGATGTTGAGGTACCAGAAGAAACCTCTGTTGCACAACAAAAGCAACCTGAAACCACTGTTGTTACTTCCTCACAACAGTTGGACATACCTCCACCTGACCAAACTCCTCATGAATCCTCTCAAAAGGATCATGTTGTAAGTCAAGGGGACACACATCATGATGCATATGAGTCACTCGACCATATGTTCACAAGCCCCTCTCCCAGGGCTAATTCTCTTCTTACTCCACCACTCTCACCATCACATGTCCCACAAACAATGCAACCTCTGTTTGAAGCAATTGAAAAATCTCAGGAAGATCCTAGTTCCTCTCTTCCACCTGTCACTGAGAGTCTACTCCAACAAGTGACTGGCCCTGAGAATATTCAATCTGCTATCCCACAAACAGAAGAGGAGGTTACACCACCTAGGTTCAATGAAACTCTAGGTGAGTTTTCAAGTGGAGCAGCCACTACTGATGTAGAGACCACTGTCTCACATCAGGACAGTGATTTCATAGCTAAGACTCCCTTGAAGGCAACAACTGTTGAAGCCACTATAGTGTCTCCAAACACAGTTGGAAGTCCCCAGTACCAAGACAAAGGGGCATCTGATTCACCTATTAGGCCTGAATCAGGTAAAACTACCACTGGTAGGGACTCAGATGATCCTATTCATTTAGGAGATGAGTCAAAATACCAAGAATTGACGGCCAGAGTTTCTGTTATTGAAACCTCTGTTGCTGACATCAAATCTGATGTCAAGCTTCTCCTAAGCTCAATTGCAGATCTCTCCAAGAGTCAACCATCCACTGCTGATATAGCCAATGAGTTATGGAAATCAGTTTCCCCCATCATCATAGCTCACAGAAAATTGGCTGATCAGACACATGAAACCTACATGGCTGAGATCAGGAATATGGTTGATGCAAGGTACAAAGATACCCATGCTGACATCAAAGCCATCAAGGACCATCTGCTGAAGACTACTGGCTCTGCCCCTACCACCATCCTCAGAGATGAAACTGATGATGTTTTCACAGCTGATGATGCCAAAAAGGGGGAGAGTGGCAGAGATAGGCTACCAAAATTAGATCCTTTTGGTTGTCCTCCTTCTCAAAAAGGTCAAGCCAAGTCTGCCAAGAAACCAGAGTCTACCAAATCAGCTCCACAACAACAACAACAAGCAACACCAACAGCACCACCACCACAAACCACTGAAAAGAATAAGGCAGTAGATGACTCTGCAAACATAGAAGCTGAAAAGGCTGCTCAGGCCAAACAACAGAGGGCTGACACCTTGGAAGTAAAAGCAGAGTCATTAATTGAACTCAAGAAGAAACAACAAAGGGAAACTGAAGATGTGGGATCCTCTAAAAGGATGAAAAGACCTGCCAAGCATGTTAGAAAACCACCATCTAAGTTGAAAACCTCTGTTGATAAAACCACTGCTACTGAAACCACTGTCACCCAAAACACTGAAACCACTGCTACCCAAAACACTGAAACCACTGCTACCCAAACCACTGAAACCACTATACCCAAACCAACACACACTCCTGAACAAACAACCACCAAACCTACATCACCAGCCAAAACCCCAACATCTGCTGGTTCTTCTAAAAGGCCAACAGATGTTAATCCAACCACTGCTACCAAATCACCTTCACCAAAAATCATGTACACAAGGAAGAGAAAATCAACCTTTGTTGTGCATGATGAAAACATACACACATCACCAACCACCATTTCAACTGCCCAATCCACTCCTCCCATCACAGCCATTCCACTCACATCATTCTCACCACATACATCCAAATTCAAATCCCATAGACCACCACCAACCATTACACCATTGGTTGTTCAGTATCCCCTTGAACTTGATCTACTCAAGGGGGATTACAATCCTTCTACAATACTGAACAGCTATCTGAAAGATCCTTCCCATCTCTCCCAAACTTCCCTGTTCCCCTCAACATTGATACCTATCTAAAATACAAAGGTGAACAGGTGGATGCCATCATCAGGGAGAAATGCAAAGGGAAGGATGACAGGACTGCTCAGGGCATCCATTCAGCAGAGCTTAGCAAACTCAGAAGGATTGAAGACTTTGCTAAGACCCTGAGCAATTCCATGTCCACCATGCCTCTCAGTGTAGATTTGGAGAAGGAGGTAAGGGAATCCCTTCTTGAACAGATAATGGCAACCAAGCCTTACAAAGCAAACAAAAAGCAGTTCAATGGCTGGACTACTCATGCTTTGAGGAAGAACTGATCAGAATTGAAGAAATGACCAAAGATCCCAAAGCTAAAGTCTCCACTCCCAATTTTGGCAAAGGCAGAGACCCAGTCAGAGCCTTGAAGTTCAAAAGAATGAGGCAGGAGATTGTAGCTGCCAATTATGGGGAAATGAGGTCTGTTTCCAGATGGTCAGAGCTAAGATTGGTTGAAACCTATAAAAGTCTGGAAGAGAATAGAAAGAAGGATCCCAGCCTTCCAAGAAAACCAATCTACAATGATGAGCCAATGATGAAGAGACCCCAACAGACTTTTAATCTAGACAGCTTACTTGAAACCTCTGATCTCACAGCTGCTGCAAGTAGACAGTTCAAAAAGCAGAAGGAGATGTCAGAGGAAGATCAAAGAAAGTTTGCTGACACATTTATCAAGGAAGGGCTCTTCAATCAAATCCATTATTTCTCTGATCCTACAACAGAGAAACTCAGAGAACTCATTGGAAGACCACCTTCACCCAACTCATCAAGAATAAAGGTTCATCTCAGCAAATCCACTGACTCAAAAATTCTAAAGTGGAAGGTCAACAAAGACAACCACGAATTGACATTGCTCAGGTCAGATGGAAAGGTTCAGAAGATCAGTATGGATGATGCTTACAGCCTTTGTGCAGAAGATCACCAAGCACTGTTAAATCTGGATCTGGAAAGAGATGAAGAAGACCTATTTGCTTTGAACTTTGAACTACAATTCAAAGGTCAAATCAGAGAAAGTCTGATGAGAAATAAAGATCAATGAATAAAGCTGAGTTTTGGCATCATCTGTTCTAGGGGGAGATTGTTGGGTCTGCTGACCTGGAGAAGAACAGATGATTGGAAAGCCAAAATATGCTATCTATTTGATCCTTGTATAAACAGTCTTTACAACTTACTTCTCCCAAAAGACTGCTGACCCTAACTACTGTTCTATCCAAACAACTGCTCAACAACTGCTGATATAAAGAACTGCTGAGGAAACAACTGATGAAGAACAACTGCTGACCAAAGGTCTGACGAAGAGCAACAGCTGATACAAGTACTGAAGACCAAAGCACTGCTGGAACCAACAGCACTTAGGCTCCAGCAGTGGATACAAGACCATCAGAGTTTATCTTTAACAGCTGTTTATTATCAGTGCTTTCAATGTAACAGTAGTTTGTATAGCAGATGTTTAAGTTTGTTATTCTGTTAGAGGTCACTGTCTTAGGTGACGTCAGCCTAGGTCATCAGTGGTTTGAGTCAGTCTATAAATAGAACAGTGCATGTACTGTTCTATTGCATCACACACAAAACATTCTCTCTGACAAACAACTGTGTGATCAGGCTGAGGGGGAGTAACTTGTACGATTGTAATCTTTGAATTAATGAAAGCATTCGATCTAAAAACATTTACTCTCTTGTTTTGATTTACAGTTTATTATTCCGCTGCACTTTCATTCTATTTTCATTTCATTATTATCATCATTTAGTTAAACAATCAAAACAAACAAACTCAGATCCTAACAGATGAGAAGTTTTCATGACGGTGTTTGCAAATTTTTGTTTCAGGTAGAGGGCACGAGTAGCTTTGTTATCTTGGAAAAGATTTTCGACAACAACCCAGGCGTCATATGCGGTGGTGCCCTTTTTTATTATGGTTTTGAGAAGACCCGAGGTGATGGTGCCATAGATCCATTGCTTAACTATGGCATCGAGACGCTCCCATGAGTCGGTTTGGGGTGGTGGAGGGGTTTGATTTTCGGTAGAAGTGGTGGCAGCCGCAGGAAGGCGACGGGGTTCCAAATGATCGCCTACAAGAAAATCCGTGCAATGAATCCGAAAGAGTTCGGACCACATGTTGTAGTCAGCGGCTTCATTGTCAAGGGTGATAGGGACGAAGTTTTTAATGTTTGAGACGGTGACGACGGGGTGGATTTTATTATCGGCCATGGAGAAAAAGGAAAAGGGATGAGGGTGGCGGTGGCAGATAATCGGAAAAAGAGGGCGGCGGCGGCCGGACAGAAGACGGCGGCAGCCTAAGGTGATGGTTGAGAAGGTGCTAGGATCTTAGGGTTGATACCATGTAAGATAATAGGATTAATTCCTTACAAGGGGTCTCCTATTTTAGGAAAGTTGACAATTACAATTTAATGACAATAATTAACAATAATTATAAAAATAATGATGACATGATTGGCTCCTATTAAATGGGTTTACCCGAAACTCGCGGATATACCCGATACCCGATGGGTAATTACCTGACACAAACCTGACGCGTTTTGAGACGAGTTTGGGACAAGCATACCTAATTGGGTATGGAGTTGGGATTACCTAAACCCGACCTATTGTCATCCATACACACAGGTCACCGTCATAGACCCATTATCAGCACCACCGACGACATTCTTGTCGTGCTGATAGTAGAGTTACCGTGAGATACTTGTGGCTTACACGGGAAGCGCCCATCCCCTAAGCAGATTACATTTTCCATGTCTGTAGAAACGGCATGTCTTCAAGTTCTCCATAGGTTCATGGCTATAGGTTGGAATTTTTGGTGATTTAGTAAACGTATTTTCCTTAAAACATTCCATTTAATTTCTAGTAAATTGCTTATTGATTCCAAATCGTATTTAATTATTGGTATACGATGCTATCTAGACTAGATATTTAAGTTACAATCACTAGAAACTAAGCTATGCAACCTCAAAACCCTTTCATAAAGCGTTAAATTATTGGTTCTAGCTTCTCAATTAGCAACGATTTTAATTTACGCTAAGAATTTATAGTTGAATGAGATTTGATTCAACTAAAATGAATCAAATCATAGTTATTCCAATTCATGCAATAATAAACATATTGTGTCCAAGAGATACTTGTTCTGACCCCCCCCCCCCCCTCTCTCACACACAAATACACACAAATTGTCACCCATATAAAGATAATGATTTGCACGTTTCCATTGTTTTTACTCACACATCAATTGATTTGAAAATTTCGGTTTAGAATTTGATTCTCTATCTAACAAGATTCACAAGTGCAACCCTTAATCAAATCAATGTGTTCGGAATAACTTTGGTAGTAACAGTGTTAATTCCTTCTTGTTTAATTTGTCAACGAGGCCACTAATTCAGAACTTCGCATTATTCAAGTTTATCTTGATAATTTCACTTTTTATCAAACAAATTAAACTCTTTTAACAAAAGATATTGTTTAATGTATAGTCTCTCATTAGAGTCTTAATACATGTATGGTTTACTAGAAAACATTCTAATTATTCGTCAAACAATTATCAACAAATTATTCATGCTTATTAATGAGTGTTATATGGCCCAATTTTGACCACGTTGCATTTTGCCTAATAAAGTCGATTACTTGTCTTCAAACCTATCATGAATAACCATAAGAATCTAAAGATAAATTGGTTGTTTTAACGTCCCCTATATGCCAAACATGATATGACTGGTGAACATTAGCGTCACTCCCTTTGAATCTATTGAAATTAAGCATCTATACCTATAATAAACCAAAGCCATTTTAAATGACATGGCATTCAAAGAGAGTATTCTCTTTAATGAGTGTGCCATGTGTCATCCCATGTGGCAATACCTTTATTTTAGGAAAATAATAATTTAAAATTTAAAAACAAAATTAGATTTTTATCTCTAATGTTTCCTCCCATAACTTTTAAACGTTAATATCTTTTATACATGAGATTTTTTTAAAGAAAAAAATTACACCAAATTAACGAGCGTTTTATTATCTTTCCAGCGAGTACCATAGTGCTATATAAAAAACGGAGAAAAAAACGACTATTTTTTGTAACCCGACATGTATTGTGTCAGGTTTGGAATTAGTTTAAAAAAATTGTGAGTTTGGGTCGGGCCTGGGATTAGGTGATACCCGACCCAATTACCCTTTTTTTATATTAGAATATGATAACTTATGGCAGAGATTTGTTTAAAATAATAATAATAATAATAATAATAATATTCATTAATCATATATTGGCAAGTCATTAATTATGTTGTCATATTAGATATTTCGACCCGGGACGCTCTCAAACAGGTAATTGCTATGTTTTCTTTTTCTATCATATTCTGAAATAGCTCAAATCTTATTGTATGCGGTTAAAGACCTTTGACTGAATGTATTGGTGCTAAACAATCTATGTCCCCTTGATGTGCTTGGGATCTTAATATTATGTTTTAGGTGTTGATGTTGTAAGGTGAAAATGGATCTTTTGGTATTTTTTTTAAAGTATCTAATGTAAGTTGATACATAAATGCCATTTTTATAGTTTAGATATTTCTAATTTAATTCATTTTACTTAAATTTCTCAACCCGGGACGCTCCCGGGGTACAAGCTAGTAAAAGCATATATGCTTAAGTTATAAAGTTACATTAATTGAAAAAAAAAAAAAAGATACCAAGGAAGCACTTACGTTTCTTCATGAGCGGGCCAACGTGTTCCAACCTGGTTATAACCAACAAAGATTTCCTAAAGATCCTCCATTTCGTGTAGATATAAGAAAACATTTTTTTCTGCCATATAATTTCTTAAATTTGAGAAAATACATGTAATAGCATATATTATTTTTTGTCATTGGGTCAGTAAACTACAAGAAATTAACTTGTTGTTTGGGTCAGTTGATTACAAAGGCTCTAAATATCATGTCACAAGGTATAAAAAGTATACTAAGGGGGTGTTTGGGATTGATCATTCAAAACAGATTATGCGTTTTGGAAAAGCAGGGGTGAGGCTAATTATATATTATTGCGTTTGGTAGCCTAAAAAACTGATTATCTACGTTTTCAAAACGCAATTCAAAACACTAAAAACTGATTATCTGCATTTTCAAAACGCAATAATCTAAAAATCAGATTCAAAACGCAATCTTAAACACCCTCTAATTAATGATAGGTTGATGTTTACGAAACTCTAGATTCCATGGATCTGAGTTTATTGAGTTAGGTTTTGGCTCAAATAGAAACGAGTTTTAGAATCTTACACATGTATTGGGTTGATTAAATTTAGCTAACTTTTTTCAAAATTGATACTACGTACCTTCAAATTTGGTTTCATGAGAGCTTTATATATGTAAACATTCAAGAGAGCTTTATAAAGATCTTGTCTTATTCTCTTAATCACTTACATTCTTGTAATACATAATCTCTCCAAAATCAAAACTGCCATATGTATGAACAGAAGTGCCTCTTATAACTCACAAAGTGAACACATAACAAGTTATATTGTTAAAAATAAACAGTTGAACATTTTATCATATGTTCACACATTGTTTTTCACAGTTTTAAGTTTGAACCTCATTAAAATAAGTTATTTTTTTCTAACGGCATATTTCTACTCCTTGTGGGACTTGAACCCATGACCTCCCCCTTAGGTGTTCCTAGAAGCTTTGCTTCTACCATTGGGCCACCAACCCCAATGGCTTAAAATAAGTTGTATAGTCTATCCTTTACACTTAATCACATTTAATACTTTTATAAATTAACTCCAGAGAAGGTTGGGCTTTGAAATAAAGACCAAAAAGGCTTTAAGACACCACGTCTGTCAGAGTATGCGTAGTGGCTAATGTTATGGGGCGTTTTGGGGCTCCATAGCGCCGGGAACACCGCCCCGAGTGGCGCTATGGGGCGTTTTGGGGTGATTTTGTCTTCTCCATAACGGGCGTTGTGCATTGGGGTTTTTTAAGGGTTTATTATTATTATTATTATTATTATTAATATTATTATTATTATTGTTGTGTTTGTGTGTGTGAAGAGGAAGAGAAAGAAGTGAAGAGGAGGAGGAAGAAGAAGAAGAAGGGAAGAAATGAAGAAGAAGAAGTGAAGAAATGAGGAAGAAGATGATGGAGAAGAAGAAGTAGGTGGGGAAGGGGTAGGTGGGGTGGGTTATTATTTTTTATTTTAATTAATATTATTTTTAATAGTAAATCTTATTTTTTTATTATTGTTTTTTAACTTAATAAATTTCTTTTATTATTATTATTATTATTATTATTTTATTATTATTAGGTATTTAATATATTCTTATTTAAATAAAAAAATAAATAATTAACAATCATTACCAATCATTTATAACCCCCACATAACCCCCCTTTCCCACTACACCCTCTTTTTCCATAACCCCAACATAACCCCTTTTCTATTACTTTTTAATATTTTAATCCTATAACCCCACAATAACTATCTACCACTACACATACCCTCATATAGGCTATGGGGCAACAATGACATCATCTTTAATAACCCATGTGTGAGTTAACTAACAATCCCCCCCCCCCCCCCCCCTCCCATCTCTCTCCATCTCACCGTCATCGCTTTCACAACATCTCAACGTCCCTAATCTCCATCCCCTCTCCCCCTCTCTCCCTCTCTCCTTTGGCACTCAAAACACTCCGTGTTGGCACTGATGGGTTGGTGTTGGGGTTCATGGGTGCTACCCCACACCCGCAACCTAATGATTTTCTGTAAATTATTAAATGATCGACCTATTCAGAGAAAGCTACAACTAGTTAACTAAATTGATCATTAAATCTTTATGATGGAGTTTGCATCATAAAAGAAAGAAAATGTATTTTATATAGGAAAAGAATATTACTTGAAGTACTCACATGATGGTACAGATATTTGAAAGTCCAGTTGGAGAATCGCTTTAGACGGCCCACTCAAATCTTGTTTGATTTTTTTATAAAAGTGTTACCTAATTGACAAACACCTTACCTTCACTTTGGTGAAATAAAGCTCTGCACAACTTCAATCTGTTGGGTTAATCGGTTTATTCACGAGTCATGGATCAAACGGATCACCAGGTTGCCGGTCAAGAGACTAAAAAAACGCGTTGTTAAACAAAGGAGCTAGTATTATGTGGAGATCATGCCGCATGTGGAAGTTTATTTGTTTTGTTTTTTCCCTTCATAAGCATGTTAGCAGTAAAAATGTTTAGCTAAGCCTTTTTAATTTCATTATCTTTTCCTCTTGTTACGCCCCACTTACAGTGTGCGCATATATGTGTGGTCCTTGGGGGCAATAGTAAAGTTGTAACACCCCAACCGATGGCGGAAACATCGAGGTGTCACGTAAGAATGAATATACAGTAGCACATGGTATTCAAGTTTTAATTGAAATATATTTAAAGTAAAATATCCAAAATTTGAAAATACATAACAAGTCTTGAATGAAATTCTAATACATCAAATAGCCAAACAAAGCATAAACTTCAAATTGTCTCCTCATGCTAGCTCTAGACTTCAAGCATCGTTATTTCCTGTTGAGTTTGGAAAAAATGGGGGAGGGGGGGTCAACTAGAAGTTGGTGAGAATACATAAGCCATGTCAAGCAATTAAGTTTAAGAATAATAAAAGTATGCTCATAATCAAACCTCCGACAAGTTTAGGTCCATCCCGTCATCCACGGTTCACCTTAATATCACGTTGGAACGATAACAATCACCCGCGCTCCCCATAAAAGATGGTCAACGAATCTAGGTGGGATTGTCAATCCAATAGATCTATTATTGAGTATCGCCGGCTTGGCCATAGCTAATGATTATGTAAGTTTAAGTTTAAGTCTAACAGTAGTTGTCTAAGTCATGAGGCATTAAAGTTTACAACTAGACATGTATGTAGAATTGCTTAAGTATAAAGTTTCAAGTATAAAGAATTGCATAAACATGTCAAGCATGTTTAAGTTTAAGAATAATAAAAATATGCTCATAATCAAACCTCCGACAAGTTTAGGTCCATCCCGTCATCCACGGTGGGGGGGGGGGGGGTCAACTAGAAGTTGGTGAGAATACATAAGCCATGTCAAGCAATTAAGTTTAAGAATAATAAAAGTATGCTCATAATCAAACCTCCGACAAGTTTAGGTCCATCCCGTCATCCACGGTTCACCTTAATATCACGTTGGAACGATAACAATCACCCGCGCTCCCCATAAAAGATGGTCAACGAATCTAGGTGGGATTGTCAATCCAATAGATCTATTATTGAGTATCGCCGGCTTGGCCATAGCTAATGATTGTGTAAGTTTAAGTTTAAGTCTAACAGTAGTTGTCTAAGTCATGAGGCATTAAAGTTTACAACTAGGACATGTATGTAGAATTGCTTAAGTATAAAGTTTCAAGTATAAAGAATTGCATAAACATGGTTACGTAAACTCACCTTATCAAAGTGTTAAGTCTCGAGAAATAGAATATGTGTAGCCCAAAGTTGCCAAGTATTACCCTATGTATAAGGTAATAAATAAGTCTAAGTCTCTCTAGTCTACAAGTATTTTCTAGGGTTTCGAATTTGGGACAAGTATTCGTTTGATTATTAATTAAATTGTTTAATAAATAAAAGAAATTCGATAAATAAATAAACAAAAGTCTTTTTATAAACTTTAGATTAAAGATGGTCATATTATAAGGTTTTATGTATGAAAATAATTTTTATAAAATTATTTTCTTAAAAAAAGAATATTTAGTCTATTTATTTCTATTTGTCAAAATATCACTTTAATATCTAAAAATATTAAAATTAAAGAATTTTTAAATTAAAATTTGTATTTCTGTTCTAAATGGACAGAAATAATTTACAAAAAATTTTGGTGCAAAAATATTGAAAAATGAATTTATTATGATTTATTTATGATTAAAATAACCAAAAATTGATTAAAAATATTAATAAATGATTTTTCGAAAATAAAAATCATTTCAGAAATGTTTAATGTTTTATAAACTCAGAATAATTTTTGTGGAAATTTATATAATCATTTTGATATTTTTATAAAATTTTATAATTATAATAGAATAAACTTGAAATATTTATTATATATAATAAATAAATTATTTTTGGAAAACTAAAAATTGTAAAATAAACTTTTCTATTAGAACATCATAAAATAATTTTTGTAGAATTTATAAAGAAATTTTAGTATTTTAAAACCAATTTTAAAAATATTAGTGAATATATATATATATATCTAAAAGGTTAAAAAAAATGTTTTGCTCATGCTAGGAATCGAACCCGGGTCTGATGACCGGTTCGTGTTTTATATCACAAGTCCAGACCATCTGGTCTGGACCCTGAGAACGATTAAACTTGTTTAAAATTAATTATATAGTTATACCTGAAACAAATGTATTAATCATTATAAAAGAAAGGAAAAAGTGTGGGTGAGACGGGACTCGAACCCGCGTTCCCTGGTTTACAAAGTGGTTGTGTCTGTTTTGTTTTCAAATTATATATAAGACGTGCAGGAACAGAAGTTTATCCCCAAATTCAATCGCAAGAACCCTAGATTTTGCAATAATTCAATTGAGCAAGCAATAACCCGATTATACATGGGGTTATTGCTGCTCTATAGCCGATCAATGAAACCCAACAAAAATATTGGACTTACAAACGCTTTTTGATGACGATTCTTTTGGTCAAACGCAAAGTCAAACACGCGACTGATTGGAGCTTGTATAGTGATTTTTAGCAGAAAGTTTTAGAGGGGAAAGATTAATCGGCGAGTATAGGTTGTAGTGAAGGCCTCAATTTATAGTGGGAGGTTCGTGTGTACGAAATGGTAATGTTTGACTTGGGTTTCAATCATGAACGCGTGATTGGTATATAATTGGAATGTGATAATAGTTAATTAGCGTGTAATGGACGCGAGTCAAACATATCAATCATCATTCAAGCCTTAACAGGATTACTAATGCGGATTGATCAAGTATTTTTGGAAGTTGGGATCGCAGATTGACTTTTTGAAAGTCAACTGCAATCCTAAGCATAATATATATATATATATATATATAATCTAAATCAGAATTATTCCAACTAGAAGCTGTAGACCAGCTGGTTTGTGTTGTGAGTGTGTTGGGTTGAACCGGCCATGGGCTCGGGTTCGAACCCCGGCCCATGCCATAATTTTTTGACAATTATAACAACAATATAATAATATTATATGTTTATAGTATGGTACTAGGGGTCCAAACGTGTCACGATATATTTTTAAAAGGAACGATAAATGATAAAATTCGACGTTTTATTAATAATCATCGTAATGTACAAAGAATTCAATGCGAAATGTTACAGTCTCCCCTACTTTTAGGAACTTCGTCCCAAAGTTGAAGTTGGAGAGTTTGGTGGGAAAAGGTGTGGGTACTTAGACTTCATCTGGTCCTTGCGTTCCCAAGTGAATTTTGGACCTCGTTTGGATTCCCAACGAACCTTAACGATCGGAATGCGACTGCGCTTGAGTTTCTTGACTCCAGTATCCACGATCTCAACATGTTTCTCGACAATGTGCATAGTTTCATCGATCTGCACATCTTCAAGAGGGACATGGAGGTTCTCATCTGCTAAGCATTTCTTGAGATTCGAAACGTGAAAGGTTGGGTGAACATTGCTTAACTCAGGTGGAAGATCAAGTTTGTAAGCCACTTTTCCAATCCTGTCAAGAACTTTGAATGGGCCTACGTATCGAGGAGCTAGTTTTCCCTCTCTACTGAAGCGAATTACTCCCTTCCAAGGAGATACCTTAAGAAGTACAAGGTCCCCGACTTGAAATTCCAAGGGCTTACGACGTTTATCAGCATAGCTCTTCTGTCGACTTCTAGCCTTGAGAAGATTATCCTGAATGAGTTGAATTTTATCTGTGGTTTCCTGGATAAGTTCGGGTCCAGTGATCTGGGCTTCACCAACCTCAGTCCAACAGACAGGTGAATGACACTTACGACCATAGAGTGCCTCGAAAGGAGCCATGTTAATGCTGGCATGATAACTGTTGTTGTATGAAAACTCGACCAAGGGAAGATGAGAATCCCATGCGCCACCAAAATCGATGACACATGCCCTGAGCATATCCTCAAGTGTCTGGATGGTCCACTCAGTCTGACCATCTGTTTGAGGGTGATAAGCAGTACTCAGGTTTAACTTGGTACCCAAAGCGTCTTGTAAAGAATCCCAAAAGTGAGAGGTGAAACGACCATCACGATCAGAGATAATGTCCAAAGGTATACCATGACGACATACGATTTCACTTACGTACATCTTCGCTAACCTTTCCACAGAATATTTCTCACGAATAGGTAAGAAATGGGCTGACTTGGTTAGACGGTCAACGATTACCCAAATGCTGTCAAAACCTTTGGGTGTACGAGGGAGTTTAGTGATGAAGTCCATTGCTACGCTCTCCCACTTCCATACAGGAATTTCTGGTTGTTCAAGCATACCAGATGGTCATTGATGTTCAGCCTTGACCTTTGAACAAGTAAGGCATTTTGCAACGAAAAGAGCGATATCTTTCTTCATAACCAGGCCACCAATACGAATAACGAAGATCTTGGTACATCTTGTCAGCACCAGGATGAATAGAATAACGAGACTTATGAGCCTCGTTCATAAGAAAGGTACGAAGATCATCACGGTCAGGAATCCAAAGTCGATTGAGAAAATAAAGTAGACCATCAGGTTTGGTTTCAAGTTGAGTCTCAGCACCACAAGACATTTCCTCGTACATGTTACCTTGGGTGACTGAGGTATGTTGAGCCTGGAGGATACGATCCTGAAGATCAGTACGAACTCTCGCACACTGAAGTTTGATGCGCTCTTTACGACTGAGTGCGTTTGTAACACCCCAACCGATGGCGGAAACATCGGGATGTCACGTATTGATGATTGTTCAATAGCTCATGGTAAATAATAGATTTCATTAAATGATTTAAATGAATTACATACAATTGTTCTAGGATTTGTACATCAAATTGAATAAAACTACACACATATCTTCAAGCATCAATTCAGATCTTCAAGCAATTAGAACCTGAAACATGTTAATTTGAAAATATTTTGGGTCAACAAAAGTTGGTGAGAATTACATAGGTTTTTGATAATTGAATAAAAATGTTGTGCAATTCATGTGTCATGTCAATCTAGTCCATATGTGAGAACATACTAGAAATAAATCGAGCGCATAACCAAACCTGATGACTGTTATAATATGATACATACCATACGCTCATGGTCCAATTGAATATGTTATACGATAACAAACACCCACGCTACCTTTGTAGGAGGCACGTATCCGGGTGGGATTGTCAGTCCAATAGATCTATCAATGTATACCGCCGGCTTGTACGGAGTTAATGATTATGCTAGAATGGTGCTTACTCTAATCATGCTCAAGACATAATGCAACATAGAAAACACATAGACACATTGATGATTGAATTGCATAAATGATGTTGTAACATGTTTCACCCCAAAAACGGTGATAAATAGAAAAAGGGGCTATGTAAAACTCACCTTGGTAAAAATGTTATATCTGTTGAGAAATTTGGATAATTGTGGTGACCAAATGTATCAAGTATCACCCTATAATGAGGTAATAAATATGTCTAAGTCTATCAAGTCTACAAATGTATAAGTTTCTAGGGCTTCGAATTGGGGATAATTGCTCGTTTGATTAATAAAAAATATTCGCCAATTGAGAGAAATTTAGTAAATAAATAACTAAAAATCTTTTTATAATGTTAAATTTAGGATGGTCACAAGAATGTGTTTAAAGTATAAAAATAATTTTTATAAAATTATTTTCTTTAAAATAGATTTTTAAATCTATTTATTACAAATTGTCGAACTTTAATTTTAATATCTTAAAAATACTAAAATTAAATAATTATCATTTTAAAAATTATATTTCTGTTCTAAATGATCAGAAATAATTTGTATAAAATTTTGGTGCAAAAATATTAAAAATTGAATTTATTATGATTTAATTATGATTAAATCTAACAAAAATTGATTAAAAATATTAAATGAATGATTTTTCTGAATAAAAATCATTTCAGAAAAGTTTATTGTTATGAAAACTTAGAATAATTTTTGTGGAAATTAATAAGATCGTTTTGATATTTTTATAGATTTTTATAAATAAAATGGAATAAACTTGATTTATTTATTATATATATTAAATAAATAAATTTTTGAAAACTAAAAATTGGGTGTTGAACTTTTTCATCAGATTAACATAATATAATTTTTGTAGAATTTATAAAAGGGTTTTGGTATTTTAAAATGAATTTTAAATATATAAATGAATATATATATATATAAGTTAAGCTTAAATAAAAAAAAAGATGGTGCTTGTGGGACTCGAACCTGGGCCGTCTGGCCGGTTCATGTTCTTGTGAAAAGAGACCAACCAACTGATCTGTTGATCAGTTGGTGTTTGAAGATCGTTTCGAAATAATTTAATACACACAGCAGCAGATCCATCATCCCCAAATCGTATGTAATGAACCCTAGCTATATCAATAATCAGATTCAACAAGCAATAGCCCCTGATTTGATGGGGCTATTGTTTGTAGATGTCCGATGAACAAAACCCAACAACAGAATGATACTTACAAGTTTGTAATCGTGATGAACACTCGGTCAAACCGAAAAGTCAACAATAATCAAATTACGAGTTTCATCATGCGTTAGAGAGAAAATTTAGATTGTGTGAAGTGTTTTCGGCACTATTGGATTAAGGGAGTGGGTTTAATTTATAGTGAAATCAAATAATTGGCAAGTTGAATTGATTGGTCAAAATTGTGAAACCCGGTTCGTATTTTGCTCAATCAGGAGCTATATTACGCGAATTATTGACGTTTGATTGCGTCGTCATTACTGTTTTCCAAAATGTGGTTCAATCATATAAATATGATTAGTATTAAAGGCACAATCCTTGGTCAAACTTGCCGAGCTGCACATCGCACAGAACAGGAAAGGGGTGGAGTAGTCTTGGGCCGGTTTTAAGGGATGGGGTGGATGATCAAGTGGGCCGGCTCACTCTTCTCTGGCTTTGGGCTGCAAAAAGGTCATGGGCTGATTTTTTTTTTTTGTGTGGGCTTCCGAAAACCCAAAAGAAAATGTCACAGTTTAAAATTTGAATTTATTTGCCTCGTTTTTCAAATTTCAAGACTAAAGTGTTGGAAATTTTTAAAAAGGTTATAATTATTATTTTAAAATGTTGAAACAGAAACGTTGCTTTATATTATATGGTTTGCATAATTGTTTGAATAGCTTCCATATGAATCAACCATGTAGTTGGATTGGATTTCAATGTTTTATAATATTTTTCATAAAAAGAAAATGGGGAGTGGGCCAATGTCACGCAGAATTTGTTTTGGCTTTGTATACTACATTTTTTTTTTTGCTACTAATATTAATATTATTTATTATTATACATATGTATATACATATATATATAAGTTGTGAATTAGGAGGATAAAGACTTAGGTATAAAAATAAGGGCGTTTATATAAAATTTTGGGAAAATTTTGCGATGTTACAGTCTCCCCTACTTTTAGGAACTTCGTCCCGAAGTTAGAAGGGAAATACCTGGTTTACAATTGGCCAACTACCGAAATCCTTGATAAAATTTTACACTACCTTAACGTACCTGTAAATTCATGATTACGTTCCGGACCGTAATTACCAATTTACCTTACATTAGGGTTTTGCGTCCTTTTATGACTTTACCGATTGTTGAGCAGGTCTGATAGTCTCCACCAGTCGTTGAGCAGGTTGTAGGGCCTCTCCCGACTGTTGGAAAGACATGATGACCTCTACCAATCGTTAAGTAGGTTGTTTGGTAGTCAACTAATTGTTGTACAAGTAAGCACGTATGATTATAGATATAGCAATTAGTTCACATTAAAACAAGCATGCACACAGATGTTATGATAATATTTGAATTTATTACTTGAATCCAAAAAGTGTCAATACATGTAATTAAAGAGAAAAAAAATAGACATCATTCAGATGGCAGAGTTTGCTGTTAAGTAGCTGGAGGGTCTTGATCTCGGTTTAGTTTAGGGCATCGGTTACGGTAGTGATTTGGGTTTCCACATTCATAGCATTGACCATAGTTGAAATTACCAGGACGATTAGGATTTGTAACCTGAGCAGGGTTGTGGATAATCGCAGCCAGTCGGGCATCAACACCTTTGTTGTTTTTGTTGTTGTCGTGGTTGGTGTTGTGGTTGTTGTTACTTTCCTCTTGGTTTTCACCACTGTTATTGCGAGTGCTACGACGTGGAGACATGTAAGGGACACAATGAAGGTTCAATGTGGCATGAAATGAATGAGGTGATATAAGGAATATAATCATTTATTCATTAATTAAAACGAATAAACGAAAACGTTGACTTATCAAAGACTCCAGATTCTAATAACATATGAAGACATGCTTTAGCCTATAAGTGAACACTCATCCCGAGAATTCCCAGGTAGGCATCCGGGTCCCTCGTCTGATTGGGATATATGCGCAATGCCAGCCTAGACAGAAGACTCAGAATACAGGCGTTCACCCTTCCAGATTGCACGTGTTCGTTATTAAGATCTAGAACTTCGACGAGATCTCAAGGGGGTTCAGGTTAAACCTGAGGATTTTATCCTATTAGTCTAAGAGTAGATCCACTGTTGGAGAGCAGCCTTCTTGTAAGGATGAAGGTAGGGATAAGAAGTAAGAGGGAGATAGAGAATAGCAAGTAAGAGAGGCAAGTACTGGTTAAATCCTATGGTTATAGACTAGATTATTTTTCTAATAACCTAATTCCCTATAACCATGGCTCTGATACCAATCTGTAACACCCCAACCGATGGCGGAAACATCGGGATGTCACGTATTGATGATTGTTCAATAGCTCATGGTAAATAATAGATTTCATTAAATGATTTAAATGAATTACATACAATTGTTCTAGGATTTGTACATCAAATTGAATAAAACTACACACATATCTTCAAGCATCAATTCAGATCTTCAAGCAATTAGAACCTGAAACATGTTAATTTGAAAATATTTTGGGTCAACAAAAGTTGGTGAGAATTACATAGGTTTTTGATAATTGAATAAAAATGTTGTGCAATTCATGTGTCATGTCAATCTAGTCCATATGTGAGAACATACTAGAAATAAATCGAGCGCATAACCAAACCTGATGACTGTTATAATATGATACATACCATACGCTCATGGTCCAATTGAATATGTTATACGATAACAAACACCCACGCTACCTTTGTAGGAGGCACGTATCCGGGTGGGATTGTCAGTCCAATAGATCTATCAATGTATACCGCCGGCTTGTACGGAGTTAATGATTATGCTAGAATGGTGCTTACTCTAATCATGCTCAAGACATAATGCAACATAGAAAACACATAGACACATTGATGATTGAATTGCATAAATGATGTTGTAACATGTTTCACCCCAAAAACGGTGATAAATAGAAAAAGGGGCTATGTAAAACTCACCTTGGTAAAATGTTATATCTGTTGAGAAATTTGGATAATTGTGTTGACCAAATGTATCAAGTATCACCCTATAATGAGGTAATAAATATGTCTAAGTCTATCAAGTCTACAAATGTATAAGTTTCTAGGGCTTCGAATTGGGGATAATTGCTCGTTTGATTAATAAAAAATATTCGCCAATTGAGAGAAATTTAGTAAATAAATAACTAAAAATCTTTTTATAAATGTCAAATTTAGGATGGTCACAAGAATGTGTTTAAAGTATAAAAATAATTTTTATAAAATTATTTTCTTTAAAATAGATTTTTAAATCTATTTATTACAAATTGTCGAACTTTAATTTTAATATCTTAAAAATACTAAAATTAAATAATTATCATTTTAAAAATTATATTTCTGTTCTAAATGATCAGAAATAATTTGTATAAAATTTTGGTGCAAAAATATTAAAAATTGAATTTATTATGATTTAATTATGATTAAATCTAACAAAAATTGATTAAAAATATTAAATGAATGATTTTTCTGAAATAAAAATCATTTCAGAAAAGTTTATTGTTATGAAAACTTAGAATAATTTTTGTGGAAATTAATAAGATCGTTTTGATATTTTTATAGATTTTTATAAATAAAATGGAATAAACTTGATTTATTTATTATATATATTAAATAAATAAATTTTTGAAAACTAAAAATTGGGTGTTGAACTTTTTCATCAGATTAACATAATATAATTTTTGTAGAATTTATAAAAGGGTTTTGGTATTTTAAAATGAATTTTAAATATATAAATGAATATATATATATATAAGTTAAGCTTAAATAAAAAAAAAAGATGGTGCTTGTGGGACTCGAACCTGGGCCGTCTGGCCGGTTCATGTTCTTGTGAAAAGAGACCAACCAACTGATCTGTTGATCAGTTGGTGTTTGAAGATCGTTTCGAAATAATTTAATACACACAGCAGCAGATCCATCATCCCCAAATCGTATGTAATGAACCCTAGCTATATCAATAATCAGATTCAACAAGCAATAGCCCCTGATTTGATGGGGCTATTGTTTGTAGATGTCCGATGAACAAAACCCAACAACAGAATGATACTTACAAGTTTGTAATCGTGATGAACACTCGGTCAAACCGAAAAGTCAACAATAATCAAATTACGAGTTTCATCATGCGTTAGAGAGAAAATTTAGATTGTGTGAAGTGTTTTCGGCACTATTGGATTAAGGGAGTGGGTTTAATTTATAGTGAAATCAAATAATTGGCAAGTTGAATTTATTGGTCAAAATTGTGAAACCCGGTTCGTATTTTGCTCAATCAGGAGCTATATTACGCGAATTATTGACGTTTGATTGCGTCGTCATTACTGTTTTCCAAAATGTGGTTCAATCATATAAATATGATTAGTATTAAAGGCACAATCCTTGGTCAACTTGCCGAGCTGCACATCGCACAGAACAGGAAAGGGGTGGAGTAGTCTTGGGCCGGTTTTAAGGGATGGGGTGGATGATCAAGTGGGCCGGCTCACTCTTCTCCTGGCTTTGGGCTGCAAAAAGGTCATGGGCTGATTTTTTTTTTTGTGTGGGCTTCCGAAAACTCAAAAGAAAATGTCACAGTTTAAAATTTGAATTTATTTGCCTCGTTTTTCAAATTTCAAGACTAAAGTGTTGGAAATTTTTAAAAAGGTTATAATTATTATTTTAAAATGTTGAAACAGAAACGTTGCTTTATATTATATGGTTTCCATAATTGTTTGAATAGCTTCCATATGAATCAACCATGTAGTTGGATTGGATTTCAATGTTTTATAATATTTTTCATAAAAAGAAAATGGGGAGTGGGCCAATGTCACGCAGAATTTGTTTTGGCTTTGTATACTACATTTTTTTTTTTGCTACTAATATTAATATTATTTATTATTATACATATGTATATACATATATATATATAAGTTGTGAATTAGGAGGATAAAGACTTAGGTATAAAAATAAGGGCGTTTATATAAAATTTTGGGAAAATTTTGCGATGTTACAGCGTTAGCCACAACATTCGCTTTGCCAGGATGGTAACGAATCTCGCAATCATAGTCGTTAAGTAACTCAACCCAACGTCGTTGCCTCATGTTAAGATTTTTCTGGTCGAAGACATGTTGGAGACTTTTGTGGTCCGTGAAAACCACACATTTGGTTCCATAAAGATAGTGTCTCCAAATCTTAAGAGCAAAGACGACAGCGCCCAATTCAAGATCATGGGTGGTATAATTCTTTTCGTGGGTCTTGAGTTGTCTAGACACATAAGCAATAACCTTGCCTCGTTGCATGAGAACACAACCAAGACCTTGGTTTGATGCATCACAATAGACCACGAAGTCATCATTACCCTCAGGTAGAGACAGGATAGGAGCTTCACAGAGTTTCAGCTTAAGAGTTTCAATGCTTCCTCTTGTTTTGGTCCCCACTCATAAGGTTTACCCTTGTGAGTTAAGGCAGTGAGAGGAACAGCGATCTTGGAGAAGTTGGCAATGAATCGACGATAATAACCAGCCAAACCAAGGAAGGAACAGACTTCTGTTGGAGTTTTAGGAACACTCCACTCTTTGACAGCTTCGATCTTCGCGGGATCAACATGAATTTCGTTCTCATCAATGACGTGTCCCAAAAATTGAACTTCCTTAAGCCAAAATTCACATTTCGAGAACTTGGCATACAATTGTTCTTTCTTTAGGAGACCCAAAATTGAGTGAAGATGCTGTTCGTGATCAGATTTTGATTTCGAATAAATCAAAATATCGTCGATGAAGACGATCACGAATTTGTCAAGGTAGGGTCTACAAACCCGATTCATTAGATCCATAAACACTGCGGGAGCGTTGGTCAATCCAAATGGCATGACCATGAATTCATAATGACCATAACGTGTACGAAAGGCTGTCTTGGGAATATCTTTATCGTGGACTCTAAGCTGATGATAACCAGAACGAAGATCAATCTTCGAGAAGTGGGTCGCTCCTTGTAGTTGATCGAAAAGATCGTCAATCCTAGGCAAGGGATAACGGTTCTTGATGGTGAGTTTGTTGAGTTCACGATAGTCGATACACATCCTGAGAGATCCATCTTTCTTCTTAACGAACAAAACAGGGGCTCCCCATGGAGAAGAATTGGGGCGAATGAAACCTTTATCAGAAAGTTCCTGTAGTTGACTGGCAAGTTCTTGCATCTCAGAGGGTGCAAGACGATAAGGAGCTTTGGCGACAGGATTTGCACCAGGAACAAGTTCGATCCTAAATTCCACTTGTCGAGCAGGAGGTAAACCAGGTAAATCCTCTGGGAAGACTTCAGGACCCGAATCAAATAATATGGATGCATAGTGGTTATTAACGAGAAACGTACCATTAACCACCTCGTTGTTGTCGCGGGCCTGATTAGCATTGAGGTTGTATGCGCGACCTCGAGCACCTTGGTTCTGGTTGCGATTCTGGTTTTGATTGCGGTTTTGGTTCTGGTTCCCAAGTCTAGGGCAAGCATCCTTATAATGTTCCGTACTACCACATTCAAAGCACTGGCCACGAACAGGCCTACCATTTTGAGCATTGGGAGCTGGATTATTTCTGGCAGGATTGTTTTGAGTGGCAGGGGCTTGGCAAGTATTAGCAAAGTGTCCATACCGCTTACAGTTATTACATTGGCGGCATGGTCTGTTAGCAGCATGGTGATACTGACAAGTGTTACAAAGAGGGTGGTTCCCAACATACGGTTTCTTGGCTAGGGTTTGCACTGCGGGTGGGGTGGTAGCAACCATGTAGTTCCTAGCCTTGCGCTTCCTGTTGGTTGAGGCCTCAGGCTTAACCTCAATAGCGGGCTGAGGAGTGTCTTTTGCAGCAGTCTTCTTGGTGTTCTTGCGAAAAAGAGTACCGTTCTTCACATGATTATCGGTGAGAGTAGCCGCAAGGCGTTTGGCTTCTTCCAAGGTGGCAGGATTCCTTCCCCATACCGTGTCCTGAATTTGCATAGGTAGGTCACCGATATACTTCTCGATGGCTACAGGTATGGGAGTGACTTTATGGGGCAACAACAAACTGAGCTCGTGAAAACGAGTATTATAAGCAAGGTTTTCCCCACTATCCTGAGCAAGGGTGTGGAACTCGTCCTCCAGTTTCTTAACCTCGTTACGGGGACAAAACTCATCTTTCATTATCTCCTTGACTTGATCCCAGGTCATAGCAAGTGCAACTTCAGCTCCGCGGGTGCGCTTTTCCTCATTCCACCAAGTGAGTGCTCGTTTGTGAAGAACACTCATGGCATAACGGACCTTAAAGTTATCGGGACACTCACTGTTAATGAAGGTATTCTCAATACCCCCGAACCATTGTAGAAGACCCGTAGCTCCTTCATCTCCACTGAACTTAGGGGGATTACAGGTATTAAAGTGTTTGAGAGTGCAGGCTGGGAGACCATTCCGTTTCCATTCCCGTTCCCATTGTGGTTTCCATTGCCGTTTCCATTTCCATTGCCGTTCCCATTCATCTGGATGACTTGGGCAGTAAGTTAGGAACCAGATTTGCGATCTGTTGCGCCATTTGTTGAGAGATGATCGCAGCCAGTTGGGCATCACCTCCGTTGTTGTGGTTAGTGTCGTGGTTATGGTTATGGTTGTGGTTGCTGCTCCCTTCCTCCTGATTTCCACCACTGTTATTGCGAGTGCTGCGACGTGGAGGCATGATCTGTAAGAGACACAATGAAATGAATGAGATAATATAAGGAATGTAATCATTTATCCATTAATTAAAACAAATAAACGAAAATGTTGACTTATCAAAGATTCTAGATTCTAATAACATAGTGAAGACATGCTTTAGCCTATAAGTGAACACTCATTCCGAGAATTCCCAGGTAGGCATCCGGGTCCCTCTGCTGATTGGGATATATGCCCAATGCCAGCCTAGACAGAAGACTCAGAATACAGGCGTTCACCCTTCCAGATTGCACGTGTTCGTTATTAAAATCTAGAACTTCGACGAGATCTCAAGGTGGTTCAGGCTAAACATGAGGATTTTGTCATATTAATCTAATGGTGGATCAGGATTGCAGCAGACGAATAAGAGCAGTCAACTTGTAAAGGCTTAGGGTTGTATAAGGTGTAGGATAGGGATAAGATTAAGGAAGAAATTAGGGTTACAAGTAAGAGAAGCAAGTACTGTTTTAAATCCCTAAGGTTATAATCTAGATTATTTTTCTAATAACCTAATTCCCTATAACCAAGACTCTGATACCAATCTGTAACACCCCAACCGATGGCGGAAACATCGAGGTGTCACGTAAGAATGAGTATACAGTAGCACATGGTATTCAAGTTTTAATTGAAATTTATTTGAAGTAAAATATCCAAAATTTGAAAATACATAACAAATCTTGAATGAAATTCTAATACATCAAATAGCCAAACAAAGCATAAACTTCAAATTGTCTCCTCATGCTAGCTCTAGACTTCAAGCATCGTTATTTTCTGTTGAGTTTGGAAAAATGGGGGGGGGGGGGGCAACTAGAAGTTGGTGAGAATACATAAGCCATGTCAAGCAATTAAGTTTAAGAATAATAAAAGTATGCTCATAATCAAACCTCCGACAAGTTTTGGTCCATCCCGTCATCCACGGTTCACCTTAATATCACGTTGGAACGATAACAATCACCCGCGCTCCCCATAAAAGATAGTCAACGAATCTAGGTGGGATTGTCAATCCAATAGATCTATTATTGAGTATCGCCAGCTTAGCCATAGCTAATGATTATGTAAGTTTAAAGATGGTCATATTATAAGGTTTTAAGTATGAAAATAATTTTTATAAAATTATTTTCTTAAAAATAGAATATTTAGTCTATTTATTTCTATTTGTCAAAATATAACTTTAATATCTAAAAATATTAAAATTAAATAATTTTTAAATTAAAATTTGTATTTCTGTTCTAAATGGACAGAAATAATTTACAAAAAATTTTGGTGCAAAAATATTGAAAAATGAATTTTTTATGATTTATTTATGATTAAAATAACCAAAAATTGATTAAAAATATTAAATAAATGATTTTTTGAAAATAAAAATCATTTCAGAAATGTTTAATGTTTTATAAACTCAGAATAATTTTTGTGGAAATTTATATAATCGTTTTGATATTTTTATAAAATTTTATAATTATAATAGAATAAACTTGAAATATTTATTATATATAATAAATAAATTATTTTTGGAAAACTAAAAATTGTAAAATAAACTTTTCTATTAGAACATCATAAAATAATTTTTGTAGAATTTATAAAGAAATTTTAGTATTTTAAAACCAATTTTAAAAATATTAGTGAATATATATAAATATAAAAGGTTAAAAAAAATGTTTTGCTCATGCTAGGAATCGAACCCGGGTCTGGTGACCGGTTCGTGTTTCATATCACAAGTCCAGACCATCTGGTCTGGACCCTGAGAACGATTAAACTTGGTTTAAAATTAATTATATAGTTATACCTGAAACAAATTTATTAATCATTATTAAAGAAAGGAAAAAGTGTGGGTGAGACGGGACTCGAACCCGCGTTCCCTGGTTTACAAACAGACGACACAACCACTTGATCTAGATCAGTGGTTGTGTCTGTTTTGTTTTCAAATTATATATAAGACGTGCAGGAACAGAAGTTTATCCCCAAATTCAATCGCAAGAACCCTAGATTTTGCAATAATTCAATTGAGCAAGCAATAACCCGATTATACATGGGGTTATTGCTGCTCTATAGCCGATCAATGAAACCCAACAAAAATATTGGACTTACAAACGCTTTTTGATGACGATTCGTTTGGTCAAACGCAAAGTCAAAACACGCGACTGATTGGAGCTTGTATAGTGATTTTTAGCAGAAGTTTTAGAGGGGAAAGATTAATCGGCGAGTATAGGTTGTAGTGAAGGCCTCAATTTATAGTGGGAGGTTCGTGTGTACGAAATGGTAATGTTTGACTTGGGTTTCAATCATGAACGCGTGATTGGTATATAATTGGAATGTGATAATAGTTAATTAGCGTGTAATGGACGCGAGTCAAACATATCAATCATCATTCAAGCCTTAACAGGATTACTAATGCGGATTGATCAAGTATTTTTGGAAGTTGGGATCGCAGATTGACTTTTTGAAAGTCAACTGCAATCCTAAGCATAATATATATATATATATATATATATATATATATATATATATATATATAATCTAAATCAGAATTATTCCAACTAGAAGCTGTAGACCAGCTGGTTTGTGTTGTGAGTGTGTTGGGTTGAACCGGCCATGGGCTCGGGTTCGAACCCCGGCCCATGCCATAATTTTTTGACAATTATAACAACAATATAATAATATTATATGTTTATAGTATGGTACTAGGGGTCCAAACGTGTCACGATATATTTTTAAAAGGAATGATAAATGATAAAATTCGACGTTTTATTAATAATCATCGTAACGTACAAAGAATTCAATGCGAAATGTTACAAAAGTTGCACTAGTTTTAACGTTATTTTACTAATTTCGTGAAAATAACCTTATAAACGACGGACGGTTAATCATGCATCATGTGGTAGCATGGATAGCCAAAAGACAAAGGGGTACATGCACCGATCGGGTTTGTCCCGATTGCTAAGTGTTCTGTGCCTTATGTCCAAGGCTTGATACCAAACCACATCGAGCCGGGGGTCTCACTGGAAGCAGCCTCTCTATTCTTAGGGGTAGAGGTAAGGTTGTCTACATCTTACCCTCCTCAGACCCTACCTTAGCTTTGCTATAAGTGAGATTAACTGAGTATGACGATGATGATCTTTTCCTCTTGTAATCGTTATTTTTAAGTTCATTTAGTGTCTGACTCAACACAAACCACTTGAACAAAACCAAGTAGATCATTCTAGTTTTCTTTTGTCATTCTAAAGTTGGCTTTACAGTTTCTTCTAAGTTAATTAGAATGGAAAACCACAGAATAAAACTCACATTGAAAATTTATATCACGGGATTTAGGACTCTATCCCTTCAATAATATTATGAGCGCATAATGCTTGTACAAGATATAAACATAAATCTACAACAAAATATTGTTGGTGTGCTCCATTCACATCCTTTTCCCTACCACTTCATCCACCCACTGTCCCACACTTGTCACTCGACCCCTCATTATCTCTCTACCTGCTCAGGTTTTTTCATTTGTTTTTTAAATGGCAAGTGGTTGTCTATCTTTTCTGACACTACTAAATTTTGCCTTTAACTAAAATATTGTGCGCATGGCTTGAAATTACTGTCCATTTTTAAATTAAACAAAAGTGTCCTTACTGCATGTCTTTTGTTACGTGTTGCTTAGTTACCAGCGATCTGTTGTACGTTCACAATGTTATAAAAGCTGGTTTTTACTTAGGACCCGGTTGAGCTAAGTAGTGGTTTAACCGGTTGTACCGGGCGGTTCAAGGGTTGACTAGTTAACTTTATACTTCCATACATATACAACATTAACTTAAAAAAAATAATCCAAAAGTATATGATTCGATAATCAAAACTCAATTTTCCAACAAAGTTTTTAAATAAAAGTCTACAATAGGTTTATAGTATTGGAGTGTTGAATGCATTAAGTCAACACCCCTTAAAAGATGAAATTCGCTGCCTTCGTCATCGTCGTAAAAAGAATAAGTATTTTCGTTTCTGAAAATATTAAAAATTAGGTTGGTGACTACAATTGAGCAATGGAAGGTTGTCAGGTTAATAACTAGGAATGTGGAAGATGGATATATCCATATTGTAGGATCTTATTATAATTGTAAAATCAAATTGAAGATTTTGCAAACCAGTTTAACAATGTGAACCGGTAGAATTGGATTTACCAGCTAGCTGTTCATAACATATATTGTCTCCTAATTTACCGGCCGTGGGCTCATCCAATATTTCATACATTGATTATTGGTTAACGTTTTTTCAACGTTCTAGTCAGGGGCGGACCTAGCTTGAAGCTAGGTGCCGCGTCCGCAGTGGCGGATTCAAAATATTTTTTTACAGGGGCACAAATTGATCGGGTTAAAAGAAGATGGGCCAAAACGAGTTGGGTCAAAATGTATGAGGTAGATGCAATTTATACTTATCCAGTTATCCGGTTAATACTACTATAAAGCTCTTCATATACAATAACTTTGTAACATTTTGAAAAAAAAAATAAAAATATATCAATTGATTAAATAAGAAAAAAAAAACTTAGACAAAAAAAATTAGTGCATCTATCGCTGCTTAAATGAGAAAACATCACTTGAGCTTAAATACAAGAAAAAATATATTATCCAATATATAGTTTAACTAGTTTATATCCCGAGAGCGTCCCGAGTTGATAAATCTAAGTAAAGTGAATAAAATTAGAAGTATATAAACTATAAAAATGACATCTGCCAATATATGATTAATGAATATTATGATTATTATTATTATTATTATTATTATTATTATTATTATTATTATTTTAAACAAATCTCTGCCATAAGTTATCATATTCTAATATAAAAACAAGGTAATTGGGTCGGGTATCACCTAATCCCAGACCCGACCCAAACCCACAATTTTTTTTAAACTAATTCCAAACCTGACACAATACCTGTCGGGTTACAAAAAATAGTCGTTTTTTTCTCCGTTTTTTATATAGCACTATGGTACTCGTTGGAAAAATAATAAAACGCTCGTTTATTTGGTGTAATTTTTTCCTTTAAAAAATCTCGTATATAAAAGATATTAACATTTAAAAGGTATGAGAGGAAACATGAGAGAGAAAATATAAAAGTTTTAATATTTACATTTATTAGATTAGGTATTTAATAGATTATGTTAAATCATATTTAAACCATATTTATTCATTTTTTTTAATTGGTCTAGAGTTGTCACATCACATCTTATGTGGCGTCTCTCAAAAGAGAGATTACATAATATTATGACATGTTATTAAAAATGTTTTGATTTATTAAAGATATATAGATAGTTTAAACACCAATTTACAATTTACAAATAGTTTAAATTAAAAACACATGTATTTAATGCCTTAATTAATATTATTGGCACGTAGCTTATTTTCATTTGTCATACTCACACCCATAAAAATATTATCATTCCTTGAAACTAAAAGCTAGTGTATTAAAATTTAAAAGACTTAAAAGGGTGAAACAATAAGATTGCATTACTTTTCCCCGGAGGCCTTGCTCTTTTTTGACTATTGGGCTGAACTCACGGTGGGCACCGGCCCACCATGCTTATTGGGTACATCTGTTGCTGCGCGTCCGTTGCTACTCAACTTCGCGCGCGTAATAGAAAATTAGTGGAAAATTTGTTTTTTTACGATATTTGGAAAACGTTACTACTAAAATGAAAAAAATGAAAAACGTTACTACTGAAATTACTTTTTAGATCCGCCACTGGTTCTAGTATAAGTTTTGCTGAAAAAGAACCTATATTTTAATAGAATACTTTTTTTTTATCTCATGAGCTATATCGAGTGTGGATATCGTTTTAATTGTTATCAAAACTAGTATTGGTATTTGTTTTTATTGTTTGGATCAATCTGTGTAAACACGATTTTATTCTTTGTGTTACGTAAAACAACTTTAATTTGTGTAATGAAATTGTTACAAATATTTTTTTTTCATATCGTGGGCAATACCAAGTACCTGTACCATAATAAACTGAGTTGTTTTCAGAATAATGTGTTTTTTGTGTCGTAAGGTATATTACTTTACGATATTATATTGGTAACAAAACGAACCAATACTGACAAAAGTTGTATGAGAGTATTATCAGAACCTCTATCGATCGATATTCATTTTAGTAGTTTTCTATAACATAACATATTTTGTTTCCTTTCAGATATTTATTTTATCTATACTATATTATAAAGTATCAATGATGTACCATATGGTAATTTTGTCACACAAACAACTTTAATTTAATGCAACATGTACAATGTAGTGAAGCTTTATTTATAAGGATATATTCGTCCGTTAAAGCAAAGTAAGATGCCTATAAGGATATTTAGGTAATTTGACTTATCCCTTTATTTACAAACTGAACATTTTATTCCCATTTTAACCTCGTTACTCTCCACCTTGTAACTCAACCTAGAACATAATTCTCTTCTTACAGTTGTTGCCTCTTGTGACTTTAATACATGACTCCTCGAGTCTTTCTCTTATCCATCCATGGGCCAAATTCAACGGTTTCTCCTTGAGTGATGTTATTAATTTATGCAATTCAATCGTCCCCCTTCAATGACCGATAATAATACATAAAGTTGAATGATTTTTTTGTGAGTTTTCTTTGTTTGCTTTCTTCTAATTTGTTGATTTCTTTTGTGATTCTTTTGATTTATTTTTTTGTTTAGATAAGAGTGGTCGAGTCATATGTAATTCTAAACTTATGAGTTCATGGTAAATTTCACTGTCTAATTCCTTTCATGGAGTATTTTATTCAAATTTCTTTGGTAGGTCAAATGCCACAATTAAGTTTGCACTTTTTCCTGCAATTTGTTGTAATAAGGGTTTGATTATTGTTGGTGGGTTTCTTTGATTCCAGCCTAACTATTGAAGACGGTTTGCTAAAAGTTCAAAGAAGAGATCTTATAACGCACACTGTATTTGGTTCATTGTTTGCACATGCAATGGTTCCACTTGCACTCGCAGAAGAAGGTAAAGACTTGGGGCTGTTTGGTTGATTAAGTGCTGAATCATTAAGATTGTCTGAATGGTTAAGAGGCTCTGAATGGTTAAGAGCTGAATCCTTCAGCAACCCTTATTAGCTTAATGGTTCAGCACTTAAGTATTCCATTCAGATGCTGAAACAAACAATCTGAATGCTGAATGATTCAGACCTGAATGGTTAAGAGGCTGATTAAGAGGCTACCAAACAGCCCCTTACTGAACTTTAATATGCAATATGTTTGTTAATTGTTTGTGAATTTTAATGGATACTTAAATGGAAAATCTTTTTTATTTTACCATTAATATTCTTTTGAAAATGTATGTGGTTTAATTAGTTGTTATAGAGGGTTATAAAATCTACACTTTTGAAGTGTACAAGTTCAATATAATGATTCCTCAAGGTGAATGTTAATTGCATTGATAATTTTATATTATATTCTCTATTGAGATTAAGTCAATATGTTCTTTCTAAATAAAATTGTGAGCTTTCCTGGGTGTGATTTCATTTAAATTGTGTGGAAAATATTCATAATTAGATAAAATGATGAAAAGCTATAAGTGTTTTGTGTTATTGGAGAAAGAAAAAGAGATCTATTGGCGACGGTGAAAAGCCCAAATATGAGTGGTGAAAGTAAAAGATAAAATGAAAACATGTTATAAATGGAAAATAAAGGAAATACTTTGTGGCGACGGATATACGGCCAAACTGGCCACATTGCAGTGGTAGTAGCTATGAATGTGGTAGCAAGACAGCGATGACCAAGGAGCTATGATAGCGGTGACAGGAGCTACGAGAGAGGTGACAGGAGCTCCAACTACGGAGGCAAGATTATGGATTCAAATAAACTTGCTATGACTATGGCGTCATGACAAAAACAAGAGAAAAACAAAGAAAACTCTAAATCTTTATACAAGTACAATGTCGCCCTGTCGCCCCGAGCAGATGGAGGAGGAGGAAACTTATTGCTTAAAAATGCAAATATTCTTAATAAACCTCAGAAATTTACAACACTTGTTTGTATGCTTGTATTACTAAAACTTGTTGGAATAAATATACGTAACGTTTGTATATTTATCGATAGCCATTGTAATCATTTATATTATGATGATCAATTATTAATATTATCCTAAGCCCAATAACAGATATGCCTTTGATGGGCGGACTATCATTAGATAAGCCTTATTAGGGTGTCCCCTGGATATGTATAAATAGAGAGGTTATTATGAGATTAGAGTTGACACACAAACAAAACACCATAACCACTAATGTAGTCGTCCCCTATTACTCTCATATCTCTCAATGTGTTCATAACTTAAAAACACATAAACCATCAGAACTGCATACCCTAAAGGGAACCCGAATCCACTGACAAGCATGTCTACCTCAAGTCTCTTGTGACATCAGTAGCAGGTCTCATGGATCTATCAGGTATTACTATTATTATTATGTTTTCCATTACATACAGTCAAAACTGATCAACATGTGGTATCAGAGCAATGTTGCTCTATCAGTTTTGATTGTTTTCCATTAGATCTGGAATTAATATCGGAAAACAATTATGATTGAAACCTGATAATGGTTTTTTCGGGCTCCTATGATTTTTGGTTAATAATTAAAAATTCTCGGTTAATAATTTTTCTATTTTAACCGAGTTCATGGTTTATGATTATTTTTTCGAAATATGTAATAAGTTTTAATGTTATCAGATTTCGATTATAGATAATATATTATGTTTTTCATGTTTAAGCTATTTTTTTCGGTTGATGTTCTTCAAGAACTTCATTAGAGAAACCGAAAATTCCCTATGTTTTGGTTAGTTTTAGGATTGATTTGTTGTTTCCTAAAATCAAGGGATGTAACAACCTTATGATTATCCCTTAAAATAAGGAAACAACTTTAGTGATAATCCATAATTTACTAATCAAATTTTAAAATTTAATGATAAGCTCGTCAAGAAACTTGTTCACAAAGAAACATTAGAGTGTCCGACCCTTATAACTGTGTCCGACCTCATAAAATTGTTTCCAAATCTAAGTGTCCGACCGTTATAACCGTTTCCGACTAGAGGGTTGTTCCCGAGCATTAGTGTGTTTCCGAACCCATGAGAGGGTTTCCGACCCATAATGATGTTTCCGACCATCACAGTTTCTGAACTTAAAAGGTCGTTTGTGGGTCATTAGGTCTTACCGAATAAATTAGTTCTCAGTTTAGATTCAAATCAGGTTCACGAATCTAACTTATTCTCGGGTATCTTACGAATAATTATTCCGAGAACACTTAAATATTTCAAGAACCATTATTTTTTTAGAACCTTCTAAAGTTTTGAGAACCTCATGATATTCGTAAAACATTATTTGTCGAAACCCATTATTTTCTTGTGGGATATCTGTTGGGTCTGCTGACCTGGAGAAGAACAAATGATCTGAAAAGCCAAAACATACTATTTATTATCCATAATAAAATCAGTGTTTTCAAGTTACTTCTCCCAAAAGATTGTTGGCTTCTAACAACTGCTGATCACAAAGTGCTGATTGAAGAAACAACTGCTGAAGCTAAAAGACTGTTGAAGACAAAGACTGTTGGAGCCAACAACACTTAGGCTCCAACAGCGAATAGAAGCATCAGAGTTTTGCCCATCAGCTATTTAGTCATCAGAGCTTAGCAATGTAACAGTGTTTGTATTCAATAGTTGTTTTATGTTGTTATATATTTGTTAGATGTCACTGTCTTAGGTGACGTCAATTGTAGGTCATCAATGGTTTAGTTTGTCTATAAATAGAACAGTGCATATACTGTTCTATCCATCACTCAAAACATTCTCTCAGACAAACAATCAGTGAGTGATCAGGCTGAGGGGGAGTAATTGTGCAATCATTGTAATCATTCGATTAATGAGAAGCTTTCGATTCGAAAACAATTATTCTCTTTGTTTTGATTTATAGTTTAATATTCCGCTGCACTTTCCATATTTGTTTTAGCTTCATTTATATTTCATTTATAAACAATCAAAACAAATCAAACTCAGATCCTAACAATATCTCATTTAGTTTTGGTTTTGTCAAGTTCAGTAGAGGTCGGAACATGGATGACTTAGAGTCTGCTCTGAAAGATGTTTGGCTCGGATCGTACAAAATGTTTATAGTTCCGGCCAGATTCGTTGATGGGAAAGAAATTCCAAGAAAATGGGAGAGAGTTTGGCAACCGGTTAGGGGTAAGGAGGTGCACGAGGAAGGGAAGGATGATGTAACTGAAAGATCACCGGCTCCTGTGGATGCTACTATGGAGGATAGAAGATCGTTTAAGGACACCCTGTTGAACAAGGAGCCGAAGTTCGATGATATGTTAGAAATCACGGTGGAACCTGCTGCTGCTGCCGTGTTTGGAGAATGGTATGATCGAGCTCTTGTGGTGCATTTGAATAATCTGGAAGCATTGACGAATCTTCGGTCTTGGATGAAGAGTGTTTGTGAAGAAAAAGTAGAGATCAAGTATGTTGGGGGACTTTGCGCTCTGTTGGTTTTTGCAAACCGAGATTCAAAGATGATGTTTACGGCTAAGAAAGATACATGGGGTGTTTACGTGGAGTTGATAGAAGAGTGGTATGGTCAAACTTTTAACGTACCTAGGATCGCATGGGTGAAAATTCATGGTGTTCCGCTAAGTCTATCTTGCCCTAAGGTGTTTCATGAAGTGGCTTCCAAGTTCGGATCGCTTATCCAGCCGGCACTTTTTCCTGAGGAGGATGGGGATTTATCGGTTGCATGTGTTGGACTTTTACGTGATAAAATGGATAGGGTGAATCAGCATGTGAAAGTGGTTTGGAAGTCGTCTAAATTCGATGTAATGATTGAGGAGGAAACGGCTGATTAGATTCCAGATTGCCTTGTGGATTTGGAGAAGGAGGAGGGTACGGAGATAGAGGAGGTTGATCCGGTTGTTAATTCGGTTTTAGAAGAAGCTATTGATGTGAATGTTACTAAACATGACAATGGTGCATACTGCGGGACGAAGGGTAATGCAAATGGTATCAAACAGACGTGTGATCAGATACATAATGGGGAGAAAGGGTCAGTAATCAAAAAGAGAAAAGGTTCTTCTAGGAAGAAAGGATACAGGAACAAGTCGGTCTCTCCAGTTGGAAATGATAGACCGAAAAAAAAAGACAACGTGAAGGCGAGGACTTATTTGATCTTGATCGCTTTATCTATACAGTTAACGAAGGACAGACTGCGTTGGAGAAAGAGTTTGGTAGCTGTTCGAGTCCCCGTGTTCAGCAGCAGGACGGTTTGTCCAGGAATGAAGCCGTGGACGTGGATTTGGAAGATAATGTTTATTCGGATTTCAATGCTCATGGTACGGAACTTGCAGTGGGGGAAAAGAGCGATGTCAACAAAGAGACGATGGAAACAGTTGGCATGGCGAAGAGTTTGGGAGTCAAGAATATGGAGCGTTTCTCTGATGCGTTAGCTCAGGTTATAGTTAACGAAGGTTTTCAAGGCGTTAATCAATGAATTTTCTCTCCGTGAACATTCGTGGTTTGGGTAGCGAAGATAAAGGTAAGTGGATAAGTAATTTGAGAATAGCTAATGAAATTGGTTTTATTATGCTACAAGAGACGCAATTCGCATCTCTTGAGGGAATTAATTTAGGGAGGTATTGGGGGAGAGGGAATTTTGAATTCGAGTGGGTCGGAGCTACCGGCAGGTCTGGTGGTTTAGTTTCGTTATGGGATTCGAAGAGATTCTTGGTTTCTCAGGCTATCAAGAACTGTTATTTTTTGTGTATTCATGGTATCTCTAAAGATGATGGGAAGCTTTTTTCGGTCGTTAATGTTTATGCTCTGCAAAAGCTTAGAGACAAGCGTACTTTAAGGGCAGAACTTGAAAGAATTATTGTTACGGATAACGCGTATTGGGTGGTGGCCGGGGATTATAATTGCGTGCGTGATAGGTCTGAACGAAGGAACTCGAAGTTTAACTCTTTGGTTTCCAATGAGTTTAATGATTTCATTGACAAGCTACATCTTCATGAGTACACCTTGAAAGGGCGGAAGTTTACGTTTGTGTCGGGCAATAAATGTAGCAGAATAGATCGTATGTTGGTATCGTGGAATGTTGTATGTGAATGGCCTAATGCGGAGTACCGGGCTCTCGCGAGGGAGGAATCCGATCACTGTCCGTTAGTTTTGAAGGTTGAAGCTCGGAATTTCGGACCAAAGCCGTTTAGGTTCTTCGATTCTTGGTTACAAAGGGATGGTTTAAGCAACTTAGTGGAAAGGGTTTGTGCCGCTGACACTCTTGTCCTTGGTCACGGCTCATTTCAAATGGGATTAATGATTAAATTGAAGTGATTGAAATCCAATATTATTGAGTGGAAAAAGGATTGGACAGCCTGTGAGATGGAGGAGGTTGATAACTTAAAAGCTGAGATTAGAGAGTTAGACGAGTTGGTAGAGGTTAGAGATTTGACCGAAGCCGAGACGTGGGTTTTTGATGAATCTAAGAATCGAATTAGAGAGTTGGAGTACATGTTTAAGAGAGATATTAAGCAAAAAGCTCAAGTTCGATGGGCCTGGGAAGGGGATGAGAACACCAGTTTTTTTCATGGATGTATTAATATGCGCAGGGTGACTAACAATATACCGGGTTTGTATGTCGACGGTAAATGGATATTCAAACCGACTGATATAAAAAGAGAGGTGTATAATTTTTTTCGGAGCCGTTTTGTGGAGGAGTTGGTTGATAGACCGACGTTGGAATGTTATGGGATTAATAAATTGGATACGGTTGAAGCCGATGGTTTGGTATCTCCATTTTCTGAAGCGGAAATTAAAGAGGCCGTGTTTGATTGTGGGAGTGACAAGGCTCCGGGTCCGAATGGTTTCAACTTCCGGTTTATTAACCGGTTTTGGCCGCTTTTTTCTAATGATTTTCTTAAAGTGTTGCAGGAATTTTATGAAACAGGTCTCATTAGTCGGGGAGCGGGATCTTCTTTTATTACGCTTATTCCTAAAGTTAAAGATCCGGTGGGCCTGAACGAGTACCGCCCTATTACCGTGATTGGCGTGATTAGTAAAGTTATTTCAAAAGTTCTTGCTAATCGGCTAAAAAAGGTAATGGGTAGTATTATACATGAGACACAGTCGGCATTTTTATCGGGGAGGTATATTCTTAATGAGATTCTCAGCTGGGCAAAAAAAATGGGTAAAGATATTTTTTTGTTAAAGATTGGCTTCGAGAAAGCATACGACAATGTCAATTGGGGGTGGTTCTTGATTTCAATTATGAAGCAAATGAATTTTCCTACAAGATGGTGCAAGTGGATAGAAGGAGTTTTGCATTCTGCTCGATCTTCGGTTCTAGTGAATGGATCTCCCACGTTTGAATTTAGTTGCGAAAAGGGGATAAGACAAGGCGATCCTATATCTCCGTTCTTATTTTTGATAGTCATGGAGGGTTTGTCTTCTTTGATCAGGTCGGCGTGCGGTAACGGCTTTCTCAAAGGGGTTCAGTTTAGTAGTGGTGGGCCGATTGTTTCACATCTTTTGTATGCTGACGATACTTTGGTTATGGGCGAATGGTCTCAGTCAAATTTAAATGCCGTGAAGCGGATTCTTCGTATTTTTTACATGTGCTCGGGTCTCCGAATAAACTTGAATAAATCTAATTTGTTCGGGGTTGGGAAGAATGCCGAGGAGATTTATGAGTTTGCCAATAATATGGGGTGTAGATCAGGGACAATTCCTTTTAAATATCTGGGCATCACGGTGGGGGCTAATATGAACCGAATAAGTAATTTGGATCCTATCGTTGATATTTTTAAAAAACGTCTATCTTCTTGGAAGGCTAGCGTGGTTTCTATGGCAGGGAGGGTGACTCTAATCAAGGCAGTCTTGGAGAGTCTTCCAACGTACTATTTTTCTTTGTATAAGGCTCCGGTGGCGGTCATTAACAAATTGGAGGTGCTTATAAAAAAGTTTTTATGGGGCGGTTGTGACGATAAAAATAAAATACATTGGGTGGCATGGGATAGGGTGACGAGGAGTGTTAAGGAAGGAGGGTTGGGATTATCCAAGTTGGAAGATAATAACTATGCATTGGTATTGAAATGGTTATGGAGATATCGTATAGCGAAGGATGCACTTTGGAGGAATGTGATAGACGCAATACATGGGTCAAATAGAAGATGGGAAACTGTTCAATGTAATTCTCGGTTTGCCGGTGCATGGTCTCGGTTGGTTAAGGTAGGTTACAAACTCAAGGTAGATGGAAACGGGTTTATGCCACTGATAAGAGGAGTACTAGGAGATGGCACTCAACTAAAGTTTTGGATTGATCCATGGCTCACATCAGACTCGCTGAAAAACAAGTATCCAGGGTTGTTTCGGTTGAATCAAAACAAACGCTGCAATGTGGCTGAGCGTATTCAAGTCGGTCAGGGGTCTCATGCCATCTGCTGGAATTGGAAACAATACCCGGGTACTGAACTGGAGGTAGCGGAACTTATTCAGTGTCATCGTGAATTATCAAATGTTACGCTCACTGAACAGGAAGATCGCTGGGTTTGGAGACACGAAGCAGGCGATGGATACTCGGTCAAAGATGCTCGAAACTGGCTGAAAGGGCACGTCAATGCTGTCAATAATTATGTTTATCAATGGTGCAAGTGGATACCGCGTAAATGTAATATTTTTATGTGGAGGGCTAGTATGAATCGAATTCCAACCAAAGACGCTCTTCAACATCGGAATGTTTATGTTGAGAATGGGTACTGTGGGTTATGCGGCGAAGTAGAAGAGTCGGTGGACCATCTGTTTTCGGGGTGTAGCATTACGAGCGGAGTTTGGGATGCTATTGCTTCTTGGTGCAAAATTCCAAGGTTCTTCGTTTTTTCGTTATCTGATGTGCTTCATATAATGGACAACTTGCCATATACTACGAAGAAGAAGGAGATCACGTACGGTATTACTATTATCGCTTGTTGGCGAATTTGGAAGGCTAGGAACGACAAGATTTTTAACGGTTCGGTTTCAAGTGTTGCTCAATTGGTTGCGGATGTCAAGTCTTTGGCGTTTTTGTGGTTTAAATATAGGCATAAGGAGGTTTCAATTGATTGGCAAAATTGGTGTAATTTTTTGTTTCCGTTGGTGTAATCTTTCCCGTGTTTCGATAGTCTCTGTCTTAGAGATTATCGAATCGGGTCGTTTGTTTTATTGAAATTAGCCTTCCAAAAAAAACTAATTAATCCACTCTAATTATCAAAACTAAGAAGAGTTTGCTTAAATTTTGTTCTTATTATGTTACCTCTTAAGACATGACATTCCTACGCTCTATCTGATAAAGTATTACAGAATAACACATAAGCATAATAAGTGGAATAAAAATGTCTCTTATGGTTATTAAGAACTCCTTTTACTGATTCCTATCAGGTGAGCTATTAATGATTATGAAATTCCTAAGACTAATGTATTATCTATGGAATGAAAGAATATAATGAATTCCTAAGAAGCATGAAATAAATAAGTCTAACTCTATGGTTAAATGGGATTTGTGAATACATCTTAATATTAAATAACATGACCCATAATGCTAAGGGTTACACATGAAAATCAATAAATTTCTAGTGCATAATAACTTTTCCATCAGTACGATTAGATGCATTATGAATCAACTAATAACACTCAGAAATATCAAAGTAAAATGAGTGGGTTGATAGTGAATTACGTAAAGGAAAAAGAATGCATTAAACTAGAAAAGTTGATGTTATTCACCTTACTACCATTAAACCTAAAAGAGGAAGAATAATTACCATGGAGGGGATAATTATAAGGTCTGGAAACAAGATACAAGTACTACTTTCAACTATAAGTTTCTCCAAAGGGAAAGTCTTACTAAGCGAAACTGTGCCATTAAGCATAGGCATAAGCAAAAAGATTACCCATAAGAAAGGAGAATGGCTGGCTAAGATATGTAGTGCCTAATTAAAGATATTTAACTCCACAAATGGTAATGAATTCCACTTAACACATGATGCTTGAGTCTAGTTTTGTATGTTTCCTTACCAGAATCCAATAAATACTTAATATGAGAGTTAGTGGCAAAATTAAGGGTCTATTAATCATTAATAACTGATCTTAGTATTGAAGCTTTATGATACCTTACAATATTCTTGAGATTAATCAGAATTAGTATCAATACTAAAAGCTACATTTTTTTTAACAGTTACAAGGTTTTAATGACCAAACCAAAGCCACTATTAAGTTAAACTCTCATATTGTTTGTTGTCATTATCTGAATAGAAACCTTATGAAATAAAACTAGATGATCCAATAACATTTTCACAACTTTGTTATCATGAAAATGAGAATTTAACAAAGGAAAATGAGACCCATGCAATTCATCCACTAAGAGCAAAATTTCAAGAGAAATCATGATCAGGTCACTAAAGGATGCTTAGCTATCAAATCTCATTTTCAGTGACTTTAAAGCATGTGTTAAACACCCTAAACATTAAATGGCGAAAGGAATAAATGGGTTTCCATCATAAGTCATAACTAATTGACATTAGTGGAGCTTAGATAAATATCTAATTGTATCTATTCCGTTTCCTACAGACCAAAGTATTAAAGAAATCAATTCATATATACTTAATAAGATTCCCTCTAAGTATGTCCTTAAAATACCTTATGAAATTTGGACGATAAGGGAAATCAAGTATAAAATATATGAAATATTTCCGTTCACACGCATCATTAAAACTTATTATGTGGAGATACTAAGAGACCTAAAAGATTAGTGGGAGCATTAGATGTCCTACTTATGACTTGCAAAAGTTACAGAGGTGGGGGGAACGAAAATTTTATCTATTTTCAAATTACACCTCTTGCACTGGACAACGCTCTATCACAACTTGTCTCCTTAGCATTTAACGTACTCCTAACAAAGTTTTGTGGATGCCTAAATATGGGCGAACTTAGATTTCTTACTAAAGTAATCCTCATTAAGAGAAACGACAATAAACATCATTAGCTTGTTTTCTCTATTAAAATCTATGGATCTTCCAAATGTTAGATCTTAAGCATGCTGAATTCATTAAGATCTCTAAGGTAAGTGGGAGCAGTACAAGTCCTTATTATGACTTTTCGGAAGTACAAGATGCGGAGGAGAGACTCGTTAAAATTCGAGACTCATTAAGTTTAACTCCGAATTTAACTTACTGCACCAACTCTTACACACTTAGAAACTAATGTTGCTCCTTATATCCTGAAAATAAAAAACACTTAACTAAAGTTAAGTTTGTATCATAATAAACTCAATGTTCAACTCAGGAGGTCATCTGGGTTTAAAAGCCCACTAACTTTGATGATTATGTAACCTACCTGACTAATACAAAATGGATGTTTGGAAAGATTACCGATCCTACCTCTTCTAATTAAATCATTAGTATCAATCAATCTTCTAAATGGAATAAAGCTATTATTAGCAAAATTTAATTCCATAAATTAGAATAAAGTTTGGGATTTGGTTGAATAACCTAAAGGTATTCATAATTAAACCAGACCCGAATGGGAACGTTGTTAGATAAGATTGATTGTAAAAGATTATACTCAATGAGGGATTAGATTATCAAAAAATATTCTTATCTGTATTACAAAACATTTCTTTAAGGATCATTACCGTCCTAGTAGCTCATAATGACTACGAGCCACATTAGATGGACATTAAGACAACTTTCCATAACAATGACCTATATGTTCATTAAGCTTCTTGAAAGTTCTAAACTGAAGGTTAAGAACACTTCGTTTGTAAGTCAATAAGATCCATGTATGGGTTGATGCAAGCATAAAATGTGTTTGAATCATAATGAAATTACTCTTCATCAAGAACTAAGTGGATTAAAGAACCTACCTCAAGATGAGTGGGAGCAACTAATGAAAACTTGTCCTTACATAGATGACGTTTCTCTTAACAAGTATATGTTACCTAAGTCAAAGCATTGTTCATGCATAATTTTGACATGATGAACATCGGGGATTCCTCTTACACGATAGGAATCAAAATATACCGAGATAGATGATGACCTGTCGTTAGGGTCATGCAAAAACCTAAATAACCTAGGTAGATATGGTAAGTCAGGTATCGAATCCACGAGGAGCATGTGGTTAGTATTGCACCTTTTGTTTGATTATTTAAACTAAAAAATTATATCTAACTGAGTTGTAGTTTGTTTTGAGTTTTTAAGAAAACGAATTTTATAAGTTGTAAACAATAATATTAAAGAAGTAACCCCCTACAGGTTTCCGGTTCACTGATTCACCCTACCCTTGGTTAGATGATTGGATACCACATAGACATAGTTTTGTTGAACGGTTTAAGTTAAGTGATAATCAAACACATGATAAAAAGATAAGCAATTGAAACACATATAATTTGTTTAAATGAATCAAACCACAAGTATTCTTCAAAACATAAAGAACAATCCAAAAAAAAACTAAATCAAACAAAAGTTAGAGTTTCACAAACGAACCGTACACCTGGAGATGGTCACAAAGGATTTAACTGTGCATCTCGTTCATCACTGCTTCTTCCTCTATTTTTTTTCTTCATGCGATCTCCTTCTCTGTGCCTGTTGTGCGTGACTAGCCCGCACAAAGCTACTGCCGTCCAATTCCAATCCCTTCAAAAACCTCCTTTCCTTTTATTAATCATCTCAAGTCTCAACCGACTTGTATCAATAGGCCCATTAACTTGTAAATTTTATTGCAGCCCAATCACTTGTTTTGTTGCCCTGGTCCAATTGCGTTTGAATACATTCTACCAAGTAGTCCATAAAATAGTTTGACCTCATTAATTACTTCATCAAAATAACTTCAAGATCTTGATCGTTTTTTTCTTTCTTGTTTTCATTTGAACGAGACTTCTTTTGTTTTCTTTTTCAGATCATATTATTATTAGTAGTAGTATTATTACTCCATGCTCTCGTATCAGGTGTTCATGACTTGACCAAAGTTCCTCGTTTACGCTCTAAATTCCATGAACACCTAACAAAATATAAAAACAAGTAAATAAGTACTAAAAACTAATAAAAATCTATAAAATGATACATAAAGAAAAACAAACAAATACATGCCTAAAACTACTAAAAACTATATACAAAAGAATCAATTATGACTCAAAATAAATAGGAAAATAGATGTGTTTTACGACACATCAATAGACCCAACGGGATATTAGTTTCATCCCATAAGTTTTACTCTAAGCGGGTCCTTAAGTATGTAACATACAACCTTACTCTCTTTTAGAGGATGATAGGATAATTTGAGATGATTACCTTATGCTTCATTAATTAGAAGACTGATGTAAATTTAAGTCTATGTTTGTTTATGATATTGTTTGTATTTCTTAATACTAGACTTGTCTAGACTGATGAAAAGCATCTAATAGAACATTACAATATCTTTAAGAAACAAGAGACTATAATCTAAAGAAGAAGTGAGAACCTAAAGGAAATCAAGTGTCAATTTCGGGGTACATCATAACGTCAGCAGACATAACTATCTTATGGAGGAGTCATAAGGAATTGTTAACAACAACCTAAGTTATCATGACATAATGTGTTGCTGATCACAACCGAATGGTCATTAAATGTTGTTGCTAAATTTATCAGTTGACTCATAACTTATTAACTCCATATAAATACTAAGTTGAAGACTTACTGTGATAAAGTCAGTTGCCCTAATTTCTCGAACAGTAACAGTTTGAGAGGAGCTGCATTAGAGTTCGATACGAAATTGTTGTTGGCTTATGTTAAGAACAAATAGAGGAAATCAGAATTTTGTATCGAGTGCATTCATGATATGCTTATGGATCCAATAACTAAAGGTCTATTACCCATAAAGTCTCACTAAGGGCCAACTAAGAGAAAAGGGTTTTACTAATGACCATGTACAACTGCATATCGTACTATGAATGACTTATGACTAATGACTAATGATTAATGATTAATTTTCCTCATTATGATTTGTTTGTCTATTAGTATGCTAAGCTAGCATAATGACATAAAGACAATAATATAACAAATCTACTAAGGGCATAACGTTAATTGATCCTAATGTTAAGTTTTAAATTTGGGTGTAGTATGATTAATGGGGGTCCTAAGTCGAATAAAGACTTAACGGCTGTATTTCTCTGCTACATTTTGGGTTTAGAACTAAAATGAGTATTAATCTCTGCAGACTTACGTAAAACCCATAATAAATGATTACTTGGCTAAGTGGAAGAATGTTGGAATAAATATACGTAACGTTTGTATATTTATCGATAGCCATTGTAATCATTTATATTATGATGATCAATTATTAATATTATCCTAAGCCCAATAACAGATATGTCTTTGATGGGCGGAGTATCATTAGATGAGCCTTATTAGGGTGTCCCGTGTGTATGTATAAATAGAGAGGTTATTATGAGATTAGGGTTGACACACAAACATAACACCATAACCACTAATGTAGCCGTCCCCTATTACTCTCATCTCTCTCAATGTGTTCATAACTCAAGAACACATAAACCATCAGAACTATCTTTCAAAAAAAAAAAAAAACATAAACCATCAGAACTGAATACCCTAAAGGGAACCCGAATCCACTGACAAGCATGTCAACCTCAAGTCTCTTGCGACATCAATAGCAGGTCTCATGGATCTATCAGGTATTACTATTATTATTATTATTATTATTATTATTATTATTATTATGTTTTCCATTACATACAGTCAAAACTGATCAACAAAACTCCCTAAACTTCATTCTATGAGTTTACTTAGCTGGTCTAAAGATGGCAACTAAGTATTTTATAAGCGGGTGTTTAGTTAGTTGCTAATTAAAATGGTCTGTCTTCGTATTGCTAAATCTGTATTGATAAGCAAAATTCAATTCGAAAACACCTTTGAAACCATTTATTGATGTATATCTGTATCAGAATGCAATAAGCAGATAAAAACCATTTTCATAATCAATTATAATTCCCAAAAATACTTTTAGATTGTCACATAGGAGGAGGAGATGGCAATGAATTCAAGTTGGTTACTGCATTCTTCCCTTTTGAAGTTTATAATTCAAGTGGTAACCATTACTTCATTTGTTACTCATCAATAACTTTGTAAGTTACTTAAAAATTTATGAGTTTTCTGAATGCTATTTCTTAGTTAGCTTAGTGATCAAGGGGCTTGGTGCAGACTTTATTAAGTTAGAATCCTTTGGAAAGATCAATTCTTTTGAAGAGAACCTGGTATGTTTATAGTTTATGTATATTCATGATTTTTTTTTGTGTGAGGTAAAACAAATTATGAAAGTACAGAACTAATACTTAATAGATAGAGGTCATCTTAGTTGGGTTGGGTCCTGTTGAGTCACGATTTTCTTTTTGCATTTTTAAAAGAATATATAAATAGTTAATTTGTTAAGATATGATTATAGAAAATATACTATCACAATAATAATCTAACAGGGTAGGAGGCTAAATACACTAAAAATACACTTTTGTCAACTTTCAACCTGTTTAACGTGTTCCATAAAACATAAACCAACTTGAGCCATTTATGATTAAACGGACTGAAGTGCCACTTCGATTACAAGGTTAGCGGATTGGACAGAAGTTGGCAAAGACCTCCTGGTGTTTCAGCTAAACTCGTCGACAGTAAAGCCACTGAAGGTATTTAAAAAAAAAAACTTTTCTTTAGAGTCGATGTTAGAATTTCATGGGGATTGGTCTCAAAATTTCTTAGGGGTCATTCGGGACTAGATCGCATATATACTCATATGTCAAAACAAATTAAAAATTCATGGACTAGGGCCGCAACCCATCCGCACCATCTAGGTACGCCACTGCAGCTAACGGTGAAAACATTTGGTGCTATACTTGTCACTTGATTGTAACTGCTTTTGTATATTTACTTGCTTAATAGGTTGGCTGCACAAAGTGAATCTTGATAAGGTTCCCTGCAGGGCCCACACTGGCTAAGCTTGATAAATATGAGCCATTTAAACGATCTTTTTTTGCAAGATATTACCCGCTATGTTGCAGTTGTTCTTGAAGGAAGAAATACAGATAAGGATTACTGTTGGATTTTTGTTGTGAAAGCTCTCCGTTTTGTACTTCTTTCATGGATGTATGTGTATTACTGCTTCAGTATGCGTCAACTAAATGGCTACCATTTGTTAAAATTAGAGCTAGGGATGAGCTCGATACCGGTATCTAAAATCGCCAAAATTGGGTACCGGTAATGCTCGGTAGGGTACGGTATCAATTTTACCTTCAAATGCCATTACCGTACCGAACGGGTACCAGTATCGAAACGTCAAAAATACACACTACTCTGAACATCAGCAGCTTAGGTGAGCCATGCGTCATGGTAGATAACCTTTTGGTTTTGTTTACTTAGGCTACTCGGTATGAAGATGCCCCCCCCCCCCGCGTCCCGGTGCTTTTTGCCCCGTCCCCCATCCCCACACCGCCCCCTGCCCCCGTCCCCAATGTCCTTCCTGAGACGATAGGAACGGACCAATCCAGATTTTTCTTTCTTTTTTTTTTTAGGCAGGAGGAAGAGGAACCGTGACGGAGCTCCGGCAAAACCCACGGTGGTGACACCACCCACCTCACACCCTTTAACCAACAAGATTCTAGAGAGGGAGAGAGAGAGAGAGGGACACAGAGGAGGAAGAACCAGAGAAAAAGAGGAGGAAGACGCCAGCCATGGCCTCCGACCGGCCGGTTCTGACAGAAGAGAAGACGATGATGTGACGGTAGCGGTTAATGGAGATGGAGATCTTGTAGGGGCTAGGCTTGAGGTGTCGACCAAAACAATGGCTCAATTAAAAATTAATATTTAAAAATAAATTAAAAAGTAATTTAATGCTTGAGACATCACTTTGATGAGGTGACATCCTAGGTGGCATGGAGACATGACCTTTTTCATATCTCCACACCCCATAGCCTTACAGAGAAGAGAATGTTTAATGACGATGATTGTGGGTTTCCTGCAGAATTGAAACCTTTTGGTTTTGTGGACTTCTATGCCTATTTCCCGTTGAATGGAACAAATGTTAAAAACATGCAACATCGTAATATAAATCATAATCGAATATGATGTCAATCGGGACACCCGCCGCAATAACGCAGCGGACATTCTTACTAGTATTCAAAATATATCGATACAAAGCACATCTTTTTATACAGGTTTTGATTTAAATTTTATTAAAACTGAATAGTTGGAACACATTGCGAATCCCACTAGTTAAATACATTGGTAAGATATCCATTACAATATATTAATGTACCAACAGATTGAACAGTATTTTCGAAATGAACAGTACCCTTTAAACCATCTGTTAAATATAATTAGATATGAATCAGGTTAGGATGATATGTGTGTGGTGTAGTGGTCAGGCGGTTGTTGTGTTAGCAGGAGGAAGCAGGTTCGAGTCCGGTATTATACACCGGTTTTATAAATTTTTTTCATTCTTTCTTCCTTTTACCTACCTTTTCCCCTTCTTCTCAGTCAAACCCTAACCACGTTTTCATTTTTCCTATACACCTCTTCCTCTCTGTCGGTTCCTTTTCTCTCTCTTTCGCTGTTGGTTTATCCTATAACAGCACCCTCTCTGTCACCGTCCTCTTATGACGATGGTGCTAAAAAATCACGGTGACTGTTTCTTGGTGTTCAAAAAGGTCCGATTAAGGCGATTTAAGATGGCAACGCATTTGTTGGTTTACGACGGTAAACCGTAGACAACGGCGGTGGTGATTAACTTATATGAACTGATTGTTTGTTACTTATTCATCTCTTAACATAATGGGGTTTTTGTATTTTCGAATTAGGGCTCCTGTTGGTCATTCGTTACTTAGATTTTTGGGGTTTTTTCCTTGATTTCGAATAATAACTCATCACATACTTTCAGCATTCTATATCAATGCAGACAATGACGTATTAAAGAAGAAATGAGAATCGTGCATTTCTATCCCTCCGATCGAGCAAGATTTTATGATTCATACATAGCCAAAGGTATGTAATCCAATTTGCAATTTTTAATTTTTGGTGCAATTGTGTGTGTGTATAACAATTATGAATCACTTTCGATACTGCTCGTACTTGAATTCTTCAAATGCTTAGTGTAAAATAACATGAAGATGGTGTTATTAGTTTTTGAAATTCAAAGATGTTAGGCTTCGATGATATATTGCATCAAGACTACTTGGATTATTGTTAATGTTTTTGAAATTCAAAGATGTTAGGTTTCGATGATATATTCATTGGATTTTTATTTGGATTTCACTATTTTGATTTTAGTGAAGCCTACATCACCTATAAGATCTGAACTTGATGTAAAGCTTAGTGGCACCCAAATACCCAATGTAACTTATATATGAGAAGATTAGAGACATTAATGGAATTAAGATCGTCTAAGCTGAAAAAGATGGTGCTTCGAGATGAAAATGCTAACCCGGCCACTAGGGCTGTGCAACGGTTCAGAACCGGACCGAACCGAACCGAACCGGACCGAACCGCGAACCGTTTATTCCAAAATATGAGAACCGGAACTGGAACCGATAATTACTAAACGGTTCGGTTCCAGAACCGGGTGAAACGGTTCTCATGAACGGTTCTAGACCGGAACCGCATGTCAATAAAATTCTAAAATTAACATTAACAATTAAATAAAAAAATAAACAAAAACAATGATTTTTCTTAAAAAAATTATCAACAGTTTGTGTTAAACATGGTTACTAAAAGTATAGCAGTTTACGTATCAAAATATGTTTTGTTCGGATAAGATCATTCTTTTTATACAGATTAAACGGGTCAGAACAAGCTGTGCTGACTGCCGACCATCACATAAGGCAATACTCTACATTCCTACCTAGTAAAACAATTTAAAAGTGTTAAGAACTATAAAGAAGGAAACAACACATTCTATTTCAAACTAATAATAGAATATTTAAATATTTAATTTAATTCAAAACGGTTCTAACGGTTCTTAACCGGACCCGTCGGTTCTAACCGGAACCGAACCGGGAACCGATTACGCCAAAATATGAGAACCGGAACTGGAACCTATAACATTAATTCGGTTCGGTTCTAGCGGTTCCGGGTCGGTTTCACGGTTTTCGCGGTTCGGAACCGTTTATTGCTCACCCCTACCGGCCACGGTCCAGTCAAGTGGTTCTAAAACCATTATTTTTTTCAGTTCCAAATATAAGTACTGTACTTTTTAATTTAAGTGGATCGTTAAGTTATCATGTAAGTAATTTATCTTATCATAGTCCTATGTTTTTCTTAAATCTTACTGTCTTAAAGTTTTACCCACAAATCTCTACAAAGGTTTGTAAACGGACTTCGCAAAGAAAAAGTTGATTGCTACAAGTTTGGTTATGTCTAATGAATTTTCCTCTATGTAGGCGTTGGAAAATGGACAGATTGTGCTGGTTGGCGAACAGGTATTGTATGGTTTGTTCCGAAACCGGCCAGTTATAAAATAGAGTATGTCAAAAATGAATAGAGATGTTATATTATACTTGATATTTAGGAAGCTTTATGACTTAAAGACGCACTTTGTGTTAGTTTCAACCAGTTTGACCGGTTACCTATAAAGCTATTTTAAGATCTTAGTTGTGGTTAATAACATTGATTATTTGTTCAAATGTGCAAAATTGGCACACTTGAAGCATTACGAGAGGCTTAACTTGGTGGTTTGGTAGTTTAACCATATCAAGAGCTTTTCAAGGACATGGTTATCAAAGTGACAACTTTGTATTCTTATAGTCGAGGTATGTTATTCCTTTAAATAATGAATTGGGCAGAAAGGAAGAGGTAAGTTTCCAAAAATTATGAAATTGCAACTTACATGTGACATTGTTGCAATTATATTGGGACTAGGCGAGTGTAAGTTACCTTTCTGGTTATTTTAGTTACTAGCCACGTTTGATTGTTTGCGTATGTAGGTATGTATTCGTAAATATATTGTTTAAGCTCGCCTTTCTTTTGGGGACAATCATTGGAAATAGTTGGCTAATCTTCAATCTTTTAATAGGACATTTTTTATTATGAGAGTCCTAGGCTGTTTGAATCTGATTGTCTTTGTGTTTGTTGTAGGGAATTGTCGCTTCGCTGCAGCTGCGACTCCTATTTATGCAGGCTTGTGTTGCTGCGTTTTTGTTTCGTTTTTGACTCGTAGGTACAATATCGTCTTGCTAGGTTTGTTGATAGCATTTATGTAGTGTATTGATAAGATAGGTTGATTTATGATATAACATATTTGACTTTTTGCTGTGAGTGTCGTATCAGGCGTTTCACTTAGAAGGAATGTCAACACAAAGCCGAAAATAGGAGGTAAAAAATGGTTTTGCTAAAACAATTGTACTGGCTCATAAGACTAAAGGGTAACAATACTTTTCAAGAATAGGAATTACAAACTTAGGTATTATACTACTGTATGTCTACCTCAAATCAAGAACACCTATGCTGATATAACTAATAACCATGTTAAATGTAGGCTTGCGTGAAAAAAAAGGAAGGCATGACAACATCGGTAGCTAAACTACCAAATGAAGGACACAAGAAGGAAGCAACTCCTCCATCGCTTGTCCGCCATAGCATGAGCACTGCAACGTTGACGCTGCCTGTGAATTCGGTATATAGATTGTTTAACTTTTGTATATTGATTGACACTTGATCGAAACTTTTGATTATGTTGTCAATATTTTTTTAGTTTTTCGTATATGTTATTATTTGTTGACGTTTTTAAGTGATTTTAAGGGCTTTATTCTTGGGATTGTTGGGGAATCTGAATATATGCTGGTGATGATTTGATCAGGAAGTTATGCGGAGAAAGGGCCTAAGGAATACATGGAAGATGAACATATATGTAAAGACAACCTGTTAGAACATTTAGAACATTTAGACAGGGTAGAAGGTTTACCTTCCTTGGAGCTTTCTATGGGGTATGTAGCATGCCATCTTTTTTCAATTAATTTGATGTATATACGCTTAAATCAATGGTTGTGATTTTGGGTCAACAGGTTTTTGATGGCCATGGTGGAACTGGTGCTGCGTCGTATGTTAGAAAGAACATATTGAAGTTCATCCGAAATCTGCTTCAAGTACAAACGAGTCAACCATATTGATATTGTAGTTTACTTTATTTTTGCATAACGGACACCATATGTGTGTATGTTGTGAAGGAAAATATACACTTTTTGAATACCAATTTGTACGCGTGCAACGCGCGCAAATTGAAACAACTAGTTTTTATTAATTTGCCAAAAGTGAACAGGAAAGGGTTTGAACTTTAAAGTAAAACGTACACGAACACATTATTGCAAACACATGGAAATGACAGATGAGTTAAATTGATTGTTCGGTACATCAAACAAGTAGACATGAAATTCTTTTCCAAATGATTTTTTTCTATTTTAATAATTAAAACCAAAATCCCTACATAATGGGCCTCTGTTTTGGGCTTTAAGGATGGAGCTAATGGATAGGAGTAGGGGTGCAAATGAGGCGACTAGCTCGCGAGCTACTCGAGATTGGCTCGGTAAAAAGTTCGAAACGAACCGAGCCTGAGCCAAGCTTGAGCCTAAAACAAAGCTTGCTTACTTATCAAGCTCGAGCTCGAGCCTGACATATGAAGCTCGTTAGGCTCGACGAGCCTTATCGAGCCTTAGTATAATATTAATTTATTAATATTTTATACTATTTACCACACATTTAAAGTTGTTTAATAAACGAGCCGAGCTGAGCTTTTGACTTATCAAGCTATCGAGCCTATTATTTATATTATTTAATTTAATATATTAACTAATAAACACTAAACGAGCCAAGCCCAAGCCGAGCTTGAGCTTGAGATGCCACAAACGAGCCGGGTTCAAGCTTTAAAAACAAAGCTCAAATCGAGCCAAGCTCGAGCTTGAGCTCTTATAAGTTAATCAAGCTCGAGCTTGGGCTCAGCTCGGCTTGTTTGCACCCCTAGACAGGAGGAAGGGCTTTCTTGATCGTTTTCTTTTATATTGTAAGTCATTCACCTAGAGTGTTGCAAGAGTCGCTGGGCGCTAGTCTGTTGATGAGGTATCGACTAGTGACTAATCTGGATTAGTAAGGATTAATCGAGATTAATCAGATTGGGATTTTATATGTAATTTTTGGTCTATATATACACACACATAAAAATAAACGCCAACCAAATTTTTACCAAAACATTAAGTCATTCAATAAATCTAAAAAACGAGTGAAGAAATAACGAGTGTAAATTCCTGGAAACGGTAGTTAGGGTTGTCACTCGTGGTTGTTGCTGGGTATAATCGTTTGCTCACACTCATAAACTCAAATCAACCTACAAGAAAGGAACGGTGGCCGTACGAAGGGAGGCGATTGCTAGGATGCTAAAGCTAGCTCTAACATACAGACAAAAATTATGTTAGCTTACTTAGTGTAAAAAGACATGCCATATGAAGAAGGTGTAACCCTATATATATAGGGTATGCATGTGCTAAACATTACTAACCCTTAACCCAATATGGGCCTACGCCCAGGTTAAGGGGTGCCTCCACTTCCGGCCGAATATATTAATATTTTAGAAGGTGCTAGTTAATGCTTACAGGAGAGAGAGTACCGCCTTTTTCGGGGCCACCTGACGTTACGGGAGTGGCTTCCCATGTGTACTTTCTGACTGGTGGAATTGTATTGACCATTGGAGGCGTCCGACGAATGGCAAGGCGACGTGAGCATGTATAGTACACTGACAATACTGTACACAGCAAGGTGTTCAGCATGAGAGCTGTCATGTCGTTGTAGCAGTCAGGGTGATTGGTCCAACCCTGACAGGTGTCATCTTCTGATTAGATAAGCATGCGCCCAGGTTGAGACCGGATATTTTGGAGCATGGATCTTCCGTACATAACTTTACTTTCATACGATATTGCCTGTTGATCCCACGGGTATGTCTGCATGCAAAGATTCCATTGTGGTGGTAACGTTCCTCTGCACAATTGGGAGGTTGCGCAGCTGAACATCCACGCGCATCGGTTGCTCCGCATATTTTTTGGGTGTTAAGGCTCTTTTGTGGGTTAGGGTTAACCTTGTCCCCGCGAGAATTTGGGACCCTATCATTTCACCGAGAATTTATAAAATTAATATGTATTCATCATACAACGTAGTAGTAGTTCAAGATTTAGATACTCACAGTAATAAAATACAATAAAAACAAATGTTCAAATGTATGCAAAGCTATGGTTTTAATATTCATAGGTACAAAGTAAATAAATATAAAAACTAAAATTTATTATAGTCAAACCCGTAGATTCAATTCTTTATCTCAAGCCTTTTTCTACTTAACTTCTCCTCTATGTCTCTTTTTAGAAATCCAATAATTGGGCTGCAGCCACAATGGTCTTCAGCCTTGGGCCCGTTTTAATTTTTCCTTTCTTGTGTTTGGGCAATGACTTTCTCTTGGGTCTTCAAACATTATTTTTTTTTTAATTTCTAATCTCACGAGACTTTAGTCTTATACTTTTTTCTCATTCTTTTATGTATTTAGGTGGTGTTTGTTTTTGAAGAGGTAAAACGTCTGCAGTCTGCGGACCACATCTGCAGACATCTGCAGGAGAAGAGGTGGACCAAAGGTCTGCAGTCTGCAGGAAGAAGACTGTTTGTTTGTTAACGTCTGAGGCCTAACCTAACCATAACCATAACCATAACCATAACCAACCATAACCCACCTGAACCGAATCTGACCTGGACCCGAGCCGCCACCACCACCAACCCAGCCACCTTCCATCACCCTTCCATTATTATTATTATTATTATTATCCCAACTTAAACCCTCACTACACAAATTCACTTATTTTGCTTTACTGGTAACATTTATTTCACTAATTTTCTTGCCTTTTTTTAAAAAACTTTTTTACATCGATTTCTTTTCTAAGTTAAAACGTTTGAGTTTATTAATCGATTGTCATATTGATTTATTGTTTCTGTTATAATTTGTTGATCGATCAGTATAATTAATTTCTAATTGTGGATTGACTGTGGGGAGGAGGAGGGAGGTGGCGGCGGAGGGGAGAGGAGGGAGGAGGGGGAGAAGAAGAGAGAAGGAGAAGAGAAGTAAAGGTGAAGAAGAAGAAGAAAGAAGAGAAGAAAAAGAAAAACTTTGATGATGAAGAATGATGCTGTTGTTGTTAATAGGAGAAGAAGAAAAAAAAAGGAGAAGAGGTAGGAAGAGGGTAGAAGACATTGGTTAAGGTCTGCACCAAGAAGAGGTCAGGAAGACCTTTTTTAGTAAAAGGTCTTCTGAAAAACAAACAATCTGTGCGCCCCAAACCTCTGCCCGCGTCTGCGCGGCGCAGACAGAAGTGGTCAGAAGCACTTCTGAGCAAAAAACAAACACCACCTTACTAAATTATACCCCGAGAGCGTTCCGGGATTGAAAAATTTAATATGACACATTAATTTTACATATGAAATAGACTGATGTATAACTCTAATATTAATATCTAACCTAAAACAATGTACAAGTCCAATGCTAACACCTAACTTAAAACAATGTAGAACATCAATGTAACTCTAATCATAATACCTATCCTAAAGACTAAACAAATGTACAACTCTAACATACTAATATTGATACCTAACCTGAAACAATGTATAACTCTATTAACCTATTTGGCTCTGGTTGAAAATAAAATTCATATTTACTAGTTTGAACATAATTAGTGACTTGTCTATACATGATTAATGAATTACCTGAACACGTGTTTTTTACCTGTATGAACAATACCCCATAAAAAATAGTCGTTTTTTTTTCTCCGTTTTTTTATATAGCATTATGGTACTTGTTGGAAAGATAATAAAACGCTCGTTAATTTGGTGTAATTTTTTTCTTTAAAAAATCTCGTAGATAGAAGATATTAACGTTTAAAAATTATATGAGGAAACATGAGAGGGAAAAATCCTACATGGCACTCTCAAATGGGAGAATGACTATATGAGTGCAATGTACGATTTGGGGCTTTCAATTATATAATAGATTATTATTATGTCATGCTTGCTTTCGAGTGTTTGCGTCTCGATCATTTTTCTTTGTTTTGAGCTCTTTTTTCATGAACACCTATATAATAATAAAATAAAATAATAAATAATAAAAATGACTCGAAACGAATAAAAAAAACTAATAAAATAATATACAAAATTCATTGGAAAAGATATAAGATTTACAACACATCATATCTCCATCTCTGTTCCCAGTAACCTACAACCCATAGTTGTCAAAGCGCCTAGGCGCACTTATGGCGCACAGGCCGAGCCCAGAGCCTAGGCACAAGGCGCATAAAAACCGAGGACTTTTTATAATTAGACGCATAGTATAAAATACATTTTTTAGGGATTTTAGAGATGTTTTAAGCTTGTTTAGGGCCACTTTAGGATGTTTTATGGTTGTTTATGACTTGTTCATGACTCCTTTAGGATGTTTTATAGGTTTATGCAACTTTTAGCCTGAATTTGACCGGAAATCAGCCTAAAAACAGCCCTGATAGTGTGCCTCAGTGCCTAGGCGCACGCCTCATAGGGCGAAGCGCACTTGGTATGCCTCGAGCCTAGGCGCGCCTAGGCGCACTCCTAGGCGCGCTTTTGACAGCTATGCTACAACCATCGTCTGTCCACCGTTAGCCTCCTCTATACATCATTTTAACCACTCCACCCACCTGCTCCCACCATCTTTGCCTCTACTAACCATCGCATCATAAAACCTACTCTACCATACTCACCTTCACTAACCCTTCGCTTCTGCACCGTTGTCGCCGCCCACAACTCATTCAATCTTTTCACACGCTTTTCCAGTAGTTATCTCCAGACTAATGCCCATTGATCCTCACTATACCCGAGAACAGAAGCTGTCGCCCGAAACCCACAATTTCCACCACCCAACACATTACGTATACGTCTAACATGCGGTTGAAAAAGTTTTGGAAGTTAATCCATATATCCTACATCACCCAACACATCTGTAACACTCCCTTGGGTGGAAAAGAAATCATATCCCGGTGTGCTTGAAGGGTTGGTGAAACTCTTTTAGGTGCCAAAGAAATCAAAATTCAGAGTGCTTGTAGGGTTGGTAGCTATGTTTAATGCGCGCTAATGCGCATAAGAATGACTAATAGTAATGTAATATTGAAAATGATGGAAAGCTAAGTCCATAAGGGCTTAAAGCATTTCGAACAAGTTAATGGGTAAAAAACAATGGAATTAAACAAAGTAGTGTCGCCCACGGGCTAGCTAAATTGGATTTGTTGCCAACAAGGGCATTTTGGGAATTTAAATATTTACTATAGGTTAAATCTATAAATTGAGTCATAATAAGCAAATCAGATGATGTTATGAGTTTAACATGTGTCAATGTGTTTAGGTAATTCATTAATCGTGTCTAAGCAAGTCACTAATCATGCTAAAACCAGTAAATAAGAATTACATTTTCATCCAAAGAAGAATAGGTTAAAATGAATTAGGACTATCCCGAATGATTAACCTAAAGAAATAAATACTTTGTAAGGGAACAAACTTAGGGTCTAAGTTATCTAGGATTAGGCACTAAGGGCTTTTTTACTAGAATTTGGGGATTTTAGGGTTTTTTGAATTAAATTATAATTGGGTTTAAGTAATTTTAATATTTAAAGAAAATTTTATAGACTCAATGATCTTTTAATTATTTCAAATTATGATGACAAGAAAAATATTTAAAAACGCAAACAATGGAACGACTTGAATTTGAATAATACGATTTTATGTAATTAATATGAAATAAAAGTGAAAAATAAATGAAAAAGTAAATATTCAAATAAATATAAAAATTATAGGTCATTTTAATACTAGGATATTAGAGATAATTTCAGAATTTATAGAACTCATAATTTTGATATCTTTTATATTTTAAAGTGATTTATTGACATTAAAAGGCAATAATTATGATTTAAATACAAATAAAATGTAAAAATATTATTTTCATTTTATAACAGTAGTTTGTATGTGGTATAAATGAAAATTAATTTTTAGAAAATTATTTTAGATAATATTTAAAAAAAATTATTTTAGATAGTATTTCCATTTAAAACATAATTTATTTGAATATAATCCATTGAATATGATTAAATCATAATAAATAGGTAAAATAATCTTTTTTCAGAAAATAAAATTACCAAAAAGTTTTATATGGTTAGAAATGACTACACAAAAATTTTGGTATTAAAATGATGAAAAATGATTTTTTTTATGAATTAATTATAATTTAAACTAAATAAATACATTAAAAATAATAAATAAATGTTTTTATGAAAAATAAAATTAGGAATACAAATCTTATGGTTTAAGAAAGTTAAGATAATTTTTATAAAATTTTTGGATTAAGTTTACTATTTTTAAAAATTAAAATAGATTTATATTACGTATTAATTAAAGATAAAAGAAAAAGGCAAACAGAAAAAAAAAAAAGAAAAAAAAAACCAACATCCCCGTCGACTCCTGAACTCGAACTCAAGACTAATCATCTGTATATGTAGTGCACAGACCAGTTGATCTTGTGGTTATTTGTTGTTTGAATCCGATTAACAATATACTTAAACACAACCTGAAAACATCAAAAAAAAAAAAAAAATAGAGCAGACCGCTAGGGACGATTTTTGAACCCAGACCTGTTGCTGTATATATGCAATGCCCAGACCAGCTAGTCTGGGTCGTTGTTGGTTATTTTATTGGATTTGTTATTTGTTTATACTGAACCTGATTACAGCAAATACCCCAAATTAGTCCTTGTGAACCCTAGTTTCTAAATCCAACAATTGAATCAAGACACAATTACAGACAAGGACGAAAGCATGGGACTTTATAGCACACCCAAAACCGACCCTAAACAAAGAAGGAATTGGAACGTACCGTTCCGGAGAGTGTATACACGAGCACAAAGAGGATCGAGACCAAATCTTTGATTTGGAGCGATATAGGATGCGATAGTGAGAGATTTTGGGTAGGTTATAGTCAACATGCAGGTTTGTATTTATAGGGTGTTCGAATTGATTCATAACAACACGAATTGATTGATGATTGAAACGAGTTTGGAAATCTTTTAAAACGCGATTTAAATCTTTTAAAATTAACCGTGAACCTGGACATATTATCGCATAATTACATAATAGGAAGGAGATTAGATAGAGGCGCGTGATTTGGGAGGTTCAATTTCGGAAATCGAACTCTAAAATGATGAAATACGAAGATGTCACAAGTAAACAAACGATTTACAATATGGGATCCTCTTAAACCTAGAAAATCAAGAGTACTCACCGGCACTTTAGATATGGTTAATTGGTAAGATTTATACTTGCGGTCAATGGTTCCCATACACACGACACTTTCCTGTATCGGACATTGCGCAAAACTTCATCGTAACGGGTGAGTAAACCATGACCATCCATTTACAAGACACGAGACTGATTGAATATCGTTCAGGGTGAGGGCAGATACCAGAAGCCATTTTTATGGGATACTTTCCTTAGAACGCGTGTACAATCCAAGTCACTATCCTAGTGCACAGTCGCCATAAGGTCCGTATTTATTCGATATAGTACATTGTGGCTGAATTAAGAAACTTGGCTTAGCGGGTGTGTTCAATCCAGGTCACTATCCCAGTGACCAATCACTATAAGCTTCAGAATTATATTTAATATACTCCACAACGCGCAATGACTTTTCGGTACGAGTAGCTGAAGACGAAAGGTGCTCGCACTTTGCAGCTAGAATTCTCTTATTGTTTGTACCATAGTTGTCAAAGGGCCTAGGCGCACTTAAGGTGCACAGGCCGAGCCCGGAGCCTAGGCACAAGGCGCATAAAAACTGAGGGCTTTTTATAATTAGGCGCATAGTATAAAATACATTTTTTAGGGATTTTAGAGATGTTTTAAGCTTGTTTAAGGCCACTTTAGGATGTTTTATGGTTGTTTATGACTTGTTCATGACTCCTTTAGGATGTTTTATAGGTTTATGCAACTTTTAACCTGAATTTGACCGGAAATCAGCCTAAAAACAGCCCTGATAGTGTGCCTCAGTGCCTAGGCGCACGCCTCACAGGGCGAAGCGCACTTGGTGCATAGTTGTCAAAGCGCCTAGGCGCACTTAAGGCGCACAGGCCGAGCCCAGATCCTAGGCACAAGGCGCATAAAAACCGAGGGCTTTTTATAATTAGGCGCATAGTATAAAATACATTTTTTAGGGCTTTTAGAGATGTTTTAAGCTTGTTTAGGGCCACTTTAGGATGTTTTATGGTTGTTTATGACTTGTTCATGACTCCTTTAGGATGTTTTATAGGTTTATGCAACTTTTAGCCTGAATTTGACCGGAAATCAGCCTAAAAACAGCCCTGATAGTGTGCCTCAGTGCCTAGGCGCACGCCTCACTGGGCGAAGCGCACTTGGTGTGCCTCGAGCCTAGGCGCGCCTAGGCGCACTCCTAGGCGCGCTTTTGACAACTATGACTTGGCGTGCCTCGAGCCTAGGCGCGCTTTTGACAACTATGGTTTGTACGAGAATTAGGGTTTGGCTATAGGATCTTTTCAGCACTTTTAAGAACTTTTGATTGACTCAATCAGATTTGCGATAAATCCGAGATTCAATCAATTGTTCCCGGATGTATCGAGAACTTCTGATCATGTTTTTCCTGGATGTATCGAGACCTTCTGATCAAGTTATCGGAGCGATATGTCACCTCTTGTGTGCTAAGTTGCCCCATTGTCAACAATCAATTGATTACTAATAGTTCCTCCTGGAACACCTTGCACACTCGTTCAAAGATTAGTTCTGGAGTTTCAACAACAATTTTTTATTTTCTTTTAAAGGGGTTTGGTCTCTCATTTGGATAATAATTACCTAAAAATTTTGATTTGGAGAGCCAAACTGATTTTTGTTGTTGTTTCTCGAGGGTTCATAAGTCCTAGCCTTCATCTTTCTCAGATAGGGACAATGAGATCTAATGTGTCCTACCTCGTTGCATTCAAAGCATGACCTCCATTCTTCATAGTATTGAGGATCATACTGAGAATACCCCGAGCTATACTGAGAAGATCACAGGCTAGAACTTCCAAATCTAGTGGTACTTGAGAATGCTTCATGGTCATGAGATCTAGGTGCATCATGATATCTTTGATCTTTTTGTTTAAAATACTTAAGATTTGAGTGGTTTTCAAAATGTTGCACCTGATCCGTACCTCTAGATTTGACAAACTTAACTTCTTTAGTCTTGGTAACTGACTTGTTCTTCCTAAACTTTTTCTTTGGAACCCAATTGATTTTCTTAGATTGATTTGGTTGGTTCTGCTGATTCTGATGAGTTTTCTGAGGAACAGCTTGTGGTTTCACCTGTTGAGGTTTACCCTTTTGCTTTTTGACTTCGGGTTCAGGATCACATTCAATGTGATTCTCATGTGGAATAACTGGTTTTAATCCTAAATCAGGTTTCTCAGATTCTTCATTTGAATCTTCATAATTAGTTTCGACCAACACATAATTCTCATTTTTAACAATCTCAGTTTCCTTGATCTCAGATGGGCCAGCAACAAGTGGTGTTGTGACAATAAGTTTGTGAGATTAGTCTCCTCTGGTGACTTGGAATAATTGTCACGCAAAGGAGGAGGAATTGCATTGTAACCTATCTTATTCCGAGATTTTTCTATGATTTGACTATCAATGATATGATCTAGCACATATCTTGAGTTGGAATAACTCTCCAACTTCCTTTTGATGGTTTCATAGTCACACAGTGCTGCTGCTAATGCTTTCTTGGTTTGTTGCAAATCAGTGATGTAGTTGTTAATGGCATATTGTTTGCTTAAAACTGTTCGTTTAAGCTCACTTACATCTTTCTTTAACAACAAAATCATTTCTTTAAATTCTATTTCATTCTTTTTCAATGTTGTATTAGCATCAGTGCATGACCTCAAATCATATACCAGACTCGTGTTGTGTTCTTTGATCAACTCAAGCTTAGCTTTATATTCTAAACATTTAGCACAAACAAGCTTAGAGGAGTTAGAACTTACCTGAGTATGCTGCTCAGACTGATATTCAGTTGACTGAATTGGAGTGTCAGCATTTTCTTCCTCTGAATCATCCCTTCCAGATGTTGAACACTCTACATCTGTGCCGCTGGTTGACTCATAACTTCGTTCATCAGCAGATGATTCACTCTCTTCACCCGACCCGTCTTCATAAGTCATTGAGCATGAACCGGAGCTTTGACTTTCCTCACTTGAACTCTCATCTGCTCCACTGCGTTGTTCCTCTGAACTCTGAGCAGTGTCTGAGGATTCTTCTTCATCCCGAACTCTTGTAATCCCTTCACATCCTTTATCCGCATGTTCAACTGATGCTTTGACTAAAACTGTATTTGCCGAATCCTTGTTACGGCTTTGTGACTGATTTGCGGACATGGCGAGTCCCCACAGATCTATCATGTTGGTCAACAAAAGTCAAACTTAGTCAACAAAAGTCAAACTCGGTGAATGAAAGTCAAACTCGATCAAAGAAAGTCAACTTGGTCAACAAAAGTGAACTTTGGTCAAGATGGTCAAAGGCGGTCATCTTTGGTCAAAGATAGTCAACTAAGGTCAAAGAATGTTATCTTGGTCAAAGAAAGTCAACTAGGTGTTTGAAGATCAAGTGTATGAAAATTTTCACAAGTATGTGTGACAAGTAAGAAGAACAAGTATGAGGGACAAGTATGAGGTCGATACGTGTTTAAGGGGTAGGCGTATGAGCTGATACGTGTTCAAGGGGTAGGCGTATGAGCTGATACGTACTCAATTAAGGGTACACGTATGAGCTGATATGCGTCCAAAAGGTACACGTATGAGCTGATACACGTGCAGTGATACGCATATGGCAGCAGGGGAAAGCTTATGAGTGTTTTTCATGGAAAAATCAAAATTTTTGGTGTTTTTGGGTATTTTGATGATCTGGTGATTAGGTTTTGTGTAGGGAATGATTTCTAACAAGTTTGCGAAGCCTAAATAAATCAAAAAACACGAATTATAATAAAAAAATCATAAAACATGATGAACACCAAACTTATGTGTTTTAATAAGAAACTCAGATCTGGATCAATTCAATGTTGTTTATCATTTGAAATTGATTTAGTTAGTTTCTAAAACACTTTTGAATGGTGATTCAATAATAAGATCTTCAACATCATTCCATGATCATGATTTTAGTCCAAATAAGAAATAACATAATATTTATAAACATGAAATTTTTCTCAAAAACTCTATATCTAAATCGTTTTTGCTTGAAATCTGATTTGGTTTTGTATAAAATCACTTTTCTAAACATCAATCCACAATCAAATCTCAGATCCAAACATCAAAAACATATCAAAATCATTGAAACCATGTTTTATGCAATAACAGGTCAAAATCGGTTTTCTATAACAATTGCCTTAAAACTTTCAGATCTGATGCAAAACCCCTATAACAACATGCGTGATGGGAGCCGTTGCTCTGATACCACTTATAGGATCGTGTTTCGGACAAGAAAACTAGTATCATGTGCGTATCGGATTAAAGACGGAATCAATAATCCGGTTAGTTGTTATAGGTGAGTGTTAGTGAAAAGGATAAAAATATGGAGAGCACATACACACACAAAAACACACACTTAAGGGCTGCAATTGTTGATAATGGCAAAAGTTCTACAAAATTAGACAAGGCATGGGGTATTTATAGTCCTAGCTACCACACGCCTTCAACATAGACTCATATGTGTACCACCTGTACACGCATGGCCCTCTCATACGTGTATGGCACTAGTATATTCACTAAAATACCCATGTGACACTACAATACAACCCGATAACATCTAAAATGTACATTATCCTGCCTACGACTAATATAGACCTATCACTACCTGAGAACATACACGAAGCACACTAACACCTATTTAATATATATACGCTTTTTCCTTGTAATTTCCCGGCCATTAGGCAACATCAATAATAGAATTCAAGATCGATCAACAGATAACTTGTATAAGTATATAAAACATATTATAAGTACTTTTCAATGCAAGTATTCAAGGTCCATCAATTGTATAATGCTTCCACATCATTTTATTAATCAAGGGTTTATTTATTTATTTACTTATTTGTTGATGTGTTTCGTTTCTCTTCGAGATTACATTTATTTAACTTTTACTAAATTAGGTCAACGATTGAAATTGTCAAATCACGCAACCACCTCCATGTCTCTCTATATATAAACCGAAACAGTTGGTATCTGAGGCAACCCATTCCACAAATAGATACATACACAACATAGATTACAGTACGTGTTCGGGACAACTTAATTGATACGGGATGGATATCAGAAAACGTGTTTTGTTCTTTCACTTATTTGTGATTTTTATGTTAACTTGTGATACTCATCTAGCTAGAGAGTTTGTGACCACTTCTAAAGCAACAAAAGAAGCCAGTGGAACGTTTTCTACTATTCACCTGACAAGATGGATACAAGAACAACGCAATGGAACCTTAAACATATGTTCAGGTATGCAATGTTATTTGCTACTTAAGTAAATAGTTTAAATGCTAAAACCAATGTTTTAAAACTAGGGATGGCAACGGGTCGGGTATGGGTCGGGTTTGGCTAATACCATACCCATACCCGGTTATAAAATCTCATACCATACCCGTCCCATTACCCGTCGGGTTTTTGTCGGGTTTTACCCGTCGGGCATAGAGCATACCCGCGGGTATCGGGTATACCTGTTGGTATTTGCATGTATATATATATATATATATATATATATATATTTTTTTATTTTCTTTTATAGTCTTATGTTTTAAAAAATCTAGAATATATGAAATTGTAATAAGTAACATATATATTATCATCACCATAATAATCTTTGAAACATTTAATATGTAAATATATATTATAGTATGAATTTTGAAAAATATTTATATATTTCATAGCATATAAATATAAATAATAATGTTATTAGAATATATATTTTAGACGAAAAGTTTATTTTTCAAATAATCAATCTATAAGAATGAAACATTACTAAAAAATAGTTAAGAAAAGATATATATAAAACTTAAAAGTCTTCGGGTATATATTTTGGGTAGACGGGCAAGGCCGGCCCTGAGGGGGTGCAGGGAGGACTCCCGGCCCGGGTCCAGTTTCTAAAGGGGCACTTCGAACGGCGATGAGTGTTTTCTTTCTGTAACTGTTTTCTTTTTGTTTTCGACCCAAAAAAATATCTCATCTTGAACATCACCGGTTGGTTTTAAACGCAAGAAGGTAAAGAGTAGATAAGGAAGAAGACGAGTCATATATGAAAAATTAGATTGGAAGGATACGACAGAATTAAAAAAAAAAAAAAGTTGAAGTGTGTTACTTGAGATTTGTGTTGTGGTACAGTAATTTTGCAGCCTTTGAAGTGAAGTTTAATATATAGCAGTACTATAAAACAATAATTGTCTCCCGCTTTTGCACATGATGCAAGTCAAATTCATTTTATTAAAAAACTTTTGAAGTCAATCTAGACATAAAATAATGGTCCTTCAAATTATTATGGATTTTTAAGAAATGATGGGTTTTTTATGAGCCAGTTAGCCAAACATATTAGTTTTTATAATTATTACGACACTTTCAGTTCCATATCTGATTTGACCGGTCCGACTAGGGAACCGGTAAGGACACCAGTTCAACGTCTGCTTCGGTTATGAAAACATTGCTTAAAAGACCTAAAACTAAGGGTCACATATTTCGCGGCTCGGCCCGGACATCTGAATTTTCAGGGCCGACCTTGTAGACGGGTATTTAGTTTCGGGTAATCGGGTCGGGTATCACCTAATACCATACCCGTCCCATACCCGCGAAATATTTTTTTTTCAATACCAAACCCGTCCCATACCCGTCGGGTATCGGGTATACCCGTCCCAAATGCTTCGGGTTTCGGGTATACCCGTCGGACTCAGGTTTTTTTTGCCATCCCTATTTAAAACAAGGTCTAGATGGCCGAGTACTGGCTGAGTGATTTCTACAAGGTAAGTTGTTGGGACGATTTTTTCAACTCTGTGTATTAATTTCTTGGAATCGATGAAACCTGACCAACCTTGGCCAGAATCAGATCTATTTGATCAACTCACGCAATTTGACTTAAAATATAACTAAAACATAATTCCTATGTCCATATTTAAGAATAGGTATCATTTTTCAATGAATAAATACTTACCAAGGTTACGTGCTAATGTTATGTGTTATTTTCATTGAGTAAGAGACATCACTTACTACCACATCAGAGCCAATTCATTACCTTCCTCGCTCATTTACCAAATCACTTAACCTATGTTATGAACTCACTCACTCACTCACCCACTTTATTAGTGTCTAATATATATAATTATTTTTTCTTAAAGTCACAATTGGTAGCCTCTCACGAGCAAGAGTTGGCTCATGCGTGCACACTCACGAGAGGTCTTATGGAGTAGCTTGGTGTGCGTGAGTAAGTGACGTGCCATGTCACTGATCACGGATGCTTCCATAAAACATGGTCTAACCACATAATATTTATGTCGATCATCACCTCGCCGGCTCAACCCATACTCAACTGTCTTTATCTATAGTATATTGTTATTTTTCTTTACGTTTCTTACGTTTTGGTGTTACTCTTTAAAAATCATTTAATACGAAAAATTTATTTAATAACTTTCGCTTTAAGTTAAAAAAATAAATAAAACAAACTTTTTTTTTTTTGAACAGCCAAAAACTTTATATATAAATATAAAAATCCAGCAAGGAGATGAAAAAACAACTACAAACAAAACTCCAAAGACACTAAAAGGACGCACAATCTAACACATCAAAATCGACTCATTTGTGCCAAACAATAGTGACCGCTTTGTATCCATTGGAGATCCAAGAAAACGCATCCTCTTTTATTAGCTCCACAGACGCCGTAACCGAGACGAATCTATTCTCAAAGACTTTGGAATTCCGAGCCGTCCAAATCCTCCAAACCGTAGCCATCGCCACCGTGTACACAATCTTTTTCCATTTCTTGCTTCCCGGCCAATCTTTGATGGCACGTAAAACATCAGAGAGCGTAGATAAATTATCGGGCAATGGAATGCGAAGCCCAACCAACACGTTCCACCATATACTCTTAGCAAACGAACAGCCGGCGAAAAGATGATCAACCGTCTTTCCTGAACAACCACATCTGTCACAGTCCATGTTAGGCAAACCAATCCCTCTATGCTGCAGCCCAACCTTCGATGGAACCCGACCAGAAACCGCCCACCACAAAAAGTAATTAAGTTTCAGTGGAGCCCAAGCATTCCAGTTGAACTCGGGTTCGAATTCAGCCCCCAAACAAGCTTCAATGATCTGGTGTCGCAGCCCTTTGGTCAAGAAACCCTCTTCACAATTGTTGTCCCATATCCACTCGTCATCACTCTTTCGGATGACAGCTTCTTGCACAGATAACATAAGATTGTGAAAACTCCCCCATTCCACATCCATAGATAGCCCATGTGTCCAATCCCATGTCCAACGAAACCCAAAAGCGTCCCAATCATAATTATCTTTTACCCAAGCGTCTTTATTTTTGGCCAACCTGAAAAGTGGTAGAAACCTTTGTTTGAAAGACATAGAACCGAGGCAAGTGTCCTTCCAAAACCGAGTCTTTCCACCATCACGAATAATAACCTTGAGCATACTAATACCCATTTTAGCAAGTGTCTCGTCCATTATACTTATATCCTTCCATATACCCAGAATAGTTTTCTTGACCGGAATGAGATTGTCGTTCGTGTTGGAATTGTGAATCACATGAACAACCTTGGCCCAAAGTTGATCGGGATCTTGTTTGTATCGCCCCCACCACTTTGACAACATCGCCACATTATAATCATCAATCTCACCAATCCCTAACCCACCAAACTTTTTTGGTTTGACCGTCTTCGACCATCGAACCCCCCGAATCTTCCCCCTCGAACCCGTAACACACCAAATGAAATCACACCTCAATTTCTCTAATGTATTTAACACGCCTTTAGGGGCCAGGAAAATAGACAAGTAATACGAAGGTAGGCTACCTAGAACCGCCTTAGCTAGAATAACCCGACCCGCAAAGGAAAGATATCGCACCTTCCAACTTGATAACTTTTTCTTAAATTTATCGATAACTGGTTGCCAAAATTTAGCCCTCTTCATGTTCGCGCCAATAGGAATCCCAAGATATGTGAAAGGGAATGACCCCACATCACAATTCATGACCCATGCCATTCGCTCCAACTCATCATCGTCAACGCCCACACCATACAATTTACAATTTTCATGATTCACCTTAAGCCTGGTTACAAGATAGAAACATCTAAGGAAGCGATTGAGACTTTTAGCATTATGCTCCGACCGTTCACCTAGAAAATTAACGTGTAAGAGCTTCCTTAAACGCTCCACTTTCCACTGACGACCCATAGACCGGACCCCCCTCTTCCATTGGTTGCCGCAAGGGGGCGTCCAACCTATCGAACACAGAGGTTGGTTTCATGACAGTTTGATTAGCAATCTTATACCCATCTCTACTAAACTTAGCAATGCTAACCGAGAGCAAAGCCCCATGAATGGCAACCCCTTGAAGTTTCAACAGCCACTCTTCCATATATTTGACGCCAAAAAATCTGATAAACCCGAAACGATTGCCATCAAAGCAGAAACGTATAAGTTGTCAAAATTGATTCATGGAATTGTTTTTTGTTGTTCTTTCCCTCTTATAACTTATGATAATTTATAAATACTCAAAATTAAGGTTTACAAAATCTGACATTTACGCAACCTCGTCATGAAGTTTTGTCGACTAGTTAATACTAAAAATTCAAAAATCACACGCAAGCGCACGCACACACACATATATCTATATGTATGTATGTATGTATAGTATAAGTATAAGTATAAACCGGAAATCCTATATTAAAGAGAAAACCCTATGTAACGAACTTATTTTTTTATGAAAAAATGAAGGCATATAATATACATGATTTTAAGCGTTTTGTATGTATGTATGTTGAACGATGTTTTTTATAACAAAACAATTAAGTTTTTCGTTTAACATATTTACACACTAAAAAGAGCATTTGTAACATTTGTTAAAAAAACGGAATTTATTTTTTTTATTAAAAACCGCTCAGCACTTTTTTTTTTGCTCAAAACACTTATTTATATTACATGCCCTAAAATTTTTGTAAAAAAATAAGTTCGATACAGATGGTTTTTTAGAGTTTTCTCACTAATATAGGGCTTCCTATGGATTCTTGCCCTATCTATATATATATACATACATACATACACATATAGAGAGATGAATGCTATTGCACAAATGGTTCTTATCTTATAAATAGGCCTTAACGTTAGAAGTGAAGGAGGGAATTTTTTTTCTCCATCTTGTTTAGAGAGAACTACACAATTAGTGCTTGTGGTTTACTATTAGTTTCACCTTTGAGTATTAAGGTTTAAAAGTTTCATGTTAAGGTGTTAAGTTTAATTTTTGTAACATAATAGGGTATTAGCACTAACGAGGGTTAATATTTAACTGGGTTTACCCTTAAGTGACTAATGGTAAACCACAAGGACCAAAGGTGAAACTTAAGTGGGCCCTACCACCATTAGTGCTAGTACCCTATCTACACATATATATATAATAAAAGAAAACACATGAGGGACACATGGCACTCCCTCATGAATTATCTCATTTTATTATTTAATACAATAAATTCAAATATAATATATTAAATGAATTACTTGATTTTATTAATATAATATTAATAATCTTAGTTGTAACAGAAATAATTAAAAACGAATTGAATGATTTCTGTTATTAATATAAATAGATTCTCATTCATTCGGTTTATAATGATTCATGTTACAACTATAATTGTTAATATAATTACTAAATTTTAATTTAATATATTTATATTATGTTTTTGTGGTTAATATAATTATATTTTAATACAAAATTAGAAATAAATTATTAGACATACTTTGAAAAGGTTTATTAACTAACCGAATTAACCATTATTAAAACATTAGTGATTCTTTTTTATATAACATATTTATATGTTATTAACATTGATTTTAAATCATGTACCTTAAATTAACTCATTTTAAAAAAAAAATTGATCTTTTATTCTAAGTTTTAAAACTATGTTTGCTACGATGTTTGACAAATGATTGTTAAGTTTTATTATTACGGGTTTTAGTCATTGTTTTAAATGTTAAGTATGTTCACCAAATACATATTAATTTTAGATATTCAAAATAGTTCAAAAGTCAAATAAACAAATTAATAATAACACAATGTGATTAGTTAAGTTTTTTTGTGAAACTTAGTTGTAACAGAAATAATTAAAAACGAATTGAATGATTTCTGTTATTAATATAAATAGATTCCCATTCATTCGGTTTCTAATGATTCATGTTACAACTATAATTGTTAATATAATTACTAAATTTTAGTTTAATATATTTATATTATGTTTTTACGGTTAATATAATTATATTTTAATACAAAATTAGAAATAAATTATTAGACATACTTTGAAAAGGTTTATTAACTAACCGAATTAAACATTATTAAAACATTAGTGATTCTTTTTTATATAACATATTTATATGTTATTAACATTGATTTTAAATCATGTACCTTAAATTAACTCATTTAAAAAAAAATTGATCTTTTATTCCAAGTTTAAAACTACGTTTGTTACGATGTTTGACAAATGATTGTTAAGTTTTATTATTACGGGTTTTAGTCATTGTTTTAACTGTTAAATATGCTCACCAAATACATATTAATTTTAGATATTTAATATAGTTCAAAAGTCAAATTAACAAATTACTAATAACACAATGTGATTAGTTAAGTTTTTTTGTGAAACTTTAATATTGTTTTGAACAAATAAATAAAATAAAATAAATCAATCAACATTAATCTATTTCTATTTATTATATTAATAAAAGACAACACATGGAGTACATAGAACTACCTCATAAGCCTTCCTTTATATTATTTAAAATAATACATTTATTTTATTTTGTTTATTTATTTAATAATTATTATTTATTTAGTTTTTATTGGTTATAACTATAATTATTAACATAATTACCGAAATTCAGTTTAATATATAATATATGTTTTTGTAAATCAATTAATATAATTATATTTCAATACAAAATTAGAAATAAATTATTAGACATAATTTTAAAATGTTTATTAACTAACAGAAGTAAACTTTATGAAAAAACTATTCCCTTTTAAGATAACATATTTATATTATTAAATTTAAATTTAAATTGTGTACCTTAAATTAACTTATATTTTAATACGTGATCTTACACTTTAAGTTTAAAACTTTATTTTTTATAATGTTCTTAACAAACAAAATAAAATAAATCAATCTACATCAATTACATATTTGAATTTATGCAAAACTAAATATGTCTGGGTATTTTCGTATCATACTAGCTTGATAAATAAAATACATTTTATATATGAAAAATCATTGTTTGAAATATTCAATAACTTTGTTTTTTAAGTTACTTCAACAAAGCAATGCAATATCTAAGTGAGTGGCCACAGTCTTTTTATTACTAATTCGTTTCAATCTTCATTTTCATGCTATTAATTCACGCAATCTTCTTTTTCGAAATAACAATTAGATTGAACCAATAAATGCCATTATGTTTAAAGATCTTGGTTTACCATTAGTCACTTGAGTGTAAACTCAGTTAAATATTAACCCCCGTTAGTGCTAATACCCTATTATGTTACAAAAACTAAACTTAACACCTTAACATGAAACTTTTAAACCTTAATACTTAAATGTGAAACTAATGGTAAACCACAAGGACTAATTGTGTAGTTCTCTCTCTTGTTTAACATGTATCTTAGTACTGAAAAAAAAAAAAACTAGTGTAGTTTCTCTAGTATAGTAATTACATAATTACTATGGCGTAAACATATTTAGCGAATGTGAAATCAATGTTTGAAGTATACATATATATTTTTGAAGTTATAGATTTTGAAGTAATAAAACAAACAAATAGTGTAAGTCTTTATTACATAAAAAATACATTTTTATAGGAATAAAATATTGGGTTAAGCCATCAAATTTGGCACAAATATGACTTATTTATCTAAACGTGTTTGCGGGTTCAACCGTAACTGACCACAAATTCGTCACTTGTGCCTGACCGGAGAATCTCTTTGACCCAATAAGGTCATGCGAGTTACAATGTAATCAAGATCCAGGTCTAGTCACCAAGGTGTATCCTTCATCTCGACACAGGGGCGTAGCCAAGTACAACCCAAAGTGCAAGTACAACCCAAGGTGTGCGGCCGCAAACCTTGAAATTTTTTTAATGTATTTTATAGGTGAAAATCCCAATCGCACCCCTTGAAAGTTTGGAAAAATCCCTCGATCGCACCCAAAGTCCCCCAATCGCACCCTCTAAAAAACAATCCTAGATCCGCCACTGTCTCGACAAAGAAGTTGAATCATCTGTCTGAAGTATTCGCTCAAGATCACGGTTGTTGAGAGAGAAAAAAATGCTATAATTAAGGAAGAAAAGAAAACTTAAAGAGTTAAAGTTATACTAGTGGGTTAGTCCGCACAATGCAGCGGGTATAACCAAAACTCTTTTGTATAGCACAATCTAACATAACATGCCTAGTATGAACCTAACCACTATTACATGAATATTTGTTAATATCTTTGTTTGAAATTCATTATAAACACAAGCTTTCTTATTCGGTTGTTGAATCCGGTGACCATATAGTTTAGATCAGATTAGATATGTTTATGTGTATGAATATAACGTAATAATTTCAGAATTCAAATCGTTACATGATGATTAAAAGCACAACTTTCACTATTGATTTCTCGATTTGTATATAGTATGATCAAGTTTATAAAACTTTAACTTTTTTAAAGTACCCAACTCTATGTAAAAGGTTATAACAAAACATATAGCATCATGAATTGTTTTTTATATTTTTCTATTTAATATGCTTAAATTGATTATAAAATTGAATGTTATGAGGTTTCATAAACATCTCAGAGCATTCACATCCCCCGCCAAATCCTATCCATCAAATTACACTAAAGGTCACTACTTCACCACTAAATCTTCTCTCTCCTAATTAAAATAATAATACTTTTTCATACTTTTATCATTACATTTTCTCTCTCCTCACTCACAACTACTTACAAAAATATTAAAATATATAGGGGTGAACAGTAGCTTTTCATATTTAGGGTGGAACAGTGCTTCCACCAAATATTTTCTCTCTCCTCCACTCACAACCACTTACACTCACCCCCATATAATTTGGTGGCCACACTCACATACATTTGGTGGATGGGATGTGAGTGCTCTCATGACTCTTGACTTTCTTTTAATTAATATGGTGTTTTAAAGATATATTTACCCCTTAAAAAGTAGTTATTTTATGCATTATGTGTTGTATTATAAGCATTTAGACTTATACCTCTTAAAATTTAAGAAATCCTTAGGAAATGCTTTATAATATAGTATAGATATAGATATAGATATATGAGGTCGGTTCCCGTTTCAGTTTTTTACAATTTTTTTCCAAAATTAAGACACAACAAAACACTTGCCTCAACAAACCTTGAATTTGCATTGCTCTAAATCCATACCCGTGATGTAAATTATTATTATTTTTTAATCTAGTACCAAGATTGTTCCCAATTATCATTAATTAAATGATTTTTTTATTCGTCCACACGATTGGGTGGAGTGGCAAAGACGATGAATGAAGATAAGAACTAGGTCTCATTTGAAGATCGCAAGTTCGAATCCGAGTCAACTTTGGTTTTCTCCCCACTGTGCGTCACACCAGAGAGTCTCGGCTCTTATGGCAGCACAACATAAAGAGCCTTGCATATTTTATGAAAATATACTGATTTGCAGCCTGTCTCCTAATCCCTACAAATCCTCTCTTTGACCCATTTTCCTTATTCATAGCCCCTGCATACTCCTTGTCTACTATATTTGTCTTATTTTCCTTTTCTTATGTATGCCTATGTATAGATAGGTGGTCTGTATATTTCCTTGCATCCTTTGTGAGTATATCTTTTACCATAATAAAATTATTATGGTATCAGAGCATACACATGACCCTACATAAAACAAACTCCAATAACCTAGTAGGCGCCATGGCCTTATGTGCAAATTTCCTGATCAACTTAATCGCCTTAAACGCTTTCTTCTTGAATGTGTTTCCATGGAGGCGTTTGTAGAGGTTAATGGTGTACTCTCTGATGGAGCAAAGCGACAAAACAGAAGTGAAGCAGAAAAGAACGAAATCAAGGGCTGCTCGTATTGAAGGTGAAACAAGCAAGGTGCCATGATTAACTAACGAACAATACCAAAAAAAAATTTGAAGCTCTTTGGTGACAAAATGAGTACCGCTAAAGAGGAAAAAACGCCGCTCATTAACATGGAAGGTAAATGGGTTGGAGGCAAGTGGGTTGTTGAATCGGGTGCCACCGAAAACATTACTTGTAACGACTCTATGCTCGAGAATAAAACTACGAAGCACCGGTCATACCAAACGGTGATGCCATAGCCATAAGAGGAAGAGAGGAATTCACCTTACCCAATGGCATGAAAGTAAAGAATGTTCAACATGTTCCCGAATTCAAATGCAATATCCTATCTGTTAGTAAACTAACAAGGGACCTTAAATGTGCTATAACCTTTTTTCCAGATTTTTTTTATCACGCAGGATTTAAGTACAAGGACGTTGATCGGAGTGGATGATTGCGAGAACTGTCTATACAAGACGGGGATGACTGGAGAACAAAGAAGGGCGATGGCTACCACGGTTGATACATGGCACAATAGATTGAGTCATGCTTCGAATTCTAAACTTACTCATGTTGATTTTCTTAAAAACTCTCATTTGAACCAAATGTTTTTTTTTGTGATTCTTGTGTTAAGGCCAAGTTTGCAAGATTATCGTTTCCTATCAGCACTAATAAAACCAATGCTTACATTGATATAATACATTATGATGTATGGGGAAGTATCGCACACCTTCTCTTTCAGGAGCAAGCTATTGTTTGACAATTTTAGACGATTTTAGTAGAGCTGTGTGGGTCTTTTTGCTAAAACACAAGTACGAGGCGTGCACTTGTCTTATTGCTTTCCATAAGATGATACAAGTGCAATTTGAAAAAAAAATATAAAAAGAATCCGATGTGACAATGGGGGGAGTTCGCATCCACTCACATGCTCAATTTTTTATGAAAAGGAAGGAATCGTCATAGAAACAATGTGTCCACACACACCTCAACAAAATGGCGTGGTGGAACGGAAACATCGACACCTTTTGGAGATGGCTCGAGCCTTAAGATTCGAGTCCAACTTACCAACAAGGTTTTGGGGCGAATGTATTCTTACCGCCACATACATCATAAACCGGTTACCATCGGAGGTTATTGATAACAAGACTCCTTACGAGATTCTATACAATCAAAAACCCGATTAATAACATATGCGAGTTTTCAGTTGTCTAGCATAATATAAGAGCACCGAAACACTTGGTGACAAATTTGTTGAAAGAGGCAAACCGGGTATTTTTGTGGGGTACCCACCAGGCACAAAAGTGTATAAATTTTTTCGGCCAAACAAAAGAAAATACTTATTTCAAGAGATGTCAAATTTGTTGAAAACATTTTTCCTTTAAAACATGCCACTCTTAAAGAAGAAGAAGAAACCTTTATACCCCTAAAATGGTGGATAGTGAACCTGTGAAACAACAAAGGGAACGAGATATTGAGCTAGATCCATCTAGGCCTCCTATAGACCCAGGAAATGGGCCATCTTTACAACCGCAAAACACCGATGAAACCGATCCCACAAGCCCAACTGAACAACACACCCAAACCAAGCCTACTAATCCCACCGAGGAACAACGCAACCCCAATCCAATGGGCCAAGTTGGTACGACCAATGATCAAAGCGCCAATCTAGAAGGCTTGCATGAAGCTTTCGAAACCGTTGAACCACAAAGAGAAAAAAGAAGCAGGTCACGACCCAAATCTCGATGACTATGAAGTCCGTCTCCCCATATCCATTGACCACCACCAATCCACCTCCAATCAAGAATCCTCAACTGTACATCCTCTTGAACATTTCATTTCCTATGATAAGTTTACTAACAATCATAAAGCTTTTTTGGCGGCCATAACTTCCAATCATGAGCCAAAATGTTTTAGCCAAGCAGTGAAGGATCCAAAATGGGTCGACGCCATGAAAAAAGAGGTTCAAGCACTCGAACAAAATGGAACTTGGGTCCTCGAAGAGCTTCCCAAAGGAAAGCGCACTATCGACTCAAAGTGGGTTTACAAGATAAAATACAAACCCAATGGAGAAATTGAAAGGTACAAAGCGCGTCTCGTGGCAAAACGCTTCACCCAAACAGAAGGCATTGAGTTTCATGAAACTTTTGCACAAGTAGCCAAACTAGTCACAGTCCGACCCTTGTTAGCTGTAGCGGTCAAAAAGGGATGGCACATTCATCAACTTGACGTCAACAACGCCTTATTACATGGAGATCTTCATGAAGACGTATACATGAAAATCCCACAAGGCTTTGTGAAACAAAATGACCAACATGTTTACAAGCTCAAGAAGTCGCTTTATGGTCATAAACAAGCATCGAGGAATTGGTATCAAAAGTTTACCAAGTCCTTACTTGAAATCGGTTTCCGAAAAACGGGGGTGGACCATTCCTTGTTCCTATTGAAGATAAACGAAGTATTCATGGCTACACTCATTTATGTTGACGATGTCATACTAGTTGAGAATAATGTGGAAGAAATGCAAAACGTCAAGACCTTACTAGACAAACTATTTAGCATCAAAAATCTAGGAGTCTTGAAGTTTATCTTGGGTATCGAGGTAGCTCGACCAAAGAAGGTCTTGTGCATAGCCAACGTAAGTACGTCTTAGACATCTTGGAGGATACGGGAATGACTGGTTGTCGTCATAGTCAATACCCAATGGAACAAAATTTGAAGTTGGATAAATGTGATAAAGAAACTCAATTCGATGCAAACCAATACCGACGACTAATTGGAAGACTCCTTTACCTCCAGGCTATTAGACCCGATGTTGCATATGTCGTCAATATTTTGGGTCAATTCGTTGATGACCCAAGAGTTAGTCATTTAAAGGCTGCCAATCGAGTCCTTCGCTACCTCAAAGGCACTCCTGGACAAAGGATTCTTCTACCAAAGTAGGGCGGGCACTAACCTCATCACTTACTGTGACTCGGATTGGTATGGTTGTCCTTTCACATGGAGGTCACGATCTGGGTACTTACTTCTCTTGGGAGGCGATCCTATATCCTGGAAATCAAAGAAACAATCGGTGGTTTTTTGATCTTCGACCGAAGCTGAATACCGGGCCATGGTAGCCGTGGTTAGTGAGATTTTATGGATGAGATGGCTTTTAAAGGAACTTGATGTCCCTTAAGAAGGATCGACACAATTGTTTTGTGACAATCAAGCAGCCAGGCACATTGCAAGCAACCTCGTGTTTTATGAACGCACCAAAGATGTTGAAATATATTGTTATTTTGTCCGTGAACGTGTCGAGTTAAAAGAGATCCAAACCATGAAAATATATACAACAATGCAGCTTGCCGATCTCCTCACTAAACCGTTGGGTACCAACCGCTTCCGCACTTTGCTTGGAGATTGGGCACTACGGATCTCTACGCCCCAACTTGAGGGGGGGGGGGAGTAAAGAGCCTTGCATATTTTATGAAAATATTGTGATTTGCAGCCTGTCTCCCAATCCCTACAAATCTTCTCTTTAACCCATTTCCCTTATTCATAGCCCCTACCTACTCCTTTGTTTGTCTACCATATTTGTCTTATTTTCCTTTTCTTATGTATGCCTATATATAGATACGTGGTCTATATCTTTCTTTGCATCCTTTGTGAGGAGATCTTTTACCATAATAAAATTGTTACAACGTCTATCAAGTGGCAGTCGGCGGTGTGGTTTCCCGTGAAAACACGAAGAGGTCCCATAAGCCAGTGTTATGCCCCTCCATGGAGAAACCCGTAGGCTGCGATCCAGGGTCGGGCTCATAGTCGTGTGATTGCCTAGTCGCAACCGCCCAATGAGTGGTATCTACCTTGACATTCGTTAAAAAAAATTACAATATCTAGATGTAAACTTGGTATTTAAATGATATGAATTTACAGATTAAAAAAAATATTATTTATTTTAATCATTATATTGAATTACAACTTGGTGTAACTGTGTAAGTAGTATAACATGTGTTTTTCCTTTTTTCTTCTCATGAATTTTCGTTTGTGGTATGTTTATTGCCAATAAGATATTTTAGGGACGAAATGGAAGAATGGCATCAACAAAACACAAAATCAGTGTTCAAGATTGACAGTATGGGTGCCAAAGAAAACCATCTTTTCTGAATTCGTAGATGTCAATAAATATGGTGAACTGAAAGGAGGATTCTCCATAGCTATATTTTGCTTAGTGTTACAAGAATTACCTTTCAAGATTCAACCTGTTTTTGTACCATTCGTCAATGAAACAACTGGCGAAAGTATGGGTTCCTATGATATGCTTGTTCAGCAAATTGAAGGCAAGGTACGCCAAATATACAAACATTATTAGCTAGTAGCTTGGCAAATCATAATAACATCCCATCTACTTAGATATTGGTTCATTCATTTCTTGTAATTAGCTAGTTTTGTATAATTTGGCGAACATAACATCAACATGAAATACTCATTAGTTAAGAAACCATATATATATATATATATATATATATATATATATAGGGTAGAGATCCTAAGAGAACCAACCCCTATTTGAGAACTGAGAGAACCATTCTGAGCCACACATTTCATATAAAGGCAAAAAATTTTTTTTTTTTTTTTTTTTTTTTTTTTTTTTTTGCTTTAATCGCACATTTTTATGCAAGGAAAAAATTTTTTTTTATTTTTTTTGAATTTTTTTTTCATTTATACATATGTGTATATGACAATTATACATATGTGTATATAGCAATTATACATATGTGTATATAGCATTTTTCAGCTATACATATGTGTATATTTCAGTTATACATATGTGTATATAGCATTATACATATGTGTATAATGCAATTATACACATGTGTATACTGAAAAAAAAAATACAAAAAAAATAAAAAAAAAAAAATTTTCCTTACATATAAAGCAGCGATTTTTGCAAAAAAAAAAAAAAAAAAAAAAAAAAAAAAAAAAAAAAAAAAATTGGCTTAGAGAAATGTGTGGCCTAGAATGGTTCTCTAGTTCTCAATTTGAGAAAAGGTTCTCATTTGAACCAAATCCTATATATATATATATATATATAATATATATATATATATATATATATATATATATATATATATATATATATAATATATATATACTACATTATAAAAGGGGAGTCATGGGTAAAAAAGTCCAAAATGTCAAAGTTAAGATGACAACTTAAAAGTCACAAGTGTAATTCTCTAAACTTTACTACTTTTCTTCCTTTTATGCCCCTTGTGTACAACCTTTTATGACAATAGTATAAAATACTAATCCAATGCATCCCAACTTGTGTTTTTGAAACCGTCTCCTTCCTTTAAGTTACTATTGAATGTTGTAACCGTCATACATGAGAAAGGTTTCATTACATTGTTATTTATTTTATTCTTTTTTTATATTTACATGACGAATAAAATTAGTCGTCGAGAGTTGCATATTATTATTTTAGATTAGGTACTTTCACAAATTAGAAGTTCTCATATTATAATACTAAATATAATATTGAGATACAAAGAATTTTACAGATTTTAAAATTTATAAATGAATAATCAAATATTCACAACAGATAATTTGATAATGTAAAAGTTTAACTAATCGTATAGAAACCATCGTTTTGCATTCAAAGACAATTTCATATACATCGTTTTGCATTCTAAGACAATGGAAGGAAGACAATATATTTTTACACTTTGGCGGGCTAACACGGCTACGTTTTTGCATTGTTCAAAAAAATATATAATTATCTTAATCGTCCCGCAGCAACGCACGGATTTCCTACTAGTATATAACATGAGTATCATCATATTGATTGTGATTAATAACTACATCTCTCCTTTTTATCCTGAAGCAGTGCCAAGCTGCGGCTGGAGACATTACTATCACACCAAACCGAACAAAAATTGCTGATTTTACAATACCGTACATGAGTTCTGAAATCTACATGCTTGTACCAGCTGCACAAAAATGGAATCAAAATCTGGGGACTTTACTAAGACCTTTTACACCGAGACTTTGGGTAACAATAATTAGTGCTTGTATATTTATTGGGATAGCTATTGGGATTTTGGAGTATCGTGTAGGCAACCCTGAATTTAATGTTCCTTTCTATCAAAAACTAATTATGACCACTTGGTTTCCTATTTCGACATTTTTCTTCCACGAAGGTACATAAATTATTGGCACGTACACCTCTGATTCGAGGCTACATCTCGTATTGCCATGTTTTTTTGTATTTGTGAAAACGAAGGCTTCTAATTGGTGAATGCTTCTCATGATTTTGTTTTAGGAAGAATTCACAACAGGTGCTCTAAAAATCGTGCTTGTCATATGGCTAAGCACAATCTTCATAGTAATGCAGATCTTCACAGCATGCTTATCCTCATGGTTGACTGTAAATCAACTACAACCCAAAGTGCCAAAACAATATCATGTAGTTGGATATCAAGATGGTTCTTGTGTAGAAAACTTTGCCAAGTCTTATGTTCAAAATTCCTCAACCATAACTGGACTAGAACCATTATCAAGCCTGGATGTCTATAAACATGTGTTGGATACTGGCAGGGTAGATGCAATATTTGAGGAGCTTCCTTTCGTTGATAGATTTATAGCCGAATATGGAGAGAATTACATAAAGGTTGGACCACTGGCTGCAGAACCTGGATTAGGATTTGTGAGTCTCTCTCTCTCTCTCACACACTCACTCTTCCCTCTTATATGATTCGGTTGCTTGCATAATACATGCCGACAAAATTAGTCAACGATATTTTTTAGTAGTGATTACCTAACTTGTACTGTGAACATATAGTCACATACTCACATGATACATGGCACAACATTTTACTTCTTTGTTGACTTTTTATGTATCTTTTTATCTCATGTACAAAAAAAATCCAAAATTTACATGGCTTACGTTGTTCAATTATCTCAGGCTTTCTCTAGTGGATCTCCTTTACAGCCAGATTTTTCACGTGCAGTAGTAAAGGTAATTGGAAGTGAAGATATGATGCAAATGAAGAAAGAGTAATCTTGGTATTCAAAACTCCTACTCCAGCACAACCAATTGACTCCTTTCCGCACAGTCTGGACGTTCATAGTTTCTTTTTACTCTTCACATTTATGGGTCTTGCAACTGTAATCACTATCATCTGCTCAGAAATCTCTCTAATGCGCACAACGGCGCCAATTTGTCCAGAGATATCAAGCCAGATTAAAATTTCGGTTCAAACTAGTCCTTCAAGTTTCACACGAGTTGTTGAAATGAGCACTAGCGATCATAATTAAACTATGCTTAACATGCAATATATCAGCTTACTTGGTTGATATGCTTCTATAATTGAAGCATATATATTTAGTTTATGTGTGTGTATCATGGGCATGTATGTTACGTACATTTAAATTTTAGAGAGAATTACACAGATTGTCCTTTAGTTATATATTAAATTGCATCCTATGTCCTTTATGAAAAATTTTCACTCCTTATGTCCTTTGTTTTATACACTTGTTACACCCTATGTCCTTTAGACCAAACCCAGTTAAATAACTCAGTTAAGTTGGTCATGTGCCCCTCATGTGAGGGGCAAACCTGTCTTTTCACCTTAAAACATGATAAAAACTTAAAAAAAAAAAAAAAAAAAAAAAAAAAAACCCTTCAACAATGAGACAAAAATCATCATCTTCATCTTTACCCCTTCAACAACTCAAACCCTAAACCACCATTAATTCATCACCAACCTCCTTGAACCTGCAGCCACCATCAAACCTGATAAGAGGTTGCGCTGCCTTAACCAATGATCGGACATCCAAATCAAAACCCACTGTTGCCGGCTCAAAACCCCCCACATCAGACCCCTAAACCATCACCGCTAATAATCCTTCTTTGTTAGGAAAATACCCTCTGAACCCTAGACTACTGCCGCTGCTACCTTCCTTCGTTGCTGTCCCCACCGTTGTTAACCACCTGCATCTTCGTCGGAGTGAGGAGATCGGTCGGAGGCCATGGCCGACTCTCTCTCTCTCTCATCTCTCTTCTCTCTCTCTCTCTCTCTCCTCTCTCTAGAAATCATATAGGGTGAAGTGAGTGGTGAGGGGTTGGTTGTCCGTGGTGGAATGGTCCGAACTCTGTCATGCGTGGAGGAGATCCACCGATCTCCTTCTCTCTTGCTGCTTCTTCTTCCCTGGTTCTCTCTTTCTCAATTGCCCTCTTTCTCTAATAATCAGAAATGGAGTTGTGATATATGTGTATGTGAGAGATAAAGTGTTTGTTATTATTATTATTATTATTATTATTATTATTATTATTATTATTATTATATTTACACAGATTGTCCTTCATTGAGGGTGAAAAGACAGGATTGCCCCTCACATGAGGGGCAACATGACCAACATACTGAGTTATTTAACTGGGTTTGGTCTAAAGGACATAAGGTGTAACAAGTGTAATAAAACAAAGGACATAAGGAGTTGAAAATTTTCCATAAAGGACATAGGATGCAATTTGATGTATAACTAAAGGACAATCTGTGTAATTGTCTCTAAATTTTATTTTCGAGTTGTACATGTGGAACTTCGCTACTATAGTATAATAGTGAAGCACAAATACAAATCTATTAGTTGTTGATCAGTCGAGTCACTCCTACTTGTTGATCTTGGATATGAGTAGCAAACATTTCAAAGATGTCTAGGGCAATGGCCCTGCACACTCTTAGGCAGTCAAGTTAGTTAATTAAGTAGGATAGTAATCAAACAAAGATGATTCATATGTATAACTAAGCTGTAGACAGTTTAAATTAAAAGAAAATATGTCATCATCATCATACTCAGTTAATCTCATCAATAGCAAAGCTAAGGTAGGGGCCTGAGGAGGGTAAGATGTAGACAGTCTTACCTCTATCTCGTAGGAACAGAGAGGCTGCTTCCAGTGAGACCCTCGGCTCAATAGTGGTTTTGTATCAAGCCTTAGACATAAGGCACATAACACTTAGCAATCGGGACAAACCCGACTGGTGCATGTACCCCCTTGTCTTTTGGCTATCAACGCCACTACCTGATGCATGATTAACCATCGGTCATTTTTAACGTTATTTTCATGAAATTAGTAAAATAACGTTAAAATTAGTGCAACTTTACTTTTGCCCCCCCCCCCCCCCGGATAGCCAAAGTAAAACATAAATTAGTTAAATAAGTGAATCTCTTAATTCATTTTCAAAATATATAGTTTTTCAAAGCAAACATAATTTGCAGTGAAAGAGAAATTTCGATATGTGTAGAATAATGTAAGATGAATTTGTTTATGTGTAGGATAAACGTATGATAATTTCGATATGTGTAGGATAAACGTATGATAATTTTTATATATGTAGGATGAATTTTAAGATGTGTAGGAAAAATTTTGATATGTGTAGGATAAAGTGTAATGACTAATTAATTTAGAGAGTGAATAAGTAATATGAGAAAAGTTAAAGTATTTAATGTTTTACCATCATATCATTTCTTTTTTCTTTTCTTAGACCATATGTAATGGTTCGTTGTTTGGGCGTGGATGACACAAGAAACGCCCCAAAATGCCGTGACCACCACCCCCTGGGCGTTTTTGGTGGATTTTGGCTCATGGCGTGGAATTTTTAACGCTAGTTTTTGGTGTGTAAAACTATCCATTTTTTGAATCCAATCAAAACTTTCCATTTGGAGAGGGCGTGGATATTTCACCCACCGCTACAAGTGGTCTTACATTAATTTTTTCTTAAATGATCCTCCCATATATATGTGTGTGTATGTGTTCAATTTTGTTTCTTTTATACGGCATAAATAAGATTTACTTTACTTTTTAATCCAATCTCAATGATTATATATCTTATACTGAGATATATCGAATACGTCAAAACACAAGATTTTACATGGGCAATGAATTACATAACAGTTGGACTAATCCGTTCGATGTTTGCGATTGTACTTGTAGGTCTTATTACTAGTTTCTATAAAATACTAAATCTAATAAAGATTTAATTTAATATTTCATTACTTTCAGTCAATGTTTAAAACTAAAACAAACTGTTAGAACCAAAATGAGAAAACATGAAGTGTTGAAGAAAACTAAGGCTAAGAACCAAGACTGAACAAAGTGAATAACATCCAGAAAAGGTTTCAAATAAAGATATCAAGATCAAGAAAAGATTCAAGAACAAGATTTCTTTGAAGACAAAGACAATGAAAGACAAACACAACTCATTTCTGATGAAATCTGGGAAAGAAGATAGAAATCTAGGACAAAAGAACCAGATTTCTAGGACAAAACTCTGATATTGACTTCTTGGCCAAATCCCAGATTTAGACTTCAGATTTCTGGAAATCTGGAATCTTAACAAGTGGGAAAGTTAAATGCATGTTGATCCCAATCATTCATGCAAAGACTTTCTTTCCCTTTTCAACCTACAAAACAACAAGTTGATAAATAAACAATTGTTTATTCACCAACTTGAGGTCAATCCTTCTCTATAAATAGAAGACATTATATGAAGGAGAAGATTGCCAAGTGTAAATGTGAAAGTGTGTGATATACATAGCAAACATCTGCTCTTACTAGAAATTTCTTTTACACATACTCCACACCACATTCACAACAGCCATAAGAATTCTTTTGAGTTATTCTTTTGTAAAGTCCAAAGGTGATCTAACGTTGCCACTATATATAAAACTCAAAACTTCTTAAAAACTTGCGTGCTCTATTGTTTCTGAAAGTTTGATTTCTCATTCCGCACATTGATTATATATCTTGTTGAAATCTCATTGCCATTTGATTTAAAGTGAAGCTGATACTTCTGGGACCAACACAAACGGATTGAACTCAAAAATGGTTCGACCGGTTGAACCGAGTTGTATCAAGCGGTTCAACCGGATTAACTAGCTAACCCTATAATTCTATATAATTCTATAAAATACAACTTCAACTCAAGAAGTAATCTAATGGTACATGATTTCATAATAATAAATAATTTAAAAGTGAATCCATAATAAAAAATAATCCAAAAGTACCCTATTTTTAAACAAATTTTTTTTATATGAAAGAGTATACTAAGTTTAGAAAGGGCCGTCTCTGAAAATTTTAAAATATGTTTGGACCATCGGTAAAATGAAACTTACGCTTTAGGGTTATGATCAAATACACAAGACACTTTTTCTATGAATGGTGAAAAGGATTGTGATCCATTAATCTTATATTTGAATGGTTGAGATTAGTTTGTTTGAAAAAAAAAATAATAAATTAGTGGAAGGGCATGAAAGGAAAATCACATTTGTTGACTTTCTCTTTCCACATGCAATGCACATGTGAATTCCCCTCATCATTTTAAAACGTCTATAACTTTTTCATACGATATTTTTTTTAAAAAAAATTAACAAGCGTTTTTTTTATCTTTAATATGAGTACCAAATGAGTTGTACAATTGGAAAGTCACCACGTCACTAACGCCACTGATGCTCTTAAGTAGTCGTCATAGCTGGCCGGACACATATATTAAGTGGCTAATTCACAAGTATTAAATGGCTAATTCACAAATAATTTTTGAATCAACATTCTTATATAACTAATGTGGAGTTTATCGCATGTTTTCAAATTGTGATTGTCAACCTTTTTTATTAAAGTATGATTAAATCAAAGACAAAGGCGAGAATACCTGATCTTGCATCAATGAAATGAGTGGGCTTATAACTATAGAAGTCGTATTTGAAATTAATGGAGGCACCTGAAAGCTTGATTTAATAAACAAAAAAAAATCAAGGAGATCAACAAAAGCCTATAGAGCATTCAACTTCTCTTCAATATTTAGATCCGAATATTCACCTTCCATCAACCCCAATCAGGTCAAACGGAAAATAAATCGGTCAAATCTTGAAGATGAAAATATATAACCAAATAGAAGGGATTAAACTCGGGGTGAACAATTTGAAACATGGGCCATGATTTCTTTACGTGTTCGGTAGCCGCCATAACACAAAGCATAAAAACAAAGCAGACTATTGAAGTTAACCCCAACATATGAAGTAGAAGAAATATAAGGGCAAATGGAAACATAATACAACCATAATCAAAGCGAGATATAAAAACTTACCTGTGGTGGAAAAAAAAAGATCCAAGCCCTAAAAGGAAAAAAAAACGAACATAATCAGTAGTTGAAACCCTAAATTAACTACAGATTGTAACCCAAATCGTCGGCTCACCTACTTTGAACCTTGATTAAAGCTGGTGACGCGCCTGAGCCACTGAAACCATCTTTTGTCTGTTTTCTCCTCAATAGGCTGGCGGGACGATGGTGTCAGTGGTGGTCTGGGGCAGAGAAGATGATGGTGGTGCGTCGGTTGTGGAGGCATTGTGGTAGAGACGATGATAGTGGTTAGGGTTACGGGAAAGGAGTGTCAGTGGAGAAGAAGGAAGGTGGAAAAGAAGGGTTTTGGAGAAAAAATCTGGGTTCGGGTGGGTTTTGGGGGAGAAGATCAAGATTTGGTGAGGTTATTGAGGGTGACAGAGTTAGCTGGAGGGAAATTGAATTTTGAGGACAGAAAAATATGACACGCAATATTTGATATTGTCATATTTTTTACTTTTTGACACAAAATTCTTGACACACAAAAATGTGTCATTATTTTATTAAATTTTATAAAATATGACATTCTTTTTATGACACACGGTTTTAAATTTCAAAAAAGGGGGTGTGTGGGGATGGCAATGGGTCGGGTTTGGGTAGGGTATTGGTAATACAAAACTCGTACCCGTTTATAAAACCGAATACCAAACCTGACCCGATACCCGTCGGGTATTGGGTATATCCACGGGTAACGGGTATACTCGTTATTTTGTTAAAAAAATACCCATTAGGATTTGTAGTAGAAAATACTCATAAAGTTTTGACGTTTCATTCTTCTATGATAGTAATTAATGGGGTTGGGGGAAGTTTGGAAACATTAAATATATAAGGAACTAATAATTTAGAAATACAAATAGACAGACATATACTAATAGTATAAAAAATAAATATATATATATATATATATTATAAATAAATTATATCGGGGATTTTTGCGGGTAATCGGATATCCATATATCGGGTAATTGGGTCGTGTATCGCTATATCAGGTATACCCGTCCCAAATATTTCATGTTTCAGGTATACCCGTGGGGCTATGATTTTTTTTTGCCATCGCTAGGTGTGTGTCAAGAAATGCCTATTTTATAGTAGTGCCACTTGCCCCACAACGCCAATCATATCAACTGTTTTCATGATTGGACAAACTCCATCATGAATTTTACACAACTTTTTCTCTAGTCTTGTATAAGTATTTTTAATCACAACACCAGACTAACGGGACATTACAAAATATGGCCTAGTTTGCCTAAACTAAACCGATTGTTTTACACAACGTTTTCATGATTGGACAAACTTCATCATTCAACATTCAGACTGTTTTTTTCAGCATCTGAATTAAATGATTAAGTGCTGAACCATTAAGCTAATAAGGGATGCTAAATGATTCAGCTCTTAACCATTCAGAGTCTCTTAACCATTCAGACCATCTTAATGATTCAACACTTAATCAATCAAAGAGACCTATTAAGGGGGTGTTTGGGATTGATTATTTAAAACAGATTATGCGTTTTGGAAAAGCAGAGGTGGAGCTGCTTATAGATTATTGCGTTTTGGTAGCCTAAAAAACTGATTATCTGCGTTTTCAAAACGCAATCCAAACACTAAAAACTGATTATCTGCGTTTTCATAACGCAATAATCAAAAAATTAGATTCAAAACGCAATACCAAACACCCTCTAAAAATCCAATTGACCACAACTAACGTAACAAATGTGGAAATAATCTGATATGTCGTAAAAACACATCTATTCTCTTATGTATTTTTTGTTATAATTGAGTCTTTTGTATATAGTTTTTAGTAGTTTTAGACGTGTATTCGTTTGTTGGCCTATTTTTATCATTGTATAGTTTTTGAATCATTTTTAGTACTTATTTATTTATTTTATATTTTGGTAGGTGTTCGTGTGAACGTTGGAGCGTAAACGATGAACTTTGGTCAAGCCAAGAACACCCGAGTCGAGAGCACGAAGTTATAATACTATGTTTAAATAATAATAACAATAATAAATAATAATTAAAAAAAAATTACGTGACCAAATCCAAGGCCAAGAAGTAGGGCATTATGGACTATTATTAAATATAGAGAAGAGGACGGCGCAGAGGATTGGACTTCAAGACTTCATTCATTCGACTGATCAGAGGCGGCATATTATCATTAATTCCATTCATTCAAACGAGAAGAACAAACATTCATTCTACAATTCCATCTTCTTTTTCGCAAAAAGACAAAAAGGAACCGACCAAACTGCGGTGACGAGCGAAAGGGCACGGAAGGAGAAAAGGCCACGGGCACGTTAAAGATCAATAGCCAGCGAGCCTTGGGTTAGGTTTAGTTTTCGCTCTATATTTTTATAGACATGATGAAATTGTTTTTTATAAACTTTGAATTTATGTTTCTAAATATTATGAGTAGCTAGACTTTTATGGTTGCTTAGGTTTATGAACTAGACACGTAATTTGCAGTATTTAATGATTTTTGGTTTTTAATTTGATGTGTAGAATTACATGATTTTAAGTTTATTGTTGGATTTGATATATGTGTGTTGGTGTTAATTTTATTTAAAGTTTGTTTATTGGTTTTGTGGAACTAGCCATGTAGAGATACCCCCTAGGTCTTGAAATCAATCTAGTTCGTCAACTTAGGTTAGCGTGCTAGTATTTGGAGTTGGAGTACGACACAAGTATAACAAACTAATATAATAAATTTAACTAAGACGTGCAGTCCATTCTTGAGGGTGAGAAATCTAACTCGAGATTGCTAGGTGACTAACTAGGCATTGTTCGGTAGTTGGCAAGCGCTAGGGCGGGAGTCGCTACTTGTCCGTGTTTAGAGTTTTCCTAGGTTTTCTTCAGTAGAGTTTAAGTCTGCTTCATAGTTTGAGGGTTTTAATCCAGGAGAGGTTTTAATCTGATTTCTGTGGGATTTTGGTACGCTAGGGCGATCCAGATCCATCTTAGCATTTCTACACTTGTCCCGCCTTGAGTCTAGTGAGCTATCTTTGACAGGAGGTTTATTAGATAAGAATAGGGTCTCAAGTTAATTACCATATTCAGGATTTATTGCTAGTGTCTAGGGATTTTACCTAAGTAATCAGCCTTCTTCCTATCTGATTTCTCCAAGTTCGTATGAGCAGTTAAGGTTATTTTGTTTATATTTAGTTCCTTCTAAGTTTATAATTAGTAGTTTAAAATACCCCCCATTTAAGTATATATTTATTTAGGCTAGTATTCGGTAGAGGTTGTGATCTAGAGTTGCATTCGCGTCTTTGGGTTCGATACTCGGTCTTATCTGTTTACTGCTTTGCGACCGGTACACTTGCCGTGCGTGTGTAGTTTTTAGGTGAGTCGTTTTAATTAGAACTTGTGTTATTTATATATATACATTTACACACATCAAGTTTTTGGCGCCGTTGCCGGGGACGCAATTGGCACTCTTGAGAATTATCCGATCCGTTTCTAGTCTACTATTTTGTGAATAATTTTTTTTTTCTTTTTTTCTTATTATTATTTTTTTTATTCTTAATATATAATTTTTTTTTATCATGTGCGAGATCTGCGGAGGACCCCATTTTACCATAAGATGCCCTCATTCATATTCATCGGGGTATTCCACGGATTATTATGCTAACGAGTATTTGCAGCCGCAGCCATATCAGTCATACCAGCCTTCATACCCACAGGCAAACCGGTGGTTTAACCCTGCAACATCTGAGTCACTAGATAGAAGAAAAAGTCGGCATGATTATCTACAAGCTGAGATGTATGAGGATAGGCATGGTGGTAGCTCGTCAGAGTATCCACCTAGCCAACATTTTTATCAACATCCCGATTATCGGGATGTCTCGTCTCACACTAGACCCGATTTTGCCGCCTTACTTGCTAAACAACAGCTCATGCTCGAGGATATCGATTCTTTGCTATCCAAGCGCACCGACTCTTTGAGGGAACAAGATGCGGCACTTAAAAGGCTAGAGGCTCAGGTAGATGAACTGAAGACCATAATGGACGTTGAAGTCCCACCTCCAGTTCAGCAGGTTAATTTCACATATGATGACCCAGACGAGATGGTAACACTTAGATTACCTGATTGTATTAGTCCCGTTGCTGAAACTGTTTGTCCTTACTCATCTGATTCTGTGCATGATTTAACTGACCCATATGATTCTTTACACTTGTCTTGTGAGGATGGTATTTTGCAGGATTCAGGGTTAGAGCCAGAGACCATAATGGACGCCTTAGTCCCACCCTTGGTTCAGCAGGATGAGCAGCCTTGCCAGGTCTCTAGTTCAACAGCATACCCTTGGGAGGCAGATGTCTGGAGTGATGATGAGGAGATAGAAAGGATAGCCTGGGACGCGCATAGGAAAGCCATGATGGAGAAGATAGGGGAGGCTGAGGAAGATATGGATTTTTCAGAATCCACAGGCTGGCTGTTTGAGGAAGAAGTGGTGGAAGAGGAAGACACCACTGACCTGCTTGAAGAAATAACTGATGGGGAAGCAGAGTTTGGTGACGAGTTGGTTGATTTGACAGCTCCAGAAGTGGACAAAGATTTTGAACAAGTGTCACCAAACAAGGAAGATGAGAAACAAGCAGTGGTGGAAGAAGAAGAAGAACACCACAGCCGGCCCGTGCAGGCATTGGATATAACACTGCTACTAGTGCCACCACCATGGCCACCACCACGGGAGAAGGCGAAGAGGCACCTGGACCGACACAGGGTGAGGGTCAGGAGTTGCAGAGACAACAAGTCCCCTCATTACATGCCAAGAATCAGGTTTGGTCCAGGTAAATTTAAATATTGGTGGCCCGACCCATTTAAATTCGATAAAATATTTTTAAATTCCACTAATGTAATTTTTCTAAATAATATGGACGGGTGGAATTAAATGGGTTGGATCGGGTCCAGATAAAAGAGAAGCCCCCTGATTAAGTTTAAGTGTGTGGAGGCTCTGTAGAGTTTGTAAATTTATATTTATACCTATTTTTTTTTCTAGCTTTTCATTTTTTTTTTATTTTGTGGTCGTTCTTCGGTAGTGGTTAATAGGTTTTTATCTTTCTATTTTATCTTTGTTTTTTGTGTCTTTGAGTCAGTTAGCAGGTTTGCGTGTTTGCTTAAGTAGAGGAAATTTCACAATGAGCGGATCCCATGTATTATCTTTATATATATTTTATGAGCGGGAGTTTTGAAAAAGGTTTGGGTAATAAAAGAGATTTTTTCTTAAAAAAATTAATTAACTTTCTGTGAAAAAAGATTTTTCACGTAATGTGAGGAGTCTGGGCTGACCTGTTCACCTTATGCGACCAGCTATTACCCGGAAAGTTATATTTTTTTTCTCTTGCAATGCGTGTTGTGATCACCAGTGTCCTTCACGTTGAGCGAGAACCAGATTTTTTTTTTCTACCCATTTGGTTCTACCACCATTCACCACCATTTTGCCAAGCAGGTACGTCTTCTTGTTTGTTGTTAAATTATGAGTCTAAGTTAGTAGTTTGAGTCTTTTTATTTTTGTGTGGTTCGGTATTATGCTCGGGTTTTGTTTGTTTTGTTTTGCGCAGGTTTGGATTGCACCACCCGTACTCAATCTCCATTCGGGTGATTCTGGACCTGTACGTTATATTGAAGCAACCCGAGAGTTTACCATTGTGTCAGAGCCGATCGCGACCAAAATGCTATACGATCGAGCTGGATTGGACTAGAGCTTACGAAGAAAATTAACCAGCTAAGTCCTTTTCAATTTGCCCTCGTCTTTTTATTTTTGTATTCGGAATTTTTTTTATTAGTTTTTGTTTTGAGTCGTTTTCTATTCCTACATTGAGGGCAATGTAGAGTTTAAGTGTGGGGATGGGAAACTGTCGTTTAGTTTGTATATAAAGTCGTTTAAAAAAAAAAAACTGAAAAAAAAAAGTCCCTGATTTTGAAGTTTGCATTATATAAAATATGGAAAATGGTAGGTAAAGTTAGGTGTCCGGTTTTCAAATAGTATGTATAATAAGAGATTAAAATTGATTGAAAACGTGTCTGATTTGGGATATGTGGGTAGGCTCGGCCGGTAGAAAGGTTTCCTTTGAAAAGTAATAAATTAATTATGTTAGGCTATTTTGTGGGTTCTCATCTAGGAGAAACGGGGAGACCGAAACCGCCAAAATAGTATAAGAAGCACCGTTATAAGTAGAAAACCGTTAGAATTTCTAATCACTAAAAAAAAAAATAGAAATCAAAGCAAAAATGCTGAAGCTTAAGGTGCCTGGCCACTGGGATAGCGACTTGGATTGGTCACACCCTCTGAGTTAAGTATGCTGAGATGAAAAAAAAAATGCTGAAGCTTAAGGTGCCTGGCCACTGGGATAGCGACTTGGATTGGTCACACCCTCTGAGTTAAGTATGCAAAAAAAAAAAAAAAAAAAAAGTGATTTTAAATTCTCTTGGTTTTCTACATAAGACGGTTGGAAAATGGTCAATTGGTCGTTCCTTTAGCTTCATAAGCTTGAGGCGGGATAAGGAGGAACTGTGGCTTCCTTCGAGTGAGACCCTAGACAGACTAATCAACATGAACTTAATATAAATAAAAAGGGGCTTGGAAACCGGTGTGGGTTTAAGAGGATCCATATATCGGGTAATTGGGTCGTGTATCGCTATATCAGGTATACCCGTCCCAAATATTTCATGTTTCAGGTATACCCGTGGGGCTATGATTTTTTTTTGCCATCGCTAGGTGTGTGTCAAGAAATGCCTATTTTATAGTAGTGCCACTTGCCCCACAACGCCAATCATATCAACTGTTTTCATGATTGGACAAACTCCATCATGAATTTTACACAACTTTTTCTCTAGTCTTGTATAAGTATTTTTAATCACAACACCAGACTAACGGGACATTACAAAATATGGCCTAGTTTGCCTAAACTAAACCGATTGTTTTACACAACGTTTTCATGATTGGACAAACTCCATCATTCAACATTCAGACTGTTTTTTTCAGCATCTGAATTAAATGATTAAGTGCTGAACCATTAAGCTAATAAGGGATGCTAAATGATTCAGCTCTTAACCATTCAGAGTCTCTTAACCATTCAGACCATCTTAATGATTCAACACTTAATCAATCAAAGATACCTATTAAGGGGGTGTTTGGGATTGATTATTTAAAACAGATTATGCGTTTTGGAAAAGCAGAGGTGGAGCTGCTTATAGATTATTGCGTTTTGGTAGCCTAAAAAACTGATTATCTGCGTTTTCAAAACGCAATCCAAACACTAAAAACTGATTATCTGCGTTTTCATAACGCAATAATCAAAAAATTAGATTCAAAACGCAATACCAAACACCCTCTAAAAATCCAATTGACCAGAACTAACGTAACAAATGTGGAAATAATCTGATATGTCGTAAAACACATCTATTCTCTTATGTATTTTTTGTTATAATTGAGTCTTTTGTATATAGTTTTTAGTAGTTTTAGGCGTGTATTCGTTTGTTGGCCTATTTTTATCATTGTATAGTTTTTGAATCATTTTTAGTACTTATTTATTTATTTTATATTTTGGTAGGTGTTCGTTGTGAACGTTGGAGCGTAAACGATGAACTTTGGTCAAGCCAAGAACACCCGAGTCGAGAGCACGAAGTTATAATACTATGTTTAAATAATAATAACAATAATAAATAATAATTAAAAAAAATTACGTGACCAAATCCAAGGCCCAAGAAGTAGGGCATTATGGACTATTATTAAATATAGAGAAGAGGACGGCGCAGAGGATTGGACTTCAAGACTTCATTCATTCGACTGATCAGAGGCGGCTTATTATCATTAATTCCATTCATTCAAACGAGAAGAACAAACATTCATTCTACAATTCCATCTTCTTTTTCGCAAAAAGACAAAAAGGAACCGACCAAACTGCGGTGACGAGCGAAAGGGCACGGAAGGAGAAAAGGCCACGGGCACGTTAAAGATCAATAGCCAGCGAGCCTTGGGTTAGGTTTAGTTTTCGCTCTATATTTTTATAGACATGATGAAATTGTTTTTTATAAACTTTGAATTTATGTTTCTAAATATTATGAGTAGCTAGACTTTTATGGTTGCTTAGGTTTATGAACTAGACACGTAATTTGCAGTATTTAATGATTTTTGGTTTTTAATTTGATGTGTAGAATTACATGATTTTAAGTTTATTGTTGGATTTGATATATGTGTGTTGGTGTTAATTTTATTTAAAGTTTGTTTATTGGTTTTGTGGAACTAGCCATGTAGAGATACCCCCTAGGTCTTGAAATCAATCTAGTTCGTCAACTTAGGTTAGCGTGCTAGTATTTGGAGTTGGAGTACGACACAAGTATAACAAACTAATATAATAAATTTAACTAAGACGTGCAGTCCATTCTTGAGGGTGAGAAATCTAACTTGAGATTGCTAGGTGACTAACTAGGCATTGTTCGGTAGTTGGCAAGCGCTAGGGCGGGAGTCGCTACTTGTCCGTGTTTAGAGTTTTCCTAGGTTTTCTTCAGTAGAGTTTAAGTCTGCTTCATAGTTTGAGGGTTTTAATCCAGGAGAGGTTTTAATCTGATTTCTGTGGGATTTTGGTACGCTAGGGCGATCCAGATCCATCTTAGCATTTCTACACTTGTCCCGCCTTGAGTCTAGTGAGCTATCTTTGACAGGAGGTTTATTAGATAAGAATAGGGTCTCAAGTTAATTACCATATTCAGGATTTATTGCTAGTGTCTAGGGATTTTACCTAAGTAACCAGCCTTCTTCCTATCTGATTTCTCCAAGTTCGTATGAGCAGTTAAGGTTATTTTGTTTATATTTAGTTCCTTCTAAGTTTATAATTAGTAGTTTAAAATACCCCCATTTAAGTATATATTTATTTAGGCTAGTATTCGGTAGAGGTTGTGATCTAGAGTTGCATTCGCGTCTTTGGGTTCGATACTCGGTCTTATCTGTTTACTGCTTTGCGACCGGTACACTTGCCGTGCGTATGTAGTTTTTAGGTGAGTCGTTTTAATTAGAACTTGTGTTATTTATATATATACATTTACACACATCATAATCCCATCATTAAATAAAAGAATCTTAACCTTCTTTGGAGATTCTCATTGATACCCAAATCTCCTAAATTTTGGAGGATATCACAACTCACGTACAATTCATAAAGGGCAAATCCCACACCGATTAGCATAAATACATGAACAGATAACACATAGATTTTGATACTCAATTTCACTCTCTCTCTCTCACACACACCTCATACTTACTTTTCTACAAGCAAATACTTATTTTCACGTCCAAGGCTTATCACATGGATAACACCATTCCTGTAACAAGTCTGACGATGTATTGTTTTGCAGTAACTAAAGGACCGATTCAAGTTCATAAAATATAACGGAGAACCATATTCTACTCGAAAATCCACACTCTCGGTACACGTTTCTTTGATATCTATTTTGGATTTCTTTATTGTTAAGAAAACAGAAAATGATATACAATTATGTATCTTGCACATAATAGTTTTTTAGCTTTAAAAATGGCTATAAGGGACCCGATTAACTATATAATTCATCTGAATAAAACATAAGTGGATGAGCCAAATTGCTTAATTGCAACTGTTTTTCCCATGGTCGGTCACTCAGTCAACTATACAATTCTTTTTTCTCCACGTCATTGAATTTTTTTTTGGGAAAATGACCAATATAGCCCGTTGACCGGGCATTTTGCACAAATAGCCCCCTCCACCGTCTTTGGAGAGACGGGACACGGCTCCCAACCCGCCTGAACCGTCTTTGGATAGACGGGACACGTTGTGACCCCCCCAACCGCCACGTGGCGTCTCTGATCCCGAGGCTGTACCGTCTCTCTCCGGACGGGTCAGAAATCTCTCCCAGACGGTTCACGTTTACCAAGACGGCTGAGCCTTCGGTTCAACCGTCTCCAAAGACGGTTCACGTCTATCAATGCCGGCTGTCCCTTCGGGTTAACCGTCTCAAACAGACGGGTCACCTTTCCCAATACGTCTTAACGAAATTTGTGAACCGTCTGAACCGTCTGAACCGTCTCACGAGTGTATATAAATACCCCAATTAACTTAACGAAATTTGCACCCACCGCTCTCCTCTAAGCTTTCATCTTCCATGCACCCACCCGTCTCCTCTAAGCTTTCATCTTCCATGCACCCACCCGTCTCCTCTAAGCTTTCATCTTCCAATCCAATGACGTTTTTTTACTTTCCAGCCGAAGCCCCAGCCGAAGCCTACCGGCTTCGGAAAATATGTCCCGGTTACTTGGATTGTTGTTTCATCTGCGTACGGCTACTTGGATTGTTGTTCCATCTGCGCGTGGTTTGCAACCCGTGTAATGGATCGATGATGTGGTGGTCTACATTTTAGGCAAGTTCGCTCGCTTTCCGAATTTATGTCTCGATGTTCGACGTGTGCTCACTGAGAACTATTGTTACATAAAACGAGGAAATGTTTCGGACTTGTCTGTGTAGAGCACATACACCATTCGAAACAACGTCTATGTAGACCACTGCTACTACCGCCGCTGTGGAGGACAAAACATCTAACACTAAGATGTAGTCCTCAATAGTTGGTTAGACATTACTATTACTTCAAACAAAGTTCCTAGTTCTGGAAGTAAATTTGGGAAGTTTGTTGTAATAGTGTAGTTTTTTACTTGTTGCTTCTTTATTTTCTCTTGTTGCTTTTTTATTCTCGGGAAGTTTGTTGTAATAGTGTAGTTTTTTAATTGTTATTGTAATAATATTTATTGTTTATTTGTGATTGTAATAGTATAGTACGTTTAAATATAAAAACAAAACGACAAATTAAAAATATAACCAACTATTGCATTAAAAATAAAACCATTACAAATAAATAAAAATATAATTAAAAATTACATAAGACGATGTTTAATCATTTGCCACACGGACACATGTTTAAACTCTTTACCCTCCCTATTTTTGTACTGCCTTAGACTGTGTCTAATGGCCACGTCTTCAGGAAAGTTTGCGGGTACGTCGTAAAGGGTCCGGTTATGGTGGCTGTTGAATATTTGACACTTTGTCGTCAAATCATTCAACTTGCGGCTAAGCGACTCGGTGGTACGTTGTGAGCCCCCAACGAGCCGGTTGTACTCATTCAGGATCCGGAACCACTTGTTGTTGAGGTGTGTACTCTCCTCAACATGCAGCCATGCCGCAATCAACGCAATCTCTTGTTCTTCCGTCCATCTTTGGGGTGCCATTGGTGTTGGACGGTGGTTTGGACGGTGTTGGATGGTGTTGGACGGTGGTTTGGACGGTGTTAGACGGTGTTGGACGGTGTTGGACGGTGGTTTGGACGGTGTTGGACGGTGTTGGACGGTGGTCGTCGGGTAGTAGATGGTGTTTGGACGGAGTTGTACGGTGGTTGATTATGTTCAGACGGGTTGGATGACGGGAAATGGACGGGAGACGGGTATTTATAGGGCTGAGCCGGACAACCGAAGCGTCGCCGCTCATCGGGAACCACCGCGTCGGTAAATGTGTACCGTCTCTCAAGACGGTTGAACCGAAGGGTCAGCCGTCTTGGGAAAGGTGACCCGTCTTTTTGAGACGGTTGACCCAAAGTGTCAGCCGGCATTGATAGACGTGAACCGTCTGGGAGACGGTTGAACCAAAGGGTCAGCCGTCTTGGGAAACGTGAACCGTCTGGGAGAGGGTTCTGACCCGTCTGGAGAGAGACGGTACATCTCGGGATCAGAGACGCCACGTGGCGGTTCTCTGTTGGCTGAAATGGGAAGCCTCTTGGGAGACGGTTCAGGCGGGTTGGGAGCCGTGTCCCGTCTCTCCAAAGACGGTGGAGGGGGCTATTTGTGCAAAATGCCCGGTCAACGGGCTATATTGGTCATTTTCCCTTTTTTTTTTGCGGCTGTGTTTATTTTTTATTTTTGTTATTCAAGGTTGGACCGGTTATATATTATTTACTAAGTCAAGTCAACGATTTTAATTGTCTAAGTCACTAAGTCATATTACCGGTTAGCTCAGTACGCGTAAACAGATAGGGTACCGTCTGGGACTAACCAATTCTATATAGATTACACAGTGTTCCCGAAAACATTGATACATGATGAATATTAGGAAACTTATTTGGTTCTTTCACTTCTTTGTGTTCGTTTTTGTGTTACTTAGTGATCATCATCTAGCTACAGAATCCGTGACTGCTTCAACAGAGTCGGAGATCGCTTCTACAGAATGGATAGAACAACAGATAAACGGGACTGTAAACGTGTGCAAAGGTATGCAACTTATAGATGTTAATGTTCTTCATTTTGGCCCCTATACGTAGCTTCCATCCTATCAAATTGTTTGCCGTTACTTCTCATTTACAATGTGTTACCGAGTTTACTAAATGAAATAAAAGGAGAAATGAAGATTATGATAGAAAAGAAAAAAAATAATTTCATTTCGTGTTCCAAGTTAAAAGGAGAATGAAAAGAAATTTTTGATTTTTTTTGTGTTTGCGAGTTGGAAGGAAGAGAAAAAAAGATAAATTTTACAAACATACCCTTATTGGATTTTATTATAGGTTAAATGAGATCGTAAAATGGTAAATGATACAATCTCATATTAGTATTCTTTTCTAGGGCTCTGTAAAGGAAACGAGCCGAATCGAGTCGAGCCCATTTATTTTATTGAGCCTAAATGTTGAGCTCAGGATCGGCTCGTTTTAAATCGAGTCGAGCCGAGCCGACTCACGAGCCAACTATATTTTTTTATTATTTTTATTTGTTTACAATATTCATAGGATATAAGAAATTGATATTTATATTTGTCCTTGCTTAATAATGTGAATTAAATAGTTCATGAATTATCATTTTTATATTTTTCTACGTATTTTGTCATTCATTTTATACATATCATAAAGGGTAAAAAATTGGTCATATAAAAATGAGTTATTTTAATATTTGATTCATAGTTTATTTTTAGTTAATTAGATGTTATGTTATGCTTTTTGTTACAATTTACATAAAATGTAATTTAGGCTTTAATTTAAACGTGCTAAACGGACAAGCCTACGAGCCATCTAACAAGCGAGCCATGAGTCGAACTCACCTTAGCTCGGGCTCGACTCGTTTACAAACCGAGCCGAGCTCGTTTACAGACGAGCTTTTTTCAAGCGTTTTTCGATCGAACTTCGAGCGAGCCACGAACCACGAGGTTTTTGAACAGCCCTATTCTTTTCCTTCCTTTAATTTCCTTCCATTAGTTTCCTTCCAATTTGGAAGTAAAGTTATTTAGAAGAATTTTCCTTTCACTTTCTTCCATTAATGAAACTTTAGATCACAATTTTTTCACTTCTCTCTGCTATTAAACTTGGGAACACAGTGTTAGTGTTTGTCGGTTATCTTTTTAAGTTACTTTAATTAAATCTCGGTTAAGTTCAAATGAAGTTTGAAATTTATATTTATAGCTTTCTATCTAGTTTTTTTTTTTTTTTTTTTTTTTTTTTTTTTTTTTTTTTTGAAGAGCAAATTTTTATTTATTGTTGGACTTGAATCCATGACCTCTCACTTAGGTGTTCATAGAAGTTTTGTTTTTATCATTAGGCCACCAACCCCAATGGTAACTTTCTATCTAGTTATTTGAGTGGGAAGAAAATGCCATTTAACCGTTAGAGATATTATTAGATAGAAAATAAATTAATATGAAATTTCATAAGAACCACGGGTTCATCAGATTCTAAGTCTTGGAAGCAACAATTCAATTCTTAACTGGTACGCTTCTAATCTTAGACTTACTAGTCCAGTTCACATTGACAGCATAGATAATAAATCAGGATCACATATAAATAATAAAAAAATCAGGATCACATATAAATAAGTAAATATCTAATGAGTGTGGATAATACGAAAACCCATTGTTAGATGGTAAACCTTAGAAACCCTATCCTAACCATCCATTGTATTTGATCAAGGGTTAAGATTAAATGTGGAGACTTTTTGTGTAAGAAAATAATATTATAATGGGATAAGTACAAATAAGGGTAGTTTGGAAAAGTTACTTTAGGGTCATGTCACAACCGCTCTCCTACTTTTTCAAAGTCAACATCAACATATTTCTTCTCTCTCCTACTTTTTGTTTAAGAAAATATTATTATAAATTATTATAATGGGTCATGTCACACCATCTCTCTTCTCTCTCCTACTTTTTGTTTAAAAAATATTATTTTAAGAGGTCATGTCACACCCTCTCTCCTACTTTTTGTTTAAGAAAATATTATTATAATGGGGCAAGTACAAATAATGTGTTAATGTTGCATACGAGGGTAACATGTGTTAGTTGGTCATAAAGGGCTAACATGTGTTATCTAAAATGATAAAGTTAAACATGTTGCCCCCATATACCCATGAGAAGATCTAACATTTGTTAGTATGAGTGGTGTGGTAACATATGTTAAACCTATATCATTTGTTAACCTTTTTGTCTTTCTTACCACTCTTGTTTTCAATTCATAAGTTTACAAAAGAAATAAGTAAACATAGCATACAAACTATTAACACACATTATTAAGACATGTCATAATAGGTTAACACATGTTATTTGGTAACACGTGTTATTACAAAGTATCATTACAAACTATTGAACAAGAGATAAACCTACCTAACACATTCATATGAACTGCATGTAAAGGGTAACATGTGTTAATGTTGCATGAGAGGTTAACATGTGTTATTTGGTAACATTTATTAAACTTGTATTTTATGTCAGCCCTTTTTTTTGTCTTGGTTACCACTATAGTTTTTACTTCATAAGTTTACTAGAAATAAAATATACAAACTATTAACACACGTTATTACAAAGTATCATTACAAACTATTGAACCACACAAAAACCTACCCATGACATTCAAATGAACTACATGGAAGGTTAACATGTGTGAATGTTGCATAAGAGGTTAACATGCGTTATTTGGTAACATATGTTAAAACTTGCGTTTATTTTGTCAGCCTTTTTTTGTCTTGCTTACCCCTATAGTTTTCACTTCATCAGTTTACTGAGAAATAAAAGCACACAAACTATTAACACACGTTATTACAAAGTATCATTACAAACTGTGGACCACTTTAACAAAATAAATCTAGTAACTCTATACATTGAGTACAAAAAAGAAAACGTTATTAAAAAGTTTCTCTACATATTTTTTTCGGCTTCCTTCGACTTCGTATATTAACATATGTTAACCAGTGGGGGGTCTTCGTTATCAACTGCAAAACAATAGATGAGATATTAACCGGTGTAACCAACTCATCATCTAACATACTAAACAGGAGTAACACATGTTAGTCGGGGCCCAAATTTAAACATGTGTTAACTGGGGATAAATGTGTAACACTTGTTACCCTTTGCATAAGAGGGTAACATGTGTTGTCTGCCTAAGTCAACATGCCTAGAAGCAAAGTCAAGATGAAAAAGGGATAAAACTTTACAAAGTTTACAAAGTTTACATCAACAAAATGTAACAACCCGACACAGACCCCTAAAATTTTTTCGCGTTTTAGTACCGTTTTATAATAAATAGTTAACTAAAATAAATATTAATTGAGTCGATAATGTGCGAAATTCTAATAAAACATACTAGATTTAGACGTTTATGGTCCATATAAGTCAAACAAAAACATCCCCCAAACAAACTCTATAATGTAAAAAAAAATTCAGTTACAAGAACAGAAAAGATGCGTGTCAAACAAAAAACACTACTCAAACGTAAAGAATACAAAAAAACTTAACTTCTAACATACTAACAGAAGTAACACATGTTAACCCAGTTAGACATTTCATCAAACACTTGGAGTGCATATATACAAAACACAAAAGACATTATAATTACCTTTTATACGTTTACCATTAACTTTAAATGGACATCCATATATCCAAGACACTTGGTATGCAAGCAAAACTATCCCCAAAATTGTTTAACATGACAAACAAACTATCCCCTCACAAAAGTGAGTAGACGCAACAATAAACAGAGACCACACAAATTGCTGAAAAATCTCATCGTTTTCAAATCTCATATAATAAAGGTTGTTTTTTTAATTCAAATATGAGTTGGGTATGTTGAAATCAACAATTGTTATTAACCATATGTTCATAAATCTTGAAAAAAAAGACATATTTTGCTAAGTTTTTTTTGGGTATACCATCAATTTCAAGAACAACATGAACATAAAAAGCTAAATAGATTTTTTTTTTTGAAACCCCACATACTTAAAATTACTTTTTTTATATAAAAAAAACTGAGTTTCTTGAAAAAAATCAATTTAAGAACTATAAGAACATAAATTGTGAGATTTTTTAGACTTGAACCGATGGAAAGCAAAGAAAGATAAGATCCAAGTGGCAAACATACCTTAATAAATTAACAGTTTTGTTGGGTTGGAATTTGAGTTGAATTTGTTGATCAAAGTCAAGATTATTGTGATTTGGTTACAGATATGAAGAATATAGAGATCAAAATGAGAACAAATGAAAGAGAATGTGTGGTTTAAAATTAATATGGGGAATGAGTTGGGTTGGTAAAAAGAGGATTACAACTTGTCAAATATAGGAAAATGTGAAAACATTGGGGGTTGTGTGAGATGGTACATATTGTACTTGAGTTAGGTGGCAAGTTGATTTGATTGGGTGTAAAATTACCTCACTACCCCAATCATCATATTAAATTGAATTTTATATGGGGTGATGTGGCACAATAATAGCCACAAGTGGGGTTTCTAGGGTTTTCACTATAAGGAGAGTTTTCTCTAAATACTTATACAATATCTAATAGCATCTCCAATGATGTCCGGAAATTGGTTAACATCTTGCAGTGGAGGGGATGTGGATGTATTTGGTCCGGTGCAGGGTGTGTGGGCCTCATTTGATTAAAAAATGAGATCTTAGATTAGTACACCACCTAATATAAGCATGATGTCATATAAGGATTCACACACCACTTAACTTTATTGAGAACTAACATTTTAGCAGGAACCCCTTCATAAAATTAGAATAGGAAATACAAGAGTGCTACCACTTTACTTTGATCCCTGACACCTTTTTTACCCGTTCCCCAATCGAATTATTTTAACACCTTTACACTATATTAACAAATTATCATCCTATTTTAACGCTTACCACTATATTATCAAATATTATCCTATTTTAACACTTACCACTATATTATCAAATATCATCCATAAAATCATCTAATAATTTAATCAAATAATTATAACAAAGAAGATGCGGTCATAGCTATAACGGTGGGTCAGGTAGACCCATGCCAATGTATCTTTCCAGATGTGACCCGGTTATTTTGTAGATTTCACATTCATAAAATATTAAACGCCATTGTAGGCAATAAGCCCTTTTTTTAAAACCTAAGCCAAGTACACCTAAATCTAAAGCCTAGTATGGCAATAAGCCCTTTTTTAAAAACAAAATCTACCCCCCCCCCAAAAAAAAAAAAAAAAAAAAAAAAAACCTAAACCTTCTAACATAGTTGATGTTGATAACTGAACCATTCACATGTGTTTCACTTATGACCTCTCGGTCTCGCACTCGATTTGTGGGTTGGGAGTGGAGATCTCGTTGATTCCAAATCTTGTGGTGACTGGTGAGTGTTCGATTACTTCGATCTAATGATTGATAGAACACAGCTGTAGTGTTTATTCAGTCTAAGGATTTACCTTTCAACGTAAACCTAAAATCTGGATTGTATTAATTTTAGTATGAAGTTGGACAATATGCATTGATAGGATTTTTTGTAATCAATTATATTTCAAATTTTCAAATATCAAACAACTCGTCATATATCAAAATATTGATTGTGCAACAGTTCGTTATGCTCTAAGTCATATGAAATTTACTCTTGGAGTAGTTAATTATAACTTCTGTATGGGTTGATAATGGTGTTAATATAAGGATACAAGTAATCAAGTAGATTGAATTACATGTTATGTTAATATGAAATTTGTAGCTTATTCCTTGTTTGTTAAAAAAATAGGTTTTTATGGGTAGAAACGGATAATTTGAATGATTAAATTTAAAGTTTTTATTGTTTAACCTGACCTGAACCAGATCATCACCCGAAGCTTAGTTGTAGGAAAAATTATAGCTATAAGAGCCATGAAACCAAGCCAAATCAACCCGTCAAACTGGGTGTCTGTTAGGTTCTTGGGTTTATTTTAGTATCATAACGGTTTAGTTCTAGTTCTAACATAAGGCTAACCCACTAGACCCATAGAACAATAATAAAATGCAACCGCCAATGGTGGTGAAGATCCGGCAAGATTTGGATTTTAATAAAAAGGAAAATAAATGATTTATTTAGGATTGACTAATCAAAACAACACAGCTTTTAATTTTTTATTAAACTTAAATAAAATTTAAAATAGTGACCAACTAGTAAGGATGAGATCGGTACCGTACTCGTACCTATATCCATACCCGTACCAAAAATACTCGTACTGATACGAATACCATAAATACCATAATACGAAGTAAAACATATAATCAAATTCAATAGTATATAGAATTCGGTACCCGTACCATTTTTACCTGTATTCGTACCCGTACCGATACCAAAAGTACCGAATACCAAAATCAGTATTAGTGGGTACCGATACCTATACCGAATACTCAAAATCGGTACGAGTGCGAGTACCGGTACGGCTACGGTATGGTATGGATAGGGGTATAGATACTCGGGAAAAAATGCTCATCCCTACCGACTAGTGGGCTGTGCTCCTACTTTGATTTCAAGCCGCTTATATTTTTATAATGGTGGAGGGTGTGGTTTTAGGTACTCCTTTCGGATAGGGAATACCCAAACGGTTGCACCATGCACCCTCCCTTTAGACTACCATTTCGGGTATCATTCCGGTGGATGGTAACCTACGAAGTGTGTTTGTAAGTGGGAGATATAGAGAAAGGGTAGTGGATAGTATGTCTAAAATAGTAGGACTCATAGTTTCTCGTACCTTCAAACACCACACCCTATAATTTAGTGTTTTAGGGTAATGTAAAAGAAATCTGATATGGCAGCATATGGTTAGAAGGTGTTAAGGTAGCTTCTAACACCACATTCTCCAAACTAAACATATGTAACACCCCAACCGATGGCGGAATCATCGAGGTGTCACGTAGTGACGATTGTTCAAAAGCACATGTTACTAAAATGTAAATATATTATTGAATAATTTAAACTGTCTTACATGGATGAAATGGGAAAAATACAAAAGTCTGAACAAAACATGAAATTTGAAATAAATTATTAAAAGCAAGCACTAAAATCCAATGCTATGGAACTAAGATCAAACTGCACCTGAAACATGTACAAAATAAGTTTTGTCAACATATGAAATGTTGGTGAGCATTCCTAGATTTAATACATATAGTAAGTTGGAAAATGTTATACAATTCAAGTGCAAAGCTATAGTGCAATTATGTAAACTATGTATCATACAAATGAGCGAAATCAATCCTGTGACTGTATAATGTACTAAATGAATGGCGGTGTACTTATCCAAATAATTGGATAATAACTTAACAATGACCATGGATTCTCCGATGAAAACACTATGCCAAAATTGGCCTTCGGCCACACTAAAAAAGTGTGACCATATGCCTTTCGTCACACTTATTTTTTTCATCTCAAGTGTGACCAAAGGTCGAGTCATCGTAGGTATCGTACGGCCACATTCACGTTTAGTGGCCATAGCACTTAAAAGTGTGGCTAAAGGATACCAATATTTCTTGGTATATAGAGTCAATCATTCTATCCATTAAGTGTGGCTAAAGGGTCGTAATAGCGACATGAGTATGCTTTAAGTGTGGCTATTTCTATTGTATAGTCACTAAAATTTTGTTTTAGCCACTATAATTAAAAAAAACGTGACAAAATGGGTGTTGTAATCAAGCACTCTGTCTATTAAGTGTGCCTAAAGGGTAGAAACAGCCACATGAATTCACTGTAAGTGTGGCCGTTTTTATTATATAGTCACATAAATTTACTGTAAATGTGGCTAAAAACTATTTCTAGACACACAAAACAATTTTGTAATTTTAAGTGTGGCTATTATCTAACCTTTGGTCACACATATTTTTTTTCCCATGACATTTGTTATCATTTTGTCACACAACAAAATACCAAGTGAGGATGGTGTGGCTAATTACTAATCTTTGGTCACACATAATTGTATATTCCAACGACGTTTGCTGTCATTCCGTCACACAAAAAAGAAACAAAAGTAGAAATAGTGTGGCTAGTGAGTATTTAAAACCACACGAAATTTTTGTTTAACGTGACGTTTATTATCATTCCATCACACAAACAGAAAAACAAGTGACAATAGTGTGGCTAATGGCTATGTAGAGCCACATGAAATTATGTAATTTTTAAGTGACTATTATCTAATCTTTTGTCACATATTTAATGTGGTTCTATGTGGCCACTGTTGTGTAATTAGCCATTTTATTTTTTATTTATTTGTAAAATAAAAGCATTTAAACTTAAAACGCAAATGGCATTTACACTAACAAACAAGAATCCATTCTTAATACAAAAATTAAATTACAAAGAAAAAGAACCAATAATAGCAAGCTAAACAAAAACATTTAACATTGACAAGATAAAAAAATGTGCCCTACTCAAAACTCTTCAGCTTATGCGAACGCCTAATGGGACATGGATCATTGGACGTAAACGAAGAACTTTGCGTAACAGTATCCGTAGCATTAACCTCAGCATTTCAAACCTAGTCATTGGCTCATGATCGTTTAATCTCATTCCATATTTGCCCACTTTTTTGTAACCAAGCCTTTTTTTGCTGAAGTAAAAAAACAACATAAATAAATAACAAACCCACGATAAGTTGTTTGCTATGAAAAGATGGATAAAAAAAATTTAATTACACTGGGAAATACTAATGTTTTTACCTTGACCCGTTAACAGGCCTCTAATAGTTAAATAACCAGATGATATCAAAAGTTAGATACCTTAGATGCCCAAGAAATAAAACCTCCACATATACACCCATTGTTGTCATCCTACCATTAGATCCAGAGGACAACACCTCACACAAAAAGACCACATAAACAAGACATCACAACAAATGCATTTAGTATTCACATTAAGTAACAATAAAATAACAGTGCCACGAATCACAAAATGGACCCGTTACACATTAATAAACTGTAGTACAAACTGCAATTTGTTTTACTTGGATTGAAATTGCATATGACAATAAAACTACATGGTTTGCATAATGCATACAAAACTACAGTTTGTTTTTACTTGGATTAAAGCTACATAATGCCAATAAGAAAGATGCAAAATGCATAAAAACTGTAATTTGTTTTAACATTGAGTAATACTATGCATAATACATACAAAAATGCAAAATGCATAAAAACTGTAATTTGTTTGACCACCACCACATCCCTATATTCATTGGGATAGCAAGTTTAGTGAAACAAAACAAATAAATAAATAAATAATTCATATAAACACCACATTTACCTGCTTCCAATATTGAAGTAGAGTGATGAGATGATGTTAACCTCTATTTCTGTAAATCCTCCAAGATTTATATTTGGTGTTGGGTAAATCAACTATTTCAGCCGTTTTCCCAGATCCTTTTATCCCTATTTAAGACATAAAATGAAAGAATATATGAATAATAAAGAGGAAAATAATAATTTGTACATATATTAGATAAATCAAAGACTATATGAATAATAAAAAGAAAAGGAACAACTAATGAACTTTAACAATCGTCTTCGTTGGACCTATACAAACATCTAGATGTTACTAGTTATAATCCGACATCCAGCCATTATTGTGGCAATTGTCGACACCTCCGCGAATTTTTGCTTCTGCATACCATGAAAGCAGGTGTAAAAAGGATGTTTCAGGTCATTTTTTAATTACTAGTGGGAATGCCCACACGTTGCCGTGGGTGGTTATGATTTTTAGGCGCACATTGTGTGGCGAGTTTCACATAAATGCTTGACATACACTTTATCATATGCTTCAATATTATTGCTGAAACTACATACATTTCCAGCTCATTCACAAATCAATCAGTACTCCTTAAGAAAGGCTTTGTGGCATCTATTACCATCGTCTGAAGTTTCTTATCCCAGTTTATGTGAAAATTTAAACCCTTGTGGCATGCTTCTGCAATAGAAACTAATGACACAAAATTTATGTATCGTTATAGTTTTTGCAAGATCTCTTTGTCATTAGTGAAGGGTTTCTAAATATTTATATTTTACTAACAGTTAAATACATGGCATCATGTTAACTTGTAAGTAACCAAATAATGAAACTTCATATAGATGCTTGGTGCCACCAATTATAATGATAAGTTACTAATGCAGGATTTTGACATTTTGAGTTGTTAAGTATATTTTGTGGGTCCCACTTATACAATATAAACTGAAAATAAAGACGCAACACTCGGCAATGTAAATGAAGAAGCAAGGAAAATGGTACAAATAAAAAAATCTGTCTTACACTCTTACCTTCGACATGAATCAATGACCACAATAATGTGATGCACAATTATATCGTCTTTCTCCTACAAAGAAGCGAATCAAATAAGTATCAATAACAAACATGGTGAGAAATAACTATGTGTGGTTACGTCCTTGAAGAAGATGAAAATCAAACAAGCATAAATGGGATATAACAAAATGATGAAATGAACCTGAATCAAAGCTTGAATTTTTCTGTCACCCAACTATATAGCCGCTGGTTTGGCTGGCGGTATTTATAGGACTTCGAATGCTACATTATGTTAATATTACCGGCTGAATTACCTGATGCGCATAAACATAAAAACCTAAAGTAGAAAACTTATTCCATATCAACACCAGAAAGCATTAAACTTTGAACCCCGTTAATGAAGTCATGTAGCTTATGATGATCCGGGAGATAACGCCAATATGTGTATATATTCAGCTACTAACTTTGGTCTGAATAATGCAAAAAAAAATTGTAACAAGCAGAGGTGGCAAGATGGGGCATGTTGGCTAACATTTCAAAAGACATTCAGCTTTAAATGAGTGATTTTCGTAACAGGCCGGTTTGGTTTGATGCACAAACACATTTTGTCAATTTTTTTATGAACAACGAGTATGTTGATTTTGATTAGTGGACTACAGACAAAAAAAAAATATTATTACAATAACAATCTTGATCTTCGAATATAAAATGTATGTCCTGAAAATATATTGTTCGCAATAAAATGTATGTCCTTACTCACATGTATAGCAGTATAAGATCTACATGGTCCATTACTACAGCTTTAGCAACATGCTAATCAAAACAAACATATATATTACAAATAATACTGATATGTAATCATGGTTTTAAAAAGCATGTGGCGATCCAATGCGCAACGTGCGCACATCACGTATTCCAGCGTTCGTTATTAATATATACTAAAAACCTTTTATATAGATAACATTCTAACAGGCTTGTTAACTTTTAACCATTAACATATAATATATACTAGTCACCTTGCTTTCATAATCTAAAATATTGGCTTTATGAATGGCTTTCTTCTCGTCATGTCTAAATGGGAAGAAGACCAACAACATTAAAGCAAATCTGCAGCATACACTATATGTCTATATGTGGTAAAATGAGCCTGCCTTAGTCTGCATCTTATTTGCTGTTGATTGCAACTTACTATTCCTATGATCCTATCAGTTAGTTTACGTAAACAACCCAAACAAAACACCCTCGAATTAAACATGTACGATCTAATATGTGTTAATTTGGGGATAATCTTTCATCCTCGGTCTTAAAAACCCAACAAATAAACAAAAGAAAAAAATGACATCAATTGTTTGCAGAGAACCAACATGTGCAGAGAACCAACATGTCTTTATCCCTTTGGCCTTTGATACTTTTGGCTCCCTAGCACCAGAAGCTATTCGTTTCTTGACTAGGGTCCAACGGGTCGTCCACAACAACAGTTCATCTCCAGGGGGCAAGGATTTGTCTTTGGTAGACTAGGTTTCACTATCCAAAAAGGGGTGGCGGCGCAGCTTGTTGCCCGTCTACCTTCTATTGTAATGTAACTTTCGTATTTTGTTTTAATTTAATCCACTTTATAAAAAAAAAAAAAAAAAAAAAATTAAAGAACGTTATTCTAAAAAAAAAAAATTGTTTGCTAAAAACCTTGGTTCTTAGAAATCTACAATATTGAGGAACTAATCAAGAAAAAAAGCTGATTGAACACAAAGACCATCGATATGATGTAGCCGAATCTTGAATCGGTACCTAATTACCTATTATGTTTGATCATTTTTGTTAGCAAAAAGGGAAATCTAAAAAACCGGATAAAAAAAAACTATTTTATCAAATAGATCCTCATTAAACCTCCTATTTTCCGTAAAGGTCTACAGAGTTGGGAAAATAGAGGGACTTGTTCCTTACCAATATACTGTTGTAGGAGCCTATGGAACAAATTGTTTCTCTTCACCTTTGTAAGTAACCACAATCAGTGGCTACCATGTATGACATTGAATGGCCACAACTTCATATCACTCTGGACAAAAGCATCACTGAACTTCCAGCCAATTAACCATTTCGCATCACCACAAATGCTCAAGAAGGTGTCCGTAGATCAGGAAAGGTATGTTGTTCAAAACGTTGAACTATTGTTCAGCACCGGAACCAACACCATGACTGTTAACCACCCCTCTGTCACCACTACCGACTCCATCAACTCTCATATCCAACCACCGACACGAAACCCTAACTCCACCCATTATCAGCCGTTTCGCCCTCACGACCACCGCTCAACCTTAGCCAAATCTACCTCCCCTACGTTTAACAACCAACAAAACCCCATTCGAACCCTATTCCGACCACCATACATCCCTCCGGTTTTTTCATCTGCTATGCGCACTGCGCAAGGTAGAAAAGAAGTAGAGAGAGAGAGAGATAGAGAGAGAGAGAGAGAGAGGTGTGTGCGCACTTGGGTATACAAAGGTCATGATGAGGGAGGACTAAGGAGATATTGAAAGTCAATCTAGGGTTAGTGGATTTGGGGAGCGGGAATACGAAATCTAAAGTATTTGGGTGGAGGGAAATATTATTTATAGTATAATACAATACATATAAGCTCTATCGGTATCGAAAATTATACGGTACAGTACCAGTAGTTAAGGCAAAAAAATTGATAAATATTGTATTGTACCGAAATGGATTGATACCAATATTTTTTTAATACTAGGTACTGAAATGTTCATCCGTAAATTATATTATACTATAGTATAATCACTACGCCAAAATATGTCACTATGGTCCATTAAGACATGTATGATTATTATAAAAAAAACGACTCTAAAGAGAAATCATGTAGTCTATATATATATATATATATATATATATATATATATTAAAAAAATCCAAATAGAAAAATATGAAGCACCCTGCATGTCGTCTCGGTATATATTTTCTTATAATATATTCATTAAAAATAAAAAAATTATAAAAAGGTATATGTCGTTGTTAAGGCGCAATGGGGACCATTAACATATACAATCTAATAATAGTTGTAGTTATCCACTAACGTCGAATATAGCCCATTGCGACACATATGATCCACCATTTCTCATTGTCCATTACAATCTATTAAGGCCCAATATGGTCCATAAACACATATATGATATACTATTGTCAATTGTGATCCATCAAAAGCCCAATACTGTCCATTAAGACATTTTTGATTTATTATTGTCAATTGTGATCAATCAAAGCTCAATACCGTCCATTAAGACAGTTTTGATTTATTATTTCCATTTGTGATCCATTAAGGCCACTATGGTCCATTAAGACATGTATGATATATTATTGTCCTTTGTGATCCTTTAAGGCCCAATATGGTCCATTAAGACATGTATTACATACTATTGTCTATTGTGATACATTAAGGCCCATTAAGACATATATAATCCACTATTGTCCATTCTGATCCATTAAGGCTCAATATGGCCCATTAAGACATATATAATCCACTATTGTCCATTCGGATCCATTAAGGCCCAATATGGTCCATTAAGACATGTATGATCTACTATTATCCATTGTGATACATTAAGGCACAATATGGTCCATTAAGACATGTATGATTTACTATTGTCCATTGTGATACATTAAGGCGCAATGTGGCACAATATGGCCCATTAAGACATATATGATCCACTATTGTCCATTATGATCCATTAAGGCCCAATATGGCCCATTAAGACATATATAATCCACTATTGTCCATTCTGATCCATTAAGGCTCAATATGGTCCATTAAGACATGTATGATCTACTATTATCCATTATGATACATTTAGGCCTAATATGGTCCATTAAGACATGTATGATTTACTATTTTCCATTGTGATACATTAAAGACCAATACGGTTCATTAAGACATGTATTATCTACTATTATCCATTTTGGTCCTTTAAGGCCTAGTACGGTCCATCAAGACATACATGATTTACTATTGTTCATTGTGGTCCATTAAGTCCCAATATGGCCTAATAAAACTATTGTCCATTGTGATCCACAAAGGCCCAAAATGGCTATTAAGGCACTATGATTCATTAAGGCCCAATTTGACCCATTAAGGCATATATGCTATACTATTGTCCAGTATGATCCATTAATGCCCAATATGGCCCATAATGACATATATGATCTATTAATGTCCATTGTGATCCATAAAGGCCCAATATGGTCCATTAAAACATATATGATCTACTAGTGTCCATTGTGATCCATTAAGGCCTAATATGGTCTATTAAGACATGTACGACCATTTTTGGTACCGGTACCCGTTTTTTGCGTTATCGACAACGGTACTTTTGGTAGCAGTATTAGTTCAACACAATCCGATATTTTGGGTTGATTTACCTTCAAATTCTTATATCATAATACTCGTTTTCTACTTGTAATGCTACCTATTTCTTCCATTTTCAGGATCGGTACTTCCATTACCGGTACCGGTTCGGTTCTGAGGTCATCTATACTCATTACAACGCAATAAGCCTTTAGTACATTCATGACATGATGAAACGCATAAACTTCAAAATTGACGCATTTGTTATGTATATTCTTACCTAAATTAGTTACAAAGACAAATATATAAAAGTTTGAAAAGAAATTACAAAAATGATAAAATGAAATTTTACAATTTTATATCTTTTGTATATTTATACTAAAGTAGGTGTTAATTGGCCCGCGCTTCGTCGCGAGCGCGGTTGTTGTGCATAAATGTTTAGTAGTACTATGTAACGGTCTTCACGCGATGCGGCGGTAATTCTTTTGGTATTAGTTTGTTACAGTAGGAACACATGTTATAGCAAGGTTCACAATGAGCTTATGTTTGTAGATCGCTGTAAGCATTAGATGAAAATTCAAAAAAGATAGGTTGATAAAATGTTACTTTATTGAGATACAACGATTGGTCGGTAAAGTTGTGAGAAAAAAACATTTTTTTAGAAGTGATCAGTTTTTTTTTTTTTTTGAATAATGTTTCATTAACGCAAAAGAATGCTCCAATGAGGCACTTAGAACTCATCCTCGTTGCAAGCGATAAAAAAAGAAAAAAAATACCGGCGCATTTTAACTACATGTCACTAAAGTGTCATTCATTTAATATAGTACTAGTGGGGAACCCGCGCGTTGCTGCGGGGAGACAATTTATAGCGCGATACTCGTTACTGTTGGTTTGTCGATACTCTGTTGATATATTGCGTAGTATCTCTTTATAGTTTCATTCGTATAATTTAGTTTTATTGTCATAATAGCAAAACTATATTAGGATATAAGTACGCTGGCACATATCTTGTGTGTGTGGGCATGTGCAATAACTATTAGGCCTTATTAACAGGTACAAATGCGCTTCGCCGCGGAAAATGGTTCTAAACAAACATGCATTAAGGTGTGTATTTCAAAATGTTAGAAGCCGTAAGAATTTGATTGATTGATTGTATAATAGTTTCAAAAAAAATTACAATAAATCCAACTCCAATAACATGCAACATAATTACATTTAATCTACTTGTACAATTTCTTGTGTGGCTTCATTACGTGCTCCAATTGTTACTTGTAGCTCCAACTGGCTCTGTAGGATATTCACAACCTTCTCCGTCAAATGCGACGGTCGGTTGCTATGACTTCATCCTCCAATTTTCACAAGGGTAATGTTCGAGGATGAAACCAAAATGTCTAGAAACATTAAGAGATGGAGAATAAATTAAACCAAGTGTAGTCGTTAAGCAGAAATCAAAACAAAAAAACCATCCGAAGCACAACCCACGTTTGGCTAAAACTCACGACTTATAAAAATTGTTTGGAAGAAAGAAATACATACATGACAAAGAACAACATACCTACTTGTTAGGATGAACCTCACCTAAATGGAAGAAAGAAATACATAATTGAGATAGTCGGGTAACGCTAGATAGAGAGTCGAGAGGAAGACAAACAAGAATGTTGTCGCTAGCTTTCTTGGGTGAAGGTGTGGTCTTAAGTTTATAAAGAAGTTCACATTTTACTCCTATCGGTTTCGCAAGGCAATCAAACGATTTAATGAGTATTTAATTGAATAATAATTTGGTGGTTGTTTTGGCTTCTACACAAAGAAAACAAACAAAAAAAATAACGGATGACCTTTGGTTTCATAATTTAATAATAGTAATGTAGAAACAATTTGTATGAATTAAGATAAGTTTCATCACATGAAACTGCAATAAATGATTATATGATTATATATTCAATTTAAAATTTCATAACTTAATAGTATTAAAGTGTTAATATTGATGAGTAAAAGACTAATGTACCCTTTTACAAATGCATCTAATGTTTGTACTTTAGGCAATAAAATTTGTACTTACTTAAATTTTACCGGTATCCTCCTCTATGATTATATATTCAATTTAAAATTTCATAACTTATAACTTAATAGTATTAAAGTGTTAATATTGATGAGTAAAAGACTAATGTACCCTTTTACAAATGCATCTAATGTTTGTACTTTAGGCAATAAAATTTGTACTTACTTAAATTTTACCGGTATCCTCCTCTCATGCTTTATAATATAGTATAGATAATGTATTTTTTTTAATGAGAGTAGCATTTGAGAGGGAATTTTTAGAATTAAATATTTTGGGGAGAGTTTTTAGAGGGAAATTAAAATTTTGCAATTTTAAGAGAATGAAATATTTTGGGGGGAGTTTTTGGAGGGATATTGAAATTTTGTAATTTTAAGAGAGAAATATTTTGAAAAGGAAGTTGTAGTATGTATAGTTACATTAGATTTTGTAATTATATAAGTGTGACTATTCTTTTACCTTTGGCCATATATATTTTTTCATGACATTTGTTATTATTTCGTCACAAAAAAACTAAGTGAAAATGGTGTGGCTAATAGTTATATAAAGCCATATGAAATTTTACAATTTTAAATATGATTATTGTCTAAACTTTGATTACACATATTTTTAAATAACATTTGCTATCATTTCGTCACATGAAAATAAACAATAACATTAGTGTGGCTAATAGTTAAAGACACATGATTTTTTTTTTTTTTTTTTTTTGTAAATTTAATTGTGACTATTGTCTAACTTTGGTCACATATATTTTTCCATGACATATATTATCATTCCGTGATACAAAAATAAATAAAGGGTCGATGGTGTGATGAATGTTTATGTAAAGCCACATGTAATTTTTTAATTTTAAGTGTGGCTATTGATTAGTCTCTGGTCACACAACAATATATGTGGCCATATATGTATTAGCTTTTAGCCATACATCAAAAAAATACTGTGGCTGTAAATCACATTTGGCCACACTTTTCTAGTGTGGCAACTAAATGTCACAATTTTTTCTTGAAGCGTGGCTAAAGGATTCGAGAAGTTATAGTTTTTTGTCACATGAAATAAATATTGTTGCCTTAGATCACAATTGGCCACACTTTTTTTTGGTATGACTAATAAATGTCACATTTTTTTTCTTAAGTGTGGCTAAAAGTTTTGAGCTGTTATACAATGGTCACATGAATAAATAAGATGTGTGGCGAAAGGTGGGCTGAAAGTTTTTCAAATGTTAGAAATGACCTTTAGCCACACATTCAATCAAAAGTGTGGCAGGGCGATTTTAGGAAATGTGTGGCTAAAGCCACATTTTGGCGTAGTGAAAAGGGGGAGAATCAACCTAGGCGGGTTGTCAATCCAATAGCGCTATCCAATGTTAAGGTCGGCTTGTACAATGTTAATGATTTCACTAAGTACAAATGTATTCTACATGTAATGTCTAAGTATAAAGCACGTTTGTAAGCAAATGCACATAGTACTAGAATTGTATTGTAAAATGTGAACTTGTATTTGTAATTTGTATAAGTGTACATGTAACACCCCAAAAGTGAATAAAAGCAAAAAAAGGGATAGAAAATACTCACTTTCGCCAAATAACTAGATGACTAAGCGATCGTGAAAATGCGAGCAATCCAAAGACTCAACAACGAAACTAGTCCAATTTAGAAGAAAAGAAACCGAATAAGAAAAATATTCAGCTTCCAATTCGCCAATTACGAGAGCTTTTAATCAAAGTTTCAAATGTAGAAGTAATATACTATAGAAAAAAAGTATGAGGGAGAGTTTAATCGAATTGAAACAATCGATTTAGAGGTGCAAAGTGTAATGAGTCATAGGTGGGTTTTTATACTAGTTTTGGATTCAATTAGCCATTAAAATTGGTCAACACCATAAAGTAAGGTTTTATGATGAATTGACTATTTGACTAGGACTTTGACTGGGACTTTGACTGGGACTTTGACTGAGACTTTGACTGTTTAACTGTCGCAGCGAACCGCGAAAGCTAAAAAAAATCATTTTTTTCTAATTTAATCAATTTTAGGTTCTGGACTTGTTTCCTTCGATTTCTAAGTTGTTTTAGGACCGAAAATTAAGAGCTTTGGGTATCAAGGTCTGAAACATACGTGCTCGGGTGTAGATGTGAGTATAAAACGTGCATATTTTTACTTATAAAAATTATAAGTTTTATTAAATTGTGAATTTTGGTCCTATTAAAATACGAGGGTTAAAAATGAAAATTTTGAAATAGTTGAGGAACCAATTATGCACATTTATGAAAAGTGAAAGGTGCAGGTTGTCACAGTCTCCCCTACTTTAGAAAATTTCATCTCGAAATTACTTTCAAGTGAAGGTTTCCATGAAACAAAAGACATTTGTAAAAAGGCAAGTAGATTTTAAGAAATTCATCAGCGATGATTTGACAAAGTTTGAAGTAGTTGTTTAATACCTTAAATAAGAGTTTGAAAATCCTTAAAGTTTGACCCTAGGTTAGAGAATTAAGAGTTTATAATGAGCAAGGTTTGGGAAAAAGTATGTATCTGGTTAGAGCAGGGCAGTGTTATAGTAGCTTCCCTTACTTTAGAGAAGTTTCTGACCAAACTTTATTAAGGACATGCAACAGGATTTCGACTAACAGAGAGTGTAAGAGTATAGAAAGTTTGTGTTTTCTGTGTGGATGGTCCAGAGAAAGACTCTAGGAAGTCGAATTGAAGCTCGTGTAAGAACATTCTTATCGAAAATGCTAGCTATTAGTAAACGATCTAATAAAGAGATAGTAATTGGTAGGTTCTTGGTCAGACTCCTAGTCCGCTCCCGCAGTATCGTTCGTGCTTATATATAGGGTGTACCGCAGCTAACCCACCACACTACTGATACTTTGGACACGTACTGATTGTCTACCAATAGCCTAAGTAGAATCACACACCACCCCCATGTACCTGTAAATCCATGATTGCGTTCCGGACCGTAATCATCGATTTACCTTACACTAGGGTCCTATGCTTTTCCATAACACTAACATAAGTAATACAAGAAACAATGTGTGCAACCAAAATGTGTTAAGTAGTAGATATTGCTCAAGTATAAGATGCGGTTAGAGGTTCTTCCCCTTTCAGGTTCACCTTTTAACCGTAATGAGATTAATGTGTAAGTATAAGACATGATTAGGGGTTCTTCACCTTTCGGGTTCACCCTTAAACCGGTAAATTTTTGTTCACATCATTGGGCTCTAAACAACCATATTGATAAACTCTGAGGATTACACCGTTCCCCTTGGGTTAGAGGAATACTCTGAACCGAGTCGTACATGGGAACTGGCTTAGATCTCATACGAGCTATCAATTAGTATGTTCGTTGGTCATGATGATGAACATAATAATGTAAAGTATAACAGGGTTTTGCTTACAACAAAAATAAAATATGTATACCAAATATGCGTTCATATAAGTATATAAGTATAGCATAAAATTTTGATTGAAAGAATAGCATAACGTAAATCGAGTAAATCGCACAATTTGCACAAAATGAAAGTAAACGAGTTAAATTAATGCTTAAAACTAGTGTTGTAAGAATAACCACTAATAACTAGTGCGAGAATAGTTACGAATAACGCGTGAAAATAACTACCAACAAAAGAATAATACAACAATAATAAGATAATGTACGAACGTAACTATAAATAGAATGGTGTAAAAAAAATAATGAAATTTACTGTAAATAAAGGTGCGCAAAACAGACGTATAGTCTACTGGTATGAGGATAACTTTTTTGGAAACCGAAGAATGTTTTAAGTTCAAAACAGGTTCACTTGAAAAGATTTCGTAGGTACACATTTTCATGTGTTTACGAGAAGTCGAGTTTGAAAAGTGTTATAAGGTATATTATTAGTTGCAAATTCCTCCCAAAAACATATATTGGATACGTTATATGAAAACATGCAGATTTACATTTGATTTGTAAAATATGCAATGCAAGTTTATAAAATGCAAGATGAAACCATTTCATGAAGTGTGTGTAAATCTAATGTGTTTCAAAAGACCAAGATTTAAAATGATGTGAAGGTTGTGAATGATCCCAGATGCCTTGACGAATTTTGGAAAATAAAATTTTCTGTATTTAAACATTTCTTTAACTTGTGGGTTGAAAAGTCGGAAATTTTTAATTGTTATGAAATGTTGAGAAAATCGAAGTGTTACCCGTTAAGACTGGGTAAACTTGAAACCTTTTAAATTTTCAAACTTTTACGAAATTTATACATTGAAAGATCATTTATTTGCAGGATCGTTAAGGCATCTCTTTGGGCTCATAGCGGGCTATTTGTTTCAAGGCACAAGGTGTATGAAAAGTGTGTTCTAATTTAGAGAGTAGTGTACTAGTGCGTATCGTGTAGGTAGGCATTTATGTATGAGTTTAGTTTGACTAAGAAGTTCTAACTAATGGCAGTTGGCTATGGCTTAGGAGACTGGGTGCAGCAATATTAGTATTAGGTATATGAGGATATACTGTGACTTCGATCAAGTAAGTTTGTAAACATGAAGGTATAAAACAGGTTGAAATAATAAGTTTAGAAAAACCATGTTCATTTTTAATTGTATGATGACGCAACATTCCTAAAATCAGGATGTGATCAAAGTTAAACACAGAGTTTAAAACTTAAGTCGTGGGTAAAAATGTTTTAATGCAAAACGAGTAATACCTTATAGTGTAAGAATCATGAGCATAAGTGAAATAGTGTAAGCTTTAATGCGATAATATATCGAACAAAAGTTTTAGTAATGATGATAAGGGATTCAAAAGCGAATGATCAATGAATAATGGCATATGAAACATCAAGTGTTTAAATGGAATCTTCAAATGATAAACAAACATAAATATCAATGATATAAAACATTGGAATTGTTTCTATAGGAAACTTTGACCAACTCAAGTATTTGAAATTTCCTAGTGACTTGTGGGGGCGTACTTTAGCCTATAAGTGAATGCTCATCCCAAGAGTTCCCAGGTAGGTATACGGGTCCCTCGTCTGGTTGGGATTTATACGAAATACCATGTGTAGACAGAAAACTCAGGATACAGGCGCTCACCCTTCCAGATTGCACGTGCCCCATCAATAGTGAATTCCAAAACTTTAGCGAGATTAAAAATGAGATGCAAAAATAGATCCTTGAGATTTGGATTTCACTCCTAACTCAAAGATATATTTCAAAATTGAAAACGATTGTGGAATGAAACCAATCACTAAATTAAGGATATTACTCCCATCTTAGTGGTTAAGTTTCTTTTTGAAAGAAATACTCTTTGAGGTGTGGATGCCACTCCTATCTCAAAGATATATTCCTAAGATAAATAACATATAGATGAGTGAAACTAATCACCAAGGTATGGATGTCACTCATAACTTGGTGATATCGTTTCGTTTGTGAAATACGAGTATCTTCTTCTCTAAACAAAACACCGAAAGAATAACGAGAAAGAATCATAGCGAAAATATCTTGAAAGAAGATAATAGGATAAAGAGAAATAAACACGAGAGGACTCGTGAATGTAAGCTTGGTTATAGACTAGGCTAAAGGCATTCTAATAACCTAATTCCCTATAACCGTGGCTCTGATACCAATCTGTAACACCCCAACCGATGGCGGAATCATCGAGGTGTCACGTAGTGACGATTGTTCAAGAGCACATGGTACTAAAATGTAAATATATTATTGAATAATTTAAACTGTCTTACATGGATGAAATGGGAAAAATACAAAAGTCTGAACAAAACATGAAATTTAAAATAAATTATTAAAAGCAAGCACTAAAATCCAATGCTATGGAACTAAGATCAAACTGCACCTGAAACATGTACAAAATAAGTTTTGTCAACATATGAAATGTTGGTGAGCATTCCTAGATTTAATACATATAGTAAGTTGGAAAATGTTATACAATTCAAGTGCAAAGCTATAGTGCAATTATGTAAACTATGTATCATACAAATGAGCGAAATCAATCCTGTGACTGTATAATGTACTAAATGAACGGCGGTGTACTTATCCAAATAATTGGATAATAACTTAACAATGACCATGGATTCTCCGATGAAAAAGGGGGAGAATCAACCTAGGCGGGTTGTCAATCCAATAGCGCTATCCAATGTTAAGGTCGGCTTGTACAATGTTAATGATTTCACTAAGTACAAATGTATTCTACATGTAATGTCTAAGCATAAAGCACGTTTGTAAGCAAATGCACATAGTACTAGAATTGTATTGTAAAATGTGAACTTGTATTTGTAATTTGTATAAGTGTACATGTAGCACCCCAAAAGTGAATAAAAGCAAAAAAAGGGATAGAAAATACTCACTTTCGCCAAATAACTAGATGACTAAGCGAGCGTGAAAATGCGAGCAATCCAAAGACTCAACAACGAAACTAGTCCAATTTAGAAGAAAAGAAACCGAATAAGAAAAATATCCAGCTTCCAATTCGCCAATTACGAGAGCTTTTAATCAAAGTTTCAAATGTAGAAGTAATATACTATAGAAAAAAAGTATGAGGGAGAGTTTAATCGAATTGAAACAATCGATTTAGAGGTGCAAAGTGTAATGAGTCATAGGTGGGTTTTTATACTAGTTTTGGATTCAATTAACCATTAAAATTGGTCAACACCATAAAGTAAGGTTTTATGATGAATTGACTATTTGACTAGGACTTTGACTGGGACTTTGACTGGGACTTTGACTGAGACTTTGACTGGGATTTTGACTGAGACTTTGACTGTTTAACTGTCGCAGCGAACCGCGAAAGCTAAAAAAATCATTTTTTTTCTAATTTAATCAATTTTAAGTTCTGGACTTGTTTCCTTCGATTTCTAAGTTGTTTTAGGACCGAAAATTAAGAGCTTTGGGTATCAAGGTCTGAAACATACGTGCTCGGGTGTAGATGTGAGTATAAAACGTGCATATTTTTTACTTATAAAAATTATAAGTTTTATTAAATTGTGAATTTTGGTCCTATTAAAATACGAGGGTTAAAAATGAAAATTTTGAAATAGTTGAGGAACCAATTATGCACATTTATGAAAAGTGAAAGGTGCAGGTTGTCACAACATATGGTTCTAGTCACCTTCTTCCCAATCAATCATAGAACCAATTCAAATTTTAACTTTCAAAATTTATTTTATGTGGTAACTGTATATGATTTCATCTTTGTGGTGAAGTGTCATGGGAAATGTTGATTTGCGCTTGGGGCTGAAAGGTCTCAAGATCGAATATGATCTCACCCGGGTTTTACCGCAGTGCGCCATCTGACGGGTGGGTTTTCCCCGGTTCGGGAACTTGCGGGCTTAGGCTACCCAAAGCTATTGGTAAACCCGAGCATATGGGGAGCTTTCACCCAAGGGGCGGGTGTCCCCGGGTAGTTGGGCATTAGTTTCGTTTGCCGTTCAAAAAATCTACTTTACTAAATACCAATTAATAAAAATAAAAATAAAAACTATATAATAAACTAAGATGTCGATTAAACCCAACATCTATCACTAGCTGTAACCTTGTCTGTCGAGGAAAACGTAGAATCCTTGGTAGAAACCATATAACCCTTGTGCTTCCTTGTTGATTTTCTGAATGATAATATGCGGTTGTTGTTTTTACGGTTTAGAGGGAAAGAATTTGGAGGGAGAATTGAAAAGAAGATATATAAACTTAAACTTTTCACACACAAATAAAATACAATGTTGGGGCCTATTTATACTTATGGATCGACACATATGATCCGACGCGTCCCCTTCCATAACTGACACAACCCTTCTAAATGATATGTGACAAACCGGTTCACATATATTGTTTTTTCTAGACTTATAAGACTCGACAATAATATCTAACATATGTACAGAACTTAATTAACATATGTTTATTTCTGAATCAAGATTACTTCTAACATTTTCCCCTAATCTTGATTCCATGTATTTGTTCTTTAGTCTTCACTCGATGACGATTTTGATCTTTTCTTTGGGGGCAGATCCGAATCATTCCAATCGGATTCCTTCGACTTGTGATCATTGCTTGCTTCATTATCAACTTCGACCACTAGTTCTCTTCCTTTGTACTTTAGATGATACCACTCGATCATCTTTAGATAACGGACGTATGTTTGCCTTAGATTTCTTTTGATCTCACTCTTTGACACTAAACTTGGCAATCCTCTTCCATATCCCATTGATATGGCCACTATCGTCCAATTTTCGTCCTTTGTCATAGCCACCAAATATTTGTACCGTCTTGTAAAGATCCAAAAAACTAATTGGATAACCCATTTCATCTCTTGGTGGGATGGGTGCTCTAATTCTTATCTTTAAGAATTCTTTCATAAACCAATAAATGGTCCTTTCAAACTCTAACTCGAACCTTCTTTTGTTTCTTTCAACCACGGTAGATATATGGATTAAATCCAAAAATACAACACAATCTTGTAATTTTGTACCTTCGTTGGATACATCACCGGACCTCTCTCCATAAAACCTTCGGCTTGATCTTTATTAATGGAGAAATCATCAAAGTGCTTGAATATGGACGCTCTCTCCTTGTCCTCTTCGGTTATTCCCTCCATCTTGTCGCCTTCATATCTAATTCTCGTTCCTTTGTCCTTGAAACCTTCATAATTTTCTGAATTGTTTCGGCCCTCTTGTTCCTTTATGCTTCGTCCTTGATGATCTTCAATCTTTCGGTTGTGATCTTTTGCGGGACATTTGAAAGTAAAGTGATCATCTCCATCACAAATACGACAAGTAATAACCGTTCGGACTCTTTGTATAATCGGCTTCTTGATGTAACAAACATCACCATTAAATTCAATCTTCCTACTTGTGTTAATTTGTCAATACTTAACACATTTCTTCTTAGTGTGGGTATGTAACAAACATTTTGAATCTTATGCAATTGTCCACCACTTGTGATTGCTACCGATCCTTTGCCACGGAAATACTCTTGCCTATAACCACTTGGGCAACCTTATATACCAAACGAATTATTTAACACCATAAACAAGTGTTTGTTTCCACATCCGTGTTCTCTTCTCGTCAAACTCGCATACCATATATCATTCCAACCCTTATCTTCACTACTCGATCTTAACCATAAACTCGGTTTTTCCTATTTTCTTAGGACAATTACGCCTATAATGAAAGGGTTCTTTGCACTTACTACAACACAAAGTAGATGGATATTCGGACACTTCTTGATCGAATTTTACTTGACGATTGAATTTCTTTTGTGCCTTCTTCTTCGCTTCGTGATCCCTCTCGGATACACTAGTAGACCAATATTGAATGAAGATATCTTGATACTTAGAGAGTCTCCACTACTCTCGTCAATAGCCTTCTTGGCCTTCAACTTTCGATCCACGTGATCGAAAAAACACATTAGGAATTAGCGGTCCTGTCCCATAACCGCCCTTTGTTCCCACTTGATCTTCTTCCTTATCAATATCAAATAACCCACAGGTCTTCGGTTCTTGAGGCTCTAATGCCATGTTGTATTTCTGAATGATAATATGCGGTTGTTGTTACGGTTTAGAGGGAAAGAATTTGGAGGGAGAATTGAAAAGAAGTCATATAAACTTAAACTTTTCACACACAAATAAAATACAATGTTGGGGCCTATTTATACTTATGGATCGACACGTATGATCTGACGCGTCCCCTTACATAACTGACACAACCCTTCTAAATGATATGTGACAACCGGTTCACATATATTGTTTTTTCTAGACTTATAAGACTCGACAATAATATCTAACATATGTACATAACTTAATTAACATATGTTTATTTCTGAATCAAGATTACTTCTAACATTCCTCGCTCCTGAAAGGCCTCTATAAGCAGGCAATGAAACCATAACCTATGGCCATGTAGTATGCTTAGGAACGATAATCACTAGCAGACGCAGTAATAGGCTCAAGTTACCTGCTGCTCATTTTCTTATTATTGGAATACTAGCAACTAATCGGCCAAATATATAGTTACAATTTTACTTAATATATACAACATAAAGATATAAATCAACATTAGAAGAATCTGAAACATCTTATATTTTGATTTATATCCTTATTTTTAATATATAATTGTTTATTACCGATAAAGATATTTTAGGGACAAGATGGAAGAATGACATTAGCAAAACATTACTTCCAAATGCAAGTCAGCCATTTAATGTATGTGTGCCAAAGAAAACAGCCTTCCCTGAATTTGTAGATATCAACAAAGATGGTAAACTGAATGGAGGATTCTCCATGGCTATATTTTGCTTAGTGTTACAAGAATTACCATTCAAGATTCAACCTGTTTTCAAGCCAATCCGAAATGAAAGTTATACTGAGGTTGTTAAGAAACTTGAAGGAAAGGTACGCCAACTTTAGCAAACAGTATTGGATATTCGTTTGGCTTTATGGAATCCGAACAACATGAGTATCATTTTGTTGATTGTGACTAAATTGGTTCATTTTTATTGATCCTTCTAGGATTGTGATGCTGTGGCGGGAGACATTTCTATCACATCAGACCGAACAGAATATGCTGATTTTACGATACCATATATGAGTACTGAAATCTACATGCTTGTGCCTGCAGTACGAAAATGGAACCAAACCCTCGTAACTTTAGCAAGACCTTTTACGACGAAACTTTGGATCGCCATAATAACTGCTTGTATATTTATTGGAGTAGCCGTTGGATATTTGGAGTACCGCGGAAAAAACCCTGATTTTATTAACGTTCCTTTTTATCAAAAACTGTTAATGATCGTTTGGTTTCCCGTTTCAAAGTTTTTCTTCCAGGAAGGTATATAAATTACTAATTAGAAACCCTTAATGGAGCTTATAATGGAAAAGAAAGCGGCTAATTAAACTATGATTCATATGGGTTTGTTACAGGAAAGATACACAACAGGAGCTCTAGGGTTGTGCTTGTTATATGGCTAACCATGATATTCATAGTAATGCAAATCTTCACAGCATGCTTATCCTCATGGTTGACTGTAAATCAACTACAACCCAAAGTGCCAAAACAATATCAAGAAGTTGGATATCAAGATGGTTCTTTTGTCATAGATTTTGTAAATGGTCATGTGCAAAAATCCTTGAGGATAGATAATGTGAAGGGACTACCACTATCAACCTTAGATGATTATAAAAAGGTTTTGGATGACCACACGGTAGATGCCATTTTTGATGAGCTTCCCTACATTGAAATATTCCTAGCAAAGAATGGAGATAATTACATGAAGGTTGGACCACTGGCCGGAGAATCTGGATTAGGATTTGTGAGTCTCTCTCAGTAAGAAAACACATATGCATCATGTACTTAGAATAACGTTACTTAATGTGTTCATTTTTCTCAGGCTTTCTCTCGCGGATCGCTATTACAACCAAAGTTTTCAAGGGCCGTTATAAAAGTAACTGAAAGTCAAGATATGATTGATATGAAGAAAATATATCTTCCAAATCAAACTCCTCTTCCAACACAACCAGATTATTCTTTTCCGGAAAGTCTTGACATTCATAGTTTCTATTTACTCTTTATATTCATGGGCGTTGCAACTATAATCGCTATTATCTGTTCGGAAATCTCAATCATGCGTACGCAAGCACAAATCTCACCAGAGATATCAAGAAATATGATGTCTACGGCTCAAATTATTTGTGCAAATTCAAAACAAATAGTAGAAAATCAGCACTAGCTCAATGTACTGTTTTAATCAAGGTATGACTTATATATATATATATATATATATTTGTATGTATATTTAGGCATGTAATTTATGTATATTTTACATTTATTTTAGACTATTATTTATGTATATTTGGCTGATACCTGGTAAGGACTCAATCTTTCACCTAATATTGATAAAGAGAATACGATATGTAGAGTACATTGAGGGCCTATAGCTGGAAAAAAAATATACACAATAAATACAAACAACTATTCGGTAAATCATTCCCATAATTTACGTCATGTTGTTACTAGCATTGTGATATGAATATCGTATTACTTGCACACATTGTACTAATTGTTATTGTAGTAAGCATAACTCTAATGAGATGGCTTCGGTAACTCAGCTGAGTTATACCTGTCCGTCATAACTCCTAAGTTTGGATTTAATTATTTAAACAACATACATTAAAAAATTAGATAGTAAAGTGTGAGGTCGTAGCCTTAAGGGCTACCTTTTTTACGGTGATATTATCGGTCTAGATGAAGAAAACTGAGGATATACATATGTGTGTGTGATGGAGTTGTTCCAAGACCTGACTTATGTGTATATGGCAAGAAAAGTAGCACCTCAAAGCTGACGAAAACACCCAAAATGGTTTAACGAATCCCAAAAGGCCGTTTGATATGTAAATGAAGAATATTATGGATCAATGCTTGATCATCTTCTCATTGATATGTCCAATATATAGAGATTACAATCCCTTATTTTAGGGAATAGATAATTACAAACTTAATACACAAGACTATCCAATTAGTAAAGCATAGTTGTGGCTTTCTACAACAATTCAGGTTGATGGAACACTAATGATGACAAAGCGGTGTGGCCTTCTGTGAGATTCACCTGGCCCTACAACAAATCCATCTAGTTTACTAAAAGTAGTTATAAGACTTTCTCCATTGCGCACATAGTCCTATCCGAGATGACGTGGAAAATATCCACATTTTCAAAAGCATTGAGGCTCATCCGAATGGAAGAGATCTGTATTAGAGATCCGACTGCAAGGGCACCATTATTTGGGTTCTTGTGCCAACTTTTGAACCATTTCTTTTTATTTTTTATTTTTAATTAATTGTTTCACGGATATAGTTTTATTTACCAACTTTATTTAATAGCCACTTTTATATAAGACTATCTATGATGATTTTTCATATTTTCTGAGGGACCAGGTTGTTATGTTTGCGAATTGCGAAAGCTTGAAGGGAGTTTCGATGGTGGAAATTGTTTTGGCGATAAAATGAAATGCAAATGTAGATAGGGTCAGATCACTTTATATTTAATATTAAAGTTTCATTCACTTTTAACTAAAATATGCTATGTAACAAACCCAAAAGTTTTATATTCACCGCTCTTTTGTTAATTATTTAACTATTTAAATACATTTCAATAATTTAGGTAATTAAATTTAAGTAATAATGGGTGATAATAAGGAAAATGTAAGAACAATTAACGATGTTTGTATGGTTGGAGATGAAATTAAGGTTATTAAGGTTTTATAATGATTTTTAACGATTTGTAAGTATATGATGTGACAGCTCTCTAGGCCAATAAAGGCACCTAAGGGCACCCTTAGCATTGGAGATGGTCTAAGCTTGTTTAGATGAGTCATTTTACTCTTTAAATCACTCCCTTGTAATTCTACTCGGTAAAACGAATGTGATAACCTTTCAAAAAGCATGGTTCATTTAAAACCCATGTCGAAATCCATTCACATACCAAGTATCTATGCCTTGCCAATAGTCGTTCCAAAAGCCCGATTCACGAATGACCCTAATTTCCTTGCTACTGAAAGCATCACACCTCCCCACATACATGCTTAAAACACGTCAGTGTAAACATACACTGCTAAGTTCTAGGCTCAACAGTTCATAGAACACATTCATTCATTTTCAAGATTAATGCCATTGCAAGTTTCTATCCTATACCATGTCTACCTACGTCACCAACTCTAAGGGCCAAAGTATTAGCCCAGGGTCGGTTTGAGATCCTAAGCTGTCCAGCACCTAAAAGTTTGAACCTTGTTTTGCAACTATCCCTTTTGAAACTCGCCTTGTACCAAACCAACTATTTACTGATGAAATGAATTGAATTTCAGGACGAAATTCTTTTTCAACGGGGGGATGATGTAACAACCGGAAAAAAATTTCTTTCTTTCCTTCGACTTCAAGCAATTTTTGGGACGAAAATTCTTTCAACAGAGGGATGATGTGGCACCCGGCCAACCTCGGTTAATACTTTATCAAAACATATAAGTCTACCTTAGCAAAATGTCATAAAAACCTACTTGACTAGTCTAGTTAAGTCAATTCGATGATTCTGGGAATCATCGAGAGTCAGTTCGATGGTCTGGGAGATCATCAGGAGTCAATTTGGTGATTCGAGAATCACCGGGATTCCATTTTATTATTCGGATATCATCAGAAGTCGTTACGATGATTCGGGGAATCATCGGGAGTCGGTTACACACATATGTCCAAGGGTTGGTGGTCGGAGGATCACCGGGTTAAAACGCACACACGCGAGTCTCGAGTCCCAGAAGTTGGTGAATTAACGTAAACGTGTTAGTTATCGAGTAATAAATTTTTTACAACCATTATATAATGTGCCGATATGTGTATACGTGAAATTATGTGCTAACATTGCAAACAACTCTATGGAGGCTACTAGCTTAGCTAGTGGTGTGTTTTAGGTAAGGGTGCTTAACGGGTCGGGTTCGCGGGTTAGCGGGTCCAACCCGACCCGAACCTGAAAATTTATATGAACCGAACTCGACCCGCACTTGAAAATTGTGACATAAATATGAACCCGAACCCGACCTGAATATTTTCGAGTTGACCCGAACCCGACCCGTTTCAACCTGATTTTTTTATTTTTTCGCAAACCAATGTATTAAAATTAAAATTTACTATAAAAAACACAAACATATATAAAACATTTATATCTTATTTATAAAATTTAATACCAATTTCTATTTTAAGTTATAAGTGTAGGATAAAATACCTAACCAATTTAATTTATAACATAAAACATATAGTAAAAAAATATATAGTATAAATATGTTAAACGGGTCAACCCACCAACCCGCCCGGGTTGACCCGAACATGACCTGTTTAGCTAAACGGGTTCGCGGGTTCAACCCGAACCTGACTCGAACCCATTTAGACTAAACTCAAACCCGCTAATTGCGTGTTAGGTTCGGATCGTGTTTTAGCGTCGTGTCAGAAATTCACAACCCTAGTTTTAGGAGGCTACTAGCTTAGGGAGAAGTGTGCATCAGGATATTAGATAGCTAGATAGTAGTGTGCATCAGGATATCAGATAGCCAGCTAGTGGTGTGCATCTGGGGCAACTAGCCTAAGCTAGTCGCCTCCAACAAAAGCTAGTCGACCCCAGGGTGTCAGGCGACTAGTTGCAGCTATAAATACCATATTTGTCTTGTTAAACATCATTTGTGCAACCCTAACTCGCCCCAAACCTCTCACACCATCCTTAACCTTTGAAACCCATTTTTACCCTAAATCTACCATTTCTAAGCTTAAAACATTATTTCCAAGCAAGATCTAAGGTGTTTTATTCATCCTAAACCTTTGTTAAGTTTTTATTTTGAACCCTAATGTTTCAGACCTGGTTTTAATGTGTTTTTTATCTATGAAAACTTTTGAAAAACAGTTTCTAACCAAACATAAACATTTTAAACGAGTTTTTGATAAAAATACAAGCTTGAAATGGGTTTTGATGATCGAAAACATAGGGATTCTTGTGTGTTGGTTATGTTAATGATTTAGGGAAGTTTTTAGGGTGATTATCTAAGGCTTTGGTGATTGTTTGTATGTTATTGGTTGTTGTGAGTTTTGACCCGTTTGAGGATTTTAGAAGGATTTAGGATGTGATATGATGATTGAAACTTGCTAGGGTTCATACTAGAATGGTGTAACAACAACTTGATGATGAATGGAATGTGTTTGTGTGGTTAAATCTGATTATTTGCCATTTAGGGTAATATTTCATGCAATGATGTGACATAACCATAATATTAACCATTTTGGGAAATGCTTGCAATTAACATGATAAACTAATGATAAATTGGGGATTATTGATAGGGTTAGGTTGTTTGATGAATGTGGATTGATATGGGGTGTTTCTACATGTTTCGGATCTGATTTAAAGGGTTTCACGCGTAAAAATAGCCAAACAGCCTGCAGGGGGCGACTAGCTTAGCTAGTCACCTGTTTATTAGCTAAAAATATACTCGCTTGTTTTGATGCTAGTCGTGTATTTTAGTTGCCAGTCGTGTGTTTTGATGCTGGAAAGGCATTTTCGAACCCCATAACATGTTTGGACACCTAGGAACATAATGTAAACCCCGTTGCATGTCTAGGAAACTTGGAACACACATTATGACCTGTACGTGCATTAATGAACTATATGTTAGACTTGGTGACCTGTTATTTGTATAAGGTGTGTATCTTCACATGAGTACTTGTTTACTTGCATTTAACTAACACGAGTATATCGGGACACCAACGGGATGTCGGGTCTTGTCTTGTGTCGTCGTGTAAAACGTTAAACACTTTTACAAACATTCAAAGTCAAGGTCTTGGACACTAAGGGTTATTTTACAAATGTATCATCGAATAAACACTTATAGACTATCCATGGTACGTTTCTAGTAGTCAGGACTACCATAACAAGTCTGGTCTATTATTATCTTGAAGAACGCAACCTAAGGTGAGTTTCACGACCCCACTTTTATACATTTTCTCATGGGGAGAAACATGTTACACACTTGGTTACTTAAAGAGCACTTATTACTAGTTTTATCATTTGTTTACTATGCGACTCATCTAAATCCCAAGGAAACCACTAATATGGGTATATAGAGGGGAAATGTGGATAGATCTATTGGGCCCGAAAAACCCCACCCAGGACAACTGGAGGTTGGACAGGTGCATATTGTCTCAAACTACACATGGCCTATCGGGGATGACGGTATTCCGAAGGGTACACACTAATAAGGAACAACACAGTTAGCAATGGTTTCAATCGCAGTAGTGACATACTTAACGTCTAGCTAACGTTCATATACCATAGTAATAACGGATATGATCTTTCATACTTATGAATACTGGTTTTGGAAAAATCAGTGAACTCACCAGCATTGTTATGTTGACACATTTTAGCATGTTTTCTTAGGTCGCTAAGGTAGTTGCATATGGTTAGGATGCACTGGAGTCCACGACCCCATTTATCACTTGCATTGTTGGAGTTATAACTTAAACTATTTCGAATTATTTATTTGGATTTTGGTTTGTAAACATATCTTCGCATCTGCTATGACTTTATATGCATGGTTTGCTACGTTGTTTTACTCATATAGTTGTCGTTCGTTGTGACCGTTGACTTGGATCCTGGTGTGTCACGTGTCTCGCGGTAAAATCCTGCACGCGGAATTTGAGGGTGTGACAGAAGTCGACTAACGGTAATGCACTCATAGCCTCGTAGCATCAGTACCTAGGATGTCAGCTTGACCAAGTACATCTCGCACAACCCGTCTAATCAAATACTAATTAGTTTTCATATAGGTCGGCTAGGTCTTCAGTAAAAAGCGTTGTACCAAACCTTTAAACTTTTTTCCCTAACTTATCCATTCAAAACTCTTCACTTTGGCTAGAGAACTTCGACTGAAAAATCAGTACTTTCAATGAAAACCCTCTATATATGGTAAATATTCCACGTAGACCATTAAGTATCACTAGAAAATCTCTAACTTTACCACATGTGATTGTGTTATAGGAATTTACAGGAGAACCCCAAGAAGAAGAAGAAGAAGGAGGAGGAGAAAAAGGGGGAGGAGAAGAAGGGGAAGGAGGAGGAGGAGGAGGAGGAGGAGGAGAGTCATACAAAGAACTTGTATGATGATTGGGGAAAGACGACAACAAAGAGCTTGTATGATGATTGGGGAAAGACGACAACAAACCATTATTGGGGCGGAAAAGCAACACAAAGGGTATAGGAAGGGAAAGAAAAGAAAGAAAGAAAGCATACCTTAGATTCTAATATTGATATCAGTAAAACTGTAAAATAATATCTCATCATTTACCATTAATAGGAAACTCATTCATGTTTTACTGAACCTAAACACTTTAAGGTTTCCATTTGGATATCAATTTATATATCAGCCGAGAGTTTTTGGCTTGATGATATTTAAGGCAAATTGGTAGCTAGTCAGATTTTATCCGAAAAGATAGGGATAAGGTCTGTTTACATCTCACTCTTCCCAGCCCCTACTTTTAGCTTTGTTAATTGTAGGATATACTATGTAAAGTGTTGGTTGTTGTTAGCTAGCCAGATTGGCAAGCTCAATTTGATTGATAAGATAACACGAGAGTGATGTATCAAGAAGTGAGGATATTAGTAATTAGCCTATGCTCGAGTATTGGTGAAATATGTTGAACCGTTAAAATTTAAAAGTTTAGTTTTTACCATTTATTGAATTCTTTGATGTTTTTCGCCCCACTTACAGTGTGCACATATAATGTATATATGTGTGGCCCTCGGGGGCAAAATTAAAGTTGCACGAGTTTTAACGTTATTTTACTAATTTCGTGAAAATAACGTTAAAAACGACGGACGGTTAATCATGCATCATGTGGTGGCGTTGATAGCCAAAAGACAGGGGTACATGCACCGATTGGGTTTGCCCCGATTGCTAAGTGTTTTGTCCCTTATGTCCAAGGCTTGATACCAAACCACATCGAGCCGGGGTCTCACTGGAAGCAGCCTCTCTATTCCTAGGGGTAGAGGTAAGGCTGTCTACATCTTACCCTCCTCAGACCCTAACTTAGCTTTGCTATAGGTGGGATTAACTGAGTATGATGATGATGATGATGATGATGATTGAATTCTTTGATGTTACATGTTTTAACATTGAGTGTAATTGGAAATTACCGTATTTCTTTCATTGTTTAGCTTGAACACACTACAAATGCTTGTGATTTAAACCTTCAGAGTATAATTTACTAAATTTTCTTCTTGTGAATTTGGATCACGAAAATAAGTTTTGAAAAGGGCTATCGTACCAAACCCATATGATGTTTTAAACAGATTCAAAGGAGAAAATAAGCTTTCAATGGGCAAAGTAACATGGTAAAAAGGGTTTTCCGGTAGGAAAGAAGAAGTCTATATTTGAGTATAGACCAAACAAGATTACTCCATACATTCAAGCTAGTGAGTTCAATTTGAGTTATAGATCCTGTAGTGTTAAATCATATAATCTAAACTTTACTTAGTATTATTTTAGACTAAGTATTATTATTGTTATGTGTGTGTAACTACAATCACAAATATGCAATGATTTAAACATATTTGAATTCCTTGTTCTTTCAATTGTGTATACTCTCTGATTCATATCAAATTTTAAATACTGCAATCATATCGTGATTGTCCATACTTGTTCGTCGATCATATGTTTCCGCTAACATATATTGGCGGCAAAAAAGATGTTAGGTGTTCACCTAACATTTGAGTTTTTTTTCCTAAGGTGAAAGGGGTGCTACTAGATTATGCATTTTCTTTCACTGATTTTAACCAATTATGCACTGCCACATCTAGGGGTGCAAACGAGCCGAGCCAAGCTCGATTAACTTATGAGAGCTCGAGCTCGGCTCGTTGAAAGTTTCTCAAGCTCGAGCTTGGCTCGTTTATTTCAATTGATTTAATATATTAAATAAAAATAATAGGTTCGTTTAGGCTCGCAAGCTCGATAAGTGAAGCTCGAGCTCAGGCTTGTATACTAAAAAACTTTAAATGAGGAAAGTGCATAATAATGCTCGATAACACACATGTATAATAATGCTCAACAACCTTGTGACTAAAGTTTTTTTTTTTTTTTTGTATCAATGAGTTTTATGAATCTTTGTATCAAATTGCATGTTCTCATAGTTAAATTTAAGGAAAGTGCATAATGTATCTAAAATTGAGTCCAACTATGGTGTAGGCAAGAAGACCTCTACCAGTCGGCGAGTAGGAACCTCTACCAATTGTTGAGCAGGTATGATGGCATCTACCGGTCGTTGAGCAAGTTATTAGAACCTCTACCGACTGTTGAGCAGACATGATGACCTCTACCAATCGTTGAGCAGGTCATTAGGAACTCTACCAACTATTGAGCAGGTACTTCCTCTTCTACCAGTTGTTGATTAAATGTAACAATTGTTTTGGAGCTCAACACATAAGTGGCAAATTGATAATACACACATGCAAGCAAGTTTGTAAATATGACTAGTATCAAGTATAGCATGAGAGTTGTAATTGTGAGCTCTAGACAAGGTTAATGAGTCTAGGTTTGGTTTCAGTAGTTGATGATTATATCAAATCGGTCATATTTAGCTAGCCATTCAAGTATCGCGAATAATCAAATGTTTAAATATAGATAATCAAATTCCCGTGTATCAAGAAAGATCAAGTTTCACGCAACAAACAACCATGGTTTTTTTTTAATAAATAGTACAAGCTAAATGGATTTAGATCAGAATATCAGAGATTTTAAACACGATGTCGAGTTTCAAAGATGAAGAATTTGTTGAGTTGTTTTGTATAATAGACTTTGATTAATCCATAAAACATTTCATCGAAATCATTTGTTACGCCAATAAATTGTTACATAAACATTTGAAATTTAGAAAATAGGTTTGTGGAAATAAAAGACTCTTTGACAAAATATTTATTTGCTATAGTTTGTGAAATCCCCAAGTGATGAAAATTTGACAAAATTCAGTACTCTTTAGTGTTGGTTCTAGAGTATCTCCTATACACAGGTTATGAGATTATAGTTTGAACAAGGATTTTAAAATCTTGAATGTGATGAAATTTAATGGTTGAGGATACCCAAAAAAAATGTAAGGAGACGTTTAAAATAAAATTGGCTAGAAACATCAAAGGCAATAGATTTAAATATCTGTATATATATGTAACATAATGGAAAGAGAAACATATTATTTTGGTTAGACGTTGAAAATAATTAAACGTACGGGTAATATTATAAGTTTGTAAAATGAAGTGTGGTTGTGAAATCCACAAATGATTTGTGAAATTTATGCTAACAGGGGAATTAAATAAGAAAGAAAATAGATTTGAATTACAAAAATTTTGAGATTCAAAACTTAGAATTTAAACGGAAATGGGGGGGGGGTATAAATGAAAATGAAACACAAAGATTGTAGTTATTTAACCACGAAAATACAAAAATGTTGACTTATCAAAACAGATCAGATCTAAGCCCAAGGAATTTGCCCTAATAATCTAGGAGTACGTTAGGATCGCATCAAGTAAGTGAAAGAGAGTAGGCAAAGTTAGGGTAAGAATAAGGAGGAGGATAGGGATAGAGGTAAGGATAAGGAAGCAAATAGGATTGCAAGTAAGAGGAGCAAGTACCGGTTAAAGTCCCTAAGGTTATACTCTAGATTATTTTTCTAATAACCTAATTCCCTATAACCAAGGCTCTGATACCAATCTGTAACACCCCAACCAATGGCGGAAACATCGAGGTGTCACGTATGAATGATTGTTTCAGTAGCACATGGTATATAATGAAATTTCAAATACTTTATTCATAGCATAAATATCCAAATGAAACATTGTCTAAAAATCCAAACTTCTAGTACATAACGTGAAATAAAGCAAACAACTTCATAATAATTCTTCAAGCATACTCTAAGCCTCAACTTCATTGTTACCTGAAACATGTTAATTTTGAAAATATTTTTGGGTCAACAAAAGTTGATGAGATTTACATAGGTTTGAATATTGAATAAAAGCTTGTACAATTCGAGTGTCATGGCAAGTCTAGTCCATATGTGAAAACAAAACTATTAGGTAAATCGAGTGCATAATTAAACCTTGTGACTAGAATATTGTGGTCCATCCCATACGCATATGGTTCACTCGATTTTGTTATATGTTCGATAACAATCACCCACGCTTCCTATGTAGGAGGTACACGTATCCGGGTGGGGTTGTCAGTTCGATAGATCTATCATTGTATATCGTCGGCTGATCAATGTTAATGATTATGCTAGAATAATTGTGCTTACCCTAGTAATGTTTAACACATAATGCAACATAGAATAACACATAGACACTTATGAATGAATTGTAAATTGATGTTGTAACATGTTTCACCCCAAAAATTGTAAAAATAGTAAAAAGGGGCTATGTAAACTCACCTGAAATTCACTGTGTAAGTACTAGCAAGTAGCAACAAGTCTGAACTTGGATTAATTGATCTCTTGTAATCTATTACAAATAAACGATGCCTTCAATTCTGATGCAAATAAGCTTGTTTCGTTTCTTGGTTGTAAAGATAGTTTATCTAACTACCTAGACTCGTATTGAAAACAATACTTGTCTTAAAGTATTTATAACTTGACGAACCGATAATATTTTGGTTTGGTTTCTAGAAAATATATGTGTATGTATAAATACATATATAATGTATGCTTTCAGATTTCTCGACTTGAAACTAGTTAGTGAAAATAACGTATGTGTAACTTGACTTGAGTTTAATTCGTCTTAAAGATCGGGTATTATACACTATTTATATATACATTTTTCTAGTATGACAAAATAGTGTTTTAGATTTATTTTCACAATACTAATTTATGAGGCGCATTGGTTTCGGAGAAAACCTAGTTGTAAAATGGAGTTTTATTTAAACCTAATTATAGATTTAGACGCTTGGTATGTTTCTTTTATGCAATAAAAATTTGGGCAGAGTTTCCTCTGTTTTAGTATAAAGCCAGACAATGCAAGTCGTCTATTTTCATACCAAAAATTAATCGCCCAAGTTCTCATCACACAATATAATTCAACTAAAGTTAATCAAGGTCTTTAAACAATAGATTAAACTTATAAGACTTAGTTAACTATATTGGTTATGCATCGTTACCTTCCTGATAATGACCCTTGTGCACCTACACACCTCATTGATAAGCATGTTGACCTAGGCTGACCCGATCTGACTGTTGGCCCGAACCTTGACCGACACCAAACAACCTCAAGGCACTAAACCAACTACTAGACACAACCGATGCACTACCCAGCCAAAACCACCTTCAACCTTCTGTCAGGAATCCCTTCCTTCCTAAGGAAGCATTATTACGCTACAGTAAATCCATTAAAAACAATTAAATCTTTAAGATGGAATTCTACTGTTCACAAAGTTGCAGGTCTCTTATTCCAAGCTGCCTATAAAAACAACTCAACCAGCAGAAAGTACCCCACAACCCAACCCAACACAACTCACCCATGATGAGCACCTCCAACACAATCCCTCTCACCCAAAAGCTGAAGGAGAGCAACCTCCCGGAAGAAGTTGTCAAAGCAATAACTGAAAACAACATCACCGATGAATCTCTCCTAAATTTCAAAACATTTCTCACCCTCACCCTTAAGACCCATGGTCCAGTTCTGCAAGGTGTTAAATTCCACCCATAACACGCTTTCCTAAATGTCTTCACCATAAACACTTTCCAGCAATTACCAAATGTGGCACTCGCCTTCTTATGGTTCCTTACAGAAACCTATGTCATAGTCATGTCCTTCCACTCCAGCAAACTTCTAGCCTATCTCGTTGACTATGAGTTAGGGTATCTCCCAGGAGAAAAACAAAACACGGTCAAGTTCCTTGAATGGTTCCTCCCGGTTAGCAAGTGGATCCAGCTCATGGAAGAATCTCCTAAGAAGCACTATATGCACCTGCTCTACAAACCCAGCCTCCTGAAGCAAAATCTCAGTCTCAGCACCTCCAAAAAAGCCATTCGAACCTGGTATGATACAAGCCCAGCAAAGCATTACTACAAGCTAAATTACCGCGATGAATGGTTAAGGACTCGCAAAGAATTGGCAAAAGCAAACCTGCGAAGCATTGAAGACATTCCGCCAGCCATTCTTCACGAGTTAGACAAATGGGCCGAAGACAATAAACAGGCAAAAGAATTGGAAGAAGCGTTATTAAGCTATTTCCAGAGGCTTCCACAATTCACACACCCATTGGCGATTGAAGTACCACAACACCCAGGACGACAATACTGGTTCAATCCGATACCAGACGATGACCCATTCCTCCAAAACCCGCCAGAATTCACTATGGAGTTCATTGACATGCAGAAGACAGTCGAGCTTCATAAGGATCTGAAACCTTGGCATTATGAAAGTTCGTAATCAAGCTACAGTCCAAGATTTAAGAGCTCCATTATATTTAATATTGTATTAATAAGTGTGCTAGTGTGCTTATGGTGTGCTTGAGAATAAGTTAGGCTTTAATCACTCTTAAAGTGATGTAAGCACTTATGTCATGTTTAGGTCATGTTTTAGATCTTTCTTATGTAATAATGGTGTGTGATGTCATGGATGATGTATTATGCCTTTCCTTGGTCTATAAAAGGAAGGCTTCCCCTCATTTGTAGATCATCCTTGGAAAGAAATAAAAATCTATTCAATACTTCTCTCTCTCTAGTCTCTTGAGTCATATAGAGTCTTTGTAAAATAAGTCCGGTGTCTTCTTGAGTCCTCCCTAGTCCCCAGGGTCTCCTTCTTAATATCCGGTGTCCTCCCCCTTCCATGATTTTTACTGGTCTTGTATAGATGATCGCGTGTCGAAGTGCTAATCAAAAAATATTTTTAAAAACAACTCCTTAGCTACAAGGACTGTAGTATAGGGAGTAGGGTTGTCGAACCACGAGGAGTCTGTGGTTAGTGTTAATAGCAATTTTTAATTATAATAATAGAAAAATGAATAAAATTATGAAGATTAAACTAAGGTGCTGCTATGCTTGCAAGAAAAGATTGATTAAAGTTCGATTAAAAAGAATAATATAATGAAAAACGGTCACTCCGGGTTTCTGATTCGGTAATTATCAAATGAATTCTGTTAATACCATATCTAGGAAATCACATAGACATGACTTTGTTTAAGTTGTTCGACCCAATTCAGCTATCTTAACATTAATTGCAAAGTTAAATTAATCCTAGTGCAAGAAAACCAAGATACGATAACAAAATGCAATAATATTAAATAACCAAACTGTCTAGATCAGTCAAACATACAATCAGACGCAAAGAACTTTAAAGTGTTCACAAAATCTGATCCAAATAATGAGTATCAAACAGAAAACAATTGACAAAATACCCAAATCGTTCACCCGGAGAGAACCGTGAGAGGATTAGCCTTGCATCTTGATCGCGTGCATGCCTCCCCTATTTTTCTACTATTGTGCGATCCTCTGTTCTCCAGCAAAGAAGGTTCTGCCCTTTGTTTTCTTCTCGTACGAACTTGCGTCCCCTCCCAGATGCCGCCGTAAATAATAATACAATAAATAATCCTCCAAAATTTGCCCTCCAAGTTATGTTTGCCTTGGGTCACGGCCCAAGGTCTTTTCATTTCTTTCTTTTTTTTTTTATTTATTATTTACTATATAATTATTATTAGTTTATTATTATAACTCCGTGCTTCAGACCCGGGTGTTCTTGGCTTGACCAAAATTTCTCGTCTACGCCCCAACGTTCATGAACACCTGCTCTCAAGTGTTTGTGTCTCGATTAAAATTCTTTTGTTTCGAGCTCATTCTCCACGAACACCTACAAAACACCAAGACACAAATAAGTATCTAAGACACGATATAAACGAACGATAAACGATTAAAAACTATACAAAACTAATATATAAATGTGATGCATTTGGCAACACATCACACCCCCACACTTACCTTTTGCTTGCCCTCAAGCAAATCTGCTCAAAGCGTTACCACGAACAAGTAACAAATACCTCAAACGCCCCCGCCATGCACTAGTTAGGGTCCAAAGTCATACCCCATTCATAGATCATCATTAGATGTGTTAATTCAACAGGCAACCATGATGCATAATTTTGAAAATAGAACTTTCCCGACTAAGTCTAACATGCTTTCGGTTTTTATTCTCATGCAACACACCCCTCACAATTTTTCACTCCACTCGGTTTAATATCTGGACTAGCATGTAATGCGCTAGTATATTCACTCAAAACCAAACATGCAACTCTGTTATCATAGGCTTGTATAACAATCACACCTCAACTATAGACAATGCACATATCTAAAGGACTTACGGGTTTTGGGCTTCGGGTAAAGGTAGGATAGATTTGGCTAACAATTGGTTTAAAAACAAAGGTTTCAACACGTTTGAATGATCATCCTTATTCATTAAACACCATAATACAATAATCACACAACTTTGGGCATATTTGACCCATCACACATACTTCTAATTTCTTTTTCACTTTTTTTTTCATATATATTTTTTTTTTCTCTTTTTTCTCTCTCTTTTTTTTTTCTCTTTTTTTTCACAACTTAAACATAACTCAATCACTTGAACAAAACATAAACACAATGGATGTCATCAATTTATTTCACAAAGGTAAACGGGTCAATTTGGGTAATAGGTTTAGTCAAATGAAAGGGTATAGGCTCAACATGGCTACTAAGGGTGATTTTAGGTAAACGGGTCAACACATAACAAATAAATGGGTATCAAAAGAAAACGGGGAAACCTAAATTGCCTTTGTCATCTATGTGCATATCTAGTCTACAACCTCGGCATGTATCAAATCACACAAGTTCTGCAACAGAGAAACATCTGGCCTACACTCAACAAATGAAAATATATATATGTATCAATCTATCATCTAGTAGGCTCAAGATCTCACCAAAGTGTGGAACTGGGTTACCGATGTGTGCATGCATTTATTACCGACAGCTCGTTACACCTAATCGGGCAAATTCTAAACATTTTTTTTCTAAAATACCTGCTGAAAACGGTTCATATGTCTGTTCTAAAGAATTGGACCATGATTAAGGACCCACACACCACAAGCAGAGACAGAATGAATGCATTGAAACAGTCGCTTTCATGCCCGATCAGACCGCTTTTAGGACATTTTTTTTTTAATTTAATTTTTAATTTTTTTAATTTTTTTTATTATATGACTCAAAACTAACTCAAAAACACACTCTAAAGACGTATAGCACCCCCCACACTTGAGCGACACATTGTCCTCAATGTGCTAAAGGAATAGTAACACAAAAACAAAAGTAAAATACGAAAAGAGAAAAATAAATAAATAAAACAGAAAATCGGAACAGACTCCCCTGATAAATGCGACGATGTTGTTGAAAGTCGTGCTCCTCTGCCCTCCAACATGTCCGTATAGCATTCCGTTCGCGGACAAAAGCGGCAATTATTCAACATTCTAACAACCAAAACACACGTATAACAGCAACATATCATATAATATAATATAAACCACCCAACCGGTCTCCCCTTACAATTTCCCTTGATGTGTTAGTTTAGATACAGGCATATGATAATCAAAACAAAATAAAGGGAAAAGTACACCAAAAACACAAAATAAACCGGTTGGCGCTGCTGCGAGCTATCACTCCTGCTGCCCAGGCTCCTCAGACTGGCTGTCTCCCTCCTGCTCAGCTCCTGCAGATGTACCTACTAGATCACCTATACCCCTGAAACGCTCGGGTATCTTCAAACCCATGCCCTGCATCATGAACCTCATCATATCCGTAAACATAACAACCTTTGCGTCTAACCCATCAATCTTCGCTTCCAACCCATCAATCCTCTGCACTACATACTCTAATGTCACAGTCTCCGGTGGTGGTGCACACAAGGGAGGTACGGGACTAGGGCGCTCCATAGATGGTCTAACCCGCTGTCGAGCGATAGGCACGCTCCTCTGTATAGTCTCAGCAGCAACTATCCCCTCAAGTAGTGGCACCTGTAGCCCTGGCTTCACCGGTTCCCACTCCGGTGGCTCATCATATGTCACTATCTGTGCAGCCCTCAAATCATCTACACTATAATAAATGGTCGACGATCCCTCTGTCAACAGCTCTCTCGGATATCTCTCAAACACCCCCAAACTCTGTGCAATCTGTGTCACATAAGGGCCTAAACTCAAATAACCTTCAGCTCCACCTCTAGCACCTCTGGCAAATGACGATAATAAGATAGTCGCCAAATTGGCCTCCCGTCGACCAAAGATACAATACAAACAAAACGCATCCAACACAGTAACCTTATCTCCTCCCTTGCGACCGACAAGAGTACATGCTATGATCCTATGAATATATCTAATAACTGGATCGCGAATACTCGACTCAGCACCCTGGCCACTAAATGCCCCCTCGGCAATTGTCTCCCAAAACACACTCAGATCACTAGAAGATACCCCACCTGTCCTCTTCTTCTTATAACTTCCTCTCAGTAACCTAGCAAATCCAGGTGCTTGTACTTCCTCCTTGGTGTAAACACCCATAGCTACTGCAAATCTAGGCACACTCAACTCATAAAGTTGCCTCCCTAGTGAAAAGGACACTACGTGTTGCTCGTGAAACAGGTCGGCATTATACTTAAAAGTGGAATAAAACTCTACTGTCAACTCTCTGTACTGTGGCCAATCACACTCTAACAAAGTCATCCATTTAGGCCCCAATAACTCCTCCACTCTCTCATGCTCCCCTAAAATTCCAACCAATTTCATATTAATGCTCCTATGCTTCAACTCCGGAATCAATATATACTTTTGACAATTTTCCAACTCCTTAGAGTTAACAGCAAACCGCAATAACGTGTGCTCCTCTAAAATCCGGTCCTCAACGGGCTCTACTGGGTCCCCAGGCTGTGGCCTAACCTCAGGTAATGCATACCGAATACTCCTAGAAAGACCTGTAACATGTGGTCCAGGTTCACCCCGTGGCCGCTGTTGTGGTCCTCTCTTTCGCTTGGCCCCTACGATCGCACTAGACGATCCCTTACCTGACATCCTGCAAAACAATTTAAAAACATACAAATCAGTCAGGTACACATGAATAAACAACTATTTTTGGTATTTTAACATTTCAATTTTTTTTTTTATTATTTATACTGAAAAACATTGCGACCGTATAGCATTTCGGTCGCGGTCGCACCTAAAACTGAGAACAGAGAAATAAATAAGTAAAATTAAATAAACAAATCTAAAATGACTTCCCGATTTTGGGATACCCATTATGTATATAATAGTTAAAACATCCCCGCCCGAATGGAGATTGAGTACGGGCGAGGCGTTTTAAACCTGCAATTAATTTCAAGACAAATCATCCCAACGACTCCTTAAAAACTCTAACACGACTACCACACAAGGAAATAACTTAGCCTTTTCAACCCTCACTTCACTTGATTATCCAAACTCGCCTAATAACCATTCAACGAGTTTATCCATTTATCTTTCAAGACGACCACCCCCCACACTTAAACTCATTTGTCCCCAAATGGCCTAGACAACAAATCGCCTAAGTGTTATACGAATCCAATGCTTAGGACAAAATGTATTCCACAAACAAACCACAATCATGAGCTACCATGTCGCCACTATTAACCAAGCTACTACTTATCGCACCATTCTCGCTAATTCACTTACACTCATCATATTCTATATCTAAGCGACAACCAAAAGCTTTATCATCATTAAAACAACCTTCAAAACAAGAAAGCGCCTAAATCAGAAGTGCTTAACAATTCTATTCCAAACCACTTTAGCACAATAAGCCATCACAAGTCAAAAATCCTTTCAAAGGCGGCTACAAACCTAAACTTGACTCTGACTATACCAATAGGCGTCATGACCGAACATCGTGACTCCACGAGACAGCCAATCAAACACATAAAATTAGGACATAAAAGACAGAAAAAAATAAATAAATAAATAACAGAAAAGAAAATAGAAAAGGAAAAAGAATAAGAAACGAAAATAAATAAATAAATAAATAAATTAAATACTATGACAATACCTGGTCGTCGCCACGAACGGAAACAAAAGACAAACAAACCGACACTACACGAGTATGGTTAGGAGTTGGCTGTGGGGTTTGGGTAGTAGATTAAGGGTCGGGTTGGGTTGGGGTTTGGTGGTCAGGTTAGGTTGCAAAGGGAACAGGTCTGGATCGGAGCTGGAGGGCCGGGTTTGTGATGGTATCGGGTGGCAGAGGTGGTGAAAGAGGTGGCCGGGTGGTGGTGGTGGGTGCAGGGTGGAAGACAGCAGAGGTGGTGGTTCGTGGGTATGGTGTGGTTCGAAGGTGAGTTGGTGCGGGGCTGTGTGGTGGTGATTATGTGTTGGGGTCGGGCTGAAGTGAAGGAGGCGGATGGTGGTTATGGGTAGGGTTTTGCAGGCGGTGGTGGTTCGTGGCTGTATGGTTGGTGGTTTGGTTCGGAGGTGGGTCTGGGTCGAGTTATTGCCGGGTAGAGGTGGAAGGAGGGTGGCAGAGGGTGGCCGGATGGTGGTGGAAGGGTACGGTGGCGGGTGGTCTTGGAGAAGGTGGTTGTAGGTTATTAATGGAGGAAGAAGGTGTGATTTGAGAAGAAGGAATGGAGGTTTAGACTTTGGGGAAAAGGAAGCAGGAAACGTTGGTTTTGGTTTTGGTTTTTTTTTTTTTTTTTAAATTAAGGGATGATCTTAGAGACCCATGAATGGTATATCAAGATATTAGAGGGTCTCTAAGAACTGTGTTGACAGAAAGTTTTGACGTTTTTGTACTTAGAAAATTTTTTAACTTCTCAATTCTAACACTCCCCAACCCCTTAAAACCTATTCCAATGCCCCATTAACATGTAAACTTACCTGGACTCCTGTTATTGATGATTCCTCGTGTCGAAATAGATACGACTACCTGAAAAACTCAAACACACAAAAAACGCAAAACCGAAAACAACGAAAATATACAAAAAAAAAATTGTACAAACTCTACAATTACACATACCGAATGCGTTCTCACTTACTGTAACATCGTCAAAAAATTTCGAATTATGAAACGTATATTATTTGCATAACGTGCCTAAGTTTTATTTCACGACCACACAACTTATATATATATATATACATACATATATAATAATAATAATAATAATTTAAACCATAATTATTTTGTTGATTTTTTTACCCAACCCAAGTTCAGAGCCCAAGCCTTGTAGCTCGGCCCAGTTATGCCTTAGGCCCATCAGGCCGGCCCACCAAGCCCACCTTCCATTCTGTGTTAAAAAAAAAAAAAAAAAAAAAAAAAAGAGTGTCCACGGCAAGGATCGAACCCGGGTTAAACCAAACACACACACATGCACAACCAACTGGGCTGGACCTTCTATTTGGAAATAACCCGGACACTTATTACATTTATGCACATCTTAAGAACCTTCACAGTTGACATGGAAAGTCAACTGTGGGTTCGCGTATGGATCAATCTTATGTTATTAACTCGTGATTGATCTTTGTTTGGTAAATTTGGGTGATTACCGGCCTATTACAACTCGTTTACACATCAATTACACGTCAATCGTTGACCAATTGATCAATTATACGCGTATGATAATTATCGAAGGTCAACTTTCCAATTAACCATAACCATCAACCCTCTGTATAAATAGATGTATTCCGAACCTTGATCACTCGCTCACAACTCTCTCTCAACCTCCCATTCTCTCTGTAACACTCTAATTGTTATAATCAAGCTCGTTGTTTGACTTTTGCTTTGACCCGACGATTATCATCAATTCATAACTGTGAGTCTTCGTTCTTTTGTGGGTTTCATTAGTCGGCTATCAAACAACAATAGCCCTAGCATTAATCGGGCTCTAGTTTTCTGAATCGTTTGATTGCAATTTCTAGGGCTCGTTCATATGAAATTGGGGATAATCTTGTTTTCGCGTATTGTATATAATAAATTTTAAACAATAGATATCACAACCACTGGCCTAGGCCAAGTGGTTGTGACCTTGTTCCACCACAGTGGTCACCCGGGTTCGAGTCCCGGCACTGACCTTTCTTTTTTGTTCTTTTCTTTTCTTTTTAACAAACAATTATATATATATATATATATTAAACCTTTTAAATTCATTTTAATATATCAAAACTATTTTACAAATTCTAAAAAAATTACATTTGTTTAATCTAAGATAAAAGTTTTATTTGTAATTTTTATTTTTCAGAAATTCATTTATTTAGTATTTATAATAATTAAATCATTTTTATACTATTATATTTATAAAAATCCATTTATATATCAAAACAATTTTATTAAAATCTCCAAAAATTTATCCTGATTTTTTATAAAGATAAACTTTACTGAAATAATTTTTAATTCAGTAAAATCATTTATTTCATATTTTTAATCAATTTTTGTTAGATTTAATCATAATTAAATCATAATAAATCCAATTTTCATCATTTTTGCACCAAAATTTTATACAAATTATTTTTAATTATTTAGAACAGAAATAAGATTTTTAAAATAGGAATTCTTTAATTTTAGTATTTTTGAATATTAAAGTTAAATATTGGCTATTTATAAATAAATAGATTTAAAAATCTATTTTAAATAAAATAATTTTATAAAAATTATTTTTATGCTTCAAACACTTTAATGTGTACATTCAAAATTCAAATTTTATAAAAAGACTTTCTTTCATTAATTATCAAATTTTCTTTATTTAATTAACATTTTAATTAAAATTCAACAATTGATTATCCCCAAATCGAAACCCTAGGATACACTTGTAAGTTAATTAGACTTAGACTTATTATATATTACCTTATTATAGGGTGATATTTGGAATCATTTTGGGCAACACAATTATTACATCTTTTCAACAAGTTAACATTTGCTAAGGTGAGTTTTACATAGCCCCTTTTATTTATCACCATTTTTGGGGTGAAACATGTTATAACATTATCATTGCAATTCAATCATCAATGTGTCTATGTGTTTTCTATGTTGCATAATGTCTTGAGCATGATTAGAGTAAGCACCATTCTAGCATAATCATTAACATTGATCAGCCGACGGTATACATTGATAGATCTATTGGACTGACAATCCCACCCGGATACGTGCCTCCTACAAAGGTTACGTGGGTGTTTGTTATCGCATAACATATTCATTTGGACCATAAGTGTATGGTATGTATCATTTTATAACAGTCATTAGGGTTGATTATGCACTCGATTTATTTCTAATATGTTCTCACATATGGGCTAGATTAACATGACACATGAATTGCACAACATTTTATTCATTTTATTATCAAAAACCTATGTAATTCTCACCAACTTATGTTGACCCAAATACTTTCAAAATTAACATGTTTCAGGTAACAATGAAGCTGAGGCTTGAGTTAGCATGAGGATTTTACTTGAAGTTTATTTGAAGTCATTGAAGTTGTTATTTGATATTATGTATTTGAATTCTTAGACATCATTTCACATTTTGGATATTATGTTTGAATAAATTATTTAAAATTTATATTATACCATGTGCTACTGAAAACAATCATCAATACGTGGCACCCCGATGTTTCCGCCATCGGTTGGGGTGTTACAGATTGGTATCAGAGCCATGGTTATAGGGAATTAGGTTATTAGAAAAATAATCTAGTCTATAACCATAGGATTTAACAAGTACTTGCTTCTTTTGCTTGCTATTCTCTATCTCCTACTTCTTATCCCTACTTTCATCCCTACAAGAAGGTTGCTCTCCATCACTGGATTCACTCTTAGACTAATAAGGCAAAATCCTCAGGTTTAACCTGAACCCCCTTGAGATCTCGTCGAAGTTCTAGATTTTAATAACGAACACGTGCAATCTGGAAGGGTGAACGCCTGTATTCTGAGTCTTCTGTCTAGGCTGGCATTGCGCATATATCCCAATCAGACGAGGGACCCGGATGCCTACCTGGGAATTCTCGGGATGAGTGTTCACTTATAGGCTAAAGCATGTCTTCATATGTTATTAGAATTTAGAATCTTTGATAAGTCAACGTTTTCGTTTATTCGTTTTAATTAATGAATAAATGATTACATTCCTTATATAAACTCTCATTCATTTCATTGTGTCTATTACAGATCATGCCTCCTCGTCGCAGCACTCGCAACAACAATGGTGAGAACCACGAAGAAGGTGGTGATAACCATAACCACAACCATGACCAAGTTCCTAACCACAACAACAATGGGGTCGATGCCCAACTGGCCGCGATCATTTCTCAACAAATGGCGCAGCAAATCGCAACTCTGGTTCCCAATTTACTTGCTCAGGTCATCCAATTGAACGGCAACGGGAATGGTCACAACAATGGAAACGGTAATGGCAATGGCAATGGAAATGGACCCCAAGCCTGCACCCTTAAACATTTCAATTCTTGCAATCCCCCAAAATTCAGTGGAGAAGAAGGAGCTTCAGGACTCCTACAATGGTTTGAGGGTATTGAAAATACCTTCATTAACAGTGAATGCCCCGACAACTTTAAGGTCCGTTATGCCATGAGTGTTCTTCATAAGCGAGCACTCACTTGGTGGAATGAAGAAAAACGCACTCGCGGAGCCGAAGCCGCACTAGCCTTAACCTGGGATCAAGCTAAAGACATTATGAAGGCAGAGTTCTGTCCTCGTAATGAAATTAAGAAGCTGGAAGATGAATTTTATGATCTTGCTCAAGACAGTGGGGAAAACCTCGCTTACAACACTCGTTTTTCACGAACTTAGCTTACTGCTACCCCACAAAGTCACCCCTTTGCCCATTGCGATCGAAAAATACATTGGTGGCTTACCGATGCAGATTCAAGACACGGTGTGGGGAAGGAACCCTGCTACTTTGGAGGAAGCAAAACGTTTGGCTGCCACCCTAACAGATAACCATGTGAAGGCAGGAACCCTGACTCGTAAAGGGAAAAAGAAAAAGGATACTCCCCAACCTGCCGTTGATATCAAAACCGAGGCCTCAACCAACGGGAAGAACAAGGTCAGGAATTTTGCAATAGACACCACTGCCCCACCCACCAAGAAACAATACAATGGGAACCTACCTAAGTGTGACACCTGTCAGTATCACCATCCAACTCAAGTACCCTGCCGACAGTGCACCAATTGTCAAAGGTATGGGCATCTTGCAGATGCTTGTCGAATCCCTGCTACAAACGCTCTTGATGCTCCAAATAACCCCGCTTGAAACCCTCCAGCTACTTAACAGCAAGTCCCACCATTTAAACGTTGTTTGCTTTTAATTCCATGTATTGACATTTTTATTTTCAAGTAATAAAATTCAAGTATTATCATAACATCTGTGTGCATGCTTGTTTTAATGTGAACTGATTGCTTGCTTACTTGTACAACAAATAGTTGACTACCAAACAACCTACTTAACGATTGGTAAAGGTCATCATGTCTTTCCAACAGTCGGGAGAGGCCCTACCACCTCCTCAACGACTGGCGGGTACTATCAGACCTGCTCAACAATCGGTAAAAGTCATAAAAGGACGCAAAACCCTAATGTAAGGTAAATTGGTAATTACGGTCCGGAACGTAATCATGAATTTACAGGTACATTAAGGTAGTGTGAAATCTTATCAAGGTTTTCAGTAGTTAACCAATTGTAGGACTAGTGTTTCTCTTAACTTCGGGACGAAGTTCCTAAAAGTAGGGGAGACTGTAACATCGTCAAAAAATTTCAAATTATGAAACGTATATTATTTGCATAACGTGCCTAAGTTTTATTTCACGACCACACAACTTATATATATATATATATACATACATATATAATAATAATAATAATAAGAATTTAAACCATAATTATTTTGTTGATTTTTTTACCCAACCCAAGTTCAGAGCCCAAGCCTTGTAGCTCGGCCCAGTTATGCCTTAGGCCCATCAGGCCGGCCCACCAAGCCCACCTTACCATTCTGTGTTAAAAAAAAAAAAAAAAAAAAAAAAAAAAAAAAAAAAAAGAGTGTCCACGGCAAGGATCGAACCCGGGTTAAACCAAACACACACACATGCACAACCAACTGGGCTGGACCTTCTATTTGGAAATAACCCGGACACTTATTACATTTATGCACATCTTAAGAACCTTCACAATTGACATGGAAAGTCAACTGTGGGTTCGCGTATGGATCAATCTTATGTTATTAACTCGTGATTGATCTTTGTTTGGTAAATTTGGGTGATTACCGGCCTATTACAACTCGTTTACACATCAATTACACGTCAATCGTTGACCAATTGATCAATTATACGCGTATGATAATTATCGAAGGTCAACTTTCCAATTAACCATAACCATCAACCCTCTGTATAAATAGATGTATTCCGAACCTTGATCACTCGCTCACAACTCTCTCTCAACCTCCCATTCTCTCTGTAACACTCTAATTGTTATAATCAAGCTCGTTGTTTGACTTTTGCTTTGACCCGACGATTATCATCAATTCATAACTGTGAGTCTTCGTTCTTTTGTGGGTTTCATTAGTCGGCTATCAAACAACAATAGCCCTAGCATTAATCGGGCTCTAGTTTTCTGAATCGTTTGATTGCAATTTCTAGGGCTCGTTCATATGAAATTGGGGATAATCTTGTTTTCGCGTATTGTATATAATAAATTTTAAACAGAAGATATCACAACCACCGGCCTAGGCCAAGTGGTTGTGACCTTGTTCCACCACAGTGGTCACCCGGGTTCGAGTCCCGCACTGACCTTTCTTTTTTGTTCTTTTCTTTTCTTTTTAACAAACAATTATATATATATATTAAACCTTTTAAATTCATTTTAATATATCAAAACTATTTTACAAATTCTAAAAAAATTACATTTGTTTAATCTAAGATAAAAGTTTTATTTGTAATTTTTATTTTTCAGAAATTCATTTATTTAGTATTTATAATAATTAAATCATTTTTATACTATTATATTTATAAAAATCCATTTATATATCAAAACAATTTTATTAAAATCTCCAAAAATTTATCCTGACTTTTTATAAAGATAAACTTTACTGAAATAATTTTTAATTCAGTAAAATCATTTATTTCATATTTTTAATCAATTTTTGTTAGATTTAATCATAATTAAATCATAATAAATCCAATTTTCATCATTTTTGCACCAAAATTTTATACAAATTATTCTTAATTATTTAGAACAGAAATATGATTTTTAAAATAGGAATTCTTTAATTTTAGTATTTTTGAATATTAAAGTTAAATATTGGCTATTTATAAATAAATAGATTTAAAAATCTATTTTAAATAAAATAATTTTATAAAAATTATTTTTATGCTTCAAACACTTTAATGTGTACATTCAAAATTCAAATTTTATAAAAAGACTTTCTTTCATTAATTATCAAATTTTCTTTATTTAATTAACATTTTAATTTAAATTCAACAATTGATTATCCCCAAATCGAAACCCTAGGATACACTTGTAAGTTAATTAGACTTAGACTTATTATATATTACCTTATTATAGGGTGATATTTGGAATCATTTTGGGCAACACAATTATTACATCTTTTCAACAAGTTAACATTTGCTAAGGTGAGTTTTACATAGCCCCTTTTATTTATCACCATTTTTGGGGTGAAACATGTTATAACATTATCATTGCAATTCAATCATCAATGTGTCTATGTGTTTTCTATGTTGCATAATGTCTTGAGCATGATTAGAGTAAGCACCATTCTAGCATAATCATTAACATTGATCAGCCGACGGTATACATTGATAGATCTATTGGACTGACAATCCCACCCGGATACGTGCCTCCTACAAAGGTTACGTGGGTGTTTGTTATCGCATAACATATTCATTTGGACCATAAGTGTATGGTATGTATCATTTTATAACAGTCATTAGGGTTGATTATGCACTCGATTTATTTCTAATATGTTCTCACATATGGGCTAGATTAACATGACACATGAATTGCACAACATTTTATTCATTTTATTATCAAAAACCTATGTAATTCTCACCAACTTATGTTGACCCAAAATACTTTCAAAATTAACATGTTTCAGGTAACAATGAAGCTGAGGCTTGAGTTAGCATGAGGATTTTACTTGAAGTTTATTTGAAGTCATTGAAGTTGTTATTTGATATTATGTATTTGAATTCTTAGACATCATTTCACATTTTGGATATTATGTTTGAATAAATTATTTAAAATTTATATTATACCATGTGCTACTGAAAACAATCATCAATACGTGGCACCCCGATGTTTCCGCCATCGGTTGGGGTGTTACACTTACCTTCATCATCCGGTTCACTCGTCAAAAAGCAAACCGGCTCTTCTGCTGTTCCGTGGATGTCAGATGAATCCAGGTACGGTTTAAGTCGATGTCCATTCACTACTTGACGTAAATGATCATCAAAGTCTTCAATCTCGACATCACCGTATTCACCAACTCTCGTAATTAAGTATGGCCCCGTCCACTTGCTTTTCAACTTCCCTGGAAATAATTTAAGACGGGAATTGTACAACCATACCTTTTGGCCTACCTCGAACTTCTTTAACCGAAGCTTGGCATCGTGCACCTTCTTCATCTTATCCTTGTATGACGATGCACTTTCATATGCTTCATCTCTCAGCTCCTCAAGCTCACATAGATTCAACTTCCTTTCTTTACCTGCAACATCATAATCAGTATTAACTCCTTTAACAGCCCATAATGCCCTATGTGCTATTTCCACCGGTAAATGGCAACCCTTCCCATAAACCAATCGGTATGGTGTGGTGCCAATTGGTGTCTTATAAGCTGTACGGTAAGGCCATAATGCATCATCTAGCTTGGTGGACCAGTCCTTACGATCTGGTCTTACCGTCTTTTGTAAAATCTCTTTAATTTGACGATTTGACACCTCAACTTGCCCACTTGTCTGTGGGTGATACGGGGTTGCAATTCTGTGATCCACACCATACCGTTTAAGCAATTTACCGATTTTAAAATTCTTGAAATGCGACCCCCCATCACTAATGATCACACGGGGAAGTCCAAATCGTGTAAAGATGTTTGATACTACAAAATTGCAAACAACGGTATGGTCGTTTGTCCTGGTGGCTATTGCTTCTATCCATTTAGATACATAATCGACAGCCACCAAGATATACTGATAACCCCTGGAATTTGGGAACGGGCCCATGAAGTCGATCCCCCACACATCAAAAATATCAACCACGAGGATAGGCTGCATGGGCATCTCATTCCGTTTCGTTATGCTACCCATCTGCTGACACTTGGTGCAGTTCTTAGCAAACTCAAAAGCATCTTTAAAAATGCTTGGCCAATATAGCCCCGATGATAGCACTTTGTGTCCTGTTTTCTGCCCGCTGAAGTGTCCTCCACAAGCAGATGCATGCACAAGTCCCAATACGCATTGAACTTCCGATTCTGGGATACATCTTCGAATTATCTGGTCAGCTCCTATCTTAAACAAGTCTGGTTCATCCCAAATGTACTGCTTCGCTTGAGCCTTCAAGTGAGTTCTCTTTTTCTTCGCCCAATGCTCTGGGATGATACCTGCAGCCAAATAATTAACAATGTTAGCATACCATGGTGAAGTAGATACTTCGAATAGCTGCTCATCTGGAAAGGTCTCATTGATCTCATTAGTGACTTCAGCGTCCATATGGGGCAATCTAGACAAGTGGTCTGCCACCACATTTTCACTTCCCTTCTTGTCTCTGATTTCCAGATCAAACTCCTGAAGTAGGAGAACCCAACGGATCAATCTGGGTTTCGCATCCTTTTTCTCCATCAAATAACGCACCGCGCTGTGATCTGAATACACAATCACCTTGCTTCCCCAAATGTAAGACCTGAACTTATCAAGAGCAAACACAACTGCAAGTAATTCTTTTTCAGTAGTAGTATAATTCAGTTGTGCCCCATCCAATGTCTTACTTGCATAATAAATGACTACTGGTTTTTTATCTACCCTTTGTCCCAAAACAGCCCCAATTGCATAGTCACTCGCGTCACACATGATTTCAAATGGGCGTGACCAATCGGGTGCTTGCAAAATTGGGGCTTCAACCAGTTTTTCTTTCAAAGTGTTGAAAGCTTTTACACACTCTTCATCAAATACAAAAGGTTCATCTTTTAAAAGTAACTTGCAAAGTGGTTTTGTGATTGTGCTAAAACCTTTTATGAACCTTCTGTAAAAACCAGCATGTCCTAGAAACGACCTAACCCCTTTAACATTTGTGGGAGGAGGTAAAGTTGAAATAACTTTAATTTTTGCATGATCAACCTCAATCCCACGTTTTGAAATCACATGCCCTAACACCACCCCCTCTTGAACCATAAAATGGCTCTTTTCCCAGCTTAAAACTAAGTTTGTTTCAATACATCGTTTCAACACCTTAGTTAACTGTTCTAAGCAAGATTCAAAGGAGGTTCCAAAAATTGAGAAGTCATCCATAAAAATTTCAAGTGAGTCCCCAACCATATCTGAAAAGATACTCATCATGCACCTCTGAAAGGTGGCTGGGGCATTACACAACCCAAATGGCATTCGCCTGAATGCAAAGGTACCATAAGGGCAGGTAAATGTGGTCTTCTGTTGGTCTTCAGGGTGAATGGCAATTTGATTATACCCAGAATAACCATCAAGAAAACAATAAAATTTCTGACCTGATAACTTCTCGATGATCTGATCAATGAACGGTAAAGGGAAGTGGTCCTTCGAGGTAGCTGCATTCAGCTTCCTGTAATCAATGCATATTCTCCACCCAGTAACATGTCGGGTGGCAATTTCTTCCCCTTTTTCGTTCCTGACTATCTGAATCCTTGCTTTCTTGGGAACGGTCTGTGTTGGGCTTACCCAAGTGCTGTCAGAGATGGGATAAATGATACCCGCATCCAGCCACTTCAGAACTTCTTTCTTCACCACTTCTCTCATGTTCGGGTTAAGCCTTCTCTGTGCATTTCTTGCCGGTTTTGCTCCCTCCTCTGTTATGATTTTATGCATCACTATTGAGGGACTTATTCCTTTCAGGTCAGCAATAGTCCACCCAATTGCTGCTCGGTGTGCAACCAAAACTTCCATCAAAGCTTTCTCCTGTTCCTCAGTCAAACCTGCAGAAATAATAACAGGAAGAGTATCATTAGCACCAACAAAAGCATATTTTAGATGTTTAGGTAGTTCTTTAAGTTCTAATTGTGGTGGTGTCTCTAATGATGGCTTCAGCTTCGTGTCAATGTGATCTGGCAAACTCTCCACATGATAAGACCAAGGTGGTCTTCCTTCTCTCACTACCATCGCCTCCACCTTTGCATCCTCTTCCTCGAGTTCCTTAACTGTCTCAGAATATAACCTGCCAAACAAAGCACATTCTACCATGGACTCGTCCCCCTCATCATTAGGAATGTAAGGAGGAACGCACCCGTCAATGATGTCTGCCATAAAGCATTCATCACTAACATTGGGGTTAGAAACATTACCAAAAACACTTAACCGCATCTTACGGTTACCGAAAGTCATATCCACAGTACCAGTCCTGCAATTAATCTGAGAGTCAGAAGTAGCTAAAAATGGTCTGCCAAGAATCACAGTCGGTTGCTTGGTTTTATCAACAGAAACATAATCAAGGACCAAGAAATCGACCGGATAATAAAACTCATTAACCTTCACAATCACATCTGACAATACTCCCCGGGGTAGCTTAGGAGTCAAATCAGCCAACACCACAGTGGTATCAGCTTTCTTAAGTGGACCGAACTCATACTGGTCATACAAGCTCCCCGGTAGTATACTCACACTCGCTCCAAGATCCAAAAGGGCTCGTGTCATTTGAAAATCACCAACTTGAATTGAAATAATTGGTGCCCCTGGATCTTGTAACTTTTCAGGCAGAGTACCTGAAATTATTGCACTCACATCTGCTGGCATGTCAAGTTTCTTTGGAATTTTATGATTTCTTTTCTGAGTGCACATATCTTTCAAGTACTTTGCATAGGCAGGAATTTGTTTAATTGCATCTAAAAGAGGAAGATTGATTTTAACTTGTTTGAAAACTTCCCACATTTCATCCGATTGTGGGCCTCTTTTATTGACTGTCTTTTTCTTACCAGGATCCATGAGAGCTGCAGGAAAAGGGATGGTATTACCCTCCACACCCTTTTCTACAACCTGGTTGGAATTATTGATCAAAACACTTTTATTTTTAGATTTTTCTTTTTCTAAAACAGTTTTAGGTGTTTTGTTCAATTCAACAAATTCCTGTTCATCTTCACTATCATCACTACCCAAATCCTCCACCACACCCTCAACAAACTGTGGTGGAGTTCCCACTTTATTATCATAAACCTTACCATTGCGCAGAATACTTACCTGGTTAATTTGCACATTCCTCGAATTCCTTGAGCTTGATTGCTGATGTTGAGGATTAATGGTGGTATCACTTGGTAGCTTCCCTGGATCTCTCTTAGACATATCTGCAGCCAATTGCCCTACCTGCATGGACAATGCTTCCACAGTCTTATCCCTCACTTCATTGTCTTTTCGCATTCCCTTGACCTCTTCTTGAACTGTCCTGACATCGTTCTGTACTGTCCTGACATCATTCTGTACAGCTTTAATGGCATCCAAGATTGCACTCAGTTGATCATTACCTCCTCCTGACATGCCTTGTTGATTTCCTCTCTGCTGCTGACCACTCTGATTATAGGTATTCTTTGCGTAACCCCCTTGATTATATCCATACTGCCTGTTCTGAGACTGTTGTTGATTTCCTCCCTGCACATTAGAACCAGAAAAGTTAGGATTTAATTGATTATTAGGATTACCATACCTGAAGTTTGGGTGGTTTTTGAGCCCAGGATGATAGGTGTTGGAATTCATGTCATATTGCTTCCGTTCTCCATAAACTTGATTCACCTCTTCTGTATTCTCCAAAGGCCCCTGGCAGTCTTGGGCTAGATGCCCCAACTCCCCACAATCAGTACATACCGAAAAAGCATTAGCTGCCTTCGCCTCACTACTCTTCCCAAATTAAGTTGAGCTACCTGTTTTGCCAAGAGTAAATTTTGTTGCTTCAACTTCTCAATTCTTTTTTCAGCCTCATAGTCTGCTGCCTTGACAGATGATGGTCTCAACTTCCTACATGATTGTGCCTGTCTCTTTGAAGTGGCACTCATCCTTTCCAAGTGTCCCCAATCCACAGCTTCAGTGTTCGTAAAGAATGTGCCATTTCTAATGGCAGTCAAACCCCTAACATCCTCTGGTGTCAGTCCATCATAAAAAGCTTTTATTAGTTCCCATGTCTGAATCCCATGATGAGGACATTTTCTCAATAGCTCTTTGAATCTAGTAAAAGCCTCATGGAATGCTTCCCCCGAATTCTGTTGAAATCCTCTTATTGCATCCCGAACCTCAGATGTTCTGCTCATGGTGTAATACTCTTCCAAGAAAATTTGTTGCATATCCTGCCAAGTGTATATACTACCTGGGGGTAGTGTAGCAAACCATTGCCTTGCCCTGTCCTTCAAGGTGAACTGAAACATCATCAACATTACCTGGTCCTTAGTAAACCCTGATCCTCCAATCATATTGCACACAGACTCAAATGCTGATTTATGTAAGTAAGGCTCTTCAGATCTTTTTCCATAGAACTCAGGCAGATGACCCAAATATTGGGGTCTCACTTCAAATGCTCTCCCATTCCTACTAATAGGTGTGACTACAGCTGAGGAATTGGGTACAATAACCGGCCGAAAATGACTATCAACGCCCTGAACCGGTGCCCTCTGACGTATCTGTGGGACACCATCTACTAACTGTAACTCATCTCCTATCCCCATATTTCCAACATTAAATTGAGGAACCCCTTGTGGTGCTTGATTATTTCTGTATCCCTGAACACGGTTCCCCTGATTAACACGCTGTGGTGGCTGCTGCTCATACTCCATGTCATGCCCATAATTACCATATCTCCCATCATACGGTTCCTGTTCGTCCTCTTGATCCCATTCAGAGTCCCAAGTATGCACACTTCCCTCATCATATCTCTGTTGGTTCTGTTGTCGGTTGGGTGGGATAACTGCTTGTTGTGGACGAGGTTGGTTTCTTGGATTTTGTTGGTTTTGTTGTGGACGTGGGTTAGCAGCTTGAAAATACTCACTAGGTTGGAATTGTTGTTGTGGTGGTGGTGGGTTTGGGATGGGTTGGTTTGGTAGAGCAGGTGGAATAAGATCATTCGGTTGGTTGGGTATTTGGTAATTTTGGTTATCCTGATCAGCCATCTCGATAGCTGCTTCTTCAATTCTCTGAGCAACTGTTGAAGAACTTGATTGCTTCTTTACTGCTGAACGAAAAACAACACGGTTTTGACGTGCTGTCTTCTCAATCTCTGGATCAAATAACAATGGAGACGACTTTTTGGAAAACCTAGTATGCATGCAACACAGAAGTCACCTGCACACACAAAAAAAGAAAACAAATAGAGTAGTACTGAACGAAGAAGAGAAATAAAATACGGAAACAAATAACTAAAAAGACAATTTTTTTTTAAGAAAATAAATAAACAAACTAAACTAAACTAAACACTAAGCGCACGAACTCCCCGGCAACGGCGCCATTTTGATCGCGTGTCGAAGTGCTAATCAAAAAATATTTTTAAAAACAACTCCTTAGCTACAAGGACTGTAGTATAGGGAGTAGGGTTGTCGAACCACGAGGAGTCTGTGGTTAGTGTTAATAGCAATTTTTAATTATAATAATAGAAAAATGAATAAAATTATGAAGATTAAACTAAGGTGCTGCTATGCTTGCAAGAAAAGATTGATTAAAGTTCGATTAAAAAGAATAATATAATGAAAAACGGTCACTCCGGGTTTCTGATTCGGTAATTATCAAATGAATTCTGTTAATACCATATCTAGGAAATCACATAGACATGACTTTGTTTAAGTTGTTCGACCCAATTCAGCTATCTTAACATTAATTGCAAAGTTAAATTAATCCTAGTGCAAGAAAACCAAGATACGATAACAAAATGCAATAATATTAAATAACCAAACTGTCTAGATCAGTCAAACATATAATCAGACGCAAAGAACTTTAAAGTGTTCACAAAATCTGATCCAAATAATGAGTATCAAACAGAAAACAATTGACAAAATACCCAAATCGTTCACCCGGAGAGAACCGTGAGAGGATTAGCCTTGCATCTTGATCGCGTGCATGCCTCCCCTATTTTTCTACTATTGTGCGATCCTCTGTTCTCCAGCAAAGAAGGTTCTGCCCTTTGTTTTTCTTCTCGTACGAACTTGCGTCTCCTCCCAGATGCCGCCGTCAAAAATAATACAATAAATAATCCTCCAAAATTTGCCCTCCAAGTTATGTTTGCCTTGGGTCACGGCCCAAGGTCTTTTCATTTCTTTCTTTTTTTTATTTATTATTTACTATATAATTATTATTAGTTTATTATTATAACTTCGTGCTTCAGACCCGGGTGTTCTTGGCTTGACCAAAATTTCTCGTCTACGCCCCAACGTTCATGAATACCTGCTCTCAAGTGTTTGTGTCTCGATTAAAATTCTTTTGTTTCGAGCTCATTCTCCACGAACACCTACAAAACACCAAGACACAAATAAGTATCTAAGACACGATATAAACGAACGATAAACGATTAAAAACTATACAAAATTAATATATAAATGTGATGCATTTGGCAACACATCAATAGATCAGCCTTAACCCCCCCCCCCCCAAATAAAAATCTATTCTATACTTCTCTCTCTAGTCTCTTGAGTCATATAGAGTCTTGTAAAATAAGTCTGGTGTCTCCTTGAGTCCTTCTTAGTGCCCTGAGTCTTCTTCTATACTACCAAGTGTCCCCCCCCCTCCCATGAGTCTTACTGGTCTTATATAGATCAGCCTCCAATCTCCTAATTGTTTTATAATGCATTATAGATATAGATAATTAACTCGTTTTTTAATAGTTACGATAAGTCAGCTTTAGAGACCACCGGTGTGAATTTGGAGCATCTATGAAATTAGTGCAAACCTCAAGGACAATTTGTGTAATTAACTTTTAATTTTATCAAGTTATGATATGGAACTACAATTTTGTCACTTTGGCTTGAAAGTATTGGAAGTTAGGAATAAGATCCATACCGTATCGGTGCCATACCACTACTATGTCGGCACCTAATATGAATAAAAACACAAACTGGGTTTAGGGTTATGTACTTATGGCGGTACAGTACCGATTATGATGGCACGATACTGGTAATGTACTAAAACCATAAAAAAGAATACATGTACTTATGTTCTGTCACTATCGATTGGATATGGTCTCCCATAAAAAAAACCTCATTAGGTATTAGAAGTTAGTGAAAAAACAATTCTTGAACATTACAAGTACAACATTATATATAGTATTAAAGCATAACACTTTAGTATTGTTAACGCGCTAACTTGCACCGCCCTTATATGTTAACGTGCACCGCCCACTTTAATGGTCATCTCTAAACCAATGGTCACATTTCAAGTTTTTTCTCTCGCCACCTCCATAACAAGTCACTCCAAAACGCCCCCTATGAAGCCCCATAACCCTACTACACATGGACTTGGGGATCTTGTTTTTTTATACACCAGCTGATTTCAGCAAAAGAATTATAGACCATTGAGGTTTAACTTAGGCTACTCGGTGTGGGGATCATCCCACACCTCGTCCCGGTCTGTCCTCGTCCCTAGCACCGTGCCCCTCGGTCCGTCTTCCTCCCAAATGTCCTCACCAGGACAGGCTTGTGGCATTTCATTATTATTATTATTATTATTTTGACCGTTTGGGATCAAACAACTATATAAAAAAATATTAAAATTTTAAATTATAAATACCACCCTTTATAACACATACATCTTTCTTTAAAAATTCTCTTTACGCACACCAATTCTCTCTAAAAATTATAAATACCAACACTACTTTTGTAACACCCCAACCGATGGCGGAAACATCGGGATGTCACGTATTGATGATTGTTCAGTAGCTCATGGCAAATAATAAATTCCATTAGATGATTTAATTGAATTACATACAATTGTTCTAGAATTTGTACATCAAATTGAATAAAACTATACACATATCTTCAAGCATCAAATCAATCTCCAAGCAAATAGAACCTGAAACATGTTAAGCTGAAAATATTTTGGGTCAACAAAAGTTGGTGAGAATTACATAGGTTTTGATAATTGAATAAAAATGTTGTGCAATTCATGTGTCATGTCAATCTAGTCCATATGTGAGAACATACTAGAAATAAATCGAGTGCATAATCAACCCTGATGACTGTTATAAAATGATACATACCATACGCTCATGGTCCAATATGTTATACGATAACAAACACCCACGCAACCTTTGTAGGAGGCACGTATCCGGGTGGGATTGTCAGTCCAATAGATCTATCAATGTATACCGTTTGGTTGATGAATGTTTATGCTAGAATTGTGCTTACCCTAGTCATGTTCAAGACGTAATGCAACATAGAAATACACAAAGACACATTGATGATTGAATTGCATAAATGATGTTGTAACATGTTTCACCCCAAAAATGGTGATAAATAGAAAAGGGGCTATGTAAAACTCACCTTAGCAAAATGTTATGTCTCGTAAAAAAAATAGAATAATGTGTTGTGAATGTATGCGAGGCGAATCCCAAAGACTCAACAACGTAGCTAGTCCAAATTGAAGAAAACGAAAAAGAAAGAATATCAAGCTTCCGATTCGCCGATTACAAGAGCTTATAATCAAATCTTCAATTGTAGAAGTAATAGACTATAGAAGAAAGGTATGAGGGAAAGTTTAATCGGATTGAAACAATCGATTTAGAGGTGCAAAGTACAATGGGTCATAGGTGGGTTTTTATACTAGTTTTGGAGTCAATTAGCCATTAAAATTGGTCAACACCATAAAGTAAGGTTTTATGATGAATTGACTATTTGACTAAGACTTTGACTGTTTGACTAAGACTTTGACTAGGACTTTGACTATTTGACTCAAGGCTTTATTTAAAAAAAAAAATCTTGTATGTGAAAAAAAAGAATTTAGAATCATATTATTATTATTATTATTATTATTATTATTATTTATATACATTTATGTATGTATATAAGTTGTGAGTTAGGATAAATAAAGACTTAGGCACATTTGTATAATATTAATGATAAAGGTGTAGTAAAAAAAAATATATATATATAAGGGCTTTTTATGTATTAAAATTTTGGGGAAAATTTTGCGATGTTACAGTCTCCCCTACTTTTGGAAACTTCGTCCCGAAGTTTATTGAAAACACGGGGTTGAAAGTGGTTGGGTAAAAATTAGGACAAGTGTGGTCTGAAAAATTTCGTGTTATGACATGAATAGAATAATCTGTCTCGAATAATGTGGATAGGCGGCGTGTTACGTGTGAGTTGATTGACTAAGTGAACTACTAGATAACTAGAGTTTACATTTGGTTATCTACCGAAAACCTTGATAGAATTTCACACTACCTTAACGTACCTGTAAATTCATGAATACGTTCCGGACCGCAATCACCAATTTACCTTACATTAAGGTTTTGTGTCCTTCTATGACTCTACCGATTGTTGAGCAGGTTCGATAGCCTTCACCAGTCGCTGAGCAGGTTGTAGGGCCTCTCCCGACTGTTGAAAGACATGATGACCTCTTGCAATCGTTGAGTAGGTTATTTGGTAGCTAACTAACTGTTGTACAAGTAAGCATGTATAATGAGTATGATTTAAATATAGATATAGCAATTAGTTCACATTCAAAACAAGCATGCACCCAGGTGTTATGATAATACTAAAATTTATTACTTGAATCAAATAGCGTCAATACATAGAATTAAAAGCAAACAACATTCAAATGGTGGGACTTGCTGTTAAGTAGCTGGGGGCCTTGATCTCGGTTTAGTTTAGGGCATCGGTTACGGTAGTGATTTGGGTTTCCACATTTATAGCATTGACCATAGTTGTAATTACCAGGACGATTAGGATTAGTAACCTGAGCAGGGTTGTGAATAATCGCAGCCAGTTGGGCATCAACACCTTTGTTGTTTTTGTTGTTGTTGTGGTTGGTGTTGTGGTTGTTGTTACTTTCCTCTTGGTTTTCACCACTGTTATTGCGAGTGCTGCGACGTGGAGACATGATGTGTAAGGGACACAATGAAGGTTCAATGTGGCATGAAATGAATGAGGTGATATAAGGAATGTAATCATTTATTCATTAATTAAAACGAATAAACGAAAACGTTGACTTATCAAAGATTCCAGATTTTAATAACATATGAAGACATGCTTTAGCCTATAAGTGAACACTCATCCCGAGAATTCCCAGGTAGGCATCCGGGTCCCTCGTCTGATTGGGATATATGCGCAATGCCAGCCTAGACAGAAGACTCAGAATACAGGCGTTCACCCTTCCAGATTGCACGTGTTCGTTATTAAAATCTAGAACTTCGACGAGATCTCAAGGTGGTTCAGGCTAAACCTGAGGATTTGTCCTATTAGTCTAAGAGTAGATCTTGTGATGGAGAACAATCTTCTTGTAGGGACTAAAGTGGGGATAAGAAGTAGGAGGGAGATAAAGAATAACAAGTAAAAGGAGCAAATACTGGTTATAATCCTATGGTTATAGACTAGATTATTTTTCTAATAACCTAATTCCCTATAACCATGGCTCTGATACCAATCTGTAACACCCCAACCGATGGCGGAAACATCGGGATGTCACGTATTGATGATTGTTCAGTAGCTCATGGCAAATAATAAATTCCATTAGATGATTTAATTGAATTACATACAATTGTTCTAGAATTTGTACATCAAATTGAATAAAACTATACACATATCTTCAAGCATCAAATCAATCTCCAAGCAAATAGAACCTGAAACATGTTAAGCTGAAAATATTTTGGGTCAACAAAAGTTGGTGAGAATTACATAGGTTTTGATAATTGAATAAAAATGTTGTGCAATTCATGTGTCATGTCAATCTAGTCCATATGTGAGAACATACTAGAAATAAATCGAGTGCATAATCAACCCTGATGACTGTTATAAAATGATACATACCATACGCTCATGGTCCAATATGTTATACGATAACAAACACCCACGCAACCTTTGTAGGAGGCACGTATCCGGGTGGGATTGTCAGTCCAATAGATCTATCAATGTATACCGTTTGGTTGATGAATGTTTATGCTAGAATTGTGCTTACCCTAGTCATGTTCAAGACGTAATGCAACATAGAAATACACAAAGACACATTGATGATTGAATTGCATAAATGATGTTGTAACATGTTTCACCCCAAAAATGGTGATAAATAGAAAAGGGGCTATGTAAAACTCACCTTAGCAAAATGTTATGTCTCGTAAAAAAAATAGAATAATGTGTTGTGAATGTATGCGAGGCGAATCCCAAAGACTCAACAACGTAGCTAGTCCAAATTGAAGAAAACGAAAAAGAAAGAATATCAAGCTTCCGATTCGCCGATTACAAGAGCTTATAATCAAATCTTCAATTGTAGAAGTAATAGACTATAGAAGAAAGGTATGAGGGAAAGTTTAATCGGATTGAAACAATCGATTTAGAGGTGCAAAGTACAATGGGTCATAGGTGGGTTTTTATACTAGTTTTGGAGTCAATTAGCCATTAAAATTGGTCAACACCATAAAGTAAGGTTTTATGATGAATTGACTATTTGACTAAGACTTTGACTGTTTGACTAAGACTTTGACTAGGACTTTGACTATTTGACTCAAGGCTTTATTTAAAAAAAAAAATCTTGTATGTGAAAAAAAAGAATTTAGAATCATATTATTATTATTATTATTATTATTATTATTATTATTTATATACATTTATGTATGTATATAAGTTGTGAGTTAGGATAAATAAAGACTTAGGCACATTTGTATAATATTAATGATAAAGGTGTAGTAAAAAAAAATATATATATATAAGGGCTTTTTATGTATTAAAATTTTGGGGAAAATTTTGCGATGTTACAACTTTGTTCTTCAAATTTCTAAAAAAACCCACCATGTCGTATTTACATTTGGTTGATTCGTCATCTTCGTCGAGCGAGGAAGACCAACTATTTATAAACGTCGTTTGGAAAGCAGCACAGGTCATTGCGCAAGAGGAAGAGAAGGAAGAAATAAACTCGCAACCACGTACTAGGCATGCGACAATAAATAGAAACCGGGAAGGTTAGTTTATATATTTTTTTTAAATCTATATCGGCAATATATTTTTTTAGAATTTATATCGTCACAATGTTTATTTTAATTTACAACATACGTGTCGGTGTTCATGAGAGATTAGTAGGCGATTATTTTGCCGATCAATCGTTGTACACGACTGAGATCTTTAGGCGCCAGTTCCGAATAAGTCGTCGACTTTTCCTACTTATAGCCGATGATTTTTCTAGCCGTGACCCTTTTTTACTTTACGGTACGATGCTAGAGGCAAAAGGGGGTTCACCACCTTACAAAAATGCACGACATCATTGCGTCAATTAGCTTACGTGACATGTGCCGATTCGTGGGACGAGTATTTGAAGATGTCCGAAAGAACTGCACGCGAATGTTTGTACAAATTTTGCAAACGTGTTGTGAAGATCTACACCAAAAGATATTTACAAAATCCAAACTCGAGTGACATCCAGAAGTTGTATGAGTTCCACTTACAAAAGCATGGTTTTCCAAGACTGCTTGGAAGCATTGATTTCATGCATTGGCTGTGGCAGAATTGCCCGAATGCATGGCGCGAGCAGTTTATGCAAAGCGATCAAGGACATCCATCAATAATCCTAGAGGCTGCCGCGTCCCAAGATTTATGGATTTGGCATGCTTTCTTTGGTGTTCCCGGTTTGAATAACGACATCAACGTCATGAATCAATCACTAGTTTTTGACGATATTGTAAAAGGAACTGATCCAGATACTAGCTTTACAGTTTCGGGGGTGCAATATAGGCACGAGTCTTATCTTGCTGATGGAATATACCCAACCTATTCCACAATCGTTAAAACTGATCCTCACCCCGTCGACGACAAAAGAAAGAAATTTGCCAAATATCAAGAAGCGGCAAGAAAGGACATTGAGCGAGTATTTGAGACTCTACAAGCAAGGTGGCACATCATCGCAAACCCGGCACGTGCTTTCACACCCAAAAAAACTACATTATTGTATGTATTCTTGTATCTTGCTGCATAACATGATCCTCGAAGACGAAGGTCGAGTTATTTGTGAGTACGATGAAAACACGGTGGAGAAGAATACTATTTCAGTTAGGCTGGAACAGCAAGAGTTAAACGAATTCTCATTACGTAACGAGCAAGAGGAGTAGTTTATGATTTTTTTAATGTTAAGTAGTCGATTTTTATTTTTTAATTTTATTTGTATCGTAACTTTTTATTATTATTAATTTTAGTATTTAATTTAATTTAATTTTATATTAATTATTTATTACTTTGTGAAAGAATAAAAAAAATAAAGTTAAAAGAAATAAATGATTAATAATAAATGAGGGTAGGTTGTCCCCATACCTCTGGTTAGTCCTCAAAAGGTGGACATCTCATCCTTACTTACGTGGCGCCTATGTAACAAAAACGACATCCCATTTGAGTTGTCCCCGTAACCAATAGTGTTTTTTTTTATCGGCAAACTTCATTCATTCATCACCCGAAAAAAGTACATACAAGGCTAGTAAGATACTAGACCGTAAAACATTACATCGCCCAATGGAGTACAGAATTACATTAAAAAAACACCCTATGTGATCGGAACATTGAAGTGCACCCAATCTTCCCACGTCCAGTTACTTCGGAGTTTTTTGTTCTTCGCCCAAAGGAAAGTCGTCGTTTGTATATCAGCGAATAAACCTTGCACGCAGATCCTTTTGACAGAGAAGATGAGCCCATTTCGCGCCTTCCAAATGGCCCAAGATGCCCCCACTATAATTAATCGGACCCATTTGCGTTTGTAGCTATCCATGGCCATCGTCTTATGTATATTCAAAAGGTCACGAACACTGAACGCGAACAACTGAGGGATTTTACACCATGCCGAGACCTTCTCCCAAATGACTGACGCCACATAACTAGACGTCAATAAATGATCAGCATCCTCGTCCGAACTCTCGCACAGCCTGCACGTCACCGACCTGTGTAAAATCCTACGCTTCTGCAGCCCCAGCAAGGTAGGTAACCTGTTTTGCTCGTCGCGCCAACCGAAAATACTTACTTTCCTTGGCGCATACTTGATCCATTCGAACGGGGAAAAGGGGATTACAAACTGTGATAACAGCTTCCTGCAAGAGGAAACAGTGAACACCCCATCTGCGTTTTCTTGCCAGACCCATTTATCTTGATTACCAGTAAGTTGCAGTGCTGAAACCAAGTTGATCAGGTCGCCCAGTTCTTGTAATTCCACAGCAGACGCCGGTATTCGTCTCCAACCCCAACCAGTTACTCTATTCGCCACTGTAGCACTCTTCACCCACTCAAGGACGAACAAGTTTGGAAACCTGTACATCAACGGGCCGCAATCATTCCAAGAGTCCACCCAAAACGAACTGACGTCCCGTTGTTTATCACAGCTTTCAAAAGAACCCGAGTATTTATGCCACGATCCATGAGCACCTGTTCAATTTTGTTAATGCAGCACCACACACTAGCAAGACCAGCTTTGATAGGCATATATGACCATGCCCCTTGTTGCTTATGAATGGCTACAACAACCCGAATCCAAGGCGCCGATTTTTCCACCTTCCATCTCCACCACCACTTTAACAGAAGGCTGATGTTCATGTCAGTCAAGGAGCCGAGTCCGAGACCACCTTTTTCAGCTGGACTACAAACACGCTCCCAACAGACCCAATTAGTCTTCGATTTTTGGTCATCGCCGCCCCAAAAGAATCTCCGTCTAAGCGCTTCAAGTTGGTCTATGATACCTTTCGGTGCTTTGTAAAGAGAGAAATAATAGAGAGGAAGACTATCTAGGACAGCCTTTAGCAACACGACACGTCCACCAAACGGCAAATTTTTTGCCTTCCATTTGGATAGCCTAGTTTTGAAGCACTCCACAACCCCGGACCAATTCCTAATAATATTCATGTTAGCACCGATTAACAATCCCAAATATCTACATGGAAACCTACCAACGGAGCATCGAATCACGGCTGCCATATTTTCCACCACCCCGTCTAGAACCCCAATTCCAAACAGACTCGACTTTTTGAAGTTTATCTTTAGCCCCGAGATCAGATGGAAACATGTCATGAGTCTTATTACATTCCGGATATTTGAAACACCCCATTTACCCATGAAAATTATATCATCCGCGTACATCAAGTGGGTCAAGACCGGACCATCGTTAGGGAGTTCAATGCCATTAATGAGGCTGATTTGCTTGGCCTTTTCAATAAACCCGGTAATCGCTTCCATGGCTATGACGAAAATAAAAGGAGAAAGTGGGTCGCCTTGGCGAACCCCAAGAAAGCAATCAAATTCCCGAGTCGGTGACCCGTTTATAAGAACTGAGGCTCTAGTTGAATGGAGTATCCCACGCACCCACATCCTCCATTTCGCCGGGAACTCCATTTGGTGTAGAATAGCATCAATAAAACCCCAATTAATCAAATCATAAGCCTTTTCAAGATCCACTTTGAATAAGAAGGCCTCGGCTTTAACCTTATGTGCCCAAGAAATGACTTCGTTTAGCATTAGAGGTCTCCCTCAACCTAAACGGTCGTTTGCCTTTTATTATTGGGAACAAGCATGAGACAAAAAAGTCAAAAAGATTCTTTAATTCTTCTCTGCATTTGATTCTTCATCTACCCACAAGCAAACAAACCTTAAATCTTCATATGCCCACATTAAAACCCCAACTACCCCACATTAAGTCTTCATGTTCATCACCCTCTAGCTACCCACCTTAATTTATATAGATGTTTGCTGTTCAAAAAAGAGCTATCCACCTTAATTTCATCTGCACATCCACCAGGACCACCACCGTGAACAGTTGAGACTCATCTCCACCGATCTTAACTCTCATCTCCATCGTTCATCCACCATCCTCTTTCCAACGACATCCAACAACCAATTACGATCATTGTTTCCGTCGCTGCAACTGTAAACCACCGCCGCTGAATATTTGCTCCGTCTACCATCATAGGTATGTTGTTGTTATGTTGTATGCTCTGTTTTCCAATGTTGGTGTTATATTGCTCTGTTTTCCGTCGCCTGTTTTTTAACCACAAAAAACCAACCCAGGAAACAGCAACATCGATGGCAATGGTGTTTTTTTTTATAAAATGGTGATGGCAATGATGTTTTCCTGCTCCAAAATAATAACCATAGTGGGTTTATATAATATTAAACATCCCTTAAATTTAAAACATGTTCTATATACCAACCAACTTGTGAAGTTTATTACAAATGTTGGATAAACCATCCTTTCAAAAGTTACTGTGAAGTACGAACAAGTAATGGCATGGTCTTTTTTTCATGCTTAGAAGTACTCTTGGATGTTCTTAACCATACAATGATAATTCTGATTGCTATTATTTTTTCAACATAAACTGCAGTTTAGTGTGTTAACATGTCATTTGCTTTTTCTAGTTAGCAAAAGATGTAAAAAGTTGTTTACTGTAAATTTCATTTTGCGAAACATAAACGGTCGTTTACAAAGTAGTTGTGTGAAACCTAAAGTAGATGATGTACTAATCCAGATTATTCCCTTTTCTTCTTTTGTACTTTACAGGGTCAGTTTCCCAATGTCACTGGGTAGTCGTAGGTCCGCCCCAAACCTCGGTTGCCTGGTCCGGTCTTCACGACATTGGTCGTATGACGTTTTTCTAAGCTTTAGATCTGGTACGTTGTCTACTTTTAAAGTTAATTCTTTTTTTTATTATCTAATTTATAAATTATAAAGTTAGAGATACACAAGATTGATATCTTCTTTTAGTTCTAGTTCTCTGATGTTCCTTTGACTTTAATCGTGTGTTTTTATCACTTGAGAACTAGTAAGCTAGCATAATACATGTTCGAGCAAGTAGGAATATACAATATCAAGTTGAAATTAACAACAGGGTCTTGTATGCAAGATTTACCATTGTCCCTAACATAAACATTTTCAAGCACTAGAATACAAGAAAATGTCATTGTCATCTAAAATCTCTGAAAGAAATATTTAGTTTTTTTTAAACGGCTACCTCAAGTGATAGAGTGCACACCTGTAAACCCACAAGATCTGGTTTTAAAGAATACGAACCTCCTCTCCACTGAGGGGCATAGAGACCTGGGATTAAACCTCTTTAGTCCTAGGAAATTGGGTCGTTATTCATGTCACAAGTGTCCTTGAACTTTACCTCTCCTTGACCTCAGGACTAACATTGATACAAATAAAACTAAATGTTGTTTGGTCAATGAAACCGATCAAAACACGGGCAATAAAACTTCATTATTGTTTGGCTCACATAAGCGGCATATTTGTTTACTACTTGAAACACAACAAAAGCATTTTAATAATATACTGATTTTAGGGTCTACAAAAAGATCAACAAAACAATAAACTGCAAAACTAAAAAAAAGTTACATATGTGTATCTCATAAACAAATAGAATTGAAACTAGAAACTATATGGTTTTAACAACTAGAATCAATTACAAAGCATTAAAACAGTGACACAAAACAGAGAATGGAATAGGTTGGTACCTTTTAAGATGGAGAGCATAATTCCCCTTTGAAGTTGGATTCAGTCGTCGCCTTTGATGTGCAGAAGCATATTGTCAAAATACATGATACCAGAGGATAACAAAGAAATACTTCGATAATACCCAAACCAAACTGGTTACAAACCCTAGAAATTACAGCTTGATCTAATCAAATACTCTCTCACAAATCACCTCACCGATTACACACTCATCTAGATCTAAAGAAAGAGAACACAAAGATATAAGATCTATGATTAGATCTAATGAAATCTCACCTTTACAAGAAACCCTAAACAGATCTAAACATTGACACTATGTTTCAGAGTTTTATTAAAGGGTGGAAGAGAAATGATTGGGAAGGAAGTGGGGAAAAAATGTGTTCCAGAGTTTTTTGTAGGAGGGAAAGGGAGGGAATAAGAGGGATAATAAAGAGGTTTTTAGGGTGATTTTCAATTTTTCCAATTTGGAAGGAATTGGAGAGAAAGTAAGAGGAGGGAGATCCTTTCTCTTCCATCCTTTAATGAAACTCGGGAACACAGTGTGAGAGAAGAGGTGAGAGAGAATAACAATACGAAAACAATTATCTGAATAATATCAAGTGAGAGAAAAGTTTGTATACTCCCCACTAGAACCTTCCCACTTGCATAATGGACGGACCAGATTAGATTAATCAAACGGTCATGATTAAATATAGTGGGAATTGGAGGATTATCACATCTTCTCAAAGAAGCACACCTGGATGGGCCATGGGCCAACATCATGGACTCTTAATCACTTGGACTCTGGACAGCTGGGCTAGAACAACATTGAACTTTATCAATCTACACAGCAGCACCCAGCATCACACGATCATAACCTACCACATACTTATGCAACATATTAAAGTTTAATGAAATCATAACAAACCTAAAGATGTTAAAATTGTGAATTGTATAACATTTTAACACCCTCTAACAATTTAACATCCAAATGGATCATACATGCAAAGAAGTTTGCACAACTCTTCATGTTGACCCATTCCCAGACCTTTTGTCATGATATCTGCAACTTGTTTTTCAGAAACAATTTTTTAAGTTTGTGTAAAACCTTTAGAGATCAAATCTTTTAGAAAATACAAATCTATTTCGAAATGTTTAGTTTTATCAAAACATAAGTTACTAGTGGTTTATTATTTGATTAGTTATGCATTTATTTAATTATTTGACAACTAACTCAGAGTATGGACGTTCCTTACACATATGTCTTCACACTCGGCTAACTCGGGGTACGAGTCAACCGCTTCTGCACTTGTACCAGCGCCCGCACCCCCCTCAGGTTCATGAGGGTACTCTGAGATACGTCCAGGACTTTGACGATGAGATCCCGGCCCCTGAGGTGCCCCTATTGGGAATGCCTAACTTGGCAGTTCTGCCACCTACTGTTACACCATCCAAATTACCTTCTAATGCCCCTGTAGAGGCATTTGGGGAGGTGGCCATACCCACCCCTGACGTACGTTACGTGTATACCCGCCGCAGGCTCAGGGATGCCCGTGGAAAGGGTAAACTTGAGTCTAAGGATGATGGGCTTACTGAGGGGTCCAAGAGCGGTAAGTGTATGGAGCCCCAGCTGAAAAGGCAGAAGAACTGGGGATGGATACCTAGTAGGTTGCGGGAATGGGCCAGGGAGGATGGCATTCGATCTTCACATAAGGTAGGTGAGTCTTTTGCCGCAGGGCAGAACATATCTTTGATGGGTGATACTATATATCACACGTTGGCCACACTTACCACTCGTAGCGTTCGGTATGAGTCCCAGATTGGTAGGTTGCAGGCAAGGTTGTAAAAGGCGCTCTAGGCGGCGCCTAGGCGCTAGTCGGGACCCAATATCGGAAATTAGCCCTAGGCTGGGGATTAGGCGTTTTTGGGATTAGGCGGTGGTTAGGCGGGGTTAGGCGGACCTAGGCGGCGTCGGATTCATGATTTCCGGCAACGAATTCCGGCGACGGCGCTGCTACTTCTGTCAGAATCCAGGGGAGGAAGAAGGGGAGGAAGAGAGAAGGAGAGATGGCTGCGTATATTATATGTTGTAGTGTTTTAGGGTTTAAATAACTTTAAATGTTTTAACATTTAACCCCTCTTCTTTTCACTATTTTACAATAGTCTCTAAACCTTACAAACTTTACTCAAAAAGTTTAAAATAAGTTTGTGTATTTAAACATTTAACCCCCTCAATCTTTAATAGTTTACATTTGACTCTTAAACTTATAAATTTATAACATTGTATATGTAATTATGTATTATCAATTATAAATAGCTATTTATAATATCAACGCCTAATTCCGCCTAATTTCGCCTAGTCCCGACTAGTCCCTAGACTAGACCCCACCGCCTGCCTAGCGCCTAGCGCCTTCTACAACCTTGGTTGCAGGAGAGGACCTAATTCCTAAGCCAGGATATCGGGTTTTTGGAAGATGGACTGTTCTCACTAGAGGAGCCTAGCAGGGATGTCATAGGTACGTCGCGTTAGATGCTAGAATAAGGATTATTGAAGAAAGGTACCTCCAGCAGCAGGAATAGATTGCCCTGCAAGAGGCGTATTTGACTCATTTTAGGCACATGATGGGCCTGGTTTATGAGCAGTTACAGGCTGCTAATGCTTTGGCGTTCCTGTTTATGGCATTGTTGGCATATGTGATAAAGGCCCGGTGGTTGTAAATTGAATTAAGATTTTTTCTATTTATGTTATTCAAATGTATTTAATAACTAGCTTTTATCCTGGAAGCGTCCCGGGTTGAAATATTTAATATGACATAATAAAATATCTAATATGACGACATAATTAATGACTTGTCAATATATGATTAATGAATATATTTATTATTATTATTATTACTGTTATTGTTATTTATTTTAAACAATTCTCTGTCATAAGTTGATAATAGTCAAATATAAATATAAAAAACCCTAAGTAGTTATTTATTAGTAGAGTAAAATATATTTTAAAACAAAACCCCACAAAAAAATGGTCGTTTTTTTCTCTGTTTTTTATATAACACTATGGCACTCATTGGAAAGATAATAAAACGCTCGTTAATTTGGTGTAATTTTTTTCTTTAAAAATTTCGTATATAAAAGATATTAACGTTTAAAAGTTATGGTAGAAACATAAGAGAGAAAATTTAATTTGAGACTGCCGTTGGATGAGAATGTATTTATGGCTGCCCACATAGTTGATGGACAACTTAAAAATGTGGAGTCTTTGAGACTGCCGTTGGATGAGGATGTATTTGGGCATGAGAGTTTCACGTATGTACATTGGGATGATTTTGAAGCCGTTTTTACAATGAATGAGCTGAGCGGTGGTGTAATCAGTTCTTAAGTAAGTGTTTAAGTTTAGTCTAAATAACCGTTGGTAAAACACATTTTATTTTATGGATTCTGTTTTTGTATATTTAACAGGTTACTAGATTTGCAAATAAAGAGTGGCCAAAAACGCAATCATGGAATTTGTTTTGCGAACCCGGCTATAATCTCGCCAGCTGACCGCAAACCCAAATCCCAACATAATATTGAGCAAGCAAGTAGAGTGGTTGTAGATCGTTTATTAAACAGAAATGGCAAGGACATCATCTTGTTGCCTTACAACCCCGAGTATGATTGATCTTATCTGATCATCTTAGTGCGTTTTCATTTTAGTGCATTTTCATTTATGATACTGATCTGATCTGGTTTTAACCAGCTGCAGAACATGGTGTTGAACTTTAAAATGATATTACATCCCATGTAGAATCAATTTTCTATTAGGACATATGCATCCTTTGACTTTATAGGTCAAACAAATTACTTCCAATCTTTAAAATTAACACAGGTTTTGGCTATTCACTCTTTGTTTTTTGTAGAAACCTTTGGGTGTTGGCTGTGCTTGACATGAAAGGAGCCACTTGTTACTATCTTTTGATTCTTTATGCCCGTGGAGTGTCTTCGAGCCGTTAAGGCAAATTATTGATACGTAAGTAAATGCTGTATATGATGGCTTTCAAAAAAAAAATAGTTTATTGGAAGTTACGTTTGAATATGCTTTAAGATATAATTTATTTTTAATAGGGCGACGACCGTGTATAGTGCTCAGACTAGTACCGACAAGAGGTTTAAACTGAGATGGGTCAACACCAAGGTGAGCACTTAATTATCCTAACTATTTATTTGGACTGATCTGAATATAGATGTGCGCATATAGATGCTCCTAACTATTTATTTAGTTGGTACTATCTGTAGGGTGCATTCTTTTTTACTTGCATGAATTATCCATATAATTCTTTTAGGGGCTGTTTGGCAAGTGCTGAACCAGTAAGTGCTGAACCAGTAAGAGGTCTTAATGGGTAAGAGGCTCTGAACCAGTAAGTGCTGAACCAGTAATGGTTGTTTGGTTGTATGTCTGAATGAGTGTGCAAAATGACCATTTTATCCTTGTAACAATAACACATCGATAACTTAGAAAACCATACTTTAATCAATAAAAAAAACTCTACATAATTTCCATTATTTTTTTTGACCGGTTATTATTATTATTATAAATCAAACTAAAGATAAAAGAATCTTTCCTTTAATCAAACACACACCACACCACACATTCAGACACAACTTGCTTTCCATTTCTCCTTCCCATGTTTAACTGTTTCTTTTCTTTCTAACTCTCCTTCCCATGTTTGACTGTTTCTTTTCTTTCTTTAAATCAAACACAAACACACGACATCACACAAAGACAAGTAGAGAGATGTGAGTGAGGGAGGAGTAGGAGACGACAGCAGAGGAGGTGAGGTGAGGGCAGTTGAGTCCTTTTTTTCATTCAGCGAGTGTATGAAACTGAATGGTTCAGCACTGAGCCATTCAGTTCAGAGGTTGGATTTTTCCTACCAAACAACTTCACCTCTGACCGAATCAGAGGGTGCCTCTGAACTGAATGATTAAGAGGGTATCCAAACAGGGCCTTAATGTGCAGTGTCCGTGTCAGCCGGGGATCACATAATGTGGTTATTATGTAATCAAATTCATGAAGGAGATCGTTACGGACGGACTTGGAATATTAGACAATGTAAGTTGATCGAGTCAAATTCTAGTCACTTTTGTTTTTGTAACATCCCAAATTTTCTTACCCTATTTTTTAAAGTAGTTAACAGGACTTGCAAACCATGAGACGATTCCTGGTGTTAGACGCGACGGTTTCGTTTGGTTGGAACTTGAGGGGGGCTTTATGTAATTATTGAAACTAGATATATAAGTTTGGGAAAAATATGAGTTTGAATGAATTCACGGGACCTATGTGAAACATTTGCATGGTACCTTCTTCTAAAAACCCTAGAGCCGCAAATAACAAAGAAATGCATCACCTTAAATTTATCGACAAACACAAACATCGGTCCTTGTTTTGGTCATGCGCATGGTTCCGATAGGGGGCTGGAAGATATCTGGTAACCTGGGCATGATAGTTTCGGATGAGGCAAATGGGTGAGGGTGAAGGCGTTCCACGATAATGCATGACAGGCGTGTAGGCTTGTACGGTGTATCTCGAAGGCGTTGGTGGTGGTTGGTGACCGAGGGACTAGTGACGCCTTAATGGTGGTCGTCGTGTGACCTATAAGGATGGCGGTGGTGATTGGTGCTGATCGCCTATGGTATGGTCGACAACGAAGGTGACGGTGTACGGTGTAGATGCCGGTTAGGTGGTAGCGATAGGGGGCTCGATAATGATGAGGGTGTTTGATGGTATCGATGGTACGTATCATAGAAGTGTTGGATCAAGAGCTATAACTCACAAACTCACAAACTCACAACAAAAGACTCAAATGCTTAGCTTCTTTATTAAACTGAATTGTAAAAGTGCATACATGAAATGAACAAGACTAGGCTACTTATAGTAAACAACCAAACGGCTAACCACTTAACTAGGAACTACTCTAACAACTTCAACGTAAACTTATTCAAAGAGAACTTGCTGAAAACCAGGACAACACATAACAACTTGAAGCTAGCATGACTGCCATGCACGTGCATGGGACATATGGTTTGAATTAGTCTTCAACACCCCCCCATGATTCAAACTCCTTAACACCTAGCTGATTTCGGAACCAAGCAAACTTTTCATTACTCAAGGCTTTAGTGAGGATATCAGCTAATTGATCTTCAGTGCTACAGAACTCTAGAACAACCTTCTCATTTGCCACCATTTCTCTAACAAAGTGATGCTTTAGTTCGATATGTTTTGAATTATTGTTCAATATAGGATTCTTACTCAGCTTGATTGTAGACTGATTGTCACAAAATAACATTGTGGGTTTCAACTGCTTTAACTGAAGTTCTTCCAAGATTCTTCTTAACCACACAGCTTGACAAGTGGCAGTTGTAGCAGCAATATACTCAGCTTCAGTGCTGGATAGGGCCACCGTGGTCTGTTTCTTTGAGCTCCATGTAACCACACCACTACCAAGAGTAAACACATTAGCTGAAATGCTTTTCCTGTCTTCTATACTGCTGCCCCAATCACTATCAGTAAATCCCACCAGCTCCACTTCCTTGCCTTTTTCATACCAGACTCCAAACTTCAAGGTCCCTGAAAGATACCTCAGAATTCGTCTAGCTGCTCCCCAATGAACCTTTGAAGGATTTTGCATAAACCTTGAAACTATTCCCACAGCATAGGCCATATCAGGCCTAGAATGGGTCAAATAAATCAACCCTCCCACTAAGCTTCTGTATGCCACAGCATTAGCCAACTCTTCTTGATCATCACTTCTTAGTTTTTCATTAACCTGCATTGGTATCCTTTCTGGTTTACACCCTATCATTCCAAATTTAGCAAGCAAGTTCCTGGCATATTTTTCTTGTGACAAAAATATGCCTAAACTAGTTTGCTTAATTTCCAGACCCAAGAAATACTTTAGCAGCCCCATGTCAGTCATCTCAAATTCCTTTTTCATTCTTTCTTTGAATTCCACAATGAGTTTATATGAAGAACTAGTACAAATAATATCATCTACATATATGCATACATAGATAATATGATTTGACTTTTCCCTTTTGACATATAAGGTTGGCTCATTGTGGCTTCTTTCATAACCATGCTTCAAAAAATGACTGTCAATTTTATCATACCAGGCCTTGGGAGCTTGCTTGAGCCCATACAAGGCTTTCCTTAACTTGTACACCTTGTCTTCCATTCCAGCAACTTCAAATCCTTCAGGCTGCTCCACATAAATGTCTTCAGTTAAATCTCCATTTAGGAAGGCAGATTTCACATCCAACTGGTGTAACTGCCATCCTAACTGAGCTGCAACTGAAATCACCACTCTAATAGTTTCAAACCTTGCTACAGGAGCAAAGGTCTCTTGATAATCAATCCCTTGCTTTTGTGAATAACCTTTCACCACCAACCTTGCCTTATACTTTAAGATTTCTCCCTTGGGCCCAACCTTTGTTTTATAGATCCACTTCAAGCCAACCAGATTCTTTCCAGCAGGTAACATCACCAACTCCCAAGTCTTGTTCTTTTCAATTGCTTGAATCTCTTCTAACATTGCATCCTTCCATACTGATTTCTTGACTGCTTCTTGATAGTTCATGGGGTCACTAATGCTGAGAGCAAATTGACAAGCAGACAAATCATCAATCAGCATATTGTTTTCATAATCAACATTTACCTTTCTGGCTGACTGATAAACTTCATGTAAAGACTTCAACTTTGGTGATGGAGAGGGAGATTGGCTGGAAGATGCTTGTTCACTTGTTCCAGCCTCTTGACTAGCTTCATTGTGCTGACTAGACCCACCAGAGGAAGATTCATTATGATCACTTGGTTCATCATCTGGCCCATCTCCATTTTCTGCTTGATTTCCAAGGTACTCTTCATCAGGAAAAGGATCAACAAGAGCTGCTTCATATTTCTTCTTATCCAGTTTATCACCCCAATTCCACTTTGTGTGTTCATACACCTCAACATCCCTTCTTGTATACACCCTTTTTGTCTTAGGATTATACAACCTATACCCATCTGTTTCAGTTATGTACCCAATGAACACAGCTGCTTCTGTTCTGTCATCCAACTTCCTTCTGCCTTGATCAGGAGTAACACCATAGGCTAGACTGCCAAATACTCTAAGGTGATCAACCTTTGGCTTCTCTTGGTACCAGGCCTCATAGGGAGTTTTATCTTTAATAGACTTGGTGACCACACGATTTATTAAATACACAGCTGTACTAACCCCTTCTGCCCAAAAATAATTTGGCATTTGTTTTTCTTTGATCATACTCCTTGACAAACCCATGACAGTCCTATTCTTCCTCTCAACTACACCATTATGTTGAGGTGTGTAAGGAGGAGTCAATTCATGGATGATACCATTAGATTCACAAAAATTGTTAAATTCTTTAGAACAAAACTCACCACCTCTATCAGTTTTCAAGGTTTTGATTGAGCATTCAGCATCTTTCTCAACCATTGCCTTGAACACTTTGAATTTAACAAAAGCTTCTGACTTTTCTTTTAGAAAATATACCCAACACATCCTGGTATAATCATCCACGAACAAAAGATAGTAATAACTTCCTCCCATACTTGGAACTTGCATAGGCCCACACACATCTGCATATACAAGTTCCAATTTTTTCTTGGCTTTCCACAATTGAGAGCTGAAAGGTGCTTTGGCTTGTTTTCCAAACATCAACCAGAACACTTTTCAACCAGATGAATTCGTGGCAAGCCATAAACCATTTTCTTGTCATGCAGAGTTTTTAAGGCACTTGAGTTATAGTGACCATACCTTAGGTGCCAAAGCTTGGACTCATCATCACAGGTTGGGACAGGAGCAGCATTTGTTGAATTTTCTGCATGTGTGGCATCCATCAGGAACATGTTATTCCTTGCAACCAAGATTGACATCAGGGTAGCACCAGTCTTCTTATTCTTGATCACACACTTACCATCATCAAATAGTAAGGAGTACCCTTTTCTCATTAGTTGTCCTACACTTAATAGATTGTACTCCAGGTTTGGAGCATAATAGACATCACTTAATAATCTGCAGCCACCATTCTTGATCTCAATCTTCACAGTACCTTTTCCCTCCACAGCCAAGTTCTTTCTATCTCCCAACCTGACATGTAACTTAAAAGTTTCATCCAAATCAACAAAGCTACTTTTGATACCTGTCATGTGGTTTGAGCATCCTGAGTCTAGAAACCACAAGCAGCTTGACTTGTTACCATAGTTGTTGTCTTGATCATCTGTCATGAGAGCATATTGCTGTGTAGGAATGAGAGCCATAAACAGATGTTGCTCTCCTTCCACATTCCCATCTTCTTGTCCTTCATTATCTACTACATTTGCATGATCATCATTATACCAACAATCCCTTTTCATGTGCCCAAACCTGTTGCAGTTATAACATTGAGGACCCCTTCTTTCATTTGTTCTTCCTCTACCTCTACCTCTAGAGAAACCTCTTCCTCTTCCTCTAGTATAATTCTGAGTGTTCCTGTTCACATCTTGAAACACTTGTAGAGCTTGTTCATCAGTCCTTTCTACCTTCTCTTGAGTCCTGCTGTTAATCCTTTCTTCTTGTGACTGTAATGATCCCATCAATCTTACAGGTGTAAGAGTTGATAAATCATGAGACACTTCAATAGAGGGTACCACATAATCAAACTTTGGAGTCAAACTTCTCAGTATCTTCTCCACCACAGTTCGATCAGCAATGATCTCACCAAAAGATCTTTGTTGACTCACAATACCCATAACTCTTGAAAAATAGTCACCTATGGACTCAGTTTCTCTCATACTGAGATTTTCAAAATCTCTTCTAAGGCCCTGTAACTTGATTGCTTTGACTTGATTATCACCTTGAAATTCCATTTTCAGAATTTCCCAGGTCTCCTTTGCTGAAGTAGCAGCAGAGATTCTGGAAAATAACTGATCATGGACAGCTTGTTGTATCACAGCCATTGCATGGGCATCTTTCTTCCTGTTGGTCTTCAATCTTGTTTGATCAGCATCATTTTCATTCAATCCGGATTCAACCAGATCCCATAGATCACGAGATCTTAGGATAGTTTTGATTCTAATACTCCAGAACTCATAGCCCTCCCCCTTGAAGACAGGGATTGGACTAGGAGCCATAGGAAGAGCATTCATTTGTTCTGCCATTACACGAATTGATGACTTCACACACTCAGCTAAAGAGCACGACCTTGCTCTGATACCACTGTTGGATCAAGAGCTATAACTCACAAACTCACAAACTCACAACAAAAGACTCAAATGCTTAGCTTCTTTATTAAACTGAATTGTAAAAGTGCATACATGAAATGAACAAGACTAGGCTACTTATAGTAAACAACCAAACGGCTAACCACTTAACTAGGAACTACTCTAACAACTTCAACGTAAACTTATTCAAAGAGAACTTGCTGAAAACCAGGACAACACATAACAACTTGAAGCTAGCATGACTGCCATGCACGTGCATGGGACATATGGTTTGAATTAGTCTTCAACAAGAAGGACGATGTTGATGCTTGTTGTTGCTGGGATTTCCGACGGTGATTAACGGTGAAGATGATGATGGTTATACGGTGTTTACTTTACCAATCTCGACACCGACTACCGTGTGATGATCGAAGTCGCATGGTTTAGGATGGTAGATGGATCATGCTCATCGTTTTGGATCTTGGTCGTGGCACCCCCACTGCACAAACAGGTAACTCTATAGTCCATTCTCTCTCCTTCTCAATGTTAGAAATATGGTTGCTCATGAACTATGGTCTTTACAAGGAGTGTATTGATTCATGTTATATAACTTGGTGAAGTTTGGGATGGTTTGGAATGGCGACGATAATTCATGGCATTTGCATGGGGATTGAGTTAGAGGATTATAATTTCCATGATGATGATGATCACCCTTGGCTAGAGTCCGATTACGGGATTGAGTTTATAGATACGGTTGTATACGATTTGCACTCGTCGGTTGCCCGTTTGATCTTGAAACCCTACACGTCGCATTCTGAATTTTTTTTCGAGCATCACTTTTGTCGTTTTCCAAGTGGTTAGCTCGTTAGGACCTGACGCATCGCGCAAACTCATTGATGGCTAACCAAGACCTGGTTAATGATAGAGTTTAACCAGGCGAGCATGAACTAATTTATAGTGCATTACATATGAGGTGTTATGGGGTGTTTGTCGATGTGTTTGATTTCTTATATATGGGCGATGATCATGGTAATCCAAATAAATAAAATGGGAAGGGAAGCTATTGGTTGTTGGTTTTCACGAATGGATGACCAGAACCTTGAACTCATATTAGAGTTCATGTTGACTATCTAGCCATAAGCCATTTGACTACGTGGATGCTTCATTAAGGTGAGTTCTTGCGCCCACTTTTTTAGTTATTGTTTTTCTAAATATTTATGGGCTGACGTGCATGCTAAACTACCAAGATTATTTTTATGAAGTCACAATATTTTTATAAAGTTATAAATATTTTTTGTGAATTCATATATATTGTTTTGGCATGAAACGTAAGTAGGCGGAATGCGCCTAATGTTTTAATATATGGCTTGAGTTATATGTATTATTATATATATGAATGGACGGTTTTCTTGATTAAAGTGTGGCTTAAGTTTTTATTTAATAAGTGGAATGCGCTTAATCTCTTGACCACGCATTTGAAACCTTGCTTGTTAGATCGGGACTTGCCTTGAGTTATACGTGTTAGGTTAAATGTGTTACTATATATTTATATATTATATATATAAATTTTGTATGACGGTTACATGGTATTATAAATTGAGCTATGATAGTTCACAATATGTCTGCTCTGATTTATAGTTCTGCTTTAAGTCTTAGTAGGTGATATGCGCTTATGTAGACTTGTTGTAGTTTTGTGACAAATAGGCGAAATATGCTTATTGCAGATTTACGATAAAGTCTTATGTTAAGTAGGCGGATTGCGCTTATTCTAGACTTTACGTTTTTTATTAGGGAACAAATTGGCGGTTTGCGCTTATTGTTAACTCTGAGGTTGAGGTATTTTGTTAATTCTTAAATTGACAAACTACTTGTTTATATAAATTTATAAAACTTGAACTCACTCAGCGTAGCTGACTTTTGCATACACGTTAGATTGATTTCAGGTATTTGAAGAATAAAAGGGATGCCTTGGCATGCTGCAGGACTACTCAGAGGCGGTTGCCATTTCGAATAAGAAGAGACTACTTTATTGCTAGATAACTCTTTTCTAAACTTATTGTTTTTGTTTTACAAATATGCTTTGACCCATTGTGGGGAATTTCATGTTTGAATAACTTAAACCATTTACTTTCCGCTGCATCTTTTCTGATAATTAAATAAGACTTCTTAAGTATTAATTATGGTTTTAGTCTTTGAATGCCAACTGTTTGACCCGTCGGATTTGAGGGTCTTACAGTTTTCTTGAAACTAAAACCATCGCGAACCCTTAACCTTTCATCTTATTAATTTAATTGTGTCTCGGGTTGGGGGAGGAGTGGGGGCTTACTCGGATGCGGATATTGATTATGTTCGTGAAGAATGGTCGGGTTATGCCTCGACCTTCATTTTCAAGTTATGATCCGTATGTTTAGGCTTACTAATCGACTAATGTAATGTATTGATACAATGTTTTTGTAACCCTTTATGGTAGAATTCGACATAATTGTAATGGGTTTTTTGGTGGTATAATATATGCAGCTTTATTATTAAATTTATTGTTTTTGTAATTATAAATAAAAATAATTCCAGGATATTATTCGTTTTACAGAAAAAAAAAATTAGGTAAAAAAACATGACACGCAAAATGACTGTCATAAAGGTGTGTCATAAATTCATGAGTGTCGTAAATGCTGTAAAAAAAAATCGTAAATGAGTGTCAATAATGTTTGTCATTAAAGAGTGTGTCATAAATGCGTGTCAAAAAAGCATGTCATAAAGGAGTGTCATAAACGCGTGTCATTAAAAGATGACACGCGCCTGCATGTCATAAAACTTTCTTGACATGTTCTTCCTTGACACTTTGCTGCGCGTCATAAACACCTTTTTATGACGCGCAATGCGTGTCAAGAAAGGGGTATTTTTCTAGTAGTGTATACTTATTGTTAATAACACTAACACTTGTTAGTACACGTAAAGTACACGTATTGTTAATAACAATAACCATTAACTTTGTTAGTTTATAATTAATATTCGAAATATTAAATTCAGAAATTAACAACCGCCACTTTGTAAATTGCATGCAAAAACCAGTCTTTTCATCTGATCAAACAATTAATAGGGTATCAAATATTAATTATTATTAGTGTTGAAAATCGATGTTGTCACTTCAGTTCTTTATACGCGTTTTATCTAAATGTATATAATCATAATCACTAAACATAAATCACAAATCTACTTTCTTCAAAATAAAAACACACAAGTTCTAAAAAAAGATATTAAACAATGGAAATGGTTGTGAATTGGAGGTTCTGCAGAATCAAGCGTAGATATTTGGTAAACATGAGTGACAATACATGTTTAGTTTTTGGTTCAAGAAAGGCGATTATGCAAATGGGAGAAGAGTTTCAAAGACAAATGTATGAGTTTGGAAGAAACATCGAGTTGCCAAGCATTGAAGAAAGCAGACTGATTGGTAAGTTGGAAGAAATCTTTGAAGTGGATGAGTTTGATGATGTTATGGAGGTATTTCATGTCAACAGTTGGTTTTTTTTATTGAAAAGCTTAATATTGCAAGTGTGCAGTTTACCGATGGTGAATATCGGTTGATGTCAAAATATGAAATTGAAAACTGCAATGACTATGACTTGCTGGTGGAACTCGATAAGGTACGCATGAGTAACAGCAGTAGAAGCATAGAGATGCTAATCCTGGAACAAATGATTCGCCTAAAAACCATGAATCTGAAGGAGGAAGCGGCAATGGTGGAAGCAGAGGAGTCATCCGATTCTGAAATGGATGATGATGATAAAGCTTATTAAGTATAGTATGTTTTATATGAACTTAAAATAATTTTTGTTTGATATGTATTGAATATGTTATGACGCAGTTTATTAACAACTTTAGTAAAAAAATGAAATTTTGATGTATATTGAGTATAACAACCTTAATCAGTTATGGTTAGTAATCTATTGGTTTTGTTATTAGATTAATATTTTTCATTATTTGATTTGAACTTGGCTTTAGGTTGTAAATAGAGTGTTCCAATAATTGCTGATTATAATGATAAAGATGCTTTGATTAAAGTGGTAAGAATAGAATTTAGAAAAGTTGTGAATAGATTTTAAGTTCATAGTGAAAGTTGTGAATAGAGGATGTGATATTCACACGTGTACACACGGTGTATACCCAAGTCAAATGACAAAATGGGTGGTTTTATGTTGGTGTTCACAGATTTCATTTATTTAGAATCTTTCACTCGATTAAACATCTTCACACATTCAAGGTTTGTACCCACGTTAACACGTGGCAAATCCCCGAGTAAAATGAAAATGAATATAAGATGATATTAAGTGAGAATTTATAAAATACATACATGCATGTGTTGTATAATAGTACTTAAATCTCTAACATGACAAACAAACGTATAAGATTTAGTAGCTTTAATGTGTAAAGTATCTGTTTATATATTGTTTTGCACACACTATAAATTATTATAATATAATCACATATGAGTGTTTCTTATAACTGTTTAAAATATGCATACACTTAATTAACGAATATGTATTCACCTCCAATAAAAGATAAATGACAATTCTAAAGAACATAGACATATTTCACAAACTACATTACACTAAAAAAGAAAATATATTGATTGAATACATAATACTCATTCATAAATTTGCAAATACTTCTTGGTATACAACATTTGAACTGTTCGTTCTTAACATTACCTTCTTTATCAAGTATTAGTATTTTCAGACCATCTCTACTCGTTACCCTTGACAGTGCAACATACAGCTGTCCATGTGAAAAAACAGGATCTTTCAAGTACAAAGCAACTTTGGATAGTGACTGTCCTTGGCTCTTGTTTATTGTCATTGCAAAACACATCAACTTTCATAGATATAAACATAATAGATTTTGAAAAACATTATGTATATATATGTAATTGTGACACCCGGCATGTTTGGGTCAACATTTTATAAACACATAAGTCTACCTTAGCGAAAAACGTTTATTAAACATACTTGACGGGGTCAGTAGAGTCGGAACACAATCCGTATTGTCCAGTCTAGGGTCCAATGATTCGGGAGATCATTGGGTTAGTCACACACACACACACGATACGAGTCCCGTTGTTGGTGAATTACATAAACTAATTAAGTGTATGTGTAGACTAATTGTTGTATGGTGGATTATATGCTTAGATGTGTTTAAATGATGTATAGATAATCATCCATGCTTAAATATGTTAAACATAGACTAATGTTGCATGCTCGTATGTTAGGGTGCGTTAAAATGCGTTAAACACGACAAATTGGAAAACTAAAAAAACTTGAGTCCTGGTTCGACCCTTGTAAAAGGGGCGAACCTGGGATATGGAATTTAAAGAATTTCATTCGACCAAGTCAGGGTACATTCGACCCTGTGAAAGGGTCGAAGGAGGGTACATTCGCCCAGGTAAAAGGGGCGAATGTGGACATAGTATAAATACCACACTTTGTCATTTTTTCACCATTTCACAAACCCTAAACGCCTCAAAACACTCTCTAGCAACTTTAAACATTGGGGAAGGAGTTTTTGCCCTTGTTTTCTATAATCTAACCTACAAACATCTTCTACACAAAGATCTAAGGTGTGTTCTTCATTCTAAATCATTTTTAAAGCATTTCAATTCGTTTTCATTAAACCCCAAGAGTCCAGATCTGATTCAAACATGTTTTCATGAATAAAAACCTTCCTAATATCTTTCTTAACAAAACCTATTCATAAACAATGAGTTTTCATACAAAATAACATGTGTTAATGGTGTTTTATGTGATGTTATGCATTGTTTGATGATAGATTGCTGTATAGATGTTATGACAATGATCTAGGACTGTTATTGATGATGATTTGTGATTGAGATAGGTTACAATTGATCATTGATGATGTTATGTTCATTTTGGGGATTTTGGGTTAGATCTAGGGCTTGTTCATGATAATAGTGATAAGGATATGATTGGGGGGTTTATTGTTCATGATAATCTGAGTATATTAAGTTGATTATTGATTGATTTCATAAAGTTTCCTAATTGGGTAAAGATTGCATGCGTTTGATGTGACATCTCCATAATTTGCTATTTCGGGTAACTTGTAAAACGGACGGATTTCGGGATAAAATTGGTGAGGTTATGTAGGAATATGTTAATGATAGTTGACTGCTGTGATTGGTAATGTTTCGTGATGTTTTCGGACCGTTTAGATGCGTTTTGGTGCGTTTTATAAAATGCTGATGAAAACGGGCGAACGTGGAATAAAATTGGTGGGAATAAAATATGGGCGAACGTGGAAAAACGGGCGAACGTGGGAAAACGGGCGAACGTGGGAAAAACGGGCGAACGTGGAACAAAATGTGGGAAAAACGGGCGAACGTGGCTCAAACGGGCGAACGTGGAAATGGGAAAAACCACATTCGACCATCTGATGTCCGGAATGAGATTTTTGATGCAAACTAAGTGTTTTATGCTTGAAACTTATGTGTTAAACTTATGTGCATGACTAATTGATGTAATGGGTCACCAACGGGATGTCGGGTCGGTCTGGGATGTCCGGTTAACGTTTAAACACACTTTTTAACACACGTAGTCAAGATCTGGACAATCGGGGACTAGTTAGCCTTCGGGTTAATAGTCATCACACTTATGTAAACTCATTGATAGGTTGTCATTAGTTAGGATTATCATACACGTGTTGGAATTCTAGTTATCAGAAGACGCACTCTAAGGTGAGTTTCACGGCCCCTCTTTTATACTCTTTTCTCTCGGGGGAGAAGCATGCCACACGTTTTAACAATGCAACGTTTATGATTTGAAAACGCAACTCTTATGAAACTTACCACTTTTTGAAACATAACACTTTTAGAAACATGACGCCTTTTGGGAATGTGACTCTTTTAAGAAACGTGACACGTTTGGCACTTGGCATATTTTGGCATTTGACACTTTTAAACATTGGCATTTGGCATATTTAAACATTGGCACTTGACACTTTTAAACATTGACACTTGGCATTTGGCACTTGGCGCTTGACACTTATTTACTATACGACGAAACCTAAGTCCCTATTGAAACCATGAATGTGAGGGGCACAACGGGGAAATGTGGATAGATCTATCGGGTGTGACGAACCCCACCTGACGGCTGGGAGCCGGGCGGGTGCATATTGTCTCTACTTGACACTTGACACTTGACACATGGGCAGCAACTTGAGCAACGTTTGTCAGTAATGGTTTTAGCAACATAGTCGTAGTAGTAAGGGAACGTTTGTTATTTACTTGGAACTTTTGCACACTTGGAACTTTATGAGGAATTGCTTTACACATGAAAACGTTTACGAACTTAAAACCTGTGAACTCACCAGCATTATATGTTGACGTCTTTTTGGCATGTTTTCTCAGGTCGCTAAGGTAGCAGCATTGAGTATAGGCGCACGGAGTCTCACGGCGTCTAGGGATCATATGCATATTTTGTTAAACATTTCAGACTTTGAGTTTTACTTTTAAGTTGTAATAATACATTTTGCTTCCGCTGTGTTAGAACGGTTTTGAAACTCAATGGTAGTTTACGTTGTTTTCTTATCATATAGATGTCGTTTGTTGTGACCGTTGACTTGGATCCTGGTGTGTCACGCGCCTCGCGGTAAAACCCCGTATTTAAAAATGTTTACTCTAAAAAACGATAAATTAGTATACAAAACAAATCTATAAATATAATAAATTGTCACACCCTCAAATTTCCACTTGCGGAGTTTTACCGCGAGGCGCGTGACAACCAGGATCCAAGTCAACGGTCACAATAAACAACACTATATGAAATACGTAAACTCAAAACTTGGTTATCAAACCATTAAAATATAGCGGAAGCATTTAAAGATTTAATCAATTACAAACTGTGTTCCAAAATGTTCAAGACACTTATTTAAAATATGCCACTAAGCCTAGACGCCAATGCAGACCCGTGCGCCTAGTCCAACCGATGCTACCTTAGCGACCTGAGAAAAACATGCCCAAAAGACGTCAACATACATAATGCTGGTGAGTTCACAGGTTTGTTCAATATGTTACCAAAATAGTTACCAAAGCATTACCATGTCCATACTATACCAATGTTACCAAGTACGCTAGCTAGGTGTATGTTTTATTACTACTACGATTGGAAAACCATTACTAGACACGTTTAGCAATGTTTAGCAATATTCAGCCCGAATGTTCAGCATGATACCAATGTTACCAGTTCGAGACAATATGCACTCACCCGGCCCTCTAAGCCGACAAGTGGGGCAGGTCACGCCCAATAGATCTATCCATACTTCCCCCGTTGTGCATCCCCGCACATTCATGGTTTTCCCCCGGGACTTTAAAAGATCGTATAGCAATGCAAAGTTAAAACCATAGTATGACATATGTTACCAAAATAGTTTAGCGCATGTTTTCTCCCCCAAAGGTTAAAGCTGTAAAAGTGGGGCCGTGAACTCACCTTAGATTGCGTTCTTCAGTAAATAGTAAAGTACCAAGCCCTTGATAGTCCCACTACCGGAGATCTATCAAAATGTTCACATAAGTGTTCCGACTAATAACCATAAGGTTATCTAGTCCCCGATTGTCCAGATCGTAACCAAATATGTTTTAAAATGTGTTTAAGTGTTCAACCGACACACTAGACCGACCCGACATCCCGTTGGTGACTCATTACCCTAACTAATCAAGTACACATAGATTACACACAAGGTTCAAGCATAAAACACTTAGCTTGTATCAAAAATCTCATTTTTGAATCAGAAGGGTCGAACCAGGAAGACTGATCCTCCTTCGCCCGTTTTAACCCACCTTCGACCCTTTGGAAAGCCTCCTTCGACCATTCTTCACAGATTCGACCAAACTGTCCAGGTTTGACCCTGGGATTCCACATTCGACCACTCGACCGGTCGAATGTGCCCAGGTTCGACCCTGACAGATTATTTTTCCCAAAACGCTTCAAAAACATCCGAAAACATCCCGAAACATTATCAAACACTGCAGTCAAGCATGAATAACTTATCCCAACAAAACCCCACCAATTTTGCCCCAAAACCTATCCGTTTTAGCCCTTTCCCAAAATGGCAAAGATTATGGAAATGTCACATCATGCATGTAATCTTTACCCAATTTGGAAACTTTTCAATATCAATCCATAATCATCTAAAAATGCTCAGTTTATCATGTAATCGAAAACCCCCAATCGTTTTATTGATAATACTAACATGCATCAAGCCCTAGATTCAATAAAATTCCCAAATTAGACTTGATACTATCATCTATCTAATTATAACCTTTTATACTCCTAAACTATCATCAATAGCAGCCGTAGGTCATGTTTCTAGCATTAGCACAGTAGCAAATCATTAAACAACACATAATATCACATAACACACAATTAACATATGTTTATTGATGTGAAAACCTATGTTTAATGATAGGGTTTAGGTTTAGAAAGATGTTTAAAAGGTTTTTATTGATAAAAACTTCCTTAGAACAGATATGGACATTTAGGGTTAGATAAAAACGAATTAAAATTCTTGAACAAGGTTTAGAATTAAGAACACACCTTGGATTCTTGATTAGATGTTGTTGATAGGTTAGATTATGCAAAAGAAGAGTAAAAACTCCTTCCTTAGTGATTAAAATCGTTTGAGAGTGTTTTGAGACGGTTAGGGTTTGTGAAATGGTGAAAAATGACAATGTTTGGTATTTATACTAGTCCACATTCGCCCCTTCTACCTGGGCGAATGTACCCACATTCACCCCTTTCACAGAGTCGAATGTGCATGTTCTGGTCGAATGAAACTTTTTCATTTCCACATTCCAGGTTCGCCCCTTTGCTAAGGGTCGAACCAAGATTATTTTCCAGGTTCGCCCACTCGATGTGGTCGAACCAGAACTTATGTTTTCTAGTTTTCCAATTTGTCGTGTTTAACGCATTTTAGCGCACCTTAACATATGAGCATGCAACCTTAGTCTATGTTTAACATATCTAAGCATGGATGATTATCTACACATCGTTTAAACACATTTATGGATATAATCCACCACACGACAATTAATCTACACATACACTTAATTAGTTTATGTAATTTCACCAACAACGGGACCCGGTACTAGTGTATTCCCAAAACGACTCCCAATGATCCTCCAGATCATTGAACCCTGGACAATCCTAACTTGACCCAACTCAACTAACCTAGTTAAGTCCGTTTATAAATGTTTCCCGCTAAGGTAGACTTAGATGTTACTAAAATGTTTAAGCCAAATATGCCGGGTGTCACATCATCCCCACGTTGAATGAATTTTCGTCCCGAAAATTGTGCAAAGCCCGAAAATGAAAGAGACGGAAAGAATGAAAGGAAAAGAAAATTTACTGGATGTCACATAAATTACCTCATCAACTGATTGAAACTTCAACTTAATCTCAGACATAATAAAATTATAATCAGTAACATTAGATATCGGGTAAACTTCATCGAGTGTTTCCAAATTTTCTTTTGTTACAGATATCTTAAATGCAACGTCTGGAAACTTAACAGTGTAGGCACTCTGTAAAAAAAATGTATTGGATCTTTAGTTTTGTTAAAAAAACGTAATAGATAAAAATTAGACAACATCATTAGTAAAACATGATTGATGCGGAAATAAGTATAGGAATACCTTGTTTTCTAAAAGCAAAGTCTCAGCAGATATTGGAATCATTTTTGATGCCTCATTATGAAACAAATTGAGTTTTACATCTCCAGTAATATCTTTAACTGTAATTTGAATGCGAAACCTATATACATTTAAATAATTAATATTTTTAAATAAAACTTCGTAATAATTTATTTTTATTTACATGATATAATATTTAATAAATTGAGTAGAAGTAATTGTATAAGTATTACCTTAGAACATGTGTGACATCCTTTTCACTACAACTTTTATTTATACAGGTACAAATTTCTCGTTCTTCAAAACCTCCACCAATACCATTTGGCTCATACAAAACATATTCTATATTTACCTTATCATCACACTTTGGACAAGCCATATAAAACCACCCAAAATTCTTGTGTATTTCAATAACAGTTCCTAAAATAATGAGATGTTTAACCTGCATAGATTAAATAAACATTAGTAAGTTGTTATTATCTATACATATAATAAAATTATGAAAGTTTATGATAACTTTATGTTTATTACCTCTAAAATCTCCCAGATATCACCTATGTTACAGTAAGGATTGTTAACCAAAAAATCATTCTCTGTAACAGAAAAAAACTTGAAGACCAGCAAAGGATGCACTTGATGTGTATCATAGGTAGGACATTGAATCAACCTTGCACTTTTTTAACAGCAGCTAGTTAAATACAATGTTTAAAAAAATAAATTTTAAAGTATTATTTGAAATGAAAAAAAAAACAATAAAGGCAACCTTCTTTTATAAACATTGATGAATTCAGTTGGTTCATTAATAAAAAGCCTTGAAATCCCAAGATAAGTTGAAACATAGGGAGTATCTACATAAATAACATTTGAATATAAATATCATTATAATAAATACATACTTATATAATATTTCAATATCTAATATAAGTAGATTGAAAACGAAAAAATAAGTTATAAATTTGTATTAATAACTAACCATTAAAATATGACGCCAATCCAAATTGCAAAATCACAACCAAGGGTTCACAATTGCTATGGTTATGTAAATATGTACTCATATGACTGGCAAATTTATCCCATAATTTCAAACAAATAACACGTCCCCTAAACATATATGTAAAATTACATATGAAAAATATAGTTAACAACAAAATGTATAAGTTATGCCCAAAACATAATAATTATAGTCCGAATTAAGATATAACAATTACAACTTACTCTGAATCTTCAATCTCCAAAAGCATACGATTTTTTGGTGTGAAAGAACCCTTTATTTTACTATCATCGTAATTCTTTATAGTCTTAACGTAACCAATGACATCTGTAAAAAGTTATTGAAACTAATATTATTAGTCCTATACATAGGTATAATTATAAAAATAAATATTTAATCTGATGTATACATATATAAAAAGAAAAAATACCTATCGAGTAATTTGTAAACAAATCCTTTTCTATTATGGAATCAAAAGGTAAAAATCGAAAACCATATTCATCAACAATAAAATCAAAACAGGTTAAAAGTTGAGTAAGCTGAGTGAAAAAGATTTTCTTTCCATGTGAGCCAATGTTCATATTTGAAAGACTCATATCTACACGAACATATTTAATTATGTAAGCATGCTTATCATGTAAATAACTTTCAAACATGTCAACAAATTTACTACGAATAAGAGCTTGAACTCTATCACCCTGCAAAAAAAAACCGGTATATGTTATTGTTAAAGTTAAAGAAAGTGAACTGTATAAGACGAATTTATAAGTCGCCTATAGAATATATAGGTATTACGTTTTCATCCATTAACACCATTTCAATGGAATAATCCTTATTAGTATCATTCTTTGATTCTTCACGCCAAATTGTTAAGACTCTCGCCTTAATAATAATATCCTCTTGACCATATCGAAGTTGGTCAAACAATGTTATCGTTTCAACATCCATAAGCATTTGTAAATAACCTGTAAAACAAATTTAAATATAAATTAAATGTTTTACAAACATAAAAAATCTATATATCTAATATTATTATTCTATTAACTTTGATATTTTACTAACGCAAAAAAAATAAAAAAAAACGATGAACTACACAAATTGAAAAATATAAAAACATATCAAATATGTATAATAAACTAATAGAAAAAAGAAATGTGAAACAGATAATTCGTCTTAATTCATAAAAGTTAATAACAAACAAAAAATTGAAAAATATAAAAATAAAAATAAAAATCTATAATATAGAACCTGTTAACTCAAATGCCTGGAAGGAGAAAACTTAAGATTGTAGTTAAAATGAATAATGGTTTGTTCAATTCTTATAGGAGAAGAAATCTACGTTAATTATAGTATGTATTAACAATTAAATATAATATCGTTTTTATTCATAGTATGTACTTATAGTCATAAATATAAATTATTTTGAAAATAGAAAATTAACATTAAATTTAATGAAATGGTAATAATTAAAATTGTTTAACAGAATATGTTTACAAAAATAGATATTTACACGTTTATTTATAAATTATATAAAAAACAGATTAATAAAAATTAACGTAGATTTTAAACTTTATAAATATATAAATAAAAAATATGAAATTATAATAACACTAATAATTGTCTAATTATATATATAATATTATACATATTTTTGTTTTAATAAATATAATTTAACCAAATATAATGATGATAGTATATATTTGAATTATAAGCAATATGTAATATTATTCCATTATCTACATCTACATTCTACTATAATAAAATCATTTTTAATATAGATTTTCAACTTCTAAATTTCTATGTTAGAGAACCGTGTGTACACACGGCAGGTCCTCAAGTATTGTTATCTCTTTAACATAACCGATAACATCCAACATAACAAAAAATTTGTATTGTTAAATATGTATATACATAAAATAAATTAAACAAAAAATTATTTAAATACTAAATGTAAACACTATATGTAAACGTACCTAGTGAGTAATTTTCGAAAACATCATTATCTATAATTGATTCGAAGGGAAAAAATCGAAGACAGTAGACATCACTAACAAAATCAAAACACCTCAAAACTTGAGTATTCTTATTGAATAATAAACGTAAAAACATAATATAAAATAGATCAAACAATTAAAAAAATCATTAGCACAGTTCCTCTTAATAAGAAACTATTAAGAATGTGATGTGTATATGAGTTATATAGATATAGTATACATTGTTTAGTTTAAAAAGTTATTAAAAACTTAAATCAAATTTTAATTTGAAGATACACGGATTTTATTATTATTTATTATATTATGCATATTCCATAGTCTAATATAGTATTTAATATGATTCATATGATTGACCATAGTTACGGGAAAATTGTTAACTAAATTTCAAAAAAGTGGCTTATTTTAAGATTAGAAAGTGCTAAGTTAAGAATTTTAAGATTCGTTCAACCTAGCACATTAAATATGATTAATACCGTAGTTATTTTGAAATCACCTATATAGGACTATTACACATTACATTTAAATCCCTTGCAATAAACTTGTAACCAAGGACGTATAACTGTTAATACGAACAAATCATTATATAAAGAATAACATAACACAACAATATTCGTATCCAGAACAAATTTATAGTTCTCAAGAACAAAGCATTATAATAAAAAACCGAAAATCATGCAGCAAGTTTAAAACCAATATGTTCAAAAGAAAACACATACGTCAAAACCAGAATGTTTCAAAACCAGAAATCAAAAAAATATTACAATAATATTATTTCGATAAACTTTCTCTAGCAATAACCCGGAATGCTTCAATTTAGTTGATTGTAATATCCACTACCTCTTGCTCCTGATACTTGCTAACAAACAACTTATGATGAATTGCCGACCACTTGAATAGGTAAAGTTGACCGATTGAAATACCTTCAGCGTCAACAAAATTACGCCATCCAATAACATTGAACCTATCGAGGTAATTTTATCGTAATAATTATGTATGAATTTTCAAAATAATTAGAAATGAACAAATGTGATTTCAAAATTAAAGAAACAAACCTTGGAGTGCCATCAACAACTGTGACACCCGGCAAATTCTGGTTAACAACGTTGTCTAGATGAAAGTCTACCTTAGCGAGTCACGCGTATATTGTACTTAACTGGGTTAGTTAAGTCGTGTTATGGTTCGGGAACTATTAGTTTAGTATAGAAGATCATTGGATGTTTGTCTAGAGGTTCATTAGATGTCAGTCCTTAACCAAGTGTACAAATGGTGACGATTCGTAGAATCGTCAGGTTATACGGAACATACAAGTCTCGAGTCCGGGAATTGGTGAACGAGTGTGAATATGGTTGTTTGCAAGTGTTATGTGTTTAAAATCATTATGTGACTTGTCGGTATGTGAAAATGTGTTAACATATGTTAAAACGGGGTTTAACGCGCAAAATACATGGAACCAACCCCTATAGGCGATTAGGGGAGCCCAATCGCCTATAGGGTATGCGATTGGGGAACATCAGGGGCGAGTAGCATGCTAAATGCATGCTACAGGGGGCGATTAGCCCTAAATGCATGCACAGTCATGCGATTAGCAATGCTAATCGCGTGTAAATGCTGCACAATCGCGTGTTACGTGCTGGACGACTAAAAACGACTATAAATACAATGCTTGACCTCCTAAACTTCATAATAGCAACCCTAGTCGTCCCATAACCCGCCCCAACACACACACAACCTCTGGAACGTGATTTTTGATCAAAACACAAGGTTTCAAGCTTATTTCATCAATCTTTCACAAATCTAAGGTGTGGTTTCCATCCATGCAATCTTTATTAACATTTTTATTAAATCCCTAATGGTCCAGACCTGTTCTAAAACAAATAAGCTTTCTGAAAAATCGTTAATAAGTGTTGTTAATCGGATTCTATCTATCATACATGTGTTATGTGTGTTTATGATTAAAAGCTAGGGTTTTTATGATTCAAGATGGATGATTACATGTTATTAGGTTAGTTTCAGATTAATAATGATGGCATGATGATAGGATCTGAGTAATTGTTCATTAGGGTTATAGTTATGCATGTTAATGTGATGTTTCATGTTAGGTGTATTGTGTTTGGATTACATAGTTGCATGCAGGGCTGATAATACGAGGCTAAACGAAGGATTTTGGTTTAAACATGTTTGGTATAGTTGTTGGATTGATATTGGATGATTACACGCGTTCTGGATCTGATTTGGAGTGTTAAACGCGCGAAAAACCAGAACAGCTGGGTTATTGGCGATTAGCAACCCTAATCGCCTATGTTATAGGCGATTAGGAGGCCAATCGCCTATAAGGATGCCCTAATCGCCTATATACCATGCAATTGGGGGCTAAATGCCTCTATTGCATGCAATTGTGATCCTAAATGCTAGTTAAGTCCTGAAATACATGTCTTATAGCCCTAATCGCCTATAAACTCAAGATTTACATGTCTTATGACCCTAAATGCCTATATTACATGCAATTAGCTTTCCTAAATGCCAGTTGACCAACCTAAATGCTAGTTGACTTTTCCTAATCGCGTGTACTGCTGCTGTAAGTATAAATTAGCATTCCGAGACCCGATTTGACATCTAGGAACATGCTAGGAACCCCGTAACATATCTAATAACTTGGTAACATATGTTTGGATGTAATTCTGTGATTCGTGAACTACGTGCTATAACTTGTTGGTCGTTAACGTATGTTAAGTATGATTGCATGATTGTATGTTTGAGAGCGTAAACATAACACGGGGAGTCTCGGGTCACCAATGGGATGTCGAGTCTTGTACATTGGGTCAGTTAAACAGTCACGGTGTTTTCAAACGAACTTGGTTATGGTCTGGACATCTAGGGACTAACTAACCTGCGGGTTATTAGTCTAAGTACTTGTAACTGTCATATGTTAGGTCGCCGCTTTACGGACTAGCATAGCTGCTGAGTTTATTCGTGTTACGGAGTAACGCAACTTAAGGTGAGTTTACGGCCCCTCTTTTAACTGGTTTCACTTTTCGGGGAGAAAACATGTGTTAAAACTTATGTTTGGTAACTACTGTCATACTATGGGTTTCTATGGGTTACTATACAATCTTTGGAAGTCCCGGGGGAACCATGAATGTGCGGGTTTGCACAACGGGGAAATGTTAATAGCGCTATTGGGAGTGACCAACCCCGCTCGTCGACTTGGAGGGTCGGCGGGTGCATATTGTCTCAAACAGGAACAACAGGTTTACTACATCGGGCACGACATCTGGTTTGCGAGTTAGTAATGGTTTTCCAATCGTGATAGTAACAAAACATACGCCTAGCTAGCGTACTTTGGTTTTCGATTTGTTATAGTATGGACAGGTTGAACTTGGTACTTGGATTACAAAACCTGTAAACTCACCAGCATTTTTGTGCTGACGTAAACTTTTACATGTTTTCTCAGGTCGCTAAGGTAGCACAATGGAACTAGGGCGCACGCGTCCGCACGACGTCTAGTTAGGATTGCATGGTTTTCAAACGTTGAACACTTGGTTTATTTTGGATTATGTTTTGAATAAGCTTCCGCTGTGATTGGGGATTTTAAACATTGTTTTTGAAATTGCATTATGTTCATTTAGGCTTGTTTATTGTGATCGTTGGTTTGGATCCTGGTTTGTCATACGCCTCGCGGTAAAACTCCGCAAGTGGATTTTGAGGGTGTGACAACAACTTCTATATTGATAGGAGCATTCCAAAGATTACCATTGATAAATTTGATCTTCAAATTCATATTTTTGTTTAAACCAATAAGTTCAGCTATATTGTTTGGAATAACCTGTATAAATAAAAGAATTATGAACAAATTAATTTATAAACAAATGTACATGTCTACATATATTTATATAGATGTAAATAGAATATATATGTAAACATACCAGGTCGTTAGTAACAATGCAAGAAAACCCTGGTATTGCAGGATAGTAATGGAAGTTACTCATTTCATAGGGTGATTTGTTATGTTCTTCATTATTGCCAGCAGATAAAATTTTAAAAACCTTCATTTGTCGGCCACTTTTGCTAAACGTTGTAAATTTGAATGTCAAATTATCAATTAAATCAAAGGATATAGCATCACCAACAGTTAAACGTAAGTCACTCATAAACTTCAACCAACCATCAGTAAAGCAGACATTGCTACCAATGTTATGTATTTGCACATTCCACTGAAACTCATCAGATATATACAGTACAACTGGAATAGAAGGGAGACCAATTGCAAAGTGATTATTAACAAATGAACTTGGCATAACCTGAAAGATTGATATACAAATAGTATATAAAATTAATTAAAAATTAATTAATAAAAATTAATTCTAAAGATTAGTAGCAAATTAAGGAATAGAATGCTTACAGGAGGGGTAGTTAACTCATGTTCTATGATTTTGAAAAAGGATTTCCGACTTGCTTATAAGAAGAATGGTTGTAGTACTTTATCAGGAAAGTCTTATGGGCAATATAACTGAAGATAACAACAAATGTGCCAAATCTAAATCTTTGACAACGTTTGACCATCCATCAGTAAAGGCAAGTATATCTTCAATCAGCTGGACACGAACAGACCATGATTTACACGTAACAGTTGTTACGGTCAGGACTTTGTTATCGAGTTTATTGATAGAGAAAAACTTATTCATTGTTGGAGGGATTGTCTGAATATAATAAAATCATATTTATTTCTATTAGTATTTTAATTTTGCTCAAACTTTTTAAATAAATAATGTTATTGAAAAAACATCAAAAAACAAAACATGATAAAACATACCAAAACTGAAGCAGAAGGGTCATAGAGAACCTTAAAAAACTGATTTCCATTGTGATAAGACATCTTGGATATTCTGCATTTTTTCAAGTTTACGCAAGATCAATGATTAACAAAATGTTATGTTTTTAATAATAAAGATATGAAGATAACAACCATAAAACAGAATTTGAATGAAGAGAATACTAATACTAATCGAATATATGGATAATAGAAAATCTATAATCTATATATATATATAATCTAAATCTATATAATGAAAATAACGAAGTTGAAAGTACCTTGTATAGACTAACAGATAAAAAATGATTGAATTGAGAAAGAATAAAGAGTCTGATGAATGAAGTAATTGGTATTGGTAAGACATTATATAGTGTTTCGATACCGACTTGGATTTTTGAAAGATTATAAATATAATTAATGATAAGTAAATATGATGGTTATTTTGCAAAATATAATAATTTACTAAATTTTAATATTATTTTTAAAATAAATTCAATCTATATTCTATCAAATTTAGGTAAACATTGTCATGTAAAACAAAATAATCTTCTGTAATGAAAGTTTCGGAATCTCTAATACTTGGCGCCTAAGTGTAAATCAATTTCCATTCTATCATTCCATCATACCCTCAAATGATTAAATATCAAATCATCAAATTCCTTATTGTATGCCACGTAAAAACGAAAGTAAATATCTTTTTTTTTTTTTTGAAAAACATTAAATCTCTTTCTTATTGTAGTATTAATCAAACGGATCATTACAAAATCCGAAACAAAAAATCCACATTCATCGGATCAAAAATAAAAAACATACAGCAACATTTTGAATATCCAACATATAACTAATCCTTAAGAACACAATAATAATAATGATGAACTTTTAGACCAAATTGAACAATAAGGATCATACTTACAAAAGCTCAAACATAAACCTCTAAAAACAACAAAAATCTCGGCCATATAATCATCAAAATAACCATTCCTTCCAAATCTACATAAACAATGTACCTTTCACAGTTGATTAGTAACAAACTTAGATTGAATGGATATGGAAATTATATTAAAAACAAATTTGAATAACAAAGATAGGAACATCAGCAACAACTTTGATACAAACAGTTTAGAGGTTTTTTTATTTAAATATGAAGGACATTTCTTTATACAAAAAATCTAAATTAAGTCGATTAAGGAGGATATTGTGTTAGTAAAAACATATATCAATTTGTTACATGTTTAAGAGTATTAAACACATACATATGATAGAGTAAAAAAGAATGATTAATGAAACAGATTTTTGAAATACAAAGAAAGTGCAAATTCTTAACACAATTTGAATACTTGATTGAAAATGATGAATGAGAAATTTAAGTTTGAATGATAAAACAAATGAGAAAATGAATGAGATATAAACGGGTTTAGGCAACAATTAGAAGTAAACGGGTGTATTTATACCCACGTATTTGGATGCAAAATTTCGGAGCATGGATCGAATCTTTTTTCCTGAACCCAAGTTAAGTGGTTAGAATACTCAAAATCTAGAGGGCGTGGCACACCAATAGTTACATCCTTATCATATATAAGGATAGATTTCTAATATTTGTAATAGAAATAAACTATTGATTAACCAAAAGATTAATTATACGAATAATCAAACCATCAAACACCATAAATAACCGAATTTCAAAATAAACAATTATTCAATGTAAGATGATTAAGAAATATCCAAAAAAAAAAAAAAAACAAACCACCATACGATTAGTCTTATAACCAACTATCCTGAAAACTACTTCTATATCTTTGGAGATTCAAAATTCGCTGCAGCTTTGATATTCGACTTATCATTACTCACACCACTTTCAATCTTTCCTTTATTGTCATCTGTCCCTTCGTCATCACAAATCACATCAACCAATTTACGCTTAACAATCTGATATTTGGAACTGATAGAAGAATGTCCAGCTTCAGTATGATTGTTGTTTCCAGCAAATTTTTCAACGACAGAGATTGGAGTATTATTGTCAGCTGTGGCAGGGCTTGATGACTACATTAATAAACATGAAATTTTATTATCTAACAAAATATATTTTAAAAACAATTTTATTCAATCATATGTTTACATTCATTATTCATCTGCTACCTTGTTGTTGGACAAATCATTAGATGGAACTTGAAACATTGAAGAATGCAAAGAATCTGCTTCAGAAGGCTGAATAACATAAAAAAACATACTTTAGTATTTTAATTTATTATAAAAAGGTAAATTTACATATAAATTGGTATTATACCTGTCCAACCAAGAGCCTTTTCTTAATCTCGGAAATTATCGTTGGATTATCAGTAACTTTAGTTACTCCATAAACATCATACTTATTGTCCAAATTGTATTTCGAGACATGGATCATAAAACCAAACTCTTTTTCCAGCAAAAAGCTCAACTCATCAGGATAATTCACAGTTTTGGACACATAAATTTATAAGGTATTTAATTATTTAAGTCTTGTTAACTTTTGAATATAGTATCGTTTTATCTATAGATGAGCACTTACAGTATTGTTCTCAATCAATTCAGATATTGTCTTCTTAATGAGTTTCGCAGCATCGCGATGAAATAATATTAGAGAAATTGAACCATTGATGTCCTGCACACGTACCTGGATCTTATACCTGTGTAAGAAAGTTCCTAACTATTATCAATACGCCTTAATTAAACAGATACGATAAATTAGATAATACTTTATATGAAGTACTAACCTTGATGATGGTGTAACTACCTTTGATGGACATTTAGTATTTGCACATTCATAAACTTTATCCTCCTCAAACTGATCCTTACCGTCACCAACCTCATGAATGATGTATTCAGTATTAACTTTTTTGGTACACTTTGGACATGCAAGGTAAAACCAGCCAACTTCCTTACACAAATCCTTCACAGTACCCAATATAACCACCAATTGATCCTACATATTAAAAATCAACTTATTTAATACTAAATATGTAAGTACTTTATTATTTACAAAGTTGATAGAATATTGTTATAAATGTAAAGTTATTCGGAAATTGTATACCTCCTCAATGGCACAACTATCACCAATGTTAGTGATGGAAGTATTACCAAGAAACTCATCCTCATCGGACAAAAACATCGAGGCTCCGTAAGGACGATGATTAACAGACCCATTTTCAGACAATCTTTTAACCAAATGGTGAACGTATCAGAAAAAATCAAAATGTAACAATTCAGTTATATTATAACATAAAATATACAGGTCATAAATTGGTATACCTTGTCCTGAATAAAGTAATTTCATTGACATCCTCATTAATTAATAGTCGACTTACAGAATCACCAAATGAATTTGACACATAAGGCTTTCCTGTACAATGTGAAAAAACATGTTAGACATACATTTTCTGAAAATACGTATGTAAAATTTTAATATACATAATATGATATCTCTAATAGGGATGAGCATACAAGGCCAAATACCGATCCCGTCCCGTCCCGATCCCGATACCGTACCGAACCGAGGGGTTTCGGGATCGGTATCGGTACCCATATTTATGGATTTTCGGTTTCGATATTATCGGTATCGGTATGGGATCGGTATGGTATCGGTATTTTAAGGTAAAATACCGATACCATACCGGTAGCGTACCGATACCGTACCATATGTGTTCGGGATCGGTATCGGTATTGGTTTTTTGGACTTTTCGGTATCGGTATTGTCGGGATCGGTATCGGTTCGGTACCGATACCGTCCCGAGCTCATCCCTAATCTCTAATGTCATTATAAAAGATATATTTAGACAAAAGCAATACATTATTTAAAATGTACATACCATTAAAATACTTCAATCTGGCGAACTGCAAGATGACTATCAATTGTTCAACCTTTGTGTTTAATGAAACATATTGGGACATTTGGTTGGCATAGTTGTCCCAAAGAGTCAAATATATGCTATATCCCCTATTGTAATAAAAATATTACACTTTTAAAAACATAAACAATTTATAAATCGGTACATTATTTATATATGGCAATAAATACATACTCAGTATCCATAACTTCCATAGTCAACCGCTTCTTACTGCTGAAACTGCTTCCCTCGTCATTGTTCTTAATAAACTTGACAATGCACCCAATAACATCTAGTGAAATTGGAATTGTTCAAATAAGTATATAAAGAAAATTCATATCTGTACTTGTTATTGAAAGTAATAAGTAAGGTAATATATACCTAAAGTAACGAAACCTGCGTTTGGATCTTCTACCTGGATGGTCTCAAATGGGACAAAAGAAAACCCAAATGGGGGACCATTGAAATTTTCTGTAGGGTAAACGCGAGTATCTGGATTAAGACACAATTTTCTGTAGGGTAAACGCGAGGAACAGATCAAAAAGCTTGAATTAAGAGAGAGTACAGATCATTGGTTATATTTTTCAACCCGAGAACGCTCCCGGAATAAAAGCTAGTAAGTATAAATATAATCCACCGTCAACCAAAATATCACACCCGCCCAATTGCATCTCACAATCATTCTCTGTAGTCACTTGTCCTTACGAATTAAGCTTCTTGTTGTCATTGTTTAATATTCTTCATCAGTTCATCACAATAGATCGAAAAATGGCCAATAATAGTCTTGAGAACCATCAATCATTCATTCCTACATGCAGGGAGATTGTTTTATATAACCATCAGGTATAAAGCAGGATGATTATTATAATTTGTTGAATTATGTTCATATCCAGATTTTTTAGGAAGAGAAAACTTTCGATAAAAGTTTTAATATATAAACCTGTCTTGATTCGGTTTAATTTTAGCAGTTCAAAAATGTTTTATCACATATGCATCTTAGTAGTCCTTTGTTTATTTTATATTTTTCTCTCGAAACATTATGTAAGCAACTACGGTGCATTGTTGAGTTATTGTGGTTGCATTTCTTCACGTTCTTAGTGTTATGTCATGTTGTTCTTTCTATAATATATGGCTATGCTTCTTACTTTTAATGTTTCTTGATGACGTGGGTACCCAAACCCCCACGTTTAAACATATTTAAGAAGCAATCAGGCTCGGGCCAGGAAGTCGAAAAGCCAGAAGCTGTTGTAGAGAAGCTACCTGCATCGGCTCCTCAGCTCCCTAGCACAGGACCTGCCTTACACGAGGACAACAATAAAGGTGGGTCCAACATTTATGGGCCAGCCCAGCCCATTACTACAAAGCCCATTAGGGTTTGGGGTTTCACCCTCTATAAATAGAGGGGTTACACCTTCACTCAAATCCTTCCCATTTGTCTTGGTCTTCACTCAAGACATCTCTCTCTCTCTCTCTCTCTCTCTCTCTCTCTAGAAACATTCCCTCACTAACTAACCTGCACAAGCTACCATAGAGGAGCCTACGAGCTGCTAAAGAATCACATCGGCAGCTCATGAACTCTCTACAATTACACACAATTAAGCTGTCAAGTTCCCCTGCTGAACTCGCGAGCTCCCCTAACGGAGCCCTGGAGCTGCCATATCATCAGTCTACGGATTCATGGTTCTAATAACCAACTTTCAGCCATCGAGCTAAGCAACCCGAAATCACCTCGGCTGCTGGCTAACCGCCGGGTTTCAACCACCACCTCCTCTCATACTTCGTATCCCTCATTTACTCCTTTATATTTACTTTTATGTACATTTCTTGGGATAAATCACTAATGTTGAGCGTCGGAGGGTGGTCCAGAGACCCCGGTCTCTGGACCCCTTCTAACGAGTTGTTCGTGGTGCAGGTACATGCTTGGAAGGTGTTAGGTCCAACCCGAAGAGACGTCCATACCATCTCCATGCCTTATCCTTGTTGTTTCAACAAGTGGCGCCCACCGTGGGGCTATCGCGCTTAAAACATGAAACTCTTCGTGGTTTAGCCCCAAATGTTCCTAAGTTCTTTATTTTTAAGGATGGAGAGGATGTTCTTACCGGAAAAATCACTCCTACACCTCCTACACATGTTTGCGTTTTTTGCTCCACGTTCAAAACGCCGGTGACCGGGTTCCATACACTTGCAACTCGGTTGCTACATGTAACTTTTTTGCTACAAAATGTTAAATCTGAAGATCTATGCATATTCTTGATGAAAAACCATAAAAACCTTTTGAACACAAGTGTACATCTTGTCCAAATATGGTTAAGAATAATAAAAAAAAAAGAGAGAAAGGAAAGACTTTTTGTACACACCCACTTTATGTGGTGTCATTCAAAAAGCCACTAGAAGGAATATTATATTATGATATAATATTGTCACAATGCATCTGAGAAAACAAAGAAAATTTCTCAAAGTATTTTCTCAAAAGAATAATTGCATAAAAAGATGTGTACACTTGTCTCAAGGTTTGACTATCTCATTTTTGTCTTTTAGCACACATAAAAGTGTGTGACAATAAAGCACAAAAGAGGATAGAGGCAGGAAACAACTTTATCCAACATTAAAGTCTCTAGTACAACACGTATTGCATCTTGTACAACTCATGCTGCAGGCTGCCATACCGCAGCTCCATTGTAAGTGATATTATCAACACTATAATTCACGACGTGGATGCAAGAATCCCACAACAGATCTACGAGTAAAAAAAAGATCACATAAATCGGAGCTGGTAGCCTATCTAAACTATAAATAGGGCAGCCAGGAAGCTCCAGGCTGCTATATAGCAGCCCTGCTACAGTGGTGAACAGTAAAAAAAGTAAGAAAAGTCAAAAGTCAGACTTTCTTACACACACTAATCAACAAAGGTGCTCAGTCAAAAGCAAATCAGACCTCAAAAGCATAAAAAGTGGTATTTTTCACCAAAATGGCAAAAACACCTGCTAACATATAGAAAGGGGGTCAGCACTCGCTCCCATAAGGAAGCACCATGAGCGGAAAGCCTTCCCTTATGGCAGCCTCTGTTACATCTTAATGTGCTAAACGTGCACAAAAAGAAGGTCAATACTTAGCAGGTATGGAAGGCAAGCTCCCCCATGGAAGCTCCCTGGGCTAGAAGTCCTCCCCTGCGTGAGCTCATGTTACATCTTAATATACTAAACGTTCATACTGAAATGGGGTCATACTCCCCTAGGGAAGCTCTCTGGGCTAGAAATCTTCCTCTATATTAGCTCATTTTACATCTTTGTGTACTCAACATTCATTTATAGCTCTTCACTTCACTTCATGTGCACATGCGATACAAGGACATGGTCGCTCTCTCGACACTAACATTAGGCACAAGCTCCAAAAAACTCCTACTAGCTTAAGCAAGGTAAAGTGTAAAAATATTTTACTTCTCATATCGCTGAAATGAGTTTCTCAAGAAATAATCAAGAGTTCTAAATGTTGTTAAACAAAGTCTTGAATAATACTAACAATACATCTCGTTTCAACTTTTAGCCTAACCTATATTTGACCCAAAATTCTTAGTAAAAGTGAAGGGACTTATGAGTGTAACCATGGCGTGTAAAAAGCCCATGCACTTGTAAGCTAACCATTAACTTCACTTATAAAATAATAATAAATAAATAAAAACAATAAACACACACTTTATCAGCTAGTCAGGTCCGGTAAAGCAGGCTGGCTCCCGTAGGGCAGCTACAGACCACTATTCAGCTTTATCAGCCTAAACAACTATTCATGTTAGAGAGTACATCAGCTACTATAGGACAGCTGTGGATAACTATTCATGTCAGTATGTCAGCTGCTAGAGGACATCTGTAGACAACTATGCATGTCAGTGCGTCAGCTGCTATATGACAGCTATAGACAACTATTCAGCTTTATAGCTATCAGAAAAAGTACACTACTCATACCAGCTGCCATACGGCAGCTGCAGACAACTCTATAAGTAAACTCATGAGCTACAGCCCGGGAGCTACAAGCTTATAAGCTGCAGCTCGCATGCTACAAACCTAAAGCTTGGATCCCATAGATCGAAGCCTAAAGCTCGAAGTTAGAAATTTGAAGCTCGAAGCCCAAGGCTAGAAGCTACAAGCTCATGGCCACAAGCTAGAAGCTCGCAACTACAAACTCGCACCTATGTCATATAATATACTTTAGCTTTTACATCGAAAAGACAAAAGTCAGATCTACACAAGCTATAAGTAGGTAGCCTAAAGCAAACAACATAATACATACACCCAAGTAACCCTTGGGAAGAGAACACATATAAATAGGGTGCCTTGAGTACCTCTAAGATATTTGCTTCCTAAGGCCACGCTTGTCTTTAAACAGTTATATATGACATATTGGAAGACACAAAAAACAAACATGTCAAAAGCTACGAAAATTAACTCATATGTCATACGCTACATAACCTCCGGTTGAGGTAAAGAAGCTAATAGCTTGGCAGCTCAGCTATACTTCACCATATGAATCAATCCGAGGTTTTATAAGTATTGACAAACGCTAGGTCGAATCATCCCTAGAAAATTAACATCTTTTCCATACACCAAAGTCATTTAAGGGAACGATCACATCGCTTAGGACAGGCTCAACACCTTCCTTAAAAAGACTAACAACTTGGAAAAGAAGAAAGATGCCTCCTCATATCAAAGAGGCCGCTAAATATTATGAAGGCTTGACCCACTCACTATGGAGAGCATAAAACATAACCTCGTATACTTGCTTTGCTTAACACCAATTCAATGCTTTGCAAATATGAGTTGCTCTCCTAGATAGAAAGGGAAGCCACCCTATGGGAACAAAATGAGCTTTGCATGACCTTACCTATGGTGACTAGAGAAGCTCACAAATGCATCATTAAAAAGTTTTTGTGACCTCCATAACACACCAATCAGAAAATGTGGCAACTCGCAAAGCCAAGAAGCACGGTTCCTACGTCTTCACAAAATCCAAACTTATATAGCCTTATCAACTACCGTGCCCATGATAAGATGTGGCATAGGCAAGGCAACCGTACAAAGATTATATCTCACAAGGAGGACCATCGGCCCAAAGCCATCATGATCTAAACGAGTTATCTTAATTACACGAGCTTGGCCCTTTGTCCTATCTCTCTCATAGGATAAAAAAAACTTTAGCTTGCACACAAAAAAACAAAGATGTTCGCAAATGACATGGCACATAAGGAAGTTAACCGCCAAAACATGTTCGCGAAAACATCCAATGTTGAACAATAGACAAATGTTACTTGTTGCCACATGTTCAAAGAAACATTTATTCGGTTCCAAATCAATAGCTTACTTGAAATAAGAATAAACTTCCTCAAACACCTAGTTTAAAGCTTCATATATACGGATCTTTGAATCCCAAAAGCATGACATGTCTAGAGGCATAGGAAGCTCATAAGTGAGAAGTTCAAAATTTAATGGTTAGATACCAAGTCATAAGCACCCATGACTACGTCATGACTACTCATGACTGGGGCTGATGGTACGGTTACCTAATTTTGAACGAATTAAGAAGTTTAGAAACCGAAAAGGCGAGGAACTAAAAAGTAGAGATGCCGATTAGCTACACATGTCAAGGCTCCTGCCCTAAAAGCTAAAATGGTCACAAGCACATTGCTACACATGTGACATCATCGGTAGGAATAAAGAAGCCTCGAACAAAATCATGGTCTGAATAAGGCATATGCTTCTCTGTTGGAGGACCGTTGTTTATTGCAGCTAAGCAACAAAGAACCTATCAAGCAAGCTAAAGAACAACACATCGTCCTTTCAATTGCTCCTATCCAGGTGGCTCCGCTTATGTAAAAGATATAACAATACTTACCTTGCACATGATTATCTACAAAGAACCAGGCATAAACAAAATCAGCAAGATCAAGGTTAACTAAAGCAGCTTGCTCAATCATCGAAGCAACCTGCTAAAACCTCCATACATCTTGCCGACACTGCAAGAGAATAACACTTAGACGATATATGGAAAAGTTTAAACACCTCGTTAAGGGAACCTCACAAAAAGAAGATTCTATAAAAGACAAGCCTATATGCCTAAACTAATCCTATCAAGTGTGCAATCTCCGATAGATGGTTAATACTCACAAAGCCTACGAGGCTTAGAAACATAATAGCCCACAAGAAATATTAAAGCTACTTGTGGAACAACAAATGGCTTACTAAAACAAGCAAAGAAGATTCAAGCAATGAAAAAATGATCAAACAAGGGAGCATTGCTACTCGTGCCTACCTAAGAAGCACGCAAGCAAATTGCCAATGCAACGATGCAACTTGGTGACACCAAGGATTGTGGCATACAACTTCTAGTAATCATGAACGCGACAAATTACCACAACGTTAGAACTCCACAAAATAATAGAGTTGGGTGAATCCTTATTCGCACCTGCCCTACGGCAGCAACCAACTGTTAGGAGCATAGAAGCTGCTCATAAGAATATAGAAGTTGCCAATAGGAAGCATGACGGTAGCCTTCCAGAAATTGTTCACTATAGCAAGGAAGCAACATGAAAGAGGTAGCCCGCCATAGCATCAAAAAGCGTTGGTTATGAGATATTTTTGCCATATGGTAGCACCTTGCTATAGAATTGTTCAAGGAGTCCCAAAACCTCAACACTCGAAGCCATGAGACTTCACCACCTATGAGGTAAGTGAACATCTACCCTTGAACTTTTACTTACCAACACTCCTTCAATCAAACACCACGCTGATGCACCATGCCATTAAACAAGCTCAACCTCCACCTCATGCGCTTTAAAGTGTCCAATGACTAAGAGAATTTTACTAAATTATGGAAAGGCTTATTTTTACTACCTTCTCTATTGAATCAACTCATACGAAAGGTCAATCAAAGATCACCATATACTCTATTCTAAACAATGTGGTTGAAGGCGAAAGAGTATCTCAAATGTCACCAAACTTACACATAAACATCGTCCAAAATGTTATGAGACATCTTTATCTCCTTCAAAAGTTGATCACGGGTTCAAGTGTAAAGTTCCCTGACCTTGCACGAAGCTCTTCAAGTATCATCTAAAACTAAGAAAACTAACCATCATATCCTAGAAGGCAATTTTCTTAGCACATACGAAGCTTACTATCGTCAACAAAGAATATTACCTTCTTACATGACAAGCTAATATCCTTACATAGAAAGCTTCCATAAGGAAGCTAACCTCCTTATACATGAAGTTGTACATAAAAAGCCTCCATAAGGGAGCTAACCTTCTCATATAAGGAGATGTCCATTCTTACCTAAATAGCTTCCATTCTTACATAGGAATTTAACATTCTTACATAAGAAGCTGACATTCTTACATAAGAAGCTGCCATTCTTACGTAAAGAAGCTGCCCTTCTTACACAAGAAGACAACCTTCTTACTCAAGAGGATATTATTCTTACATAAAAAGACTTATGGAATTACAAAAAAATCTCCCTAACATTTCCTCATGACATTTCGTCTATTTGACATATGGTGAACACAAAGAGAGGAACTTTAGAGGGAAGCTTATCATATATAAAATCCACATTATTTTAAGTGCATAATATTAATATGCATGTATTATTGCACTACCCCAACTCATGGAAAAACTAACAAGGATATGCTCTTCAAAGACGTGCTCCACAAGACATTGATCCATGAAAGTTGGTCAAATACCACAACATGCATACGAAATCCATGATATAGCCTACTCTAAGGAAACCTCAGTTACTATAACATCTTGATATTCTATCAATGAATCCAATTCATACTCAAAAAGCGTTGTCTAGACAATGTAGTTTCTAAGCTGCAAGCTAACGGAACGAAGGAAACTCTTTCGTGCAACCACAACCACTTGTCACTTATCTTATCAAAGGGTGAGCCCCTCCTAACAAGGCTCCATGGGATCCGACGCTATACCTACCCATGAAACGGGGATGAGCTCCTAGGCCACAACTGCTCGACAGGTAACAAGGATAATGACCTTCCTGTATACAGGGTGAGTTCCTAATACAATCCACAACTCCATGAGACAAGTCCTTAGAAGGAATACCTAGACCCATGAAAGAGGGTGAGCTCCTCACACCAAGACAGCTCATACATGTTCACAACAGGCACAAAAACGAACATTTCACATAGATAACCATTAAGTAAGGTTACAAACAAACAAGCTGATAGGATAAGCATTGCATCGGTTCTCTATCTTAGTAGCCTGGGATGGGTGACTGCAGCATCCACCTCATGGCAAAAGGTTAAAGACATTGAAAACACTATAAACAACAAGTAAAAGATCCAAGACAACCAAACATTAAACTTAAATAAAGCATCACCCCTAGAGGGGGAGCATTCCCATTGAGGAAGGGAACGGAAGTTCCTTGGTCATATAGTCGGAAAGCAAAGAATCAAACCATAACAAGATTATAAAGGCATTTGCATAGCAAGACTCATGCATAGCTTACATAAGCTTACATGACAAGGTCTTCAAAAATCATAATGCATTAGCTCACTAGAAGAGCAACAAATTCATCATCAAAGTTAGCCTGCTATATCGGCTTGGGAGTGCTCTCAACCATAATAGTAGGGAAGCATCCTTGCCAACAAAGACATCATTAAGGCATGGACAAGTTCAACGAGCAATACCTTGCTCAAACAAGGTTCAACCTTCTTATGATACGCAACTACAACTGGGAATAAGCTTCTAAGACAACAAGATTGTCTACACATTTAGAAGTACCATACAGTTGAAAAGAAATATAAAAAGAGGCTTAGTCTCACATTTTGATACAGAGAAGCCTCTTACATGGATATAGGAAGAAAATAGCTTTCGCAAGAAGCTCATCTTTGTGTAAAGGAAGTTCACTAAATTGCGCTACAAGCTCACATCCATGCAAAGGAAGCTCAATAGCGTACACCTATAAACTCGCCTTTATACGAAAGAAGCTCACTTGTTAGCGTGAAAAACTCACCAACATATGCGTTCACGTTCATACCAAAGAAGTTCAGCGTCATATACCAAAAATCCCATAATAGGATAACCTCCAAGTATGAGGAGCTCACTTCCGCATCAAATAAGCCCTCTTTGTTACGGAAAAGTTTATCAATCTACAACATAAGGTACGCAAAAGGCTCATTCTTTTGCCATATTTGCTCATATCTGCCTTGCTCCATCACATCTATTATAAAACGAACTTACCACAACAGTTAGAGAAGCTCAAAGTCTCAAGCTGGTAAGCTGCTACATCTAATGGATGGAAGCGATGAGCTCATGGAATGAAGCTATTAGCTACCATCAGGCACCAAAGAATATCCGGGAGAGCACATATGACGCTCGCGTTGGTATAACTTACCGCAAACCCCAGCAAGGTGATTATAAGCCTAGTATACATGTATAAGAAAAAGAGACACGTAGTGACACGATAAATACTAAGATCAAAGCCACTACTTGTCTATTGCAAGATCACCAACACGGTGTGCCATACACACACGATAAGCCCATTCTTTTACATCATTGGCTTCTACTTGCTTGAATTCATCAATCCTATCATAGAAAAAGTTTATCAAATTCTTCAAAAACCCAAAGACTTTGGGAAAGTAAGCTACGCCATTTGAAAAACAAATATCTATGAGCTCTTACCCATTTGGGACACGTGACTAAGATGTTTACGGTGATATAGCTTACCATGAACCTCAAGGCTAAGAACTCTACAAGGTAAAAAGGCGTGTACTAGCATGCTACCACATATGTTCACAACCACTGCTTGTCTATGATAAGTCCATCAACAAGATGATTCCATTCATTCATGGACTTTTGGACCCTCTCCAATAAGGAAGGTAGAGTCTCCCAACCACCTTGATGAACATCTCCTAGTTCTTCACACCTACAAGCTTATCACCAAGAAATTTTGCAACATGTCAATGTAACATGCACGATCCCCATGAGATAGAAACTTCTTCTATAAATGAGCAAGAAATGCTTGTCGCCTCCTCTAAGGGGGAGATTGTAACCACCCAACAAGCTGTCCCTAGTCTCTTGGAGCTCCCTTGCTCGGTCGTCCAATCACGACAAGTCAAATTCAAGCAAGTCGCGTAAAAGAAAGCTAAGCGAAAACCAGAAGCTTGGAAGCTTCAAAAAAAAACAATGTTTCAAAGCTCATAAGCTACAAAATAAGCTTTGATACTAGAAGCTCTAAGGACTTCCGAGACGTCCAATAAGCTTTGCATCTTTTAAGCTTCTCAAGAAACACCGGAAACGTAGAAGCTACAAGAAAAGGCAGAAATTATGAAGTCCAAAATAAGAAATACATAAACAACACACCTTACACCAAAGTTTATGAATTTCTAGAGGTAGGGAAAAAGGAGATAAGATTACTAAGTCACAAGCACCCATGACTGCGTCATGACTACTTATGACTGGGGTGATGACGTGGGTACCCAAACCCCCACGTTTAAACATATTTAAGAAGCAATTAGGCTCGGGCCAGGAAGCCGAAAAGCCAGACGCTGGTGTAGAGAAGCAACCTGCATCGGCTCCTCGGCTCCCTAGTACAGGACCTGCCTTACACGAGCACAGGACCTGCCTTACAGGAGGACAATAATAAAGGTGGGTCCAACATTTATGGGCCAGCCCAACCCATTACTACAAAGCCCATTAGGGTTTGGGGTTTCACCCTCTATAAATAGAGGGGTTTACACCTTCACTCAAATCCATCCCATTTATCTTGGTCTTCACTCAAGACATCTCACTCTCTCTCTCTCTCTCTCTCTCTCTCTCTCTCTCTCTCTCTCTCTCTCTCTAGAAACATTCCATCACTAACTAATCTGCACAAGCTCCCATAGAGAAGCCTACGAGCTGCTAAAGAATCACATCGGCAGCTCATGAAGTCTCTACAATTACACACAATTAAGTTGTTAAGCTCCCCTGCTGAACTCGCGAGCTCCCCTAACGGAGCCCTGGAGCTGCCATATCATCAGTCTATGGATTCATGGTTCTAATAACCAACTTTCAGCCATCGAGCTAAGCAACCCGAAATCACCTCGGCTGCTGGCTAACCGCCGGGTTTCAACCACCACCTCCTCTCATACTTCGTATCCCTCATTTACTCCTTTATATTTACTTTTATGTACATTTCTTTGGATAAATCACTAATGTTGAGCATCGGATTGTCACACCCTCAAAATCCACTTGCGGAGTTTTACCGCGAGGCGCATGACAAACCAGGATCCAAACCAACGATCACAATAAACAACTCTAAATGAATATAAATGCAATTTCAAAACATAGTTTAAAAATCCCGTTTACAGCAGAAGCTTATTCAAAAACAATATCTCAATAATGAAACAATAGTTCAACGTTCAAAAGACCATGCAACCCTAGTAAGACGCCGTGCAGACGCGTGCGCCCTAGTCCAGTCGTGCTACCTTAGCGACCTGAGAAAACATGTAAAAGTTTACGTCAGCACAAAAATGCTGGTGAGTTTACAGGTTTGCAGTTCAAGTACCAAGTCCACCTGTCCATACTATAACAAATAGAAAACCAGTATACGCTAGCTAGGCGTACGTTTTGTTACTACCACGATTGGAAAACCATTACTAACGCGAATACCAAAAGTATGCCCGATGTATGTTCCTGTTGTTCCTGTTGTTCCTGTTTGAGACAATATGCACCCGCCGACCCTCCAAGTCGACGAGCGGGGTTGGTCACTCCCAATAGCGCTATTCACATTTCCCCGTTGTGCAAACCCGCACATTCATGGTTCCCCCGGGACTTCCAAAGATCGTGTAGTACACAAGAGAAACCCATAGTATGACAGTAGTTACCAAATATAGTTTTAACACATGTTTTCTCCCCCGAAAGTATAAAACCAGTTTAAAAGAGGGGCCGTAAACTCACCTTAACGTGCAAGCAAAGAATCCGAACAGCAAGCAATATATGCTACCGACACCCTAATAACAGTGTCGCTCAGTGAGTATAGGCGTAATATCATTACCCATATAACTCGTTTGTCCAAGGCGTTTTAAATGTTCAAAAGTGTGTATGCGACGCCTAGTGATTCTACATGCAATAGTAAACCCTACGGACCCGTTGGTGAATACATTGGTTACAATTAGTTTCTACATTCCGTATGTGTCTCAGACAAGTGTACTTCAGTTACATGTCAATTCCATACCACCTAAGACCTCAATTAATCACAGAAGCACATAATACACAATCTGTGTTTTCAGGACAGATTGTGCGCCATCAAACGAATTTATTTAAAATAGCAATTCAGTGAGTTAACCTCCCAAATTTTTACTGAATTTTCTTTGGGATTCACTCGACAATACCTATTTTTGTTTTGTCTTAATTCCAAACACAAAATTTATGAAAATTCGTACAACACAGCTATGTCCAGAAAATCTCCTCAACAGGTCAGTTTAGTAGGAAAATTCTTAAAAATTGTGTATTCATCCAAACGAGATGAATCCACTTGGAAAAGCTCTATTTTTCCAGTATTGACCTACTGTAAAAATTTCATAACCTAACTCCTTGTAAACCTCAAGTTATGACCATTTAAAGTTAGCCCAATTTACAAATCCGAAACTCTGATATGACCCCTAATCAATTAAAATTCCAAAAACGACTCAAACGATGTCCAAATTCGATGGTTTTGCCCATTATGAAAAGCTAAGACCTTGTACGTTACAATCATGCAAAGAATCGATCAAACCAATTATTTTCAAGCCACGAAACAGACCCTACAAGTCGACATTCAGAATCTGTCCAGATTCTAATCGTGCAATATTATCAATTATATCAAACCCTAGTTGCATATTATCAATCAATAACACCTAAAAATCATCATACAACTTTCCTAATACCTATTCCCATCAGATCCTATTATCAAACATGTCAAGATCAAAGCTTTTAGGATCAAAACACCAATAACTTGCGCAACAAGCATCCTATGATGTTACTACGCGTTTATTAATAGGTTTAATCCGTTTAATCTTCAAAAAGACTCATGTTTTAATGTTTATTAAACCCATTCAGACCTGGACAAACTTGTTATATGATTTTTACAATAAAACATAAAGTAAAAAGCGTAAGAAATCATGAGTTATACCCTTAGCTCTTCAAATCAATCAATCGCGCGCCTTGGAGCCTCCCAATTGATGATCTTGAGCCTTAGCAGGAGTTTTTGGAGTGAAATTTCGTGTGGGGCAGTAAGGGGGCGATTAGGGTTGAGTATGAGGGCTGCATGGGGGTTAAGGATGCTTAAATACGAGTTTGAGGCGGTTTAAACCCGTCAGATAGGTTCGAGCGGCCGCTCGGAGCCTGTGAGCGGCCGCTCACAGGTCCGGGGCGCGCGTTTTTGCTTCGTTTAGCCTCCCGACGCGTTATCCATCGACGTTTTCGTTATTTCGGACCGTAACAAGTGTAACCCCATGCGTTAAGACCCTAATCAACCTCACGCTCCACTTTTAATAATTTTTATTAACGTGTTCGGTTTAGGTTCACATAATCACGTATGGTTTTCACATAAGTTTGTCAGATATCACCGAGACACATAAGTTTGTTATTCACCAACGTCCGAGGTTCACTAATCATGAAATCACATGTTAACTCACACAAGGAGTCAGAACCCGACCCACACAAGGAGTCAAAGCATCTCATAACCCGAGATGTGAAAGTAGTCCCAAACCGGACTAGAAAACGTTTTGTAAGTTGTCTCAAACCCGAGATAATGCTCGTATGTCCTATCTAGCTATCTAGATAACCCTCGTTAAGTATAATATACGCGTGACTCGCTAAGGTAGACTTTAATTTTTACAGTATTGACCTACTGTAAAAATTTCATAACCTAACTCCTTGTAAACCTCAAGTTATGACCATTTAAAGTTAGCCCAATTTACAAATCCGAAACTCTGATATGACCCCTAATCAATTAAAATTCCAAAAACGACTCAAACGATGTCCAAATTCGATGGTTTTGCCCATTATGAAAAGCTAAGACCTTGTACGTTACAATCATGCAAAGAATCGATCAAACCAATTATTTTCAAGCCACGAAACAGACCCTACAAGTCGACATTCAGAATCTGTCCAGATTCTAATCGTGCAATATTATCAATTATATCAAACCCTAGTTGCATATTATCAATCAATAACACCTAAAAATCATCATACAACTTTCCTAATACCTATTCCCATCAGATCCTATTATCAAACATGTCAAGATCAAAGCTTTTAGGATCAAAACACCAATAACTTGCGCAACAAGCATCCTATGATGTTACTACGCGTTTATTAATAGGTTTAATCCGTTTAATCTTCAAAAAGACTCATGTTTTAATGTTTATTAAACCCATTCAGACCTGGACAAACTTGTTATATGATTTTTACAATAAAACATAAAGTAAAAAGCGTAAGAAATCATGAGTTATACCCTTAGCTCTTCAAATCAATCAATCGCGCGCCTTGGAGCCTCCCAATTGATGATCTTGAGCCTTAGCAGGAGTTTTTGGAGTGAAATTTCGTGTGGGGCAGTAAGGGGGCGATTAGGGTTGAGTATGAGGGCTGCATGGGGGTTAAGGATGCTTAAATACGAGTTTGAGGCGGTTTAAACCGTCAGATAGGTTCGAGCGGCCGCTCGGAGCCTGTGAGCGGCCGCTCACAGGTCCGGGCGCGCGTTTTTGCTTCGTTTAGCCTCCCGACGCGTTATCCATCGACGTTTTCGTTATTTCGGACCGTAACAAGTGTAACCCCATGCGTTAAGACCCTAATCAACCTCACGCTCCACTTTTAATAATTTTTATTAACGTGTTCGGTTTAGGTTCACATAATCACGTATGGTTTTCACATAAGTTTGTCAGATATCACCGAGACACATAAGTTTGTTATTCACCAACGTCCGAGGTTCACTAATCATGAAATCACATGTTAACTCACACAAGGAGTCAGAACCCGACCCACACAAGGAGTCAAAGCATCTCATAACCCGAGATGTGAAAGTAGTCCCAAACCGGACTAGAAAACGTTTTGTAAGTTGTCTCAAACCCGAGATAATGCTCGTATGTCCTATCTAGCTATCTAGATAACCCTCGTTAAGTATAATATACGCGTGACTCGCTAAGGTAGACTTTAATCTAGACAACGTTGTTAACCAGAATTTGCCGGGTGTCACATCATCCCCACGTTAAAAGAATTTTCGTCCCGAAAATTGCACAAGTACCAAAAGAACAAAAGAAATAACGAAGGGAACAAACAAAAGATAGAAACCAAAAGAGAGATTTACCCGAGTTGTCACATCATCCCCACGTTAAAAGGAATCTCGCCCCGAGATTCATTCAGCTGCAGAAGAGACATATCTCGACTCGAACGCTTCCTTAGGAAAGAGATGAGGATACTTAGACTTCATCTGATCCTCCGTTCCCACGTATACTCTGGTCCCCGGTCCGAGTTCCACCGAACCTTAACGATACGAATCTTGCTGTGACGTAGGCTACGAATCTTGTAATCCAGAATCTCCACAGGTTCTTCCACAATCCGAAGACGATCATCAACCTTGATCTCTTCCAGTGGAACGATGAGAGACTCGTCAGCCAGACACTTCTTCAAGTTTGACACGTGGAAGACGTTATGTACGTTACCGAGCTCCGTCGGTAAATCAAGACGATATGCCACCGGTCCAATCCGTTCCAGGATCGTAAATGGACCGACATACCGAGGGTTGAGTTTGCCACGCTTCCCAAAGCGTATGACGCCCTTCCACGGTGAAACTTTCAGAAGTACTTTGTCATCAACTTGGAATTCCAATGGTTTGCGACGCTGATCGGCATAACTCTTTTGCCGGTCCCGTGCCGCCGCCAATCGGTTACGAATCTGTACGATCTTTTCCGAAGTTTCGTACACTAGCTCAGGCCCAGTGAGTTGACTCTCACCCACTTCAGCCCAACAAAGAGGAGAACGGCATTTCCGCCCGTACAGTGCCTCGAACGGAGCAGCCTTGATGCTCGTGTGATAACTGTTGTTGTACGAGAATTCTACTAACGGTAAATGAGCTTCCCAAACTTTGCCAAAATCGATCACACATGCCCGCAGCATGTCTTCTAACGGAGTTTTACCGCGAGGCGCATGACAAACCAGGATCCAAACCAACGATCACAATAAACAACTCTAAATGAATATAAATGCAATTTCAAAACATAGTTTAAAAATCCCGTTTACAGCGGAAGCTTATTCAAAAACAATATCTCAATAATGAAACAATAGTTCAACGTTCAAAAGACCATGCAACCCTAGTAAGACGCCGTGCAGACGCGTGCGCCCTAGTCCAGTCGTGCTACCTTAGCGACCTGAGAAAACATGTAAAAGTTTACGTCAGCACAAAAATGCTGGTGAGTTTACAGGTTTGCAGTTCAAGTACCAAGTCCACCTGTCCATACTATAACAAATAGAAAACCAGTATACGCTAGCTAGGCGTACGTTTTGTTACTACCACGATTGGAAAACCATTACTAACGCGAATACCAAAAGTATGCCCGATGTATGTTCCTGTTGTTCCTGTTGTTCCTGTTTGAGACAATATGCACCCGCCGACCCTCCAAGTCGACGAGCGGGGTTGGTCACTCCCAATAGCGCTATTCACATTTCCCCGTTGTGCAAACCCGCACATTCATGGTTCCCCCGGGACTTCCAAAGATCGTGTAGTACACAAGAGAAACCCATAGTATGACAGTAGTTACCAAATATAGTTTTAACACATGTTTTCTCCCCCGAAAGTATAAAACCAGTTTAAAAGAGGGGCCGTAAACTCACCTTAACGTGCAAGCAAAGAATCCGAACAGCAAGCAATATATGCTACCGACACCCTAATAACAGTGTCGCTCAGTGAGTATAGGCGTAATATCATTACCCATATAACTCGTTTGTCCAAGGCGTTTTAAATGTTCAAAAGTGTGTATGCGACGCCTAGTGATTCTACATGCAATAGTAAACCTACGGACCCGTTGGTGAATACATTGGTTACAATTAGTTTCTACATTCCGTATGTGTCTCAGACAAGTGTACTTCAGTTACATGTCAATTCCATACCACCTAAGACCTCAATTAATCACAGAAGCACATAATACACAATCTGTGTTTTCAGGACAGATTGTGCGCCATCAAACGAATTTATTTAAAATAGCAATTCAGTGAGTTAACCTCCCAAATTTTTACTGAATTTTCTTTGGGATTCACTCGACAATACCTATTTTTGTTTTGTCTTAATTCCAAACACAAAATTTATGAAAATTCGTACAACACAGCTATGTCCAGAAAATCTCCTCAACAGGTCAGTTTAGTAGGAAAATTCTTAAAAATTGTGTATTCATCCAAACGAGATGAATCCACTTGGAAAAGCTCTATTTTTCCAGTATTGACCTACTGTAAAAATTTCATAACCTAACTCCTTGTAAACCTCAAGTTATGACCATTTAAAGTTAGCCCAATTTACAAATCCGAAACTCTGATATGACCCCTAATCAATTAAAATTCCAAAAACGACTCAAACGATGTCCAAATTCGATGGTTTTGCCCATTATGAAAAGCTAAGACCTTGTACGTTACAATCATGCAAAGAATCGATCAAACCAATTATTTTCAAGCCACGAAACAGACCCTACAAGTCGACATTCAGAATCTGTCCAGATTCTAATCGTGCAATATTATCAATTATATCAAACCCTAGTTGCATATTATCAATCAATAACACCTAAAAATCATCATACAACTTTCCTAATACCTATTCCCATCAGATCCTATTATCAAACATGTCAAGATCAAAGCTTTTAGGATCAAAACACCAATAACTTGCGCAACAAGCATCCTATGATGTTACTACGCGTTTATTAATAGGTTTAATCCGTTTAATCTTCAAAAAGACTCATGTTTTAATGTTTATTAAACCCATTCAGACCTGGACAAACTTGTTATATGATTTTTACAATAAAACATAAAGTAAAAAGCGTAAGAAATCATGAGTTATACCCTTAGCTCTTCAAATCAATCAATCGCGCGCCTTGGAGCCTCCCAATTGATGATCTTGAGCCTTAGCAGGAGTTTTTGGAGTGAAATTTCGTGTGGGGCAGTAAGGGGGCGATTAGGGTTGAGTATGAGGGCTGCATGGGGGTTAAGGATGCTTAAATACGAGTTTGAGGCGGTTTAAACCCGTCAGATAGGTTCGAGCGGCCGCTCGGAGCCTGTGAGCGGCCGCTCACAGGTCCGGGGCGCGCGTTTTTGCTTCGTTTAGCCTCCCGACGCGTTATCCATCGACGTTTTCGTTATTTCGGACCGTAACAAGTGTAACCCCATGCGTTAAGACCCTAATCAACCTCACGCTCCACTTTTAATAATTTTTATTAACGTGTTCGGTTTAGGTTCACATAATCACGTATGGTTTTCACATAAGTTTGTCAGATATCACCGAGACACATAAGTTTGTTATTCACCAACGTCCGAGGTTCACTAATCATGAAATCACATGTTAACTCACACAAGGAGTCAGAACCCGACCCACACAAGGAGTCAAAGCATCTCATAACCCGAGATGTGAAAGTAGTCCCAAACCGGACTAGAAAACGTTTTGTAAGTTGTCTCAAACCCGAGATAATGCTCGTATGTCCTATCTAGCTATCTAGATAACCCTCGTTAAGTATAATATACGCGTGACTCGCTAAGGTAGACTTTAATCTAGACAACGTTGTTAACCAGAATTTGCCGGGTGTCACACGGATGGTGGTCCAGAGACCCCACCCCTGTCTCTGGACCCCTTCTAACGAGTTGTTCGTGGTGCAGGTGCATGCTTGGAAGGTGTTAGGTCCAACCCAAAGAGATGTCCATACTATCTCCATGCCTTATCCTTGTTGTTTCAACATTTCTAATTCTATAATTTATATAAACTATTAATGTTGATGTTGTTGTAAGTACAAGAAGCTAAAAATTGGAGAGAATGCCCAAACAATGTTATTGTGGGAGAGCCAATATCATCGTGGAAGTCCAAATACACATATGCCAACAATGCCATAAACAGGAACGGCCAAAAATTAGAGAGAATGCCCACAATGTTTTTGTGGCAGAGCCAATATCATCGTCGCATATTAATATTAATTTTATTTTTTTATAGCGAATTATCAAGACAAGCCGTTGTTTTGGATAAGAACTCGAGAGCTGTTTTTTAACGCCATGGGTCGAGGGGCATATTGGGACAACGATTCTATATTGGGAAAGTGGACCGATATAAATAATAGATGTCATGATTTTGCGGAGGTTTACCAATGTTGTAGCGACAACAGGAGCAGTGGGGAAGGTGATGATGGAGTGTTAGCAAGAGCGTTGGAGGAATTCAACGCAACCCGTGGGACGTTCACATATTTGAGGATTTGGGAGATGTAGAGAAAAGGTCCTAAGCGGGGACCGATACCGCCCATGGGGTCTGGTATTAGGCGCAATGGAAGGAGAGCAAAACGAAGCAAAGCTTCCTCGTCGCGAAACCCGAATACACCGTCATCCGATGCTCGCTTTGTGAGCTTAAATGATCCTATTAATGTGGAGGAAGGGACGAGGAAGAGGAGGAAGATTTGTCTCGACCACCAGTCGACGCTCGCGAAAAGGTGGAAAGGCGGAGGCGTCTTCGGGAGGTGGTGACTTGAAGGAAGATTTTGATGAAATGAATCGATGACTACAAGATATTTGCGACCTTGGCCAAAGACGTTTGGAAACCATGCACTAAAGAGTGGTCGTGAATAAAAGGTTCGTGGAAATCCAAGAGGCGAGGTAAAGGGAAAAGGACATTGAGTTTTTGTCCAACTCGATCGACCACCTCGAGGGAGACGTCCTACGCCTTGCATAACTTCATAGGCAACAAATTCTTGCTAAATATAACCTGTAGTGTGTTTCGCTTTTTTTATGTTGTGTTTTTTTTTTAAATTTGCTATTGTATTTTTTTAACTTGTTTGTTTATTTGTATGATTTTAATTAATATTATTTGTAAATATTTTTAATAATATTTGTCTTTTTTTTTAATTTTTTTAGTTGATTAGTTTAAAAAAATAATAAAATAAACAACCAATAAAAAACAGGGCCTTAAATTGTTCCCATCCCCACTACACCTTGTTTTCAATTCAAGCCCCATGCTGATTCAGCTGCCACATGGACCAATAAAAAACACGGGCCTTAAAATTTTCTCTTCCTCACTACACATGGTCTTGGGGGGGGGGGGGGGGTAGGGGCGCTCCACTGAAAAAGTTTTCATTTCACTGATTTCTACCAATCCTACACTGTCATATCACTTCACCGATTTCCTTTACTGAAACACTTTTTTGGAGGCAGCACTCCACTGATTCACTTCACTGAAATGTTTTTTTTTTTCTATTTTTCAAATAAAATTAATTAAAAATTTTGATTAATAAAAGATGCTTATATAATAATAATAATAATAATAATAATATTTTTTTCACATTCACGGGTTCCAATCCGTTAACTAGAACCAGAAAAAGGTACACGGATCCACTATCAGCACAGGTAGCGGCGGTGTTATCGTGCTGGTAGTAGGATATCCGTGACAAAATCTGGTTGCGCCCCGTCCCCCCTTATACTCAATTATTTTGTTTTACGTGTTTAGTGCAACAATCAACTAGTAGACACTTTATTTTCAAGTTAAAAAGATGGTCTTCATATATTCACATCAAGGTGGTGTTTGTTTTTTGCTCAGAAGTACTTTTGGCTTTTTTTGTCTGCGCCGCGCAGACGCGGGCAGACGTTTAGGGTTTGCAGATTGTTTGTTTTTTTGGAAGACATTTCACTCAAAAGGTCTTCCTGACCTCTTCTTGGCGCAGACATAAACCTATGTCTTCTAACATCTTCCCACTTCTCATTTTTTTTCCTTATTCTTATCATAATCAGACCCTCCTCTTCTTCTCTCCCTAGCTTTCTCATTTCTTCTTCTTCTTCTTCCCTCTCTTCTTCTCCTCCCTCCTCCACATCTCCTCCCAGTCACCCTCCGCCACCCTCCTCTCCCCACCGCCGCCCTCCTTCCCTTTCCCCGCCGCCCTCCTCCCCTTCCCCCTCTTCCCTCCTCCCTCCGCCGCCATCCCCTCCTCCCTCCCACCGTCCCCCCCCCCCCCCCCCCCCCCCCCCTCTCTCTACAGCTCCAACCTTTGGGCCCAAATTCCACTTGTTTCGAAGGTTGGTCAATTTTCAATATTTTTGTGTGTTTGTCTTGTGTTAAGCAAAATAACAATGTGAATCTTTAGTTATTTTCCATGGATGAATGGATGGTCCACAGATTGTTTGTGCAGTCGATGACAACAGATTGTTAAGCAAAATGTGAATCTTTAGTTATTTTCCATGGATGAATGGATGGTCCAAAAACTATTAAAACAACACATTGAATATAAAAATGACCTAAAAAGGAATGCAGCTAAAATAATATGGACAAATTTTATGGATATATTAATTGTAGAGGTGTTGTTCACGAGAATTATAATATTTAAAAAATTAATGTGTACCCAGGTTATGGTTATGATGGGTTGTGGTGGTTTACGGTGGTTATGGTGGGTTTTGGTTATGGTAGGTTGTGGTTGGTTATGGTTAGGTTACACTGCAGACGTTAACAAACAAACAGTCTACTTCTTGCAGACTGCAGACATTTGGTCCGCCTCTTCTCCTGCAAATGTCTACAGATGTGGTCCGCAGACTGCAGACATTTTACCTTTTCAAAAACAAACAGCACCCAAGAGTGTGTGGCAGTCATTTTTCTTTATCTTCTGTATAACATTATACTTAAGTTCATCGAGAGGCATCTTCTTTATTTTCTTTTAACATCAAAAATTCCATAAAGGGTTTGTTGCACTCATCTTCTTTATCTTCTTTATTAACAAGGTTTGAGTTCATGAATGCATTGTGATGCTATCTATATCTTCACCCGTTACTCTATCTTGATCACCGATGATTTTATCTTTAACCCCTCTTTATCTCATTTCTTCTCTCTCAAAAAAAACCACCACCAGATCAACAACACCTCTAGCAACCGTCGGCGGCTGGCCGGAAAAGTTTGATAAATAATTTCTTCCCTTTTCTTCGGCCCTGTTTGGTTAGCCTCTGAATCACACTATTCATAGGTGACCTCTGACCAATTTCAGATGTGAAGTTGTTTGGTTGACAAAAATCAACCTCTTAATCATTCAGTTCGGTGCTGAGCCATTCAGTATCCTACCGTTGCTAAATGAAAACAAAAGACTGCAGAGCCCTCACCTCTCCTCTCCTCCCCACCTCCTGCCGCCGCCCCCTACCAGCCCTCCCCTTCCTGTGCCGGCACCTCCCTTTCCTCCTCACTGACCTCCCCACCTCTGCAGTCGCCACCCCACCACTCATCCACCTTCACTAGCCGCGGCCCTCCCTCTCCTCCCTATCTCCTCTCCACTGACCATCGTCCTCCGCCTCTGGTTATGTGAGTGTGTTTTGTGTAGATTAAAGAAAAAGAAAGAAAAGGAAAGAGAGATAGGGAGAAACGTGGGTGTGTTTGTGTGGGTTGAAAAAGAAAGAAAATGAAAGAATGAAGAAGAAGAGGTTAGGTGTGAAAGAAATAAAAGATGCTTTTGTGTTTTGTGGTGTAGTGTTGTTTTATTAATTTTTTAATGGGTGGGATTTTTATTGATAATAGTAATAACTAGTTGAATTCCCCGCCGCTTCGCGCGGCTGGAATTCGGTTGATACCGTCTCGCTTATTTATGTTGTTCATCTAATTAGTCGATATATGTTGATTATATAATAATATAAGGTCGTCTGTTGTGGAGGCACGAGAGGCCGGACGCAAGCCATCAACTTGACTCTCAAGTAACCCGATCAGTTGACCCCGTTGTGGCTAGAGGTGAGCATCGGCGCGACCAAATGACACTTTCTCTCGTTAACCCACGCGACCACCATCGTTTGTGCTCGCTCGCGCCGGGTTCGCGTCACGCTGTTGTGGCTGGGGGTGACCACCGGTACTAAAACTCCGTTCGCTCGCGCCTCCACAACGAACAGTCTAAGCACATAGTGACTCAAGATAATACTTTTTAACATTGTAGAGTCAAAAAAAAAAAAAAAAAAAAAAAACCATGTGTATCTTTCTCTCACCCATATTTTGACTCCTCGACAAAATCACAAAGGGATTCTAGGCCTATGTCAAACAAAGAGGAAAAACTAAAAGACCACTTTTTATAAACAATTAATTCACCTGCTCAAATCTCTCTCTATTCCTGCCTCTCTCAAAAAAAAACCCAACGACAACCACCACAATCATGACATCTCTCTCACCCCTACCTACAATCACTGGCTCTCCCTTATGTCGAAGGCTTTTGTATGTGCGACTGACCACTGTGGATGGTAAAGCACGTCGACCACCACACGCCGCCACAACCACTGCCATTAGCGTTCATAAGTTCCAACATTCCGATTCTCTGTCTTAAAAGCCTACCGTTTTCTTTCCTCTCTATGTCGACGTGGTCGGATTTATCAGATCTGGACATGCAATGAAGAACACCTCACCGGAGATTTGATCGGATCGTTGGCAAAACCCTCTCCGCCATCGTCATAGGCGACTCTTAGGTGGCGGGTAGGTGCTCTAACACCCTGAACGATTCCTGGTAGACACAAAATCTATCGAAGGAATAAGAGTTTACGTTAGGAGGAAGGCTTAAGAAGAGTTTACGTAGGGCAAATATGAACATCGAAGGAATAAAAGTTTGTGACTGTGGCGAAAATCGAAAGATGAAAAGGTTGTGGTGAAAAGTTGGAAAGACGTAAGTCGGCTGTTGCGCCGCCTGTTAGGAATTAGTATATAGAGTAATAATAGTTAGGGATAAAATAGTAATTTTGCAAATTCATTCAGACATACAACCAAACAAACATTTACTGGTTCAGCACTTACCGGTTTAGAGCCTCTTATCCATTCAGACCTCTTACTGGTTCAGCACTTGCCAAACAACCCCTTCTTTTCTACTTTAGAGAGTCAGTTTCGCAAGGTTACGGGGTAGCCGTAGGTCCGCCTCTGATGGCGGTTGCTCTTAGTCTCTTCCACTCGACCACTATTGCCCTTCTGTCCAAATCTACCTCAGGTCCGACGAGAAACAAACTAAACAAAACAAAATTGTTGGTCCGACCGGCCGGCTCATCGAACCATCAAAATCAACGAACCGGCCTATTTTTGTGAAGTTGACCCCGGTCGCCCGGTCCGGTCTTCGTGACATTGGATGTATGACGTTTTTCTAAGCTTTAGATCTGGTACGATGTCTACTTTTAAAGTTAATTCTTTTTTTTTATTATCTAATTTATAAATTATAAATTTAGAGATAAACAAGATTGATCTTCTTCACCAGCTTACTCTATAAATTTGAAATATGAATAGTATTAAACTTAAATCTTCTTTTAGTGAAGTAAATTATCAAAACCGTCCCTGAGGTTTGGGATATGTCTGTCCAGTCCAATCTTTTAATAATTGCTTGAACACTCCCTGATCTTTAAGAAAAAAGGGCAAATCAGTCCTACCACTTAACCCATTTAGATTTTCTCAGTTAAAACAGGGGCATTTTTGTCCAATCAGGCATAAATTCATCTTCTTCCCCATTTCTTCTTCCCTGATCAGACCCACCATCTTCACCACCACCACCACCACCACTACCCACCATCTCCTCCACATTTCACCACCACTACCCACCATTCCTCCATCTGACCCCACCCCCACCCCATCCAAACCGCCATTCAAGGACTCATACGTCATGAGTAGCAGCAGAAACAGACAGATCTCTATTTTTTTTTTTTTTTATAAACTTGTAAGTCAAGGCCCAGGCCCTCCCACACCAAAAACATTCCATCGTTAACACAGAGAATCATAAATCCATATTCATATACAAGTTTATAAAGAATCTTTTTGTTATTAAAGTGGGGGAACAAAGATCTGTTTTTTCTTCATTTTGACACAAGAGATTTGTTATTAAAGTGGGGGAATAAGTCCGTTGTTGATCATTTTCCTTTTACCTAAATTTGTTTCATTTGACTCGTTTATGATAAAACATAAACCGAGTTGACCCTTTTGTAAATATACAGGTCAAAGTTGATGCTTTCGAGTAGGGTTGTTCACGAGCCGAGACGATCCGAACGAGGCTTTGCTCGTGCTTGGCTCGTTTACAAGCCGAACCGAGCGGAGCGGCTCGTTTACAATCGAGCCGAAAACCGAACGAGCATTCTTCGAGCGCAAATTTTCCGAGCGAGCGCCGAGCGAGAATCGAGCGGAGAATAATATGGACGATTATAAAATTGGGATGTTTCCTTCGATGTTTTCATTGTCGGGTGACAACTAAGGTCAAAATGTCTGATGCTAACACTAATATTGAGATCACAGTGTCTAAGGATAAGGCTTAGATTGAGGCTGGTGAGGTGATGAGCATACGTCAGACAACAGTTGTTGCATTGTGACGTAGGTGTAATCTCAAGTGACAATTAGCGATGGACGACTATTAACATAAAGAAGTCAAGACTATCACCTCATGACTTATTGTTTTACTATTAAATCTAGTGTTAATTTTTTATTGTGTTAAGTGGCCTGGTTATATTTTGTTTGCATATATTGAGTCAAATCCAATAGAATCTTATATAGAAAGCCATAAATTTATCTATAAATTGTGTGTATATTTATTATTAAATAAATAAAAATATATTCGAGCCGAACCGATCTGAGCGTACCTTTGCTCGTGCTTGGCTCATTTACAAACCGAACCGAGCCGATCGGCTCATATACAACCGAGCGGAAGAACGAGCGAGCATTTTTCGAGCATTTTCCGAACGAGCGACGAGCGATCCACGAGCGGCGTGCGATTTGAACAGCCCTACTTTCGAGTATGTGTGCAAGTGCATGTGTTAACCTCTATGTGTAGAATTTCTTTCGGTTGACTAACATCCAAATATGCATATAATGCTCTCAAAACAGCATGTGGAATGCAAAAATTGAATGTATTAACTTACAGTTATGAGGAAACAAAAAAGTTTAGATGGAATTAGAGAAATGGCTTTTTTATGGTTTAAAGATGCCTATTTGTATTGACTCTACTCAACAGTTAATGTGAATTCTTGTTACAATGTCAATATGTCATAAAGGTTTAAACCCATTTTTTTCTCTCTATGGAGAATCTTGAATTTCTCAAGACATTTGTGCCTACAATGGCTGAAAAGCTTGCATGTTTAACATTCATGTGTCAAGAGGCATCTCTTGTTGCTCTTAGTTCAGTACATCATGTAAAAGAGAATTGTATGTTTGAAAAATCCTAAAGGGTGAAGCCAACTTAATATTGGCAAGTAGCAATTATTAATTTAAATAATGTATAAAAGATGTTGATGTCCACATCAATGAGTTTGGCCCATCTCTTTAGCAAATTCCAACCTGCAAAAGCAATACAGTGTGTAAAGAAAAATGATATACTTTAAGGTAAAATAAAAGTTAACTTTTTAATCATGTTCCACCATTGGCCAGGTTGTAGTTACGACAAAAAATATATATATATTTCTAGTAGTTTAGTGTGTTATTATTGTTAAATATACCTAACCGAATGATTAGGGCAGATTGTACATACTAATCAATTTTAATCTAAGGAGTTAAAAAAAGGGTGAAGATTGTATCTAATTCTAGAGTTAATTACACGGATTGTCCCTATGATTTGCTCCAGAGCCGGTCCTGAAAATTCAAGTGCCTCGGCCAAGCTGAAAAGAAAGGCCCCTAGCCCATAACGCATTATATAAGAGAAATAATTTTTATACGACTGTTAACGCTATAGCAATAAACATAGGAAAACAATAATATTAGAAATACATACCGTTGTAGCTAATAGGTGATTCATAAATCTCCCCTTGCATTTTTTTTAACAACAATTAACGTTATAGCAATAATTATTTTTATGTTTTATATTGTTATATTATTATTTAGATTTAGATTTGGTAATTGGTAATTAGATGATTGGATATTTGGAACGGATGAATTTGGGCCCAATATATGTTATAAGATTTAGATAAATCGTCAATAGACCAATACGTTTTAACTTTTAAGGTTCTAAATTTTTAAAGAGTACCTAAAAGTTTTTCATTTTCATATTTTTAAACATATACACAAGGCAGAACTTAAACACTTAAATTGTGAGGAGTCGAAAGTATTAAAAATTAAACTTACAGTTGTTACACATAAATAAACTAAATAGAAATAAATCTAGTAAAAGAATAAAACAACTAAACATCTAGATACTTTTAAATTAAATTACATGTACTAGTGAAAATAGATAAAAGTAAAAAAAAAAAAAAATCTATATTAAAATTACAGAATCTATGAATTATAATTATTAATTCCACAATAGAACTTTTGTAATGTCTTGCTTAGACTTCAGAATACACATTTTTTAAGCCTAAATTACAAAAATACCCTAACTCGTTTTCCTATTTACTATTGGCCTATTCTTCCTTCACCTACCTCTTCACTCTTCTTTCTTCACCAACCACCTACCTCATCTTTCTATAACAGCAAGTACCCCAAAGACCAGCAAAAATATTTCCATAAACCCACCTCTGCAAGCGTAAATTTTAGGGGGCTCGGAGACCCTCTCGCGTCTCGCCCAAATGAAGTTCCGTCATTACATATATATAAACGCATATATATAAAAAATTTTGGCCCCTTATAGTTACGGGCCTCGGCCGGGGGTGCGGCTCGCCCACCCCCAGGGCCGGCTCTGATTTGCTCATATTCCAACTTTCATCCTTATGATTCCTCGGGACTTTGAAATCACATTGATGCTCTAGCGGTATTTAGTTTATAGCCATGACGCTCTTTGATAATGGATGGCATTAAGTTTTTCTTTTAAGTGGATATGAAATTACGTATCTACCCTTAATGATAAAAACTAAAATTATAATAGCAAAATACAATTTTTAATAATAAAAATATACAAAAAAAAAAACCTAGGGCCTTTCAATTTAAAAAATCAAAGAAATTAAAAACCTTTAAGACGATACAATACTTGTTATGACAACATGGGATTGGTAATGGAGGGACATTACCGGTTATGACAGTTTAGTACGGGTTCAGTACTTGTAATGCAACCCGACCAGTAGCAAAACAAAAAACAATAAAAATAAATACCAGTATCGGTACCGTTGCTCAATTGGTATTCATTTGATTTGCCACCCAATAAAAAAAGCTCATTGAAGGTGATTGAAAAACAATTCATGCACATGACAAGTAGAGATAGAAAGCATCTTTTTTTAATTTAATTGTATGCAAATACTTTTTTCAACTAAAACCACAAATATACCAACTAAAAAGCAGAAAGATGAAATCTAAAATGAAAATCTAGTTCTTGATAATTCAATTATTTCATTTGCAAGTTTATGTGCATCTAAACAAGTTTTGAAATGAACCATTTACACCCCTAGTCTTGTATTTTCACACTTCGCAAAACACACACTACTAACAATGAAACAGCTATGATTTACAATTAATTACCAACCATACAAATGTTTTCTTTTTTCTTTCATAAGACAAACAAGTATTTAACACATCACTTAGTTACATACATAACTTAATCTCCCTTGATCATAACCGACTGAAAAGGCACCCGTTTGATGTCCACGAACGTTGAGAACTCGTTGTTCATGGGTTGTTTCCATGGTTCTCCATCCATCTGCATAAAACTTCTTTCCATGCTCCACCCCTTAACTCAAACCGGATTTCACTAGCCTGATAATCGTAAAATTAAAGAAAATAATATAAAGACCGATAATATATCCAACAAACTTAACCATGTTATATATATACCTGTGCAATGTGTTTGGCGGAAATAAGCTCAGCCATAACAAACGATGCATGCCATCCATGTTTAAACCCGAAAACTTCTAAAACACCATCGTCTGCTTTAGCCTCAACAAACCCTTTCTGCATTCAACGTTTGGATCCAAAATCAGATTTCATATCCAATTGTTGCGCTACAAGATCTTGACGAACAAATGTTACCTTTTGTAGATATTCTGGCTTCAATTTACCCCATGGATTCCTTCCACTTGCATAGCTATGAAGATTCAAAGCCACTATAGACCTAACACTGAAACATATACGTCTGTCGGTCAAAAAAATATAATTCCTTAATATGTCCAAGAAGGGTATATTAGACATTTGACAAATAATCGAGTATTTCTTCAAACTACATGTCAAGTCTATCACTGCAAATTTCTCAAGATGGGCAGGATCCATTGGCTTTAGATCATATATGATAGGTGCCCAAACGATCAAGTTCACACCTTTGGTAACTTTAGTATCACAACAACTGAATAAATGACTAAATATAAAAAATATTATCATCGTACCTCGAGGGGATAGTAACAGGCTCCCACGTCGTGCTGTTGAGTCTTTTAACATGCAGCTTCAAGATGTTATTTAGTCCCCTGGTGTTCGCGGTTCACCACAATGTTAGTTACAAACAAACGTTCACGGCTTACTTACATATGGACCAATTTGGGTTACATCTTAAAATTCGCTGAAAAGAGAACGTGTCGACAGCGGGCGTAAATGTAATTTTAATCCATAAAACCTCTACGTCACTATGTGCACATAATAAAATTATTGTTGACATATTATACATTCTGTAATCATATTCGACACGGCCCAGCCCAACTCAACCACTACAACATAAATTACCAGTTTCGACCCGGTAACAACTTAGACTTATGGGGCACATTAATTTAGGAAATTCTAACCTTAAACCAGGATCAGCTATACAAGGCGTAAAGAACCACCCTTGTTTGCAACTATAACTCGAGTAAATTATCTGCAACCAAAAAGTAGTCGAACAAACATATTAAGACCCCCAAAACGCAGTCAAACAGTTGACCTTCTGGCATATTCGCTTAGTTATATTCAATCAAGAAAAGGATTGAAATAAGAAAATATCATATTAATATATGAAATTTAACTAGATGCGGAATAAGGATAGACCTTGTTTGAAATGGGACCTTGAGCCAGATAAGGTTTGTCGTTCCTCAGAGTATGAAAACCGTAAGCCACTTGGGCATCCATCCCTACATAAATAACACCAAAAACAGGGGAAAAAAGATCAAAATAAACCCATAATTAATATTTAATAATTATTATAATAATCAGCTAGAAAAAAAATTAAAAAATACAATGGCATACCTATGCTAAAATAATTATAAAAGACTCCTCGGTAGCAAGAAACCTTTTCAGGTAATGCTCCTTCTATTTTTAAATCCTGCAAATAAGTGCAGAAAGGTTAAAAATTCCCATATGTCTTAATATAAAGTTGCGAAAACACATAATATTCTTGGTTTAAAAAAGCATGAAGCTCTCCGAGGCGCATAGGCCCTAAATAATACACAACCATATAAGCTTTACTTACAACCAAAAGTGTCTCTCTCATTTGTTTTACATACTAACATATTTATCAAGTAAACGTTGCATAATTATTTTCATCCCTTCGGTTATTTTTACATACAAACCTGACCTACAGACCCTAACTTTGACCAATTTTGACCCAGAACTACATTATGCGCGCCTTTTTGCCCCAGAAGTTGCCTCAAATAAACTTTTTAAACCAGCATAATATTAACATATAATTTGATTTGTGCATCATAACTACAAGTTAATGAACAACTTCAATCCTAACCTGATCAAGAACATCTTCTTCTGATCGTTTCAAAGAATGAGGGGCAACCAAATCTGCACCCACTGGCATTGATATTACAAGATTCCAACTATGCATAACAACATATGATACATACAGCAAACTTTTTATTTAGAAAACAATTAATATCTCATAGAAAGCTCAAGCAAATGTAACTCACCTATCCAGGCGGCAAGTTGGACCATGAGTCGCCTTATCAAGTGTCTTTTTTATAGCTGGTTTCCAGTTGTAAGGAAACGAACCACCCTGAAAATAAGTCCAAACCCGTATGAAAAAACCCGACCCATATCAGAAAACTAAAAGCAGAAGATCATTATTATTATTGTTACAAGTAATTACCCAACCAAAACTCCTGGATAAGTCGTTTCCCGTACCAAGAGGTACAATCGCAGTAGGTGGAACCGGGTCCCGACCTGCTTCATGAAGCTCTCCTAGGCACCCGAGGACCCAACCCACAGTACCATCACCTCCTGCAACCTGTCAAATAACAAGTTAATCCTAATTTCATGTTATAAGCACCTATGTTGTCTAAATCCCTTTTGGCGCCCTCCTAAGTCCTCAAGCGAGGCAAGGCGCAAGAAAACGCCTTGCTGCCATCCAGAAGCTCCGGTGAGATTCCGGCCAAATCTTGAATATTCCGGCTAAACTAGTCTGAAACATCCAAAATGGCCTGAAACAAGCCTAAAGCTACGCGTCTTGCTTATCTCGGCCCTTGCTTTTCAAGCGCCTTGCGCTTTTGACAACTATGATATAATCATACCGAATTACCATCAACTATCATCGAATGCGGCGATTAAGCATATTATTATTACAATTCACACATACCACAATCCTCAATCTTTCGCGAGTTTCTTTAGCACAGCTGTCACCAAAACTAGCAAACTTCTCAAGGCAGCCCAACCCGTATTCAATAAACTCGTGTGGCTTCACTTTTAATACATCAATAACCTATAATCAAAACACACAAAAATAAAAAACAAAAACTTAAAAAACAAAAAAAAATATATCCAAAAAAAAAATAAAAAATTGCACAGCAGACTAAAAAAACATCAATCTACTTACACTTTGCACCTATGTCAAAATCCAATTCAATTACTAAACACATTAAAATTTAAAATAATAATAATAATAATAATAATAATAATAATAAAAGCAGACCACCTGTTCTTCACTCATCAAATCGTGCAACAAATCTTTCAGCTCAGGTCCAAGACGGCCACCACTTTTAGAGTTAATAAAAACAACCAACGGAGCTTCAGGGGCTGCTGCTGCTGCAACAGCATCATCAAGACTAGATTTGATGACGTCATAGTGACGTTTACCAGCATCAACATCTTTAGACAGAATGGCATCCTTGATAGCCAGTCGTAAATACTCAGGCATAATAATCTTGCGGCGCAACTCCTCTTTACGGATCCTTACACCGGAAAAGGAAAAACCCTTTAGCGATTCGATCATAGACGACCGTACGCCTACTTTACTCACCTCCGTTGTTGTTGGTGTTGCTGTTTCCGGTGGTCCCATTGTTTTTGTTTTTGTTGTTGTTTGATGGAGGGAAAGGTAAAGGTAGATGGATTAGAGAAAGAGTTGAATATGTTCGATGTTGGGGTTTTGCGTGTGGAAAAGTTGATGATTGACTATGGATTATTCTTTGTGTGGAGAATGGGATCGGGTGGTGGTGGTTTTGGAATTCCGGTGAAGGGTGTGTTGTGAAAATTGTGAGAGTTGTGAATGAATGTGTGACTTGTGTTTTTATTAGTCCCTGTATTTTTTTTTTTTTTTTTTTTTAAGGTGGTGTTTGTTTTTATCTACAGAAAAAGGTTCGCATGAGGTGGACCAAAGGTCTGCAGTCTGTAAAAAGAAGACTGTTTGTTTGTTAATGTCTGCAGGCTGCTGAAATTTAAATAAACTGAATTTTTACAGCAGTCTGGTGGTGGACCGTGGTGGTGGACGGTGGTGGGTGGTGGTGGGTGAGGAGGAAAGAAGATGAGAAGACATTTGAAGACTTTGGAACAAGTTTGCACCAAGAAGAGGTCAGGAAAACCTTTTTGAGTGAAAGGCCTTCCAAAAAACAAACAATTTGCAAACCCCAAACGTCTGCGCGGCGCAAAAAAAAAGAAAAAAAAAATGGTCAGAAGTGCTTCTGAGCAAAAAACAAACAGCAAGTGTTTTTATTCATGTTGGATGTTTATCTTGGTTGGTTGTAAGTTAGGGATGGGAGGACTTGTTTTAAAAAAAAGTAAAGCTTGTTGGTTTAGAATGAAAGTTAAAAATTTGAGTCATGGACTATAGCGGGATATAGACATATGGTGGTTGTAAGTTTCAAAGTTCGCCATAGGTTTTCTTGTTTAGCAGTAATTCGTGGCTCTCTTTAAGGTAAGGTGTAGACCCAGGTTTAAATCTTGGTTCCGACGATTTGCTCTTGTAATGCAAGCAATGAGTTTTACGAGTCAGTTGTTTTCCTCCTTGAACATTTTGGTGTTATTCTCGAGTGTTAAACTAAGAATGGACGGTTGTAGTTGTGTCTAATGTATACATAGTCTATGAAAAGACATGTCATTGAGCCTTAATACGCCACCATTCAAAAAGATTAGCTTCTTCTTGCTGGTACTTTAAGTAATTCACATTAGTTACGTTGATCACAGAAATCTATACTTAACTGGTAAACTTTTTAGACCTCACGTGGGGTGTTAAAATGGAGAGGGGAGAGCCCCCATGCGTGACATGAACACTGCCTCCCCTTTGTCATCGGGTGTTGCCCACCTTTATGTTTTTTTTATGGTGTCGTTTGGTTGATTTATTTTTTGTCTCTTGTCCTTTATTCACCCGCCCCTCTTTTTTTCTGTATGAAGGGCAAAGTCCCTTTGCCTATATGGCGGGGCAGGGGCTTCCTCCCATGACCACCCCATATAATCATACAAATCTAAGCTATATTTTAAACGTCAAAAGAGCTATTGTAAAAGTAAAATATTTATTCTAGGTTGATGATTAAAATGTATTTTAATTCATATGTTTTAACTCTTAGGCTTTGAGGTATAGTTTAATCTTGTTTAACTTCACCTGGATTTTATATCACCCATTTTCACTATTTCACTTCGCCTAACCCTAAGAAAATGATTTAATCTCATTAGCTACATCTAATTCTGTATAGTGTTTTTTGGTTTTAGAAAAAAATAAAAGTAATACAATCCTTTAATATCTTGTTAATATCCATTAATATATATAAAAGAATTGAACATTGCTGACGTGGCGTGCATTGGTGCCTTAAACCTCTCTATGAAACTGACACATGCCATCATAATTGAAATATTTTAGTGTTTTTGAATTATTTCCTTTTTTAATTAAATTGAGTTATTTTAGGAAAAAAGAATTTAAAAATAAATTTAAAATTTTCTCTCTCATATTTCCTCCGTAATTTTTAAACGTCTATATCTTTTATATACGAGATTTTTTAAAGAAAAAAATTACACCAAATTAACGAGCGTTTTATTATCTTTCCAACGAGTACCATAGTGCTATATAAAAAACGGAGAAAAAATCGACTATTTTTGTGGGGTTTCGTTCATACAGGAAAAAAAACACACAAAGTGTTCATGTTATTCATTAATCATGTTTTTTCTTTTAAACCAGCTTCTTATCTACGATGTTGAAAATCAGCCCAATCGCCATGTTATCATTGGAATTTTACTAGGTATACTTCATCAAGAGAAACTAGGAGAAAGAATCACGCAACACTGCAACACATGGTGTCAGCTTATAGCAAGGTTATTTCTTTATTTATATAATTACAAGAGTAGTAATTATTACTATTAGTATTATTAGAATAGTTATATTTTTCAACCCCGGGACGCTCCCGGAAAGAATTGATAGTTGCTGATGTGGCGTTCAATGGTGGCCTCAACCATATTTTGATTATGCCACGTGGCATAATGAGATGCAATGGTTACAACTTCCAACTTAAGTGTTTGTTTAGTTGATTAGGTTAGAAATTATAAGAGCCATTAGAATGTGAGAAATTAGAGAGATGTGATGAGTTTTTGAATAGTGAGCTTACATAAGTGATTCTTTAAATGATTACTGATTAGGTTTTAGATTAGGGAATATGAGTTATTACTGATTAGAATACTATGAACATGCAATAATTGAGAGATTTTGTGGTTAGTTAACTTGAGCCATTTGCAATAGGTTATCACGTAAAATTAGATTTTTTTAACCTCGGGACCCTCCCGGGGTCATCAGCTAGTGTTAACATATTTTATAACAACATTAACATGTTAACACATAACCTCTTTGATATCTCTTAATACAAGGAAAGAGTGATGTTTGATACCGGTCAACATTCCATATCACCCTTAACGCCCTAAATGTTAGAGTACACCCCAATACCTTATATTGAACAACCTTATAATTTTATTAATTTCTCAAAAAGCATATCGGATTATTTGTAAAGCAACCATGCTTTCATGCTAGCAATCAATATTATGCAGCATTGTCAAGATTTACCATATTATGTCAGTTTTCCTTTACCTTGAGAACTAGCAAAGTCACTTTATACAAAAATTGAAGAAAACGATATAAAGAAAAACAAACTGAATATTGTAAGTTGTAAGTTGTAACTAGTCAGCGTCATGGGAGAGGCAAGATGGGTGATTGTTCAAGACTCACTCGCCCATGGGGCCCATAAATTTTTTTTAATATATGTGATTTATATGTATAATATTTTTAAACAGTTAAAACTTAATATGTTTTTAAACCTATTAACTAATCATGTTTAGTTTATTTGTACATAAACAAATAAACTCAATTCTCATTTAATTCAACTCGACCAAATAATATTTTAAAATTTAAACCCATTTAAAACACACAAACGTTGAAGGTCTAAAAAAAGGTCGGCAAATTGGCAAAAAGGTGATGACCATATCAAGTCATCATTTGACATTCGTGAATATAATCAATTAAACTGAGGCAAACTGAATTCTCAGGGTCGACCTTGTGAACATGGGTTATTGAATTTATATTATAGGGACAATTTTTTTATTAGCTTAAGGCCACCAACTGACGCCCTGGTTGTAACAATGAGGAAAACAAATCAATAAAGATTTAGGTTAATAAAAATCTATACATATAATAAACCAAAGCCATTTTAATGACATGGCACTCAAAGAGAGTATTTTTCTTCATTGAGTGTGCCATGTGTCATCCCATGTGGCAAAGGCTTTATTTTAGAATAATAATAATTTAAAATTTAAAAACAAAATTAGATTTTTATCTCTAATGTTTCTTCCCATAACTTTCAAACGTTAATATCTTTTATATACGAGTTTTTTTAAAGAAAAAAATTACACCAAATTAACGAGCGTTTTATTATCTTTCCAACGGGTACCATAGTGCTATATAAAAAACGGAGAAAAAACGACTATTTTTTGTGTGGTTTTGTTCGTACAGGAAAAAAACACAAAGTGTTCATGTTATTCATTAATCATGTATAGGCAAGTCATTAGTTATGTTCAAACCAGTAAATATGAATTTTATTTACAACATGTGTTAGCATTGGAGTTGTACATTGTTTTAGGATAGGTTTTAATATTAGAGTTATTATACATTGTTTAAGGTTATGCACTAACATTGGAGATACATTGTTAATTGTTTTAGGTTAAGTGTTACCCAAAGCTTTCCTGCATGTAACTGTAAAACGCATCAGTCTATTTCAGATGTAAAATTGATATTTCAAATTAGATTTCTCAACCCGGGACGCTCCCGGGATATAATAAATGCCATTTTTATAACTTAGATACTTCTAATTTTATTCATTTTATTTAGATTTCTAAACCCGGGACACTCCCGGGGTATAACCTAGTGTAAAATAATCATGGATGGCTTCAAAAACTAAATTGTGAAAAAAAAAAAAACTAAGAAAAGATAATTATCTAAGTATCTAACTAGAGGGGTTTCATTTGGAGACTTATTAATCTTTGGAATGAAATTATAAATTCTCTTCACATTTAATTTGGGAATCTCTTAAAAAGAGATATGCCAAATGGACCAGTTTGGCATAGTTCCACATATACAGGGTATTTATTACACACAACCTATACTTACTCCGCTTCTCCGTCGCATTTTTATGATTATTGTTCCTTTATCTTTAAAATGAACTAAGCCTTTCAAAAAAAAAAAAAAAAAACTACTAATTATGAGTGATATTTTAAAGAAAAGAAAAACTTTTAATCCTTATTTAAAAAAAAAGGTTAATACAAGCAATATCAAGAAATTAACCTAAAAAAGGGAAAAAAAAAAAAAAAAACTACGGTCAGATACAATTATTAAGACCATACATTTTTCTTAATGTCTCTTCTTTGAAATTAGATTTTTGTTTGTTTTTCTTTCAATTATTTTCGACTTCCCTGTGCGAATAATTTCTTGATGGGCGCATTAAAAAAGTATTATGTGAACATGCACAGGTAATCATCATCCACTAGTATGATGCTTTTCGAGAAATAAATAAAGAAATTATTTAATAATAATTTCAATTAAATATAGTAATTGTGTTTTTTTTAACGAGTGTTTCCCTTGGAGACGCCGGTTCGACTCCCGGTTATAGCAAAAGGTACCGGACGTCTCAATTACTACACATTTACTACGCAATTTTCAACTATTTCCTACGAAAATATGGTGTGGGAAATTTATGATGCATTTATTATGTCATTTTTACGTAATTTTCTAAGTATTAGTCACTACTGTGTAGCAATTTTGTCTAAAAAAATAAGGGTGTTTTTGTCATCACAAATTAGTAACAATTTTGTCAAAGTTTGTAACGCATTTTTTTCTGTAGAAAATTTTTATAGCAAAAGAGTCACTTTTCTAGTGTTGATTAACATAATTAAAAATGGGAAGATATAACATACATATTAACCTTAACGTGAGAAGCGTAGGAAGCATTCCCAACCCTTAGATTATAGGTAGTGGGATGATGGTAATTAACAACCCCAATCATGGTCAACAGTATCTAACCAGGGGTAAATTAGGAAAAAAACGTTCACAATTTTTTTTTTATTTCAACAGAGAGTTAATCGAAGATTAATTTACAGGATTTCAAATCGATTAAACATTTTGAGATATTACACAATCGAAGAAACAAATAAAAAATCAATTAAACGTAATAACAGAGTTTAAATAAAAAAATAAAAAAAACATAGGATTGTATACGTAAACGATTAAATGACAAGATAAACGTATGATAATGAATAAACGCTCGTTATATTTGTGAAATACTTTCGATTGTATTTCAAGAAGAAGGATTAAACATAAAAAAAATTAGGTTAAACGTACATTGCAGAAGAAAAAAGAAGAAGTTGGGATAACAAAGTATCTTAGACGCATACATACATACTTTCAAACGCATGTTATGCGTTTAAAATTGTTTGGTTGAATAAAACAAACGCGCGTTTATTGTTTCAAACGCACGTATTAAGGTTTTGGATGCACTTTATGAAGAATTGAGTGCGTTAATATACATGGGTATTTACAACATGCGTCTAAACATTTTACAACGTGCGTTTAAATTCTACATCAAGTGCGTCTATACATTTACAAGGTGCGTCCAAAACACTCTGTTATCACCGACTTCTTCTTTTCCTTCTGCAACTTCTTTTAACCTAATTTTTATGTTTAATTCGATTGCCGGAGCAAGGCCTGCTACTTTCAACATCATTGTTTCAGAAACAAAACAAAAACCTGATTTAAGCGTTAATGTTACTGGGTTGCATATGCCAAACCCATTTGTAATCGGGTCAGGTCCTTGAATCACCTTGTTTATTCAATTGTGCTCTTGATTCTGCTTTCTCGATTAGATCTAGGGTTTCACTGAGGTTTTAATCGTGATTTGGATTTGTGGTATATGATACAGTAGTTGATTGGATGAGTTTTTCTTTCGAGCTTTCATGAATTGTGAACTAGTTAGTTAAAGTTAACCATGGTTTACACGTGTCAATCTGTGATGAATTCCTACACTTCTCACGTTAATGATACTTTCTATCCTATACTTTCTCATTAAAAATTGCATAAATTAGTCTCTTACACATTAATATATAAGAAATAAAATTATATGATTCAAAATATGTTAATCATATATATATTCACAGCTTAAACTTTTCTTTCTCCATGATCATATTTTAATGTATATGATTCAAAATATGTTAATCATGTTCAAGTCTTCTTTTTAAATATGCCTTTCACATCTATAATCTATAATCTATAACTTATAATAAAAGAATATGACCTCTTAGTCTAGTGGTATGGTGTTCCCCTTACAAATATAAGGTTGTGGGTTCAAATCCTTACAAATGCAAGGTGAGGTGGAATAAAGGTGTAATAAAAATTTGCCGTTAAAAAATAATAAAAGAATTGAATTTCTATGAGGTGACATTTAATGGAGGCCTCAAGCCCCCATTGAACGTGTCATGTGACACTTTGAGGTGATAGTATGAATTTATTATTTTAAATAAAAGATAAATTTTTAAATTTTTATTTTCTTTTTTTAAATAAAATCTATATTTATATTATCTTAAAATTTCAAATATGTTAATTAATATATTTTCCTTATTTTCCTCTCACATTTTTAAATTAATTATTATTTTAAAATTTCAAATATTTTAATTAATATCTTTATCTTTATTTTTTCCTTATTTTCCACTCACAATTTTTAAACGTTAGTAACTTTTATATATGACATTTATTTTGAAAAAAAAAAAAATTACACCAAATTAACGATCGCTTTATTATCTTTACAACAAGCACCATAGTGCTATACAAAAAACAAAAAAAAAAAAAATGTTTTTTAGTGAGTTTTTGTTCATGCAGAAAAAAAAACACATGTGTTTAGGTGATTTATTAATCATATATAGGCAAGTACTAATCGTGTTATGATAGTATATATGTTTTTAAACCTACTATTACATATATGAATTGCCTATGTTCATGTGCTATAACGATATGCTTAGCATTAAAAGAGGTTGAGATTTTTTTAATATGCTGGGAACGCAGCATGAGAGCCCATTTTCGTAGTATAAATATTAGAACAACTTTCTTTAGCATTAAAAGTGGTTGAGACTGTTTACTTCTTTTATCCTTTTTTATTAAGTCATATTAGATTTTTCAACTTCGGGACACTCCGGGATAATCAGCTAGTGTTTTATTATATACATATGACTTGTTTTATTATATAAATAATATAAATAAGAATTAAGAAGGTTATATATTTTTTTTGTGGCTAAAAGTAAAAATAGTTATCTAAAAAGTGGTTTGATCATAGCCACGAAACACAAGTTCTTATCCCACAAGTGCGGTTCCATCTTACCCACCCATGAACCCATCGGATGGCATGGTGGTTGTTTGCCATGGTCCACGGATGCTTTGTTGGCCTTACAAATTTAGATGTGTTGAATATCCTATTATATTTTTAGATGTTAAATGTTTCATTTAAATTAATTTTAGCTATAGACTACATAATCATATAAGTATTTTCTTTTCCCTCATGTTACATTGGGTTTGTGGCGTGGTAGGTTTTACAAAGAAAAACTTATAAAACTTTCAAGAAACAAAGATTAAAAACAAAATTAGTTTTTGTATCAAATTTTTCTCTACTTCATTTCATGAACTTAGTGGCTTTTAAATACAAACATAGAATTGGAAACATACCGAGAAAACGTGGGAACATGCATCATGGGTTAACTACCAACTAATGAAAAAACTAGCAAACTACTTAATAACTAAATGTGAAATAAAGTGGCTTCTTTTGACTGTCTTCATGACCATGGGATGGTTGCATGAGAGTGTTATTGGCTACGTGGGTGAGCAACATGTATCATTCCGGCGCGCTTCAAAACGTTCTTGTCCTCAAGAACGGAACGAGTTGACCACGATGGTCACTATTCGACCCTTCCCATTGCATTTGGTGCGGTCTTGACGGGTTTGCCACGAAGTGAAACGCCACGGTGGTCTCCACTCACGTCGTGCGGTGGCGTTCGAGCCTATCCCCACATAACGCCATGGAGGTTGCCTTGGTATGTCGGACATGATGGCTACACATTTGGGCGGTGTGACCCTTTTTGGAAACCATGGTGGTTTCCATTCGAGTCGTACCACGAGAGTGGGGGTGGTATCCACGGTGCGCATGACACCCTTTTCAGCAAGTACGGATATAGTTGGTGTGGGTGAGGCAACAATGGTGTTAGGAGCGGACTCAACGGATCGTGATGGTGGTTGGCATGGCGGTCACCATTCTACTCTTCCAATGGCATTGGGATCCGCCCGAGTGAAACGCCATGGCAGTTACCACATACGCTTCCGTTTTGCACTTTTTGATGCCTGGGACAGTGGATATGCTTAGGTAGAAAAGTGAGACACAACCAACTTCTCAAGGTTTGATATCTCATTTTGGGTAGTGGTAAATTTGATTGTAAGTTGTGTAGTGGTTTCATGTATGGCAGTCACCACTATAATGGGTTTCAGTGGACATGGATAGAAACTCGGTGATTATAATAAGGGGCTCCAAGTGTGTGTCGGTGTGGGTAAGGGTTGGGACAGTTCTGGAGGGTACAGTCATGGGCTTGGTACAAGGTTGTGGTGTTGTTATGGGTGTGTATGGTGAAAATAATGCAGTCAATGGTTGGGGTTTTAGTGGTAGTGTCACTTTGTGTTTTGGTTCTGGAAAGGTGGTGGGATACGGAGGTGGCGCAAACGGTTTCGGAGACGCTGACGGGTGGTCCATGGGACAACCCTTTATGATGTTAAAAGATGTATTAATCCCGCATTTAATCGCGTAATTACCTTGAATTAGATGATTACAGTTGCTTATGTTTCAAGTACGTTTTGGAGTTTTAAATGGATAAAACGCTACTTTGGATGAACTGGAGTGGAATGGATTAGACAAGGATGGAAAGAAGAAACAAAACAAAAGACTAAGGGGTCCACCGTAAGGCAGTAGGGTTAGCGAGAAAAACGTAGCTGCCTCATTTAAAACCGTTTTCAAGTGTCTTTTCACATAATGCATGATTGGGGAAGTTTATCTGCACTTGGGGGACGAATTTTGGTTGTGGAAACTACTTGGGAACAATTTCTAACATTTCGGTTTAGTATTATGAAACTCATATTTATTTAACAATTAATTAATTCACTGTTAAATTACGTTATTCTTAGATTATTTAAAAAAAATCTACATTGAAGTGATATATATATGCAGTTGGAGATATATATTCGAACCGATAAAACTCTCATTTCAAATTTATTTAAAGATATTCATCCATGGGTAATCTAATAGACCCGAATAGTGATTCATCTCTTACACGCATGTTTCAACAAGTCAAGTTTTTAGGCTTATAGATCTATGAAAGGAAAATTAACATATTTCTTCGTTTATAAGGTCAATAGTGCTAATATTGTCTAAAGCCTTTTTTTTTTGAACGGCAAACATTACATCTCCTATATATATTACACCAATAATTCTAAATTACAACACCCTTGCCAAGGATTGAACCTTGGACCTCCCATTTAAGAGACATATGTCTCTACCAAGTGGGCTAGCCCCACATTGTCTAAAGCCTTTGACTTACGCTTTATGACGCATTCGTATATTACACAATCCGCGGGACAACAACATTATTATGAAACATGTATTTATTTAATAGTTAAATATTTCACCTTAAATTACCTTACTATTAAATTATTTTAAAAAAATTTAACACTATAGTGAGGTGATAGATATGCAATTAGAGAAACATCTTCGTGCCTGTAAAATTCCCATTTTAGACTTTATTAAAGCGAGTCACTTACTGTATACTAACCTCATTTCCTTCCATAACTCCAAAAAAATAAAATAATTATATTAAAAAATACATAAACATTTACATCTAAATGTTTCATAAAAAAAAAAAAAAAAAAAAAAAAAAAAAAAAACGATCGTATAACAATAAACGATTCATATAGACAGACAAAAAACACTCACATTCACCTACACACCTCGTATAAATGTATACGACTTGATGAAGAGTGTCCAAACAGCCTAATCAATAGCCCCACTCTAATTAAACATTAAACAAACAAATTAATTTTGTTAAGCTTGTTTTTTAACTTGTTAAACAAATTAAAAGATAACTTATTAAACGAATAAGAATGCATTTAGATTGTGAGTTGGGGATGGGAATTTCGTACCAAATACTGATCCATATTGATATCGTACTAAATACCTGTACAGTATTGACACTGTACCAATACCGTTTCATATCAATAACGAATGAACATATAGTGCACAACATTCAGCTCAATTTCAATATCAGTACTTTGCGATACAGTACATGACTTTTAGCGGTACCGTACCATATCAATAGTAACCAAATATATATTATACGATATTTAGTGTTGCTTTTAGCTAACTTCAGGATAAGTACTTTGCGGTAAAGTACCATACCGATAGAAACCAAATATATATTGTACGATATTTAGTTTTGCTTTTAGCTAACTCCTGGATAAGTACTTTGCGGTAGAGCTCAAAAACTGTTCTCATCTCTATTTTCATCCCTATTGTAAATTGAGTTTATAAAATAATAAATTCTATACTTATATTTAAATTTTAAAATTATACAACATATAAATTCTCAACCCATCCTTTTGAATATAGGAGTTGTGTGTAACACATTTAAAATGTTTAAAAGAAAATTCATATAGCGTAAAGTCCACTACCATTTTTCTCTCCATCATCCCTTCACATCGATTTGACTTCCCTCAACATAAACTTCACTGAAAAACTTGGAATTGGAATGTGCAACATCGCATACTTCCAATGAACTCCATGTGTTCCTCTTCGTTGGCAATGAATAGCCTCTTAACGAAATTCTCTTACAAATATCGATGATCAAGATTATTTTTAACTGCTAAGGCTATGGGGTGTGGAGACATCAAAAAAGTTATGTCTTCATGCCACCTAGGATGCCACCTCATCAAAGTGATGTCTCAATATGCTTGAGACATGGGTGGGGTATGGAGACATGAGAAACCCATGTCTCAAGCATTAAATTACTTTTTAATTTATTTTTAAATATTAATTTTAATTTGTTTTAAAACTAATAAATAAATAAAATTATTATTAGTTTAATATTTGTTTTTAATGAAATGCCTAGAAAGAAAAACAACCACACATTACTTGGGCCCACCTAAATTTTTATTTATATAAAATACTCTCACAAATCATATCTATGCATACACATGTCTCTATCTCCATCCCAAATAAACTCTCACAAATCACCTGCAAGTTGCCAACGTTCGAAAAAAAAAAAAAAACAAGAAAAATCTGGATTGGTCCGTTCCTATCGTCTCGGGAAGGACATTGGGGAGGGGGGAAAGGGGACGGGGGCAGGGGGCGGTGTGGGGATGGGGGACGGGGCAAAAAGCACCGGGACGGGGGGGGGGGGGGGGAGGCGTCTCCATACCGGGTAGCCTAATGTTTTTCTAAAACAGCCAACACAACATTTTATGTTCGATTTTCAACGGGAGTTTTTTTTACAAATCTTACTCTTATTGAGAGCCAAATCTTGCATGTGGTTCTCGAACCGAGGAAAACCCAATCTCTCACCCGCTCTAAGGCATACAATGAGAAATTAGTAAAACCCGCGTGGGATAAGAATCAAACCTGAGATCTCTCAGTCCCAAGCTTCATCTATCACTTCCCATGCCAATCCACCCCAAGGATGGGGGCGAACAGTACTTCTTTTGCTTGGGATTAATCCAAGACATTCCATTAATGGTACACGGTGTGAAGCATGGGAAGGGACATGTGAAGCCTTCCACACCATCAACACCACCCCCTATGTGGCGTGGGGTAGGTGGGGTTGAGTTTTCCCCCCGGCGTGGCGACAAAGATGAGGGTGAGGTGGGGTTGAGTTTTCCCCCAGTTGTGGTTGGTTGTTGATTATAGATGGTTGTGGTTGGTTGTTGGATTAAAAAAACCTTCCCCACCACCACCACTTCGTAGTTTTTTGGGGCTTGGAGAAAAATTATCCCTCTGGTAAAGTAACTATCACATATCACTCTATGCGATAGCCTAAAAAGCAAAAGGCTCTACAAAGTAAGCTAGCTTCACATCGGATTATCAAGATAATCTTCCAAATTGTAAATTTTATTACATTCATTTCTATAAGTACAAAATTTAGACAAATATTAATATTTTATATCGTTTATAAAACATACTTAGAGAATTAATTTTTATGGTGATTGACTAAACATATTTTAAACCGTATATTATATTCCTATTAAATGGACACCATGCCGTATTTTCCATATAAAATAAAATTGAGTTTTTATGTAAGCAATGTAGTCAATAGTAGTTATCTTTAAAATCACATGTCACATAGTTTGAAAAATCTAAGAAGAAGCTCCAGATACATTCTGTTTTGACTTTCTTTAAGTGGTTTTTTATTGTAATATTTAAAAATATCCCAAAATCTGCATTTCGTAAAAGCAAACAACTTTTAGCTAGAGATATGATATGATTTTGTTTTCATATTTTTTTTTCTAATTATTTAATCATAGCTTGTATCTAACTAAGTACTTTTTTTTTATATATGAAACTATATCATGTCAAAGTCACAAATATTACATAGCAATTCAATTCAGTTGAGTTTTACTAAAAAAAGCTGATGGAATAAAACGCTTGAGACGGTTCTTACAATCATACACGTCTAGTGGCGGATCTAGAAACATTTTTCAGTAGTAACGTTTTTTCATTTTTTTTTTCATTTTAGTAGCAATGTTTTTCAAATTTCGTAAAAAAAAAAAAAAAAATTTTCCACTACGCGCGCGAAGTTGAGCCGCAACGTCCGCACCTCCTAGTTGTAAGATGGATCCGCCCCTATACACGTCATGTATCGACCGGACCTCATGCGTTCACACCTAGCTTCGTGTGGGCTCGATGTCACAATGCCACATAGCAGCGGTTCAAAGCATGGCAAAACATGCATTTGCACGACCCTCACAACATCAAATTCATACCCAGTAAATCTCACGCATAACGAAGCTGCTGAGAAGATTTGAGAAGGGTAGGAGGTAGGCAAACCTTATCCCTATTCTTAGGGAGACCTCTGACAACAGATAAACAACAGATAAACTATTGAGAATATGAAGCTACCAATATCCAGGGCGGATCTGGGGGCTTTTAGGGGGTTCCCAGAAACCCCCTCGGTTTGGAAAAAATTGAATAATTTAGTGGAAACTTTCGAAAAATTAGCGAAAATCTACGAAAGGAACCCCCTGGAAATCCGTCATGGATACGCCACTGCCAATATCCGAAAAAAGGTGTAAGAGTAAAGTAGAAACGTATATACGACATAGGAACCTAAAGTATGGGAAATCTGAGCCTCAAAAACAAAGCTAAAAACACAATCATACCCTTCTCCAGACGTCTTTAACCTTAATCCTACGTGGTTACGTCTCCATGAATTCCTTCTTGACCCTTCACTAATGTGAGTAAAAGTCATGATGTTATATAAGATTGGAGATACCTATAACATGATCGTGTTTTTTTATTTTTATTTTATTGTTTTTAATGGTAAATTTGGATTACTGACGGACCACTGGAGTATCATCGTGCCACCAGTGGAACCACCCGAAACCCTCTTGTGAGAATCGAACCCATGAACAAATAGTTTCTAAGTCTTATCCCACCCAAAATTACCACTAGGCTATAATGTCATCGGCAACATTATCGAGTTAAAAGGTGGATACCCCTGTAAGTCCCTATGTGTGAATAATGTGATTATTCAATATGCAAATTTAAGCCATGTAGGAACTTTCTCCTTCTAGAATATGTCAAATTTCAATATTATTCTGGGGACAATTAACTTTTTTTTTATGAATGTTAAAATTAACTTAAGTGGAATAAATATTAAACTTGATTATTGTTTACTGATTAATTTTTTTCACGTTTGAACTAAGTAAAAGACTATGAGGTAGTTGTAAAGAAAAAAGTTACTGAACAATAATCAAGTTTTATAACTGTTTAATTTGAGTTATTTAGTTTAAACCAAATTTGAAAAGCATTCACATACATGGAAGAATATTATAAACTTAAATGAATTTATAATTAAAAACTATAAAATAGTTTTAAGTTATAAAATCAAAACGTTATATAATTGTATCCCAAATATTATTGCAAACCCAACCCATACTGAAAACGACCAAAAAAGGCCATCATTTAACCATTCTTCTAAGGAAGTGGTAGGCCCTTCTTTAGGACTAGAAGTTCAAAAAATGTGTAGTTGAGAAAAGTTGAAAACACAAACAAAACGCGTATTCATGTAAACTAGTCGAAGCTTCTTTTAATAATAATATTAGTAAAAAATGGACTAGTTATGTGACTATATGTCAATCCACTAACTAATTCAAAGAAAGTGGTAGCCCGTTAATAAAGATAAAGGTTTGAGGCCATGAATGGCATAGAGAAATGAAGACAAAGCTTGGGACTATTTGATCGCAAGTTCAAATTCAATCCAGAGGGGTTCTACCACATTAGGCCTTCGGGCAGTGGGTTTTTCTCCGAACTGGTTGCTTGGTAGACTTAGGCTGCCCAGTGGATAGTCATTTGTCAGTGCTAACCCATTGATAGTCCATGTGGTATTTAGTTGGCCATTAAAAAAAAAATTAATGATTGTTATTTCAAACTAGTCATTTTTTATTAATAATTAACTTACTAATATAGTTACAAAACTACAAAACTTACTAGTTAATACTAAACCAACAATAATGTGTAGCTAGTTTTTAAGCACTTAAATATACTTTAAATAGCATTCAAATCATTTTACTCAAAATGTCACATTCAGTGATCCTAGGTTGGTCCAGGGTCCGGAACTGGTTTTAATCCGTTTAGGTTCCGGATTCACCTATATTACTTTGGAGAAAAAGTAACATTTTCAACAAGTACATTACTATCGGATGTGATTCTGTACGCGATATCTAAGCCTTCTAGATTCAGATGATAAATACTATCGCGCAATATATTATTATGCACCTGCTCCTTTTTGGTTTTTTCGTAATTTTCCTCAACCTGGGTTCGTTGTGATACCGAGCGTATGTCCCATGAAAGCACTTGTTTGATTAGGTTTGAAATTCTTCAGGGGATGCATACAGCGATTTCTTGTCCTGCAAGTAACCATTTAGCATAAATCAGATAAAAATGCAAACAAAAATGTGGACATTAATGAATGTTGCAGTATAGGAATTCGTTAGTTTCTTACTATTGCTGGCCAACAATCGGATAAAGTTGCAAGAAAATCATCAGAGAAATCAACAGAAGCCACGGCTAACAAATCATCCATCTGTTCAAAAATGTTTCAACACTTTTATTTACAATTCAGTGTTTCGTTAGAGGTTTGTTGTATAAGGTAGTAGCGTTTAGTAATTGGCATAACTTTAAAATGCATCTGAATAAATGAACTATACACGAGCATATGCAAAACAGGCATGGCGGTCATCTAATGGGTCAATCTAGTTCAAGTCAAAATAGGTCGTTTTAAACATTAAGAACTGGGTTTAGATCAAAGCGGGTTCTAACCAAATGGGTTTGGGTTGAAACAGATTGTTTTAGAAAACCCAAAAAAGAGGGATCAGCCTGTATATTTGTTTTTATGACCCATTTTGACCCAATGCGTAATTTAAGTGACCCGAACCAACCAACTTAGCTAAAAAATGTTATACTGATTAACCCATATATAAGAACGGGTCGTTATTGCCAAGAATAACTATTCATTGTTATACGAGGATATACCTTAACCCAATGGGGTACAACTGCTCCTTCAATACTGTCACAGTATGGTAAATAGGGCTTGACATCCAAAACAGGCTATTCACCACATAAAATCCATCAAAAATTCAGTAATGACATATTTTAATTTAATTTCCAATTTGAACATGGGCCAAGGACTTACAGTGCCATCAACCAAATCCACACCAGAAAGAAGGATGCTGCTTTCCTGAACTGACTCCACCTAATTTACAAATATCATATTATCATTTAAAATATCAATTTTTTTAGTTAATAGTGTAATGAAGCTACAACTTAATCATTAAAACTTACTTTAGCAACCGTAAGACCAATTGGGCAGGGACGATGTGGTGATCTCGTAGCAAAAAGCCCCATTTTTTCACCTTTCAGTCTTGGTACTCTTACCTACAACATTTACTTTAACGTTGTCTGAAGCTTTTAAAAAACATAAAAAAAAAATTATCAAAATTATGAGAACAAACCACACTTTTGCCTTCAATTTTGACCTAGATGGATCTTTCCACAATTTGTCAAGATCGGTATTAAGATGAAAAACATAAATAATCCAGCAGTGGGAATACTCTTCAAGACCCTCAAGAGAAGCAGGTGGGACCAGAGCTGTATCAAACGTCAAACGTGCCCTTGCAAGTGGTACAATCAGAGGTTGTCTTGGTGTCCCGTTTCTGAATACATGAGTACATGACTATTTCAGAAAATATGTTTCATACGAAAAGTTTCTTAAAATTTACTGTAGGAATAATACCTGGTAGAAAAAACATGATCGAATGATGCCAATAGGTGCCATGGGATAAGTTGTTTCCAACTTGTCAGTTTTAGGTTGAAGCATTGCTTTTCTTAAATCCTACAACATTAACATATAACGTATATACATGTTAATGTTCAACCAACTAACAGATATAATGTATATACTAAATCTATTTCAAAAGGTTTTGAAAAGCTATATAAGGATTAGTAAAGTATTCCAATTCATATTCATACACTCCAACTCATATATCTTTTATCTACAACTAAATATCTTCAAGTTGTTGGAGCCCTTCGGCATGTAACTCTATCTAGACCACACATCAGCTTGTCTTAAATAAGTTTCATAGTTCAAATAAACACCAACCAGAAACCATCGACCCGCCATTGTGTATTAGAATATGCTCCATACAGTATAATGAACTCATAAAGCCTGGTTAGTATTAGGATGTCTCACTATATATGTATATAAATCTGCCCCATTGTACTCTTTTAGTCAATTCAATAAATATACAAACACTTCACTTGTATTGAAGCGTTCAAACTAACCAATAGATGTACATTTTTTTGCATAGCGGTGGCAATTCTTGAAACAACCTGAAATCCAACCCGACCCGGCAAGGAAAAAAACAGGTTTGGGTCCACTAACATGACACGTTTAAAAAACTAAAAAAGGGGTCAGCTTTGGGTTGACCCGTATTAAAAACAGGTCAGGTTTGGATTTTGACCCGTATAAAAAAACAGGTTGAGACGCTAACCTATTTAAGTATTTAGAAAAAGAAATTACATTTTTGTTTTTGTTTTTTGCCGTTTTCATTTTACATGGTTAGTCATAACAATGTTAGTTCTGCCACACCATATTATACACTTGTTACACTTATACTCATCATTCAACAAGTTATCAATAACCTGCATACAACCCAACACCCCACTTATAACTCCTTTAAATAAGTTATATGACTCATTTTAAAATACGGGTCAAACCGATCGTCTTCAGGTTGACCCAAATTTATGTGTGTGCGGGTTAGAATTGAAATCCTTGACACGAATCATAATATGGGTCGGGTTCATGCTACATATTTCAACCAGCAACCCGCCACCCCAACACGATTACACCCCTACTGCCCTACATTTGCATTTCAACACATAGCAAACTCAAAGTTCAAACACATCCATTTCTTTTACCATAAATGCCCCTAAATTATAAAACCAAAGTGTATATGAATAATATAACCTGTTGAGCTCTGATTCGACCTTGTCTCTCAGCAGCACACTTTTTCAAGATTCGTTAAGAGATTTTTGAAGCTCATTTATAAGCTTCTGATTTAAATCTGTTCTCTTTTCTTGGTCCAAAAGTAAACTGAAAGATATTATGATTATTAAAGGTTTGATTATTTACTGTAAGATTTGAAGAACAGATGAGGGAAGGTGAAGTGAAGGTTACCAGCAGCAGAGGCAGAAATGGTGGCGAAGGTCAAACTGATGGATAATGTCAGCCATTTTGAGGTTTCAGTTGAGCTCAACGCCATTAACGAACAACTTCACAAATTAGGGTTTACAGTAATATTATTGTTAAATTGGTGCAGTGTATTTGATTTGATGTATTAGTATTATTCTCAAGGCTTTTCACGAGTCGAGCTAGGGTAAGCTCAACTCAGCTCGATTATAACCAAGTTGGTAATTTAAGCGAATGTTTAGACTTTTATTTGGTACTGGTTTAAACTTTAAACCCGTCCTATTTTCAAATATATTTTTTTTTTTGTTGGGTCTTGATATTTAGACACCATTCTTCTTAATTTGATACTATTTATACCCTCGTATACGTGACTTATAGCCTTTTCAATTTCCAACAAAAACTGACGTGTCAGATTTTGTCTCGTGGCTGAACCATTACACCTCGTATCGTATAATTCTGTTCTATACTGGGTGTATAGCCCTACATTTAGGCCCCGTATCAGTTACTGTTTTTTTACAAACATTTTTTATACAATATTTATTCTTTTAGAAAAAGTTTTATTCAATTTGAGTACTTTAAAAAAAATAATAATAATTAATCGTGTTTTAAACCAGCATTGTTACAAAATTTATCATGTGGTATCGGTGTCGTATAGTCCTTGTATTGGTCTATAGGTGTAGTATAGATATAGGTATCGTAAAACATAGTTTAAGTATAGTAAGGTTTCGTAAAGTATAGTATCGTATTTTATGGTTTCGTATCATATCATATCATATCGTATAGTATAATTAAATCTGATCCAAATAAACCATTATCCTATCCAATGAACACCCCTAGCACCGCCACTTACCAATTACCACTGTTTACGAATAGATACTTTTTAAAACAACCCGTTTTGATCCGAACCCAACTTAGACCAATACCTACTTGACCCAACCCGACCCTGACATGCTTACTTACAACAATATAACACATAAAAAATAAATACAATGGCTAATCACAAACTACATAAATATGGTGTACAAACTTACAAAACTATTGTGAGTTATGTTTCAAGTTTAAAAGGTTGTATCTTTGTCAATCTCATAGAACTCAATGTTCTTGTACTTCTGAGAAATTATCTCTGCTTTCAACTTTTCTTGCGGTGTCGGTAGCGCAACCAACCAGAATCAAAACCGATGTACCCGCAAATCCCCTGAAAGCCGTCAAGTGTGTCGTTTGTTCCACAACAGCCGGCCCAGCTGCAAGAATCGCCAAAAACACCGACCCTAAAAACTGATATCCTACTCAGAACCTGGACCACAGAAAAAAGAGATGTTAAACTTGTATTTGACCACAAAGGACATGTTTGACCGTTAGCTTGAGTGTTACCGTTCTGATGAAAGCCGCTGTGCTTTTCCCAGGTCGGACAAGAGGAATGGAGGCACCTTGGCGCTTTAACTGTTCGCTGACATCATCAGGATCCCAGTTGTAGAAAAGTGTAGTAATAATTAAGAAACCTATCAATAAGATGTTTGTTGGGAGATAAAAAGCACCTATAAAATCACAAATTTAAGTTAGATAAACACAAAATGCGCGA